>LR738710.1:320036302-320074565 GCA_902687465.1 Secale cereale
AGGGGGGCACAACCCACCAGGGTGTGCCAGGCCCCCCTGGCGCACCCAGGTGGATTATGCCCACCTCGCTGGCCTCCCGCACCGCCTCTTTTCTCTATAAATACTCAGATATTCCAGAAACCGTAGAGGAGTCGATGAAATTCTATTCCAGCCACCGCAAAGTCCAGAACCACCAGATCCAATCTAGACACCATCACAGAGGGGTTCACCATTGATGACCCACAAGTGTAGGGGATCTATCATAGTCCTTTCGATAAGTAAGAGTGTCGAACCCAACGAGGAGCAGAAGGAAATGATAGGCAGTTTTCGGTAAGGTATTTTCCGCAAGCACTAAAATTATAGGTAACAGATAGTTTTGTGATAAGGTAATTGGTAGCAAGTGACAAAAGGTAAAAGTAAATAAGGTGCAGCAAGGTGGCCCAATCCTTTTTGTAGCAAAGGACAAGTCTGGACAAACTCTTATATAAAGGAAAGCGCTCCCGAGAACACATGGGAATTATCGTCAAGCTAGTTTTCATCATGATCATCTGATTCGCGTTTGGTGCTTTGATAATTTGGTATGTGGGTGGACCAGTGCTTGGGTGCTGTCCTTACTTGGACGAGCCTCCCACTTATGATTAACCTCTAATGCAAGCATTCGCAACTACAAAAGAAGTATTAAGGTAAACCTAACCATAGCCTGAAACATATGGATCCAAATCAGCCCCTTACGAAGCAACGCATAAACTAGGGTTTAAGCTTCTGTCACTCTAGCAACCCATCATCTACTTATTACTTCCCAATGCCTTCCTCTAGGCCCAAATAATGGTGAAGTGTCATGTAGTCGACGTTCACATGACACCACTAGAGGAGAGACAACATACATCTCATCAAAATATCGAACGAAGACCAAACTCACATGACTACTAATAGCAAGACTTCTCCCATGTCCTCAGGAACCGAAGTAACTAGTCACAAGACATAATATTGTTCATGATCAGAGGGGTATTAATATGCATAATGCATCTGAACATATGATCTTCCACCAAATAAACCAACTAGCATCAACTACAAGGAGTAATCAACACTACTAGCAACCCACAGGTACCAATCTGAGGTTTGGGTACAAAGATTGGATAGAAGAGATGAACTAGGGTTTGACAGGAGATGGTGCTGGTGAAGATGTTGATGAAGATAGCCCTCCCCAAGATGGGGTAGTTGTTGGTGATGATGGCGGTGACGATTTCCCCCTCCCGGAGGGAAGTATCCCCGACAGAACAACTCTGCTGGAGCCCTAGATTGGTTTCCGCCTCGGTTCCTCCTCGAGACGGCAGAGTCTGGTCCGGAAAACCTCCTTCTGATTTTTTCCAGGTCAAAACACCCCCTATAGGAGAAGATGGACATCGGGGGCCCGCTGGCTGGCCCACGAGGCAGGGGGTGCGCCCTGGGAAGGGGGGCGCGCCCCCACCCTCGTGGACAGCCGGTGATCCCCCTTGTGGGTTTCTTTCGCCAGATATTTTTTATATTTTCCGAAACGATGTTCTGTTGAGTTTCAGGGCTTTTGGAGTTGTGCAGAATAGGTTTCCAGAGTTTGCTCCTTTTCCAGCCCAGAATTCCAGCTGCCGGCATTCTCCCTCTTCATGTGAACCTTGTAAAATAAGAGAGAAAAGGCATAAGTATTGTGACAAAACATATAGTAACATCCCATAATGCAATAAATATCAACATATAAGCATGATGCAAAATGGACGTATCAACCATCTCCATTGGTGCCTCTACGATGACGTGTGAGTAGTTCCATATAGACCTACGGGTCCGTAGTTAGTAGCTAGATGGCTTCCTCTCTCTCTCTTGATTATCAATACAATGGTCTCTTGGAGATCCATATGATGTAACTCTTTTGTGGTGTGTTTGTTGGGATTCAATGAACTTTGAGTTTATGACCAGATCTATCTTTTTATATCCATGAAAGTTATTTGAGTCTTTTTTGATCTCTTATATGCATGATTTCTAATAGCCTCGTATTTCTTCTCTGATATTTGGGTTTTGTTTGCCCAACTTGATCTATTTATCTTGCAATGGGAAGAGGTGGTTTGTATTGGGTTCGATCTTAAGGTTCTTGATCCTAGTGACAGAAAGGGAACCGACACGTATGTATCGTTGCTACTAAGGATAAAACGATGGGGTCTATTTCTACATAAATAGATCTTGTCTACATCATGTCATCGTTCTTATTGCATTACTCCATTTCTCCATGAACATAATACAGTAGATGCAGGTAGGAGTCGGTCTACAAATCTTGGACGTGATGCCTATATAATGATCATCGCCTGGATATCGTCATGATTATTTGAAGTTTTATCAATTGCCCAACAGTAATTGTTTTCCCACCGTTTGCTATTTTCTCGAGAGAAGCCACTAGTGAAATCTACGACCCCCGGGTGTTTTTCTCACATTATTTGCCTTTGCGATCTATTTTCCTTTGCTTTTATTTTTAGATCTATTAAACCAAAAACCCAAAAATACCTTGCTGTAATTTATCTTATTTGGCGTTCGATCTATCAATATTTACAACTCTATCACGTCCGTTACCCGGAAGGGATTGACAACCCCTTTTACACGTCGGGTTGCGAGTATTTGTTATTTGTGTGCAGGTGCTGTTTACATTGTGTTGCTTGGTTCTCGTACTGGTTCGATAACCTTGGTTTCATCACTGAGGGAAATACCTACCACTGCTATAATGCATCATCCCTTCCTCTTTGGGGGAAAAACCGACGTAGTCCTAACAGTCATCAAGGGCCCCGTCGGACTGCTCCCCAAGCTCGCCACAATACTTGAGGGCATCTTCATCGGGTTGGGTCCCCTGGTGGAGGCAAAAGCTCGCGCGCTTTCCACCTAGGCCGCGACGCGCATCTACAGCCACCTCCACCTACGGGACCGAAACTTCGATTTTGACACCCTGCTTGAGCTCGTGGCCCCTGAGCTCCAATGTGCCGCCGCCGATGTCTTGAGGAAGCAGGTGGAGGCCCTGCTGTAGCAATTCCTCTATGGGGACCCCGTGGCTACAGCAGTAGAAGCCAATGGTGGAGACGGTGGCGACGTCGTCGACGATGGATCACCCTAGGAGGGCGATGGTGGCGTCCAAGGCTGAAGAGGGGGATAGGGGCGCTGCTTCTTCCTATTTTATCCCTACAATATTTATCGTGCCTCGTGGAGGCGTGATCACTTATGCTTTGAACTTTTAAGAGACAATATGCTTTGTAATAACTTGCTAGGATTTCGCGATTTCCTTTTTGTTTGCTTTAGTGTTCTGCTTCGGCAGGGCCTGGCCCCGCGCATACCTCGGCCGCCATTGGGACGTCCGGATCACTAGGACGAGACCAAGGGGTGAGGGAATACGTGACCAGTTAGTCCCCCGGGTCGCGATACCCAGGGGTCCCCCTTGACGTACAAACAACCCTCAGGAAGGAGATGCGGGTGTAGGTTCTAGCATTCTGCGTCGGCAGGGCCTGGCCCGCGCATACCTCAGCCACCATTGGGCCATCCGGATCACCACGACGAGACCAAGGGGTGAGGGGCTACGTGACCAGTTAGGCCCCTGGGTCGCGATGCCCAAGGGTCCCCCTTGACGTACCAACGAACCTCCATACCTTCCCATGCCGGACTTTCGCTCGGGAGGTGTGCGTCAAAACTAGGTCCGAGGGACCTGGTGAGGTCGCGTATGCCAGGTGTGACCTGTGCATAGCCTCCGTGCCAAGCCCCCTCGCGCTATCCTCTCAAGGGAAAGTAGCGTGGTACGGCTGAGCAGCGAGCTTGGTGGCTCTCTTGAGGTCAGCCGTGAGGCCGCCCTCATTTGTTTATGCACTAGCGTGGAGCATGGTGCTTCCACTCTTGCACGGGCGTAGCCGTTCCTCAATAGCGTCGTCCGCCAGCGTGGAGCATGGGGCTTCAACTGGTGCATGGGTGGGGGTTCCCTCTGGGGGGAAGCCCTCGGGGCATGTACAGCCCCGTCCTGACACGTGGCTTGCACGACAGGACTGGAGGAGGTGTGTATGGGCACTCATGAGCCAACGCGGAACTCACGAGGCCCTACCTCAAGGCGGGTTGCGCCTGAATTTGATTTGGAACACTTGTGAGGGTCCTGTGAGATGGTTAGGCAGCCTGCACCGAGTGAATCTCCTGAGGATATCGCATGAGAAGGCCAAACACCAATGACCCCAGGAGGTGACGTGAATGGGACCGGCCCGCGAGACATATCTCAGTTGTTGGGTTTGTCGATGCTGCAGGGACGGACCCAAGCACAGACGCCGTGCCCAGTCTTCTCATGCAAAGGTCCTGAAGAAAGACAACTGACGCGCGGCTCCCAAGACGGCGAGGCAACAGGTCACGCGCCCTAACTCATCCGCTCCCGATTAGCTCATGCGTGGACAAGGCACCAAAGACCATGGGAGGGGACATGCACGAGAGCTGGCCCGCAAGCCAGAGCTCAACACTTGGATTTAGCGAGGCTGTAGGGACGGACTCGAGCACAGACGTCATGCCAGGCCTTAATCATGAGGTGGTCGAGCACGGACGACATTCATGGTGACTAAGCACCGGACAGACATGTGGTAATCATAAAGCAACTCATGGGAATGGTAAAGCAAGTTCTGGTAGATGCAAAAACAATACATGCCGTAGGGACGGACCCACACGGCTTAGGGATAATGCAGCCCGAGGGGCGTCCTCAAGTGATCAAACCAAAATTTGTCACCTGGTACCGTTGCTGAAGAAGTGTTGGGGTAGCTGAAGACGCGTGCTGCAGAATTCGCTCCTCATGAGTCGCCATGGACCTGAACCTTGTGAGGCTCTAGGGGCCCCTGGAGCTCGCGAGGATACAACGTTGCCTCCAGTAGGATCACCTGGTGCCTGGCCTCGTGCGCCCCTAAGATGCCCTGCATGTGGTGCTAGTGCGAGGCAGCGCTGTTCAGCAGGCCAAAAGGCATGCGAATGTAGCTGTGAGGGGGACCCTCGCACCAGCCCACATGGGACAGCCAGTAGAGCTCCTGAGATGCGGCTGTGTTGAGCCGTGGGATGTTGACGTAGACTCGCAACCCCCTGCCATCATCGATAGAGGGAGCGCCGCTTGGCGGTACGAGGCAACGCTCACCTTGCATGGCCCTCGCCTCCTGCAGATCCTTGATCGCCTTGGTGATGAACTCCTGAGTGCCTGGTGCCTCGCGCCCTGCGTTCTTCTCGCGAAAGTGCGCGCCGAAGCACGCCTCCACATGGTGCCCGAGCGCCTCCCTCATGACGTTGGCCAGGTCAGAGGCCCTCCAAAGGAGAGCCCCCAAGCCCAGCGTGAGAGGGGCACCGGGCGTGCCTTCCTATGCGAGAGGGGAAGGCGCCCCATCAGTGGGCGCATGTCCTCAAGTGTGGCCGTAGGGCGCTCCATCCTCCTCAGGCCCCAGGCGGAGCAGCTGCTTCTTCTTCTTGGGGACGGCCTCAGGAGGGTAGGCAATGCCCTCGTCATCTGGGTTCTCAACCTCCGCAACATGGTAGGCGTGCTCGAGGGAGCACACCACATCTTTTTCGCCGCAGGCGACCGTCATGGTGCCGCAACTTCCTGGCATCTTGAGGACATTGTAGCCATGGTGTGTTGCAGCCATGAACTTGGCCAGGGATGGGTACCTAAGGATGGCGTTGTACGGGAGGCGAATGTGGGTGACGCTGGAGTCAATGAGCTCTCTGTGGTAGTTGTCGCACTTGCCAAAGGTGACAGGAAGGCAGATCTGCCCTACCGGGGTGGTGGAGCTGTCGGTCACTCATGAGAAGGGCCTGGTAGGCTGAAGCTCGTCATATGGTACCTGGAGCCTGTCGAAGGTCTCGACGGAGCGGACATTGAGTCCCGCACCACTGCTACTTCTCGAGCTTGCGTTGTATTCGCTCGAAGAGGAAAGGGTGATGCAACATAGTAGCGTAAGTATTTCCCTCAGTTTTTGAGAACCAAGGTATCAATCCAGTAGGAGACCACGCGCGAGTCCCTCACACCTGCACAAACAAATAAGAACTTCGCAGCCAACGCGATAAGGGGTTGTCAATCCCTTTGAGGTCACTTACGAAAGTGAGATCTGATAGATAGGATAGTTTGATATTTTTGGATATAAGAACAGAAAGTAAATAAAGCAAAGTAAAGTAGATTGTAGATTAATATGTTGAGAATAGACCCGGGAGCCATATGTTTCACTAGTGGCTTCTCTCATGATAGCAGATTCTAAGGCGGGTGAACAAATTACCGTCGAGCAATTGATAGAAAAGCGAATAGTTATGAGAATATCTAGGCATGATCATTATATATAGGCATCACGTCCGTGACAAGTAGACCGAAACGATTCTGCATCTACTACTATTACTCCACACATCGACCGCTATCCAACATGCATATAGAGTATTAAGTTCATAAGAACAGAGTAATGCTTTAAGCAAGATGCCATGATGTAGAGGGATAAACTCAAGCAATATGATATAAACCCCATCTTTTTTATCCTCGATGGCAACAATACAATACGTGCCTTGCTGCCCCTGCTGTCACTGGGAAAAGACACCGCAAGATTGAACCCAAAGCCAAGCACTTCTCCCATTGCAAGAACTATAGATCTAGTAGACCAAACCAAACCGATAATTCGAAGAGACTTGCAAGGATATTATAATCATACATAAAAGAATTCAGAAAAGAACCAAATATTTCTCATAGATAATCTTGATCATAAACCCACAATTCATCGGATCTCGACAAACACACCGCAAAAAGATTACATCGAATAGATCTCCTCGAAGACCGAGGAGAACTTGGTATTGAGATCCAAAAAGAGAGAAGAAGCCATCTATCTAATAACTATGGGCCCGAAGGTCTGTGGTAAACTACTCACAACTCATGGTGAGGCAATGGTGTTGATGTAGAAGCACTCCGTGGAAGATCCCCCCTCCGGCGGAGCTCCGGAACAGGCCCCAAGATGGGATCTCATGGGAACAGAAGGTTGCGGCGGTGGAATTAGGATTTTCTCTGTTGCCTCGATGTTTTCAGGGTACATGGTAATATAGGAGGAAGGAGGGCATCGGGGGAGCCAGAGTGGGCCCATGAGGGTGGGGGCACGCCCTGTAGGAGGGGGCACGCCCTGAACCCTCGTGGCCGCCTCCTTCGTTCCCTCATGTGTACTCCAAGTCTTCTGTGTTGATATTGTTCCAAAAATAACTCTCGCGAAGGTTTCATTCCGTTTGGACTCCGTTTCATATTCCTTTTCTGCGAAACCCTGAAATAGGCAAAAAACAGCAATCTGCACTCGGCCTTTGGGTTAATAGGGTAGTACCAAAAATAATATAAAAGTGTATAATAAAGCCCATTAAACATCCAAAACATAATATATAATAGCATGGACCAATAAAAAATATAGATACGTTGGAGACGTATCAACCACCATTGGCGAGTGTCTTGGTGACGAGCACGTTGTTGATGGTAGGAGAGCAGAACATCGGGAGGGCGCCGACTATGGCCGCGCACTTGAGCTGATTAGTTGAGTCGAAGGTGATAGCTGTTGGGGAACGTAGCAGAATTCAAAAATTTTCTACGCTTTCACCAAGATCCAACTAAGGAGACATCTAGCAATGAGCATATTAGAGTGCATCTACATACCGTTTTGTAGATCGCGAGCGGAAGCTTTCGAAGAAGCGTGGATGAAGTAGTCGTACTCTTCTCGTTCTTCGTCACCGATGATCTAGCGCCGAACGGACGGCACCTACACGTTCAACACACGTCTGGTACAGCAACGTCACCTCCTTCTTGATCCAGCAAGGGGGGATAAGAGGTCGTCGGAGATCCAGCAACACGACGGTGTGGTGGTGGATGCAGCGGGAAATCCTGCAGGGCTTCGCCCGCGCCCTGCGGAGGAGGAGGAAGGTGTGACGGGAGGGGGAGAGGCGCCAGAGGATTGGGGTGCGGCTGCCCTATCCCCCCCACATATATATAGGGGGCCAGGGGGGTGCGCCAGCCCTGTAGATCCCATCTGCAGGGTGGGGCGGCGGCCAGGGAGGCAATCTTGCCCCCAAGGCAAGGGGACGCCCCCTCCCCCTAGGGTTTCAAACCTAGGCGCATGGGGAGGAGGGCCCATGTGGTGCGCCAGCCCACCAGGGGCTAACCACTTCCCCTTTGCGGCCTAGGGGCCCCACCGGGATGGGTGGCCCCACCCGGTGGACCCCCGGGACCCCTCCGGTGGTCCCGGGACGCTCCCGGTGACCCCCGGAGTTCACCCGATGGCCGAAACTGGACTTCCTATATATCATTCTTTACCTCCGGACCATTCCGGAACTCCACGTCACATCCGAGATCTCATCCGGGACTCCGAACAACTTTTGGGTTTCCACGTGCATGTATCTCTACGACCCTAGCGTCACCGAACCTTAAGTGTGTAGACCCTACGGGTTCAGGAGACACGTAGACATGACCAAGACCACTCTCCGGTCAATAACCAACAGCGGGATCTGGATACCCATGTTGGTTCCCACATGTTCCTCGATGATCTTCATCGGATGAACCATTGTGTCAAGGATTCACTCAATCCCGTAGTTATTCCCTTTGTCCATCGGTACGGTACTTGCCCGAGATTCGATCGTCGGTATTCCCGATACCTTGTTCAATCTCGTCATGGCAAGTCTCTTTACTCGATCCGTAATCCATCATCCCGTGACTAACTCCTTAGTCACCTTGAGCTCTTTATGATGATGTCTTACCGAGTGGGCCCAGAGGTACCTCTCCGTCATACGGAGTGACAACATCCCAGTCTCGATTCGTACCAACTCAACAGACACTTTTGGAGATACCCGATGCGTACCTTTATAGCCACCCAGTTACGTTGTGACGTTTGGCACACCCAAAGTATTCCTACGTCATCCGGGAGTTGTACAACCTCATGGTCTAAGGAATAAATACTTGACACCGAAAAGCTTATGCATGACGAACTATACGATCTCGTGCTATGCTCAGGATTGGGTCTTGTCCATCACATCATTCTCCTAATGATGTGATACTGTTATCACTGACATCCTATGTCCTTGGTCAGGAAACCGTGACCATCTGTTGATCAACGAGCTGGTAACTAGAGGCCTACCAGGGACTCATTGTGGTCTATATATTCACACATGTATCGTTGTTTCCGTACAATACAATTCAAGCATGAATAACAGACAATTTATCATGAACAAGGAAATATAATAATAATACTTTTATTATTGCCTCTAGGGCATATTTCCAACAATAGCATACATGGACCATCTAAGCGGACGCGTTGCCTCGAGCTTGGGGAGGGCCACATTCACTTCAGGAGCAAATTGCTTGAAGATGCGATGGGACGCAGGTGCCTGAGCGCCGCCCATGATACAAGCGATGGCACGAGGCTCTTGAAAGCCCCCAGCCCCATCATCTTGGTGGTGGTCTTCGTTCCTTCTTGGTGGTGGCGGCAGCGGAGGAAGTCTAGCGTTGCCCTGAGGGTGGTCGTCACGAGGCTGATCCCTCCAAGGGCCCTCGCCAGGCTGGCCCTGCTAGTGGTCCTCACGAGGCTGATGGCGCCAGCTTTGGTGGGGGTCGCGGTTCTCCCAGCGTCCTCCACCATGCTACCTCCGCGGCCGTAGCCTCGGTCGCCACGCTCGGGGTGACGGCCGAGGCGCCCGTCACGAATGGCCCTGAGCTCCTGGCAGTCATTGGTGTTGTGGTTGTGCACGTTGTGGAAGACGCAGAATAGGCGGCTACCCTTGGAGGACTCGGGGTGGTCATAACCACGCTTCATCTTAGGCTCAGCCGCGAGCACAGCTAGTCCCTTGCGCTTCACGTCCTTGGTCTTGGCCTACTTGTTTTCTGGATCGGCCTCGGGGAGCTCGATGAGCGAGAGGCAACCCTCTTTTGCCCTTGTGCACTTGGTTGCCATGTTGAACATCTCTAGAGCCAAGCATATGTCCTCATGGATAGCGAGCTCTTCCTTCATCCTGACGCCCCGAACACCATCAGTGAAAGTCGAGATGATGGCCTCGTGTGACACCTTGGGAATCTTGATGCGAACGTTGGTGAAATGCTGGATGTACTTTCCAGGGTCTCCCCTGCCTGCTGCTTGATATGCTGCAGGTCGCCTACCGCAGGGGCGCGGTCGCGACTTCCTTGGAAGTTGGAGATGAAACGTTCGCGCAGCTCATCCTAGGAGGAAATCTACCCCGTTGGGAGGTTTAGGAGCCATGAGCACGTGCCGTCCTTGAGAGCCATGGGGAACCAATTAGCCATAACCTTCTCGTCACGGCTGTCGGCCTCGATGCTCAGCTCATAGAGCTGCAGGAACTCAGCGGGGTCGGGTGTTCCATCATAGCGTGGAGGCAGGTCTGGCTTGAACTTGACGGGCCAAACGACACGACACAGCTCCAGAGTGAACGCTCGGCAGCCCGCCGCGCTCACAGGTGCCCGTTGTTGAGGTGGAGCATGGTTCGGGTGCTCGCGTGCCTCCGTGTGGGGTGGCGTGCGACCTTGATGAGGCGGTGCTGGGAGCGCATGCGCCTCACCTTGGGGCCGTTACACCACATGACAACTTTCTTCATCACGTGCGGGCGCCCTGCGGGGCGGGTCGTGCTGGGGAGCCTCACGCCTTGGCTCGGGGACGACGTCTCGCCGGAGAGGAGGAGGAGGTTCCCCATGGGCCACGTCGCGTGCTTGAGGTGGCGGGGAAGGTAGCGAGTGGGACGATGCTGGAGCTTCTCCTGCGGCGCTGACGAGTTCGGTGATGCGGTCTAGCCAGTCCTCGTAGAGGTCATCGGCCGGGCGGTAGCACATGAGCTCACGCTCCATGAGCAGTGCGGCCTGCGAGTTCAGTGTCCTGCAACGGGCATGGGAGGACGAAGCAGCCGCTGGAGTCAGCGACGGGGTAGCGGTGCGAACATCACGGCGCGTGGAAAGCGACAGCGACAAATCTCGTGCCATGAGCAGCGCGGCCTGCGAGTTCACCATCCCACAATGGGCGTGGGAGGACGAAGCAGCCGTGGGAGTCAGCGACGGGGTAGCTGTGCGAACATCGTGCCGCGTGGAAAGCGACAGCGACAAATCTTGCTGCTCACTGGCCGTGGGGCTGGTTGCGGCGTATGCCGCCGGTGATGGGGAACGGCGGGGAATGTCGTTGCCTGGAGGTGCTGTCTGGGCCACGCGGGCGGCGAGGGCAGCCCGACGCTTAGCACGAACTCGACAATCATCTACCATGGGAACGGTGAGGCGATGGCGAACCGACCGGAAGAAGTGAGACTCCAACGCTCCCCTACCTGGCGTGCCAAATGTCGGATTCGGGGCTCCACAGACCATTAATAGATTCGAACACTGGGGTGCGTGCGAAGAACTCAATTTACCCTGCGTGCCTACTCATCGATCTCATGACCTAGCTCGATGAATAGGAAGGAAATGGGACAAGGAAGTTTACCCAGGTTCGGGCCACCTCGCAGTGTAATACCCTACTCATGCTTTGTGGTGGATTGCCTCGAGGTGGGCTGAGGATGAACTAGTACAGTGGTTGAACAACCTCAGGAGGTGTGTTCTTGCTTGGGTGGTGGTGACGGTGGTCTGAGTGATCTGTCCCCTGCTATGGTGGTGGCTAGGCTATGTTTATAGTGGCCCTGGTCCTCTTCCCCCAAAATGAAGGTGGGAAGGGATCCCAGAACGGCCGAATTCAAAGGGAGACAACTAGTACATCTTATCCTGACAAAATGTGGTCTTTGCCTGCAAAGCTTCTGGTCATGACGGCATGGTGGGCTCGGTGATGACCTTTGTTCTGTCGTCCTGGCGATCTTGGTCTGGTTGCATCGAAATGGAAACCTTTGGCTGATTCCTCGGGACTCCGTGCGTGCACTTGCCTCTTTAGCACCAAAGAGGAAACCTCCTGCACTACGACTGCTGGCGCCCACCTGGCCTTGGTCGTCATGGCTTGCGTCATATCAACCTCAGAGGTGGGGGCTTGCATAGAGATCTCGGCTCCTCAGGAGCCAGCCTAGAGAGGCTGCTCCTTCCAGAGGCCTTGGCGTCGTTCACCTCACGAGGCTTGGCCTCTCGCGAGGGTCTTGTGTGTTGATGTTGAAGATGGGCCATACCAGGCTGGTGAAGGAGCCACGCCATGGGCCACAGGCAGGCAAGTCTAGGTACCCTGGTTCCCAGAACGCCGACATACCTACCTTTCCTCTGTCCCCACCTTGGTCCTCCCAAACCACAGGAGTCGTTGCTGCTGTAGTTAGCAGCAACCAACCAAGTGGTTAGTGCCGCACTGGTGGCACAGCGGGAGGTAGATGACATGGAATCCGCTTCCATAGTCCCCTTCGTAAAGGAAAGGGAACCCATCCCGACAAGGTCAGAGGTAGTCCAGGACAAGGAAGAGCAGGGCAGTGGAGGCAGCTCTATGGTCGCGGCAAGGAAGAAAGTGGTGCAGCGCCCGGTGTACTTCGTCAGCTCCCTATTGCAGGGGCTAGATCGAGGTAGTCTGGTGTGCAAAACTTGATTTTTGGCCTTATCATGGCCTCAAGGATACTGTGCCACTACTTCCAAGCCCACGAGATCACAGTTGTCACCCGCTTCCCCTTGCAACGTATACTCCGGAACCCTAAGGCCACTGGCAGAATCGTGGAATGCACTACAAAAAAACACTTCCATGATAATATGTATTTGTCATAGTAGGTCACGTTTTCTGTCATGCATGTACATCCATGACGATTTTATGACAGAATCAAGATAGTCATACCTGTGCTGTCATAGAGGTGTTCCATGACAATACCAAAATTATCATCATGGAAGTGCTCACTTCCATGATGGTAAATGTCACGTCCTGGAAGTGCTTCTGTCAAGGGAAACCGACATGTGGCATCCACCATAACAGGTCGCCGTTAAGCTATCGGGTCCGGTTTCGGATCCGATAACTCGCTAACAGCGAGGACCAATGGAAATTTTCCATGTGTAAAATTCTCATTGGTCGAAGTAACCACGTGTCAGCTCCACGTGCGGACAGATGTCAGCTCTATGGTCGCGACAAGGAAGAAAGTGGTGCAGCGCCCGGTGTACTTTGTCAGCTCCCTATTGCAGGGGCTAGATCGAGGTACTCTGGTGTGCAAAACTTGATTTTTGGCCTTATCATGGCCTCAAGGATACTGCGCCACTACTTCCAAGCCCACGAGATCACAGTTGTCACCCGCTTCCCCTTGCAACGTATACTCCGGAACCCTAAGGCCACTGGCAGAATCGTGGACTCCACTACAAAAAAACGCTTCCATGATAATATGTATTTGTCACAGTAGGTCACATTTTCTGTCATGCATGTACATCCATGACGATTTTATGACAGAATCAAGATAGTCATACCTGTGCTGTCATAGAGGTGTTCCATGACAATACCAAAATTATCATCATGGAAGTGCTCACTTCCATGATGGTAAATGTCACGTCCTGGAAGTGCTTCTGTCAAGGGAAACCGACATGTGGCATCTACCGTAACAGGTCGCCGTTAAGCTATCGGGTCCGGTTTCGGATCCGATAACTCTCTAACAGCGAGGACCAATGGAAATTTTCCATGTGTAAAATTCTCATTGGCCGAAGTAACCACGTGTCAGCTCCACGTGCGGACAGATGTCAACCAACCAATGGACAGGAGGCGTCGTTGATATGTCGACACGTGGCACGACCCAACAGTGACCCATTCAGGTCAAAAGGCCGACCCGTTTGACTTGATCAAAGGATAACGGGCCGGCACATCGAAAGCCTGCGAATGGCGTGCTCGCATATAGCCCATTCAGGCCCGATAACTCCCGTCCCATTATGGCCTTTCTGAATTCAGCCCACTAGCTTCATTTGGGCCATCCAATATGATTCCAGCCTGTTGTAACTTCTAGCCCATGTACGACCCATGACGTCTTTCGGGCCATATGAGGCCCTTTGTAACTTGTGGCGCATTATCGGCCCGCACTGAAACTGGCCTAGGATGAATAGTATATCGCTTAATACCCAATGACGGCCCATTCCTCCATTGGGCCGTTCCCAGCCCGTGTTAACTTTCGGCCTTTTAAGGGCCCATTTATTCTTGGGCCGATTTGTAGCATTCGGTAGCTTATAGCCCGTTACTGGCCTTTTTCGCTTGTGGGCCAAATTAAGCATGTGGTTATAGTCGACCTGTTTGTGGCCGATTAATCCGTTGGGCCGTTTTCATAGCATCATCAAATACGGCCCATTAATGACCCGTTATGCCTGTCGATAGAATTAAGCCCGTTATACTCGTCGGCCTCTTAAAGGCCCGTTATGCTTGGCCCATGAGCAGACGGCTGCCACTGTAGCCCGTTTACGGACCATAATGCAATGTGTTATTGGCCCATGTTTGGGCAATCGGTCATACGGCCCGTAGAAGCCACATTGATTCTACGGCCCGTAGAAGGCCCGTAGTTGGCCCATGGTCACTATAGTAGATAGCAGGACCATGATGACAATGGTCCATATGTTGCCCAGGGTTATTGTTGCCTAGTTTTAAATAATAGGTTATTGCGGCTAATAGCACACCGTGGAAAAAGAAATGCACTGACTACAAGCAAACAAATAAGAAAGACAACAAGGAAATAAATAAGCAAGCAACATACGCTAGGCTATTACGACTAATACACATATTATAACCACCGGGATCAAAGTTCGCCACCAGTGCAAATATGGGGAACAAAGCAGCATATTACATACACTGGTTTTCAAAGTTGGTGGCCAGTGCAAATAAACGCTGCAGCAAAACAAGTCCAGAACTGAAACCACTTCACAAGGTCACAAGAAACAATATCCTGGGTATCGACCATGCTAGTAAGACACTTAGCAAGCTTATTAGCTTTCTCTTGTCTGGCACTTAAATCCTCCAGCGCTTGCTATTGCACCAGAAAGTATGTATCTGAATTCTCCAGGGACTTCCGCAGTCCTTCGGCCTCTTGTTGCAGCACAGTTGATCGATGTCTTTAAGCTTGTAGTTGAGACCCAATAAACCAAACTAATTCAGACAGTGAGTTCTAGGAGTTTGTGCCAGCGGTAGTGGCTAGTAACTCAAACACTACACCAAGACAAGACTTTGCGGTTGTCTCGCTGTCTTCAAGATAGTTTTCCTTAGCTGTTTTTATCAGCTTTTACAGAGACCAACAAGGATGTCTCACTATCCTGAACCTTATCTGCATTACTACCTTTACCATTGCTTAATAAGGTACTCTTCCCCAATATTCTTCCAGCATTCTAAAAGAAGAAACACGCAGCCACATAACAGGTTTAACATGTAGTATATGAAACTCATTTTGGTGAACCAGTTCAGTAGTATAGTGGACATGATTAAACTACCAAGTCTTCTATTGCCAAGTAGTACATAATAAAAGCATCAAACAAACATATATCTATGTCCTATGGTCATTGCACAAAATAGTTCAAATCATATTAGTTCAAGACAAAGCAACATTGAAAGAATACACGTGTCGGAAACTACACGGCATAATAAGATTTCAGATGGGTACCACGGGTGAACATGTACAACAACACCATTGGCTCTGTTGTGATGCTAGTAATGTGCACGATATGAGAAGTCAACTGTATACACAATTGAAACTGAAATCAACATAACAATTTATAAGAGCAAACATGCTTAAACATACCTATTGTGCCATTGGAGTTTCGATTGGATCCTTCAATTTAAAAATAAGTTTGTATGAGTAAATACAGTGATACAAGAGCAATGTAATATGCACCATAGTAATGGAATCTTAAATGAGAACAATTGTTCTTCAGTCTTAAGCACTTGTTCTATACGAACAGAGTACAGTAAGATGGAGGATACAATACATCAAAAAAAAAGAGCTCATAGACCTTACCACATTCTTGGTTCGGGATCAGTACAGAACAAGGCATTCCCAGTCATCGTCCCGTAAATGCGTCTCGGGAGAACGTAAGGGAATTTGATGAATTTCTTTGCTAGTGAAGTATGTTTTCTTTAGGTAATTCCAATACTACCACCAAGCATTCTTGAAGATAGCAGAGGTACTACCACAGGTTACCTCATCCCGAGTTTACAAATCGGTCCTTCTCTATAGAGAAAAATGGGAACATTTGTTGTATTATAACCAGCATGGACGTAGAATGTATGGGATAGAGCAAAGTAATTGCCATGAATAACGTTACTTACACATAACTCCTGGACGAACACCTGCAACTGGCATTTTCCTTCATCTTCAGTATAATATTTCCATGATGGGAAGATATGCACATAGGATTTAACAACATCAAATGCGATAGATGCTAAATTACGAATGGCTGGTTGTGCTTCGTCCATAGGAATAAGTGTGCTAACTGGTGGAGTTGGGTTTCGCCGTGGTACTACTTGCGCTTTGGTCACTGGAGCTGCCTTACCAACTGCTCTTGTTTGGGAACTCTATGGTGGAGATGGTGATGTGTCAACTGGAACTGGGTTACAATTTGCTGGGGTTGGGGTTAGATTGGGTGAAGCTGGTTCTTTGTCCATCACAGTAGGGGTACAATCTGTGAGAGTCTGGGTTATGTGTGGTAGGGCTGGTTCTCGTGCATGTACAACCACGGTGCTATCTCCACCAAGAGGTAGCACTGTTTTATTTGAAGACCGTGTTTTTACTGTGCTAGATACTTCCATCACCCGCTCCAGTTCAAATGGCTGATAAACATGAAATGTAGTTGAATGTATGGACCTTGTATGAGAGACAGATGCGATAGATAGTGTGGAAAAAGAGGGCATGAAATAGTTCACTTGTATATTGTTTAAATAAAAAGGATAGCCTAACATAACTTCACATATATGATGTGTATCTAAACTGGATATCATAGCATGACATAATTCCAAGATATGATAACTAACTAAATAGGATGGCATGACATAATTATATGATGTCTTTAGTAAATAGGTTTGCATGACATAATTCACATACATGTTATCTAAGTTGTCGGTGCAACAAACCCTGGGTCTGTTGCCCTGACTGTGCACAGGCACGGGAGCAAGGTTGAGGCTCCAACCCAAGTCAGAGTACAAGAAACCAAGAGGTTCGAGGAACCAGCAAGGAGATCAGAGAGACCAAGGCCAAGCCAGAGAAGTAAGATATCAACAAGAGAAAGACCTCCCTTTCCGGGCAGGCGAGCCCGACAAGGGGCGATGCCACCCCCAGAAGAAGACAGCCAAATGCGTTCCGGCAAAGCCTGCCGGGACTCGCGGAGGCTAAACCACCTCAGCAACGACTCCTCCACGACTCACGTCATTGATTAGTGAGGTGTCAAGCCGCAAAGGGACTAAGTGGCAGCCATTAGCCACATGGCAGCCTCTCCCTATAGGAAAAACCCACAGATGACACCCATCCCGCGACGTGTCAAACAAGCAGGCGCGAAGCTGGCAACATATCCCAGCAAGCCTTGCCGGGTAACTAGTGATGTGACATTAAGTGGTGCATTGGTGCATTTAATGCACCCTGTGAGCCCGCAGAGTTAGGTATGATAGCACTGTTGCTATCATATTAGTGCATAATGACTAATTTTCCACTGTGGTGAACCCTTAATCTATAAAAGGAGGCCCATGGCAACCATAGATATGGTTAGAAGATGGGATAACTCACAAACCCATACGTGCGTAGTCGCTGCTGCCAAGAGGCAACCTTTTGCTGGGTAAGTGTACTGCGCTACACCACCTCATTTCCACCATCAATCCACCAAAGCAGGACTAGGGTCTTATGCCACAATGGCGGCCCGAACCTGGGTAAAACTTCTCGTGTGATCTCTACCGTGCTGTCCCACGCTCGTTTGCTCTTTGTGCAATGCGACGTCCCCCCTGCCGAATCAGCAAGGGGCCTCTTGGTCCCATAGGTGGCCGTGGTTTTCCCCGACATCTTTGGCGCGCCAGGTAGGGGGATCGCTTGCGCAAACCTGAAGGCGTGTGCAGCGCGTCATCTTCATCGCTGTCTTCATCTTCAACGGCGCCATCGACCATGACGCCCAAGAAGAAACTTGCTTCTGTGGCGTGTCCATCCACCTTAAAGTCTCTGTAGCCCGCGACCTCTAATGCTGCGGGAGGTGCGGAGGCACGCGAGGACATGGACGCTTCTGGGGACGTGGTCGGAGCAGGCAGCACCTTCACCACTTCCTCACAGCCGACGCTGGAGCAGGAGGCACCAGAGGAGAGCAACATCAGCAACACCCAGACGGCCATGCTCCCCAAGGCTCGTGCAAAGGGGTTACTCTGTCTGCACCCCTTCTGCCCACCGACGAGCACAACCGCAGCGACGACACTCGCACCGGGGCGAATCGCCATCGTCCGACTGTTCCCACCATAGTGCGGTCATAGCACGTGCGCCTCCCCCGGGACAGGTCGACCAAAGCGCTGCGCTTGACGGACCGCGGGCCCTCATGGGCCATCATCGCACCACCTGCCATCCAGGTGGTCGTCCCGCAGCAGCGGGGGTGTAGTGCTGCCGCCGCTAGCACCGTAAGGAGCCGGGCGACGGTACGATCGACTTGTTCAGCACCCATGCCAAGTACAACTTTGGAGGCCATGGCGCAGGTTTAGCTGCTGCTGAGATTTCCACCAACAACCGAGCAGATGGACGAATGGCGTGCCATCGTTGTCGGATTTCGGGTTCCGCAAACCCTTGAGAGGTTCGAACTCTGGGGTGCACACGAAGAACACTCTCTCCCCAGCGCGCTCACCCCACGATTCCACGACCTAGCTCAACGCATTCAAAGAACAAGGGACACACATAATTATACTGGTTCGGGCCACCCTGTGGTATAATACCCTACTCAAGTGTGTGTGGTGGATTGCCTTGTATGGCTGAGGAAGAACTAGTACAAGGGATGAGCAGCCTCCGGAGGAGAGGTGTTCTTAGGCTGGGATGAGCTTGTGGTGTCTCTTCTACTAGGCGAGCTCTCTCTTGGATCCATATGAGATGCCCTCTATGGTGGTGGCTAGGTCCTATTTATAGTGGCCTTGGTCCTCTTCCCAAATATCGGTAGGAAGGGATCCCACAACGACCAAATTTGAAGGGTAACATCTAGTACAAGTTATCCTGACAAAAGTAGTCTTCGCCTGCCAAGGGCTATGACGGTGACGCCGCGCCGGGCTCCATGATGGCCTCCATTCTGCAGCCCTGATGGTCCTTGGTCTTGTTGCATCGATATGGAAACCTTTGCCTGATCCCTCGGGACTCCGTGCCTGCGCTTGTCCTCTTAGCACCAAAGAGGAAACTGGTACACTACGCCCGCTGGCGCCCGCCTAGCCTTGGTCGTCATGGCTCACGTCACGTGAACCTCGCGAGGTGCTCCTTGCATATATATCTCCGCTCCTCGGGATCCAGCCTAGAGAGACTGCCCCCAGGGAGGTCTTGCTGTCGCCCGCCTCGCGAGGCTTGGACCCTCGTGAGGGTCTTGAGTTGCAGCTGCTGAAGCTGGGCCATACCAGGCCGCTGACGGAGCCATGTCACGGGCCGCAGGCAGGCAAGTCTGGGTACCCCTATTCCCAGGACGCCAACAGTAGCCCCCGGGCCCAAGGTGCGCACGGACTTGGCTTTGAGGGGAAGCCAAAGGGGCAAGGGCAAAGCATCGCGAGCCCCAAACGCCTACAGCCTTGGTCGACGCGTGGCAACTTGATTGGGCGTGGGCGTCTCCGCTTCCCCACGCTGCCTCGTCAACTGCCCGACTTGACGAGACCCTGCTGCATGCACAGAAGGAATATCATTACGTGAGATCATGGAGGCCGACGGTTGGCCTCCTCCAGGCTATAAATGGGTAGGGGGTGAAGCCCGCGTTTCCCATCTCCTTCCTCTTGTCGCCCTCCTCCTCCATTTCCTCCTTGCTGCGCCTGCTTACTATGACGCCCATGTCACTGATAAGAAGATTCTCTGCTGCTAAGAAAGGAAAGACTCCTGTGAGGAGCGGGAAGCGCTCCCGCCGAAGAAGAGGTTCAGCCGCCCCCGCGGTGCTGGTGAGAGGCGAGAGGTGACGAGGCCTTGGTGCGAGCGTTCTCCTCCTGGCAACCCGCTGCCCTTGTATGCCCAGGAGCAAGGGGGTCGTGCTCCGTGTCGCTTGCGTCATGGTCGAGGTCATCTTGCTGGGGCTGTCGGTCCCCGAACTCACGCCGAGGGCTCCTCGCGCGAGTTCCTTGTATGGACAGCGATGTCGGTGCCCTCTTGGATTCAGTTCCCGAGGTTCTTCGCCGAGCCGATGCCGGCGAGGGGGCCTGCTAAGCTGTGGCTGCAGCACGCTGGGTGCCGCAGCCAAGCTACAGAGGCGGAGGTTGAGGTCTTCCCCCCGACATGAGTCTTCATGACTCGAGGATGGGGTGAAGTCGCCCGTGTGTGCCGCCATGATGGAGTCTCCGTCGTTCACTTTGGGTTTGACGGCACCCCCACGTTGTTCTTCAAGGTCTTCGACGAGGAAGGATGCTGCCAGGAGTGCTGCCCTGGTGGGAGCCGCCAAGGAGGCATAGCGACGGGCGCCATGCCTGCTCTCGGTCCCGCCGTTAGCTCCCCTGGTAGCGGTGATGGCTCTTGGGTGTCCAGCAGCCCTCCTGAGGCCGACGAGTCTCCGGAGACAAGCAACGATAGCTACGTGCCTCCAAGCTCATGCCGTGCTCGGAGCGCGACAGCTGCACGAGCTAATCGCCGATGGTGACTTGAGCGGGGTTGGATATGGCCTCTCATGGCCCACTGTTGATGATGGGGTCAGCGGTGGCAGTCATAGTTAGGGTCTCCCGAAATCTCTTTCTTTTGCTCCCTGCGAGGAATCAAAGCCAACGCCATGGGGGCATGTAAAGAACTTGTAACGCTTTTGCTCCGATGCTTATTATCCTTGCTAAGGAACCATGTATGCAAGTCCTGCTCCGGCAGTGTACCTCCTTTTTACCCTTTTAGTAGCTATGTGCTCTATGCCCGCAGGTCCCAGTCCCAAGGCAAGCTTCAGCCGTCGCTGGTATGCTAGGTCGCGATGTCATGGTCAAGGCCAGGAGGTGAGAAGCCCGGGGTCCGGTAAGAGCTCCTGAGGCACGATGCTTAAGTGGTCCCCCTTGGCATGCAAGCAGCTTTCGGAGGCTAAAAAGGGAGGCGGCATTACCAAAGGCTGACTATGGAAACAAAACTTGGCGAGTGGTGGCGGCGTGCCAGTTGGGTGCATGACTTATCTGGACAGTCCTGAGGATATTCTCCACGCGGTGCACCTGGTTCACCCCTGAGGCAGCATGACTGAGATTTTGCGATTTGCTTCCCGCTTGTCTTAGAGTTCTACGTCGGCAAAGCCCGACCCCGCGCATACCTCAACCGCCACTGGCTCGTCCGGATCGCCAGGACGAGACCAGGGAGTGAGGGGCTACATGGCCACTTAGGCCCCTGAGACGCGATGCTCAGGGGCCCCCCTTGACGTATGAAAAATCCTCGGGAAGGAAATGCTGGATTAGATCATGGTGTTCTGCGTTGGTAGGGCCCAACCCCGCGCATACCTCAGCCGCTGCTGGCTCGTCCGAATTGCCAAGACGAGACCAGGGAGTGAGGGGCTACGTCGCCAGTTAGGCCCCTGAGACGCAATGCTCAGGGGTCCCCCTTGACGTACGAATAGACCTTAGCCCTCTAAGCCGGCCTCCCCTTCTCCCACTCTTCTTTGTGCTCTGCGTCCTCGGGTCCCGACCCTCGAGCGGAGCTCAACCGCCTCTGGTATGCCAGGACGCGATGCCATGGTCAAGGCCAGGGGGTGAGGGCTGGAGAGTGAGTAGGAGTCTTTGAGGCGCGATGCTCAGAAGCCCCCCTTAACGCGCAAGCGAATTACCGAGAAGGAGAAACCAGCAAGGTCGCCTCCCTGTGAGCTCCTGAGATTCCCGCGGATTAGTCTGACGAAACAGCACAGCTTAAAATCGCGTTGGGCCACTGATAGTTCCACAGGAAGACGAAAGCACCGAGGACCTGGTGAGGTGACGTGCGCGAGGCGGGCCACGAGTCAGAGCTCGATCTCTCGGATTTTTTAACATTCTAGGGACGGACCTGCTACTTCTCAAGCTTGCATTGTATTCCCTCAAAGAGGAAAGGGTGATGCAGCACAGTAGTGTAAGTATTTCCCTCAGTTTTTGAGAACCAAGGTATCAATCCATTAGGAGACCACGCGCGAGTCCCTCGCACTTGCACAAACAAATAAGAACTTCGCAGCCAACGCGATAAGGGGTTGTCAGTCCCTTTACGGTCACTTACGAAAGTGAGATCTGATAGATATGATAGTTTGATATTTTTGGTATTTTTGGATATAAGAACAGAAAGTAAAAGCGGAAAAGTAAAGTAGATTGTAGATTGATATGTTGAGAATAGACCCGGGGGGCATAGGTTTCTCTAGTGGCTTCTCTCATGATAGCAGAATTCTACGGTGGGTGAACAAATTATTGTCGAGCAATTGATAGAAAAGTGAATACTTATGAGAATATCTAGGCATGATCATTATATATAGGCATCACATCCAAAACAAGTAGACCGAAACGATTCTGCATCTACTACTATTACTCCACACATCGACCGCTATCCAGCATGCATCTAGAGTATTAAGTTCATAAGAACAGAGTAACGCCTTAAGCAAGATGACATGATGTAGAGGGATAAACTCAACCTATATGATATAAACCCCATCTTTTTATCCTCGATGGCAACAATACAATACGTGCCTTGCTGCCCCTACTGTCACTGGGAAAGGACACCGCAATATTGAACCCAAAGCCAAGCACTTCTCCCATTGCAAGAACTATAGATCTAGTAGGCCAAACCAAACCAATAATTTGAAGAGACTTGCAAGGATATTATAATCATACATAATAGAGTTCAGAAAAGAACCAAATATTTCTCATAGATAATCTTGAGCATAAACCCACAATTCGTCGGATCTCGACAAACACACTGCAAAAAGAGATTACATCGAATATATCTCCTGGAAGACTGAGGAGAACTTGGTATTGAGATCCAAAGAGAGAGAAGAAGCCATCTAGACCCTAACTATGGACCAAAGGTCTGTGGTAAACTACTCACAACTCATGGTGAGGCGATGATGATGTTGTAGAAGCACTCCGTGGTAGATCCCCCCTCCGGCGGAGCTCCGGAACAGGCCCCAAGATGGGATCTCATGGGAAAAGACGGTTGCAGAGGTGGAACTAGGGTTTTCTCTCTGTTTCTGATGGTTTCGGGGTACGTAGGTATATATTGGAGGAAGGAGGGCACCGGGGGCCAGACGTGGGGCCCACGAGGCAGGGGGCACGCCCTATAAGGGGGTGCGCCCCCCACCATCGTGGACGCCACGTAAGCCCTACTCAGTGGTTCTCAACTTTCCCATGCGTATTTTGCTCCAAAAATATCTCTCCCGAAGTTTCATTCCGTTTGGACTCCGTTTGATATTCCTTGTCTGTAAAACCGTGAAATAGGCAAAAAACAGCAATCAGGACTGGGCCTTTGGGTTAATAGGTTATTCCCAAAAATAATATAAAAGTGTATAACAAAGCCCATTAAACATCCAAAACATCATAAATAATAGCATGGAACAATAAAAAATTATAGATACGTTGGAGACGTATCAGGACCCGAGCACAAGCGTCGTGCCAACGCATGTAGCCCTCGTTGCAGGATGAGCAGAAGTCCGTTCGGTAGCGAGGGAGGCCAAAAGAGCTGGTGAGTGAGCAGGTGATGACCATAAGGTAATCCATAAGAGGAAATGAGCTAATCCTGGTGATGTAAAATTTGATACATGCCACAGGGACGGAACAACGAGGTCTGGGGATGATGCGGCCCGAGGGGCGCCCCAACAGAGCAAGCTAAAGATGCAAAAAGGATACACGTCACAGGGGCAAGCCCGTGCGACTTGGGGATGATGCAGCCCGAGGGGCGCCCCCAACTGAATAAACTGAAACAAAGTCACCTGGCACCGACGCTGGAGTGGTGTTGATGTAGGTGAAGATGTTTGCTGCAGACATCGCTCCTCACAAGCCGCCTGGCTCCGAGGCCTCGGGAGGCTCCGGAGGTTCCGATGGCTTGTGAAGAACCGACTCCATTTCCGCCAAGATTTCCTGATGCCTGGCCTCGTGAGCCGCCAGGGCTTCCCGCATGTGGCCCTGGTGCAGGGCCGCCTGGTTCAGCAAGCCAAAAGGCATGCGAACGTAGCTGTGAGGAGGACCCTCGCACCAGCCCACCTGAGATGGCCAGTAGAGCTCCTGAGACGCGATCCTGCTGAGTCCTGGGACGTTGACGCAGATGCGTAGCCCGTTGCCCGAGCCGGGGACGACAACTGCGCTCTGGGGTGCTGGGCGGTGCTTACCCCGCATCGCCCTTGGTACCTGCAAGTCTTCAATGGTCTGGTTGATGAATTCCTGAGCGCTCGGCTCCTCTCGCCTTGTGCTCTCCTGAGGGAAGCGTGCGGTGAAGCACGCCTCCACATGGTGCCCGAGCGCCTCCCTCGAGACATTGGCTAGGTCGAAGGCCATCCAGAGGAAAGTCTTCGAGCCCAGCCTGAGGGGGCGTCAGGCGCGCCTTCCTATGCGAGGGAGGGAAGCGCCCCATCCATGGGCTCGGATCCTGAGGCGTGGCCGCCGGGTGCTGCATTTTCATAATGCTCCAGGGTGAGCGACTGCTTCTTCTTCTTCGGGATAACTTCAGGGGGGTAGATAGTGTCTTCGTTGTTGGCGTCTTCCACTGCCGTGGCCTGGTAAGCACGCTCGAGGGAGCACACTGCATCCTTTTCTTCACAAGCAACGGTGATGATGTCCTGGCTCCCTGGCATCTTGAGGATGTTGTAGCCATGGTGAGTCACGGCCATAAACTTGGCTAGGGATGGATACCCAAGGATGGTGTTGTACGGGAGGCGGATGTGAGTGACGTCGAAGTCGATGAGCTCGGTGTAGTAGTTGTCTCGGGTGCCAAAGGTGACATGGAGCCGGATTTGTCTGATTGGGCCGGTGGAGCCGTCGGTCACTCCTGAGAAAGGCCTAGTGGGTTGGAGCTAGTCATAAGGTACTTGGAGACGGTCAAATTTGTCGATAGAGAGAAGGTTGAGCCCTGCACCGCCATCGATGAGGGTCTTGGTGACTTGAAGGTTGCTGATGACGGGTGAGCAGAGCATTGGGAGGGCGCCGGCGGCTGCCGCGCACTTAAACTAGTCAGCAGAGCAGAAGGCAATGGCGCACTTGGACCACTTGAGCGACCGTGTCGCTTCTATTCTAGGAAGAGCTGCGTTTACTTCTCGGGTGCGCACCGCCCAAGATGCAAGTGATGGCGCGAGGCTCCTGGAAGCCCCCAGCCCCTCGTCTTGGTCGTTCTCCTTCTTGGTGGTGGCAGCAGAGGAAGGTCGGCCTTGCCTTGAGGACGGTCCTCACGAGGCAGGTCCCTCCAGGCACCCTCACGAGGCTGGTCCATCCAGGCACCCTTGCGAGGCAGATCATGCCAGTGGTCCTCATGAGGCTGGTCACGCCACTCTTGACGGGGGCCGCGGTCATCACAGCGCCCCCCCGGTCCGGCTTCCTCCACGGCTATAGCCCCGGTCACTGCGCTCGGGGCGCCAGCCGATGCGCCTGTCGCGGATGGCCTGAGCTCTTGTTAGTCATTGATGTTGTGGTTGTGCACATTGTGGAAGGCGCAGAACGGACGGCTGCTCTTGGATGACTCTGGGTGATCACGGCCATGCTTCATCTCTGGTTCAGCCGCAAGCACAGCCACCCCATTGCGCTTCACATCCTTCGCCTTGGCCTTCTTGTCTTTAGGGTCAGCAGTGGGGAGCTCGACGAGGGAAAGGCGCCCCTCCTCAGCTCTGGCACACTTCGTCGCGAGGTTGAACAGCTCAGGGCTGTGCACAGATCATCATGGATGGCGAGCTCCTCCTTCATCTTGACATCGCGGACGCCATCAGAGAATGCTGAGATGATGGCCTCATCCGTGACCTTGGGGATCTTGACGCGGACGCTGTTGAAGTGCTGAATGAACTTCTGCACGGTCTCTCCTGGTTGTTGCTTGATGCACCGCAGGTCACCTGCGGCTGGCGGGCGGTCGCAGGTGCCTTGAAAATTGGCGATGAAACGCTCGCGCATCTCACCCCAGGAGGAGATCGATCCAGCGGGCAGGTTCAGGAGCCACGAGTGTTGGAAATATGCCCTAGAGGCAATAATTAAATTGTTATTATTATATTTCCTTGTTCGTGATAATGGTCTATTATTCATGCTATAATTGTATTAACCGGAGACTGTAATACATGTGTGAATACGTAGACCACAATATGTCCCTAGTAAGCCTCTAGTTGACTAGCTCGTTGATCAATTGATGGTTACGGTTTCCTGACCATGGACATCGGATGTCGTTGATAACGGGATCACATCATTAGGAGAATGATGTAATGGACAAGACACAATCCTAAGCATAGCACAAGATCGTGTAGTTCGTCTGCTAAAGCTTTTCTAATGTCAAGTATCATTTCCTTAGACCATAAGATTGTGCAACTCCCGGATACCGTAGGAATGCTTTGGGTGTGCCAAACGTCACAACGTAACTGGGTGGCTATAAAGGCACACTACGGGTATCTCCGAAAGTGTCTGTTGGGTTGGCACGAATCGAGTCTAGGATTTGTCACTCCGTGTGACGGAGAGGTATCTCTGGGCCCACTCGGTAGGACATCATCATAATGAGCTCAGTGTGACCAAAGAGTTGATCATGGGATGATGTGTTACGGAACGAGTAAAAGTGACTTGCCGGTAACGAGATTGAACGAGGTATTGGGATACGGACGATCGAATCTCGGGCAAGTAACGTACCGATTGACAAAGGGAATTGTATACAGGATTGATTGAGTCCCCGACATCGTGGTTCATCCGATGAGATCATCGTGAAACATGTGGGAGCCAACATGGGTATCCAGATACCACTGTTGTTTATTGGCCAGAGAGCTGTCTAGGTCATGTCTGCATGATTCCTGAACCCGTAGGGTCTACACACTTAAGGTTCGGTGACGCTTGAGTTGTTATGGGAATTAGTGTGCAGTTATCGAATGTTGTTCGGAGTTCCGGATGAGATCCCGGATGTCACGATGAGTTCCGGAATGGTCCGGAGGTAAAGATTTATATATGGGAAGTCCTATTTTGGCCACCGGAAAATGTTCAGGATTTTTCGTTATTGTACCGGGAAGGTTCTAGAAGGTTCCGGAGTGGGGCCCAGCTGCATGGGGGGACCCACATGAACGTGGGTAGTGGGGGCAAGGCCCCACACCCCTGGTCAAGGCGCACCAAGATCCCCCCTTAGAAGGAATAAGATCATATCCCGAAGGGATAAGATCAAGATCCCTAAAAAAGGGGGATAACAATCGGTGGGGAAGGGAAATCATGGGATTTCTTTCCCCCACCTTTGCCAATGCCCCAATGGACTTGGAGGAAAGAAACCAGCCCCCTCCACCCGTATATATAGTTGGGATGCGCATGGGAGCCGCACCCCTTCCCTTGGCGCAACCCTCTCCCTCCCGAACACCTCCTCCTCCTCCGTAGTGCTTGGCGAAGCCCTGCCGGAGAACTGCAAGCCCCACCAGCACGCCGTCGTGCTGCCGGAGCTCTCCCTCAACTTCTCCTCTCCCTTGCTGGATCAAAAGGAGGAGACGTCCCTGGGCTGTATGTGTATTGAACGCAGAGGCGCCGTTGTTCGGTGCTTAGATCTGAATCAATCGTGATCTGAATCGCTACGAGTATGACTCCTTCATCCGCGTTCTTGTAACGCTTCCACATCGCGATCTTCAAGGATATGAAGATGCACTCCCCTCTCTCTCGTTGCTAGTATCTCCATAGATTGATCTTGGTGATGCATAGAATTTTTTTATTTTCTGCAACAATCCCCAACAGTGGCATCATGAGCTAGGTCTATGCGTAGTTTCTATTCACGAGTAGAACACAAGTTGTTGTGAGCGTCGATTTTGTCAATTTACTGGCCGTTACTAGTATTATCTTGATTCGGCGGCATCGTGGGATGAAGCGGCCCAGACCGACCTTACACGTACGCTTACGTGAGACAGGTTCCACCGACTGACATGCACTAGTTGCATAAGGTGGCTAGCGGGTGTCTGTCTCTCCCACTTTAGTGTAACCGGATTTGATGTAAAGGGTCCTTATGAAGGGTAAATAGAAATTGGCATATCACATTGCGGTTTTGGCGTAGATAAGAAACGTTCTTGCTAGAAACCTATAGCAGCCACGTAAAAACTTGCAACAACAATTAGAGGACGTCTAACTTGTTCTTGCAGCATATGCCGTGTGATGTGATATGGCCAAAAGGATGTGATGAATGATATATGTGATGTATGAGATTGATCATGTTCTTGTAATAGGAATCACGACTTGCATGTCGATGAGTATGACAACCGGCAGGAGTCATAGGAGTTGTCTTAATTTTTTATATGACCTGCGTGTCAATGAAAACGCCATGTAATTACTTTACTTTATTGCTAACTGTTAGCCATAGTAGTAGAAGTAATAGTTGGCGAGAAAACTTCATGAAGACACGATGATGGAGATCATGGTGTCATGCCGGTGACGATGATGATCATGGCGCCCCGAAGATGGAGATCAAAAGGAGCAAAATGATATTGGCCATATCATGTCACTTTTTGATTGCATGTGATGTTTATCATGTTTTTATATCTTATTTGCTTAGAAAGACGATAGCATAAATAAGATGACCCCTCATAAAATTTCAAGAAAGTGTTCCCCCTAACTGTGCACCGTTACGAAAGTTCATTGTTTCGAAGCACCACGTGATGAACGGGCGTGATAGATTCTAACGTTCGCATACAACGGGTGTAAGCCAGATTTACACATGCAAAACACTTAGGTTGACTTGACGAGCCTAGCATGTACTGACATGGCCTCGGAACACAAGAGACCGAAAGGTCGAACATGAGTCGTATAGTGGATACGATCAACATGAAGATGTTCACCGATGATGACTAGTCCGTCTCACGTGATGATCGGACACGGCCTAGTTGACTCAGATCATGTATCACTTAGATGACTAGAGGGATGTCTATCTGAGTGGGAGTTCATTAAATAATTTGATTAGATGAACTTAATTATCATAAACATAGTCAAAAGGTCTTTGCAAATTATGTCGTAGCTCACGCTTTGGTTCTACTGTTTTAGATTTGTTCCTAGAGAAATTTAGTTGAGAGTTGACAGTTGCAATTATGCGGACTGGGTCCGTAAACTGATGATTGTCCTCATTGCTGCGCAGAATGATTATGTCCTTAATGCACCGCTCAGTGTGCTGAACCTCGAGCGTCGGTTGTGGATGTTGCAAACATTTGACATACACGTTTTGATGACTACATGATAGTTCAGTGTGTAATGCTAAATGGTTTAGAATTGAGGCACCAAAGACGTTTTTGAAACATCGCAGTACATATGAGATGTTCCAAGGACTGAAATTGGGATTTCAGGTTTGTGCCCACGTCAAGAGGTATGAGACCTCTGACAAGTTTCTTAAGCCTGCAAACTAAGGAGAAAAGCTCAATCGCTGAGCATGTGCTCAGATTGTATGAGTACTACAATCGCTTGAATCGAGTGGGAGTTAATCTTCTAGATGAGTTAGTGATGGTTCTCCAAAGTCACTGCCACCAAGCTACTAGAGCTTCGTGATGAACTTTAACATATCAGGGTTAGATATGACGATCCTTGAGCTATTCGCGACACCGCAAAAGTAGAAATCAAATAGGAGCATCAATTGTTGATGGTTAGTAAAACCACTAGTTTCAAGAAGGGCAAGGGCAAGAAAGGGATACTTCATGAAACGGCAAATCAGTTGCTGCTCTAGTGAAGAAACCCAAGGTTGAACCCAAACCCGAGACTAAGTGCTTGTAAAATGAGGGGAACAGTCACTGAAGCAAAACTACCATAGATACTTGGTAGATGAGAAGGCTGGCAAGGCCGATAGAAGTATATTGGATATACACTATAATGTGTACTTTACTAGTACTCCTAGTAGCACCAGGGTATTAAATACCGGTTCGGTTGCTAAGTGGTAGTAACTCGAAATAAAAAGCTACGGAATAAACGGAGACTAGCTGAAGGTGAGATGACGATATGTGTTGGAAGTGTTTCCAAGGTTGATGTGGTCAAGCATCGCATGCTCCCTCTACCATCGAGATTGGTGTTAAACCTAAATAATCATAATTTGGTGTTTACGTTGAGCATAGACATGATTGCATTATGTTTATCGCAATACGATTATCCATTTAAGGAGAATAATGGTTACTCTGTTTATTTGAATAACACCTTCAATGGTCTTGCACCTAAAATGAATGGTTCATTGAATCTCGATCGTAGTGATACACATGTTCATGCCAAAAGATATAAGATAGTAATGATAGTACCACATACTTGTGGCACTGCCATTTGAGTCATATTGGTATAAAACGCATGAAGAAGCTCCATGTTGATGGATCTTTGGACTCACTCATTTTTTGAAAAGTTTGAGACATGCAAACCATGTCTATTGGTTTATACGCATGAAGAAACTCCATGCAGATGGATCGTTTGGACTCACTTGATTTTGAATCACTTGAGACATGCAAATCATACCACATGGGCAAGATGACTGAATGGCCTCGTTTTTAGTGAGATGAAACAAGAGAGCAACTTGTTGGAAGTAATACATTTGATGTGTGTAATCCAATGAGTGCCGAGGCACGCAGTGAATATCGTTATGCTCTTACTTCACAGATGATTTGAGTAGATTCTAAGTATATTTACTTGATGAAACACAAGTCTGAATTATTGAAATGTTCAAGTAATTTCAGAGTGAAGTTGAAGATCGTCGTGATAAGAGGATAAAATGTCTATGATATGATCATAGAGATGAATATCTGAGTTACGTGTTTGGTACACAACTAAGACATTGTGGAAATTGTTTCACAACTAATGCGGCCTGGAACACCATAGTGTGATGGTGTGTCCGAACATCATAGCTACACCCTATTGGATGTGGTGCAAACCATGATTTCTCTTATCGAATTACCACTATCGTTTATGGGTTAGGCATTAGAGACAACCGCATTCACTTTAAATAGGGCACCACGTAATTCTGTTGAGATGACACCATATGAACTATGGTTTAGAGAAACCTAAGCTATCATTTCTTAAAAGTTTGGGGCTGCGACGCTTATGTGAAAAGGGTTTAGCCTGATAAGCTCGAACCCAAAGCAGATAAATGCATCTTCATAGGACACCCAAAATAGTTGGCTATACCTCCTATTTCGGATACGAAAGCAAAAGTGATTGTTTCTAGAAACGGGTCCTTTCCCGAGGAAAAGTTTCTCTCGAAAGAATTTGGTGGGAGGATGGTGGAGACTTGATGAGGTTATTGAACCGTCACTTCAACCAGTGTGTAGCAGGGCACAGGAAGTTGTTCCTGTAGCGCCTACACCAATTGAAGTGGAAGCTGATGATAATGATCATGAAACTTCGGATCAAGTCACTACCAAACCTCGTAGGTCGACAAGGATGCGTAATATTTCAGAGTGGTACACAATCCTATCTTGGAGGTCATGTTGCTAGACAACAATGAACCTACGAGCTATGGAGAAATGATGGTGGGCCCGAATTCCGACAAATGGCTCGAGGCCATAAAATCTGAGAGGATCCATGTGTGAAAACAAAGTATAGACTTTGGAAGAACTACTTGATGGTCGTAAGGCTATTGGGTACAGATGTATTTTAAAAGGAAGACGGACAATGATGGTAAGTATCACCATTAAGAAAGCTCGACTTGTTTAAGATGTTTTCCGACAAGTTCAAGGAATTGACTACAGTGAGACTTTCTCACTCGTAGCGATGCTAAGAGTCTGTTGGAATTGTATGAGCAGTTACTGCATTATTTATGAAATCTTGCAGATAAGATGTCAAAACATTGTTTCCTCGACAATTTTCTTGAGGAAAGGTTGTATGTGATACAACCAGAAGGTTTTTGTCAATCCTAAAAGATGCTAACAAGTATGCAAAGCTCCAACAATCCTTCTAAGGAACGGAGTAAGCATCTCGGAGTTGGAATATACGCTTTGATGAGATGATCAAAGATTTTGGGTTTATACAAAGTTTATGAGAAACTTGTATTTCCAAAGAAGTGAGTTGGAGCACTACAGAATTTCTGATGAGTATATGTTGTTGACGTATTGTTGATCAGAAATGATGTAGAATTTCTGGAAAGCATATAGGGTTATTTGAAAAGTGTTTTTCAATGGAAAACCTAGATTAAGCTACTTGAACATTGAGCATCAAGATCTATAAGGATAGATAAAAAAACGCTTAATAGTACTTTCAAATGAATACATACCATGACAAGATTTTGAAGGAGTTCAAATAAGATCAGCAAAGAAGGAGTTCTTGGCTGTGTTATAAGGTGTGAGCATTGAGTGATACTCAAGATCTGACCAATGCAGAAGAGAGAGAAAGGACGAAGGTCGTCCTCTATGCTTTAGACGTAGGCTCTACAGTATGCTATGCTGTGTACCGCACCTGAAGTGTGCCTTGCCATTAGTCAATCAAGGGGTACAAGAGTTATCCAGGCATGGATCACATGACAGCAGTCAAACTTACCCTTAGTAACTACTGGACTAAGGAATTTTCTCGATTATGGAGGTGGTAAAAGAGTTCCTCGTAAAGGGTTACGGCGATGCAAACTTTGACACTAATCCGGATGACTCTGAGTAGTAAACCGGATTCGTATAGTAGAGGAGTTATTTGGAATAGCTCCAAGTAGCGCATGGTAGCTGCATCTACAAGATGACATAGAGATTTGTAAAGCACACATGGATCTGAAAGGTTCTGACCCGTTGACTAATAACCTCTCTCACAAGCGAGATATGATCAAACCCCATAGGTGTTGGATTCATTACAATCACATAGTGATGTGAACTAGATTATTGACTCTAGTGCAAGTGGGAGACTGTTGGAAATATGCCCTAGAGGCAATAATAAAATGGTCGTTATTATATTTCCTTTTTCATGATAGTTGTCTATTGTTCATGCTATAATTGTATTAACCGGAGACCGTAATACATGTGTGAATACATAGACCACAATATGTCCCTAGTAAGCCTCTAGTTGACTAGCTCATTGATCAATAGATGGTTACGGTTTCCTGACCATGGACATTGGAGGTCGTTGATAAGGGGATCACACCATTAGGAGAATGATGTGATGTACAAGGCCCAATCCTAAGCATAGCACAAGATAGTTTAGTTCATCTACTAAAGCTTTTCTAATGTCAAGTATCATTTCCTTAGACCATGAGATTGTGCAACTCCCGGATACCGTAGGAATGCTTTGGGTGTGCCAAACGTCACAACGTAACTGGGTGGCTATAAAAGAACATTACGGGTATCTCCGAAAGTGTTTGTTGGGTTGGCACGAATCGAGCCTGGGATTTGTCACTCCGTGTGATGGAGAGGTATCTCTGGGCCCACTCGGTAGGACATTGTAATGCCCCAGATGTAACACTTTCCCTATATGGCAATATATAAACTTTGGCTTCATCATTTCCTTCCGGGTTCTTCTTTCGTTTCGGGTTTCGTCGTTTTCTCGTGTGCGTGTGTGCATTTCATCCATGTCATGTTCTCATGTGCATTGCATTGCATTTGTGTTGTCACTTTCATCCGGTCCCACTTGTCTCTTCCCGTTGTCCGTTTCGAGTTCCGACGCTCTCACACGTGCCAGTGGCATCCCCGAGTCCTTCTTTCGTGTTTGGCCTTGTAACGTTTCCGGAATGGCGTGAGACTTGTCGTGCGATGTTGTTTTGATACGTGTAGGCCGCCTGTCAAGTTTCGTCGCGTTTGGAGTTCGTTTGGTACTCCAACAGTTAACCTCGTGGGCTAAAAGTACCTCCTCTTTGAGGCCCAAGAGCCCCTCCACAACAGCCCACCAACCCAGCACAACCCTTCCCATCATCTCGGTCGTCGATTTGTGATCGCGTGGCCAAAAACCGCTCCCCATTTGGAGTCTCCTAGCTCCTTGTGCCTATAAAAACGTCCCCCTTGCCATTTTCGTCCAAAACCCTAGCCTCCTCGAAGGATCGAATCCCGTGAGACTCCGAGGGTCGACAAGAAGGTGTCAACGGCCAACGGCGCCAGATACTTAGCGGTTGACAGGACCTGCACACAGATACAAATAACTTTGCTCTCAACGAGTACAGAGAGGTTGTCAATCCCTCCGGCCTTGCTGTTTACAAAGGATCAAACACAAGAGATAATAATGATAGTTATGATTGCAACTAGGAAATAGAAACAGGAAGTAAATATAGGGTGTGATCAGTGATGGTAATAAGGACCGGGGTCCCATGATGTTCACTAGTGATGTCTCTCTCCCAAAAGACGATAAAATAGCTAAGCGAGGTAAACAAATTACAGCTGGGCAATTGACAGGATTATGTGCGCAAACCAATGCTAACTATGCTATAAAGAAAGGTAGAGGCTCAAAAGCATGGGCGGTACGCCAAGGCAAGTAGACTGAAATCCATCTGCATCTACTACTAATCATCCACCTTGAGATATCTATCCAGAACATCTCGCTGGTATTAAGTTGCGAGTCCCACCCAAAGTGTAAACTCAAAGCAACAGACAACTGCATTAAAAGAACTTTGCGTAAAGTAAACAATCCTTGCACCCGCAAGTACAAGCACCGTTGTTTTCCCCCTTGTGGCAACAACACATCCCCTAGACTCATGTTTCTGTCACTCAAACTAGTCATCAGGGGGCATGAACCCACAATCAAGCATAACGTTCCCTCTTGGAGTTACTACCTACTACTCGGCCAAAGCAATAAACAGCAACGGAGAACATGCAAGAATTACTCAAGAACTAAAATATAAAAGAGGTGAATCAAATATATTACTCACACACAATCTGAACATAATCTCATAATCCATCAGATCCCAGCAAACTCAGCAGAGCAACATCATAAAGATTACATATGTGCCTCGATCATGTAGGGCAGCTCACGAGGTCTAATCCATGAAGAACAAAGAGGGGAGGAGAACATCACATAGCTACTGGTCATGGACCCATGGTCCAAGGTGGACTACTCACAACTCATCCGGAAGCGTCCATGGTGGTGGAGACGCTCCCGGTGGTGGTTCTCCCCTCCGGCAGGGTGCCGGGAAGAGTTCTCCTGGTGCTCCCGATCTTGGAAGCGCGGCGGCAGCGGAACAGAGGCGAGATCATAAAAAGGGGTTCCGTTCTCGAGGGTTTCGGGATGCGAGGAGTATATATGCCAAAGGGGGTCACCAGAAGCGGAGAGGGGGGCCCAGGCGCCCCCCTAGGGCGGCCAGGGGTGGGGCTGCCTGGGCTGGCCGCCTGGGCTGCCCTTGGCTCCCCTCTGGCCCCACTTTGATTTTTCTCGAAGCTTCCCGTACGCAGATTTTTTCTGTATTTTTCCCAGAATTTTTGGAGCACTTTTAATATGGGGGAAATCTGAATTAGAAAAACAGCAGAAAACAGGAACTGGCACTGTGGTGCACTGAGTTAATAGGTTAGTCCAAATATGATCAAAAGTGTATGGAAGTGCATAAATATCATAGCAATATCACACAAAAGAAGCATGGAGCAAGCAGAAATTATAGATGCGTTTTGGACGTATCAACATCCCCAAGCTTAATTCCTGCTCGTCCTCGAGTAGGTAAATGATAACAAGCATAATTTCTGTGGTGACATGCTACCAACCATATAAGAACTTTTTAAGTAAAGCAATCAAGGCATGTAATTCAATTCAAGTCATAACAATCAAGAGTCTATATTAGCATTGTAACAAGTAACATAAGAACATAAAGGTGCAAGAGCTCTCGCTGTCTGTGACTCGAATGTCACCAAATGGTGTTTGCGTGCAAGAAAGGGGATAGGGATATATGAGTAAAACATAATTCTTGTATTGTTGAGAACTTAATCTACTAAAGTTTCACACTTGGTCTTCTTTGGAATCTTATCTTGACTCATCCCCAGACCGTCAGCCGGGTACAAGTCAAAATGATCCACTCCCTTTCGATATTTTGAGCACTCATGCAATGGATGAGCGTAAGCAAGAAAGTTGACACCTAGGATGGCAAAGAGAGAAAAATGATAGAGGGGGAGGACAAAAAAGGTGTGAAAGGCTCACATCAATGAGGACAATCATCGGCGAGAGAAATCCAAATGATAGATATGATGTGAGGAGTAGGGATTGCCATGCAACGGATGCACATATGAGCTAAGGTAAGCTCTCCAATGGAACTAGTGGGGGTGCATCCAACTTGCTTGCTCAAGAAGACCTAGAGCTCTTTTGAGGAGGCTCATCATTGCACTACTAGAAAAAAGGCTATAGGTAATATCACTATTAGTGGCGCACCAGAGATGTGGTGCGCCACTACTATATAGCAGTGGCGCACCACAAACAGGTGCTCCACTAATAGTGACATTACTAGTGGCGCACCAGGTGTGGGGTGCGCCACTACTATGTTTTTGAACAGTAACCAACCATGCCCAGGCTTACCAGTGGCGCACCAGGACAAGGTGCGCCACTACTATTTTTGATAGTAGTGGCGCACCTTGCCCTGGTGCGCCACTGGTAAGGCTGGGCATGGTGGTCCAAAAAAAAACCATAGCAGTGGCGCACCCCTTCACTGGTGCGCCACTAGTATTCCTGGCTACTAGTGGCGCACCAGTGAAGGGGTGCGCCACTGGTAACCTGGGAGCAGTAGCTACTTAGGCAGCCACACCTACCACACACACTCACTTTCCCCCCTCCACCAAAACAAATCTGGTCGTCTTGCTCCTCCTCCTCACCTCATTTGCACCATTGATTCACCCAAATTAAGTGGTTGAATTTCCTTTTTTTGATAGGTAAGTAAGGGGAAAGCTTTCTTTATGTTCTAGATCTACTTTTCTCTCCGTCTCCAACAACGTACACACTTTTTATGGCCTAGAGATGTACGTATGTTTGTGGTGTTGCATATGTTTGTGTTTGCAGGTACCGGTATTTGAAATGCGATAGTTGCCAATATTTTGCCGGAATGTTGATTCATTTCCGTTTCGGCGAGAATATGGCACTATGTGCATTCTTTTTGGTCCTATTTTTAGGCAAAGTCATGCCAAATTTTTTTTTGTTCTAAAATATCATTTTGCTCTACCCCGCAGGCGACCATGGTCCGCACGATGACCGAAGGCATCGTAAATAGGTTTTTGAGCTCCGCGAAGGCCGAGATGCTTCAAAAGAACGAGACGGAGATAAGATGTCCGTGTCGAAGATGCAAGCTGAAGAGCCTTATTGCGGACCCGGATTCCGGGCAGGTGCGGGACCACTTGCTCTTGCGTGGTTTCATGGATGGCTATCGGTGGCAAGGTGATGAAGATGACTATGAAGTCATCCATGGGGGCCGGGCAAGCAGAAAAAAGGAAGGGCAGCAAGACAATAGCGGCGAGGGCGGGCGAGAAGACGAAGAATCTCCAGGACATGATCACGAAGTAGATGCAGGACACGGTCATCATGTAGAAGATGCCGGACATGATGATGAGGAAGATCAAGACGAAGGGCATGATCATGAAGATGAAGATGCCGGAGCAGACGACGATGGACCATCGATGGGCTGGGTGCATGACCCTCATATTCAAGAGCTGCTTCGCAAGCAGACGAGTAACGCAAGAGCTGCCGCCCGAGAGAAAGCCAAGCTGGATCAACTGGAGACAGACGCGGTTACTCCATTGTATGAAGGATGCAGGCCCGAGGATACCCGCCTGAAAGTAACGCTCATGGCTCTGGAGATGAAGGTAAAACACAAAATGACCGACGCATGCTTCGACGAGAACATGTCATTCTGGCACGAACGTCTTCCGAAGGGGAACAAGTGCCCGACCAGTTTCGAGGAGGCGAAGAAAATCGTGTGTCCTCTGGATTTACCGCACGTGAAATACCATGTGTGCATGAACGATTGCATCATTTATCGGGACGAGCACGCGGAGTCTACCATATGTCCGGTGTGCGGCGTCAGTCGATACAAGAAGAGGAAGAAAGCTCCTCGAAAAGTGGTGTGGTACTTTCCGATCACTCCTCGTCTACAGCGGTATTTCGCGGACCCTAAGCTAGCAAAGCTCCTGCGTTGGCACGCGGATAGGGAGGAGAAGAAGCGAGAAGATGACGGAAATGATCCGGAGATAAATAAAAAAGACAAGATGCTGAGTCACCCTAAGGACGCGAGC
>LR738710.1:320077397-320166009 GCA_902687465.1 Secale cereale
GAGGAGCCTGCCCTTGTCGCCCAGCAGCTCCCGCTCCAACGGGCGCGCCCACGAGTCCGGCACCACCAGGCACCAGCCGCTCCTCCCCTCCTCCGGTCCGCCCTCCTCCCTCCCCCCATCTCCCGTGGCATGCTCTGTTATCTTCTCTCTTTTCTTGTCCTGATTTTTACTGATGGAGTTATTTGTGAGCAGTACTACTCCCTAGTGATCTAAACGATCTTACATTTCTTTACAGAGGGGGTGTATGTCGGAATTCCGTATATGTCAATGATTACTGTGTGTTCGAGCTAGTCCTGAAAAAAAACGTTGTAACACACAGTACATGTTGAAATTGCCAAACCCTGTGTTGTTTAGCATGGCAGGAGTCACCACCCACCAGGATAGATCCACAACTTTGTATTGTTCTTACAGCAGCTAGCAGATGAATTTTGTGGTCGTTACACGGATGACGCTACTATGTTGTTCAGTATAAGATACCTGTGCAAAAAGAAGTTCAAAAATAAAATAAAAGTGAACAAGCCTGTGCAACTTGTGCTTACTGTGGAGCTGTTCTACTGTGTGAAAATGCCTGAAAATGCCTGAAAATGCTCCAACAAGTAAACAATGTGCTTTTTCTCTATCTTGTAAATGGAGCTGTTCTACTGTGGAGCTGGTTCTCCATCTTGTAAAGTGCCTGAAAACAATAAGCCCTCTTACATGTTATGCTGCTAGAGAACATTGATTCCTTGGAGCAGTTTTTATTAGTAATGTGGCTGATGAATTGATCTCGACTAGTTTGTATTTAAGGTTATATATTGGGTCCCTCTTACTTTCCACCATGGATGGATAGTAGTAATCTGCACACTGTTTCCACATTTCAGTATCCTGAATTTGAGTAACTCAGTTCTGATGCCACTAGCATCTTCAGTCTTGCAACCAATTAGTAACAGGTTCTCATACTGCATACATGGAGTATATTCCTTTTATACTTAGACTTAAACGTGTTCAACCATTGAGGGTTCTGTTGGGAGTTCTCTGTGTCCTACAGTATTAAATGGTCATGCATAACTGGCCTTGTCCTCTTGCTGTTGCCCAAGTGGTTGTCCATTTTGAGCTTCAGTGCTCTGCATGCGCTGCAAGTACAACACTGCACCTGATGTTTCTTTTTATGAGTAAATAATTGCTTTATGTAACTTGGATGCGTGGTTAGTCATCGGTCATTATATAATGATCACACTAATTGTCTGTTTCATATATATATATGGAAAATTAGTTCAACTTTTATTACTAATTATATGCTTCAAGCCATGAAATGCATTAGCAGTACTAGTATGGTTATCAGTACTAATGGCTGAACTCATTATGGTGGTTACTATGCAAGTTGTTAACTGCATCGGTTTTCAACTAAGTACTGTGGTTGTTTTTGTGCCTACGAACACGGTCTGTTTTATATGAGCTAGGTTACTTTGTTAGCTGCAAAGCATCAGTAATCGTCTGAAGTAATTAAGGTTGTTACTGTCTAAGTTGTCATTGCATTGGTTTTCAACTAGTGCCGTCGTTGTTGTTGTGCATATGGAAGATATGCCATTTTTTGGCATGGTGGCCTCTGACTCCCTATAGTGGTAGATTTGCTTTGTGCTGAAGTAGCTATCTTGTGATGAGCCTTGTGCGGCTGTGTGATTTGAACACATATTTCAGGAAAAAAATTCAAGTATGGAACATTTTTTGCTGTCTACACGGCTATGTATTAGACAGTGGAACATGTTTGTAGATAATATTTTGAGAAACAACTAGTTACTAGTGGCAGATTTTACCTAGGACATGTAAAATAACTCAAAAAAGATAACTGAAGAAAACAAGACTGAATGTGATTTTCCTGTTATGTCTAGTTCTACACTTCTACTATATGTAGGCCTTTTTTGTCCATATGAAAGCAGAGGACCATATGGTCTGTGGCCTTTTCATCCATATGAAAGTAGAGGCACATTGTGGTGCTAGTTTGCTGGGTTTTGTCTCCGACCATCGTGTCGTGATGATTTTGCAGGTACCCCGAGAGGCCCTTGAGTTTGCCGGAATGTCGATTAACTTCCGTTCCGGCAAGTTCGGGTACTCCATATGTCCTATTTTCAGCAAAGGTCATGCTGAAATTTTCCGTGAATTTTAGCATGACTTTGCTAAAAATAGGACATATGGGGTACTTGCGACTAATGCATGGGCTGGGGTATCTTAGTACTTAATTAAGTAGGATCAAGAATTAAGTAGGACTAGTTCTGAATAGCTTCTGTCAACGGCACTCTAAATGATAAAACCGTAGCTTTTAGGATGCCTCGGTGTCGACAAACCCTAAGTGATGAGACCATGATAATTCCTCACAAACCCTAAATGATGAGATCTTGTTCCTTGACAATAACCAACTTTTTGACCAAACTTTTTTCCTATTTAGAGCGAACATGGCCGACAACGATGAGGCCGGCGGTTCGGGCGGCAAGCCATTCTGGGAGCTGTCCCAGGAGATGGAGGAATACCCTCACCGCTATGAGGACGCCGCGGAAGACACCGATCCCGACTACACAACCCCTAGTGGCGTCGGGGATGACACCACTGATGGTGCCGCCGGGGATGCCACCACTGATGATGGCAGCGAACGCACAGATGGCAGCCAACCGAAGAGGCAACGGAAGGACCGGCGCCCGAACGTGCTCGGCACCGTCAAGGAGGAATTTACTGAAGTGTCCTCCAGTGGGCATCCAACGGCGCCCAAAGAATTAGTCAGTGGGTACGCGGGACAACTCGGGTGCATTGTCCGGAGCACCGTCACGATCAACACCGAGAACCTAAGGCATCGTGAACGAGGGAATTTGCGGATCCTCCTCTTCACGAAGCTGCACGAACGATACAAGTTCCCTGGTGACTTCGCAAACACACGCCTCTCAGGGAATAAAGTGAACAGTGCCGCCCTCACGAAGATGAGCACGGCCCTGGCTTCTTGGAGAGCCCGGGTGAAGAAAATGATTTAAAGAGGTGATAGTTATGAGAAGATCAAGGAGAAAAATCCTTCGATCAGCAAAGCTGACTACCTGGAGTTCAAGACCAAGTGCGAGAGCAACGCATCCGTGGAATCAAGTCAGTGGGGGAAAGAAATGCGGGAATTGAACTTAGGGGTCCACACACTCGGTCCCGGCGGTTACAGAGTGGCGGAACCTAAATGGGACAAGGAGGACGCGGAGCGTGTCGAGCAAGGCCTACCGCCCCTCTTCGATAAATACCGCCATGAAAAGCAGACCAGGAACTATATCAGAGCCCGGTACAAGGAGGACCCGGTAACAAAGGAGCTTACCACGGATCCGAAGGTGAAGGCGCTTGAGCTTGTTCTGGTAAGGAATACACCCCCGCGTAATTAGCTCCATATGGTTGCATTCTAATTAATGAAGCCAAATTTCTAAATGGTTCACGTTACTTCCGCAGGAAACTGAAAGCAGTAGCGCGGGGTCTCAGAGCTCCCCGTCTGCCCCTTGGGACACCACTTTAAATAGGGCGTAGAATGTAATGAAACAGAAGGATAAGTTAGCTAAGCCGACGTCAGCTGGTCATGTGGCCGGCGAAGGCTTGTCCACGAAATGGTCGGAATACTATAAGACTGGGCGAAAGGAGAGAAAGACCAGCTTGGAAAGCCAGGAGGTTAAAGAACTCAAGGCAAAAGTGGCGCAGATTCCTCAGATAGTCGAAGAGCAAGTGCGAGACCAAGTGCAAGACCAACTGGGAGCGACGATCACCGCCATTATGCCTACCTTGGTTGAGGGGCTGCGGGGGTGGTTTGCGGGCGGCCAACAGGGGCCGCCCCCGATTCCCAGCTTGACGGGCAGCAACTCGCACAACGCACCGGCAGTGGTGTCTCCGGTGGAGGCGTCATTGGTGTCTCCGGTGCCGGCGCCGGCATTGGAGCTTGATGCACCCGGGTGTGGGAAGAATACGCCGGCCGGCACCTCGGCAGCAAGCGGCCCCTCCGTCACTTGCACGCCCGCAGTTGGCGGTGCCTCGACATTAGCCGAGCTCGACGCCATCACGGTAACTAAGCCTCGGCCGATGACTTCATCTCCTTGCCTTTGACTGGGCATCCCTGACGCCCTACATGTTTTCGCAGGGCGCCGCCAACGAAGTTCCATGCACTCTCCTGCACTTCGTGGACGGCAAGTTGATCGATGTCGCCAAGGCCAAAATCGTTGAACCGGGCAACCGCGTGTTCCACCATAATCCGATGCCACCCACCGTGTATAGGGTTCAACTGGTTCGGGTGCTGCGGGGCTGCGACGACTTGTTACCTCCGTATCGACCCCATGGGGCCGACGAAGACGATGTGATGACCCTCGGCGCCTGCTTCAACTGGCCATTGCTTTGGCCGAAGAGCCAGATTCGTTTGGGGGCGGGGGTCACCACCCCACAGACAACACCGCCAGTCCTGCCGGCGCCAAGCCATGGCAAGACCGCCGCAACGCTACCGCCGTCAGCTGATCCAGGCATGCATATGGCACAGGATCCGGACGTCGACGACGGTACATTTGTCAACGTCGATGACTACTTCAACGAACATGGTGGGTACGGTGACGAATTCTTGGCGCCTCCTTCTCAAGAACCCAACCCTGCAAAAGTCGATCGCGATCTAGCTGGTACCGCGGAGAAACCCAATTGCAACAGGCGTCGTCTGTTCGGTTCTCAGGAGACGCCTCCAGCTGCCGCCTTCACCGAGACTCAAGCAGCCGAGGTGGGAAATATTATCAGCCCCACCACACTCAAGAAGGTGGTCTCTGAGCAGACCTCGATCCCATTACATCAGCAGAAGCCAAAGAAGGGACGGAAAAGAAAAACTAACAAGGGTGCGAGCCAGCCGGCACCGAGTACGATCCGTGCTCAGGACGGGCCACCAATACCTAAGGATATCATGAGGGCGGTGCATGTGGCGGGTAGGCCGATGCTACCGGCTAATCTGTTCAAGGCTTCAACCGGTGCTATGCGGAGTCTGCATGACAGTGTTCTTTCTATGGAGAAGCGGCGTCTCTCCGAGAAAGATGACTCATACCCGGTTTTCGTGGCCAAGGTGCCAGAGGGCAAGGGCTTTGTCGATGGCACCATCGGGAGTATGATCGTCCTGCGGTTTGATGACATCTTCGCTATGTTTAACCTTCATCCGCTGCACTACACCTTCATTCGGCTATTTTCGCTCAATATGGAGATGCAGATCATTAGAGACAAGACCCCGGACATCGTGATAGTCGACCCCTTCTACATGCGTGCCAAGCACTTGGACAGCGCTGGGGACCGGCAAGTCGCGAGTTCATACCTCGAAGGCGTCATTATGGCGAACAAAGATAAGGATACCTTCCTCGTGCCTTACTTTCCCGAGTAAGTCATCCCCTCACCGCCCCGTAACATATGATTTCTTAGATTTCGATCGTTCTTTTTTTTTCCTAACATTCCGTGTTTTGTGCAGTGACACACGTTGCACACTCATCCTCTTAAGCCCGAAATATTCCACGGCCACGTATTTCGACTCGGACCGTCAGTCGAAGAAAAACTACACAAATATCAAGAAAGTTCTTGATGATGCTCTCCCCGGCTACGCCAAATCTGGAGGCACCTTCAGGAAGGAAATGTGTAGGTACGGCAAGCACGTGTTCACTCACGTAACGACGTTCCCCTGCGTCAAGCAGCCGCCTAGCAGTCAGAAGGATGCCTACTACGCCCTCCATCACATGCGGGCGATCGTACGGGACCATAATCACCTTATGCTACCAAAGGGTCTCCAAGATTGGGCCGCACGCTTGTCGGCAATCCAGGACATGGACATCAGACAAGAATTCTTTCGCATCCAGTCGGAGTTTGCGGAAATCATCTGTCAAGATGTCCTTCGTACCTCGGGGCAGTTCCACCTCAAATATCAACCGTCCAACAGTAAAATAGAAACAACGCTACAAATGCAGGCTGACAACGACCGCACATTCATGACGCCGACGGATGACGGCGGCTTCATCCATGCTCCGGTCCCTGAGTCGAGTCGAAGAAAGTATTGATGGTATGTAGTTCTGAAATGTCGATTAGCTCGTGTTGTAATTAAACTTTAATGAACTTGTATGTCTCTTTAGTTTGGACAGTCGTTCAACTTATATGTAATCGATGCTATTTATTAGTAGGACCATGAACCGTGCTATTAATGTGTTGCTTTTCTCTTCCGATCCTTTTGTTGCATACTTATATATTATCTGTGAATTGCTACTAACGTTTTGTTTGTCTAGTGCATAGAGATGCCGTCGTACGTCGTGTACAAGGGTAGGGTTCCCGGAGTCTATGAAGACTGGGAGGAGTGTTGGAGACAGGTTCACCGCTTCAGCGGTAAAAGTTACAAAGGGTACACCACTAGGGCGGAGGCGGAAGCTAGATACGAGCGCTATCTAGAGGGAGAGAGGAGGGAGCGGAGGAGGAACCGGATGAAGACTAGTTTCATCGCGATGATGCTCATCGTGACCGCATCTCTCTTCTATGTGATGGTAGTTTAGATGATATCAACTTTGTAATGTGACGACAAACTCGCTACTCGGTCTCGAGACCTAAACTTGTCTAATATTTGAACTTTGTTCGCTATTTCGAATTCGGAGACTAATGTGATGAATTGTATTATGTGCTGTTTATATTCTGTGATGTATTGTATTTTGTAACATGTGCAAATACCAGAAATGCAAAAAGAAATTCCTAGAATTAATAGTAGTGGCGCATCATATAGCACATTAGTGGCGCACCCAGTTAAATAACAGTGGCGCACCCCATAGGGATATCAGTGGCGCATCAGTAGGGACCCCTGCTGCAATACCAGTGGCGCACCATCTTGCACATTAGTGGCGCACCCAGTTAAATAACAGTGGCGCACCAATATGAATACCAGTGGCGCATCCTTAGGTACCCCTGCTGCAATACCAGTGGCGCACTAGGTGGCATACCAGTGGCGCACCAGTGGTGCGCCACTGTTATTGGGATTAACAGTGGCGCATCATAGGTGCGCCATTAGTATTCCTTATTAGTGGCGTGGTATTAGTGGCCCACCCATGGTGCGCCACTAATGGCAATATTGGGTGCGCCACTAATAGCCTTTTTCTAGTAGTGTTGGAATATACAAGCCAAGTTCTATAGTGTGAAGGTCCCCACATAGCTATATGCATGAATGATAATCTCTATGGAGTACAAGGTATAAGATGGAGTACGAGTGTGGATCTCTCAAAAGAAATAGTAGTGTGCCCCCTTCTCTCTTTTTATTTCTTTTTTTTATTTTTTTTATTTTTGTGTGGCCTCAATGGCTCTTTCTATTTATCTCTCACTTGTCCTCTTTGGGATCTTTTGATTTTGTCCTCTTTGGGATCTTTTGATTTTGTCCTCTTTGGGATCTTTTGATTTTGTCCTCTTTGGGATCTTTTCATCACTTTAGGGGCAACACTCTATGTATTACAAGAAGTATAGAAGATCTTTCACACTTTACAAAAGTACTCAACATAAATAAAATGAAACTATCATGATGTATGCAAATGTATGCCTCTGCCAGTGTAGCAGGATATGTAATGATACTAGCGCGTCATGTAGCAATGATTAGGGCAAGGCCCAACTAGCATGCGGCTCATCGATCAAGCAAAAAGCATGTATGACATGAAGATCAAGTCATGAGAAGATGGATGTTGCATGGCAATGTATCTTGGAAAGGCTATGGAAATGCCTTAATAGGTAGGTATGGTGGCTGTTTTGAGGAAGGATATAATGAGGCTTATGATGACAGAGCGTATTGTGCCAAGGATTTGGATGCACCGGCGAAGTATGCACCAACTCTCGAGGTGAGAAAGGGCAATGCACCGTACCGAAGAGGCTAGAAAAATATGGCTAGGTGGAAGTGTCAACTTTCGAATACTCACATTAGTCCGAAGAACTCATGCACTTATTATCGGTAACTCTCAATCTAATTAGGAGGTTCACAAAGAGACAAGTACCCCGAGGAGGAGTGTATGGGGGTTTGGTTACCCTTGCGCATCCTCGACTCATGGTACGTGAGTGTACTCTAATATTCGATCCCTCCAAAGATTAGTGATCCATTTAGTAGCTAAAGTTCTCAACTTTTTTGTAGGTTTTCGAAAATAAACACGGATTGCCCAAAATACAACATCTATCACTAATAGGCTAAAGCTCTTGACACCAAAAGTTCATACATTACTCATGGCAATACCTCAAAACTATTGCAAGTTACTACTAAAATTAAATAGCAACCTCAATTACCTACTTTAAGTTAAGACACACAACTCAGTGCAACAGGCAAACTCTCTTAACAATATAAACATGAAAACTCAAGAGAGTTCAGCAACCAACTAAACAAAATCTCTTTAAAAAGAAAAGCATGAAAACTAAGAGCTAAACATGACAGCAGCTATGGAAAGACAAAGAACACACACAGCAAAGGTAAGCATGAAAATCCTATGTTGTGTTCTATGTTGAAGTGGAGCGTGTTTCTCTCCCACACAAAGAAAGCTGGGTTCTAACTTGTTATGAACAGCAAGCAAAGCTAAAGAAACTAAAAAGGAAACTAAGAGCAAGACGCTCCAAGCATAGCACATAACGCATGAAGTGATTAAAATATAGTGGAACCAAAGACGAACTGATAATTGTTGATGGAGAAGGGGATGCACGGGGGCATCCCCAAGCTTAGACGCTTGAGTCTTCTTGAATATTTCTTGGGGGTGCACGGGGGCATCCCCAAGCTTGAGCGTTTGACCCTCCTGAATCTTCTTTTATCATCTTCCCTCGCACACTTGAAAACTCCCTTCATACATAACTCATCATAATCTGATTAGCGAGGTTAGTACCCATAATAAAATAATTTTTCCCTATTGGAAATAAGGATTATCTTGAAGAGCTACTGTTTCTCAAGATTGCCAAAAGGTTTTTGCAAAGAAAAAGCAAGCTCAAGGTTTGCAAAACGAAGAAAAGGCAAAACAGGACAGAATCTGTGAAAATCAGACCAGCAGGTAGTAAACAATTTTTTCGGGGCACTTCTGCAACTCAAATCAAAAAACTCAGAACAGACTCCTGAAAGCCAATTGTATAGAGCACGCTGTCAAACAAAATTCAGATCAAAAAGATGATCTGGTGATTTTATACGAATTTTTCCGTCCAAGGACATAATCTGTTTTCTGGGCAGCACGTCACAACTTTTGAACTTTCTTGCAATCGGAGGCTAAACTTGGCACAAAGCTGAAAAGAAAAGATACAATGATGATGCTACTGTAGTAACAAACATCAAGACACAACAAAAGCAAAATAAACCTAATTCGTTGTGGGCTGCCTCCCAAAAGCGCTTTCTTTTATGCCTTTAAGCTAGGCATGATGCAAAAAGGAGAAGATCAAGTTTTATCAAGAGTGAGAGAATAGCTGGCCCGTGTAACGGACTCAAAAGGCAACTTAATCTTCTTTCTAGGGAAGTGTTCCATTCCTTTCTTGAGAGGGAATTGGAATTTTATATTCCCCTCTTTCATGTCAATGATAGCACCAACGGTGCGAAGAAAAGGACGTCCCAAAATAATTGGACAAGAAGGTTCACATTCAATATCCATAATAGTAAAATCAATGGGAACATAATTGTCATTGACAATGATAAGAACATCGTCGATCTTCCCCAAAGGTTTCTTTATGGAAGAATCAACAAGACAAACACCAAACAAACAAGGATCAAAAGGTTTCAATTTAAGCATATCATATATTCTTTTGGGCATAACGGAGGTACTAGCTCCAACATCACATAAAGCATAGCAAGAGAAGTTATTCAACTTAATTTTAATCATAGGATCCCAACCATCTTCTAGCTTTCTAGGTATGGAGGCTTCTACCCTAAGCTTCTCCTCCCTAGCTTTGATGAGAGCATTAGTGATATGCTCCGTGAAGGCAAGATTAAGTGTGCTAGTGTGGGGATCTCTAGACATCTTGTGAAGAAAACTAATAACTTCAGAAAGGGTGCAATTATCAAAATCAAGGTCACTACTATCAAGTAAAGTGGTAGTGGTGTCCTTTAGGCTCACTTGTTTGGTAGCTTCTATGGTCATAGGAGTTTCTTCTACGGTTGAGGTCATAGCATCACCATTAATAGGTCCAACGGGACTAGGAGTGCATTGGGTGCTAAGAGTTTTGATATCCTCAACGACTTGGATAGTAGCAACCGTGTGATGGGTAGGAAGGCTCTTAATTCTATCTTCTTCCTCCTTTTCTCTAGCCCATCTCTCTTTAAGTTTAGCCATCATCCTAAAGTTTTCATTAATTTGCACTTGAATAGCATTCATAGGAGTGGTCTTCCTCTCCTCAAGAGGAGAAGTTCTAATTTTAAGAAACTCTACCTCATGGGCTAAATTGTCTACCTTCGAAGAGAGATTATCTAGTTTGGCTAGTTTTTCTTCTACACTCTTATTGAAGGCTTTTTGGGTAGTGATGAAGTCTTTAAGCATAATCTCTAGTTTAGAAATGGAGTTCTTGGTGCTAGGATAAGTATTGTTGTTCCCATAGGAATTAGAGAGGAACGGTCTAGGGTTGCTACCAAAATTACTCCTATAAGCATTGTTATTGAAATTGTTTCTAGAGATAAAGTTCACATCTACTTGATCTTGAGCAATCAAAGAATTTAAAGGAACATCATGAGGATCAATAGAAGATTGCTTGGAAAGTAGAGACATGATCAAGTCAACTTTTTCATTTAGGGAGGAAATCTCCTCGACATAGTTTACCTTCCTACCTGTTGGAGCGCGTTCGGTGTGCCATTGGGAATAATTGGTCATCATCTCGTCGAGAAGCTTTGTGGCAGCACCAAGTGTAGTTGACATAAAGGTTCCTCCCGTGGCCGAATCTAACAAGTTCCGCGAGGTAAAGTTCAAGCCTGCATAAAAAGTTTGGATAACCATCCAAGTAGTCAAACCATGAGTAGGGCAGTTCTTGACAAGAGATTTCATGCGTTCCCAAGCTTGGGCAACGTGTTCATTATCCAATTGTTTAAAATTCATTATGTTACTCCTTAGTTGGATAATTTTAGCAGGGGGATAGTACTTCCCAATAAAGGCATCCTTGCACTTGTCCCAAGAATCTATACTATTCCTAGGCAAGGATTGAAACCAGATTTTAGCTCCTCCTCTCAAGGAGAAAGGAAAAAGCTTAAGCTTAACAATATCACTATCTACTTCTTTGTACTTTTGCATATCATAGAGCTCAACAAAATTATTTAAGTGCAAAGCAGCATCATCTCCAGCACCGGAGAATTGATCTTTCATAACTAGGTTCAGTAAAGCAGGTTAAACTTCATAAGAAGGTGCTGAAGTGGCAGGTGTAGTAATAGGTGTGCAGATAAAGTCATTGTTGTTATGACTAGTGAAGTCACACAACTTGGTGTTCTCGGTGGAACCTATAGCAGCAGCAAGCAAAATAACTATTTTTGTGATTTTTGGTAAGGGACACTAAAGCAAAAACTGAAAGGTAAACTAACAAGACTAAAAAGCAAAGATAAAAGATAGCGTGCACCTCCCCTATCTTGAAGAGTGGAGTCCCCGGCAATGGCGCCAGAAACTTTGCTTGATGGCTTCTCGCCCCTCGTTGGTTACCCCAAGTGGAAGGTTTGAGATGTAGCGTAACGACAAGTTTCCCTTGGCAAGATACCAAGGATCGAATCCCGTGAGACTCCGAGGGTCGACAAGGTGTCAACGGCCAACGGCGCCAGATACTTAGCGGTTGACAGGACCTGCACACATATACAAATAACTTTGCTCCCAACGAGTACAGAGAGGTTGTCAATCCCTCCGGCCTTGCTGTTTACAAAGGATCAAACACAAGAGATAATAATGATAGTTATGATTGCAACTGGGAAATAGAAACAGGAAGTAAATATAGGGTGTGATCAGTGATGGTAATATGGACCGGGGTCCCATGATGTTCACTAGTGATGTCTCTCTCCCAAAAGACGATAAAACAGCTAAGCGAGGTAAACAAATTACAGCTGGGCAATTGACAGGATTATGTGCGCAAACCAATGCTAACTATGCTATAAAGAAAGGTAGAGGCTCAAAAGCATGGGCGGTATGCCAAGGCAAGTAGACCGAAATCCATCTGCATCTACTACTAATCATCCACCTTGAGATATCTATCCAGAACATCTCGCTGGTATTAAGTTGCGAGTCCCACCCAAAGTGTAAACTCAAAGCAACAGACAACTGCATTAAAAGAACTTTGCGTAAAGTAAACAATCCTTGCACCCGCAAGTACAAGCACCGTTGTTTTCCCCCTTGTGGCAACAGCACATCCCCTAGACTCATGTTTCTGTCACTCAAACTAGTCATCAGGGGGCATGAACCCACAATCAAGCATAACGTTCCCTCTTGGAGTTACTACCTACTACTCGGCCAAAGCAACAAACAGCAACGGAGAACATGCAAGAATTACTCAAGAACTAAAATATAAAAGAGGTGAATCAAATATATTACTCACACACAATCTGAACATAATCTCATAATCCATCGGATCCCAGCAAACTCAGCAGAGCAATAGCATAAAGATTACATATGTGCCTCGATCATGTAGGGCAGCTCACGAGCTCTAATCCATGAAGAACAAAGAGGGGAGGAGAACATCACATAGCTACTGGTCATGGACCCATGGTCCAAGGTGGACTACTCACAACTCATCCGGCAAGCGTCCATGGTGGTGGAGAAGCTCCCGGTGGTGGTTCTCCCCTCCGGCAGGGTGCCGGGAAGAGTTCTCCTGGTGCTCCCGATCTTGGAAGCGCGGCGGTGGCAGAACAGAGGCGAGATCGTAAAAAGGGGTTCCGTTCTCGAGGGTTTCGGGACGCGAGGAGTATATATGCCAAAGGGGGTCACCAGAAGCGGAGAGGGGGGCCCAGGCGCCCCCCTAGGGCGGCCAGGGGTGGGGCCGCCTGGGCTGGCCGCCTGGGCTGCCCCTGGCTCCCCTCTGGCCCCACTTTGGTTTTTCTCGAAGCTTCCTGTACGCTGATTTTTTCTGTATTTTTTCCGGAATTTTTGGAGCAATTTTAATATGGGGGAAATCTGAAATAGAAAAACAGCAGAAAACAGGAACTGGCACTGTGGTGCACTGAGTTAATAGGTTAGTCCAAATATGATCAGAAGTGTATTGAAGTACATAAATATCATAGCAATATCACACAAAAGAAGCATGGAGCAAGCAGAAATTATAGATACGCTTTGGACGTATCAGCGCCTCTCACCGGAGCCCGCCGCCGTGCGCCGCCGCCGGTGCCTGACCTCGCCGCCCCGCCGGACCTCCGGATCTCGCCGCCGCCGGTCCGTGGGCGCCTCCCCACCGCCGGTGCCGGGCCCCTCGCCGGCCGGCACCCCCCCTCACCGTCGCCGGAGGCCGGGGCTCCAGCCGCCGTCGGAGGTTTCAGTTCCCGCCGCCGGCCTCCCATCGAGGGCAAGCGCCGATCCGATCTGATCGCCAGGAACCCTAGCGGATCCCGGGCCCAAACCGCTCCGACCCGCACCCGCTTCACCCAAACCGCTCCGACCCGCCACCCGTTTGACCGATCCAGGAGGTTGACCTTGTTTTCTTGCTAAGTCTTTTATTGTTGTTTTTGATGTCTGATGCATTATTGTAATGGCTATAACTTTTACTGTGCTTGTCCGATTTGTGCTTATAATATGTCAAAATGACCGTGGTGACATGTACTATGTTTTGTTCCATTGTGTCATGCATGTTTGAGTCCATCTAGATGTCTTAATCTTCATGACAAGAGTGCTATATGATATAAACTGCTGCTATTAGTTGTTTTCATGCCATGTTTGATATGTGATAACTTGATGCATGTTTATCCAAATGAAGCAAATGATATGTCTAAATGTTCATCATGAGATGCTCTACATGTTGGTTGCTATAGCATGCATGTTAGAGTTCATATTGTCATGTTTATCTGTGTTGCAAAAGTGCATGTGGCTGTTAGATTTTGTAACTTGTTACGAGATGCCTAGTTGAGTAGCTCGTTGCTATTGTTGTGTTTGTCCCCATGTTGCATGCTCATATGTTTTAGTTTCCCCATCATGTGATCTTTGCTGTGGTGCAAACCACTTGCCATGATATGCTTTGAGGTGACTTAAACATGCTCACAAACATGCCATGATAATATTGCTGTTTTAACACTTAGTGAAATTTCACTAAGTCTGGAATCTGTAATATCCTGATGCTATGTTTGCTTGTTGTTCTAGGCAAATCCATGTTAGTTTTGGGGTGGCTATTGATCATTCCTTGTTGTATATGTTGTTGTCTATCCATCCATGCCCTCACATGCTCTTTTGGTTTGCTGTAGCATATTTAATTCTTGCTCCCAAGTTGCTATAAAATATTATTGTCAGGGTTTTATTGTCATGATCAAAATGTTGTAGCTTGTTGCTATTGATCCATGCCTCCTATGGAGATGCTCCAATGGAGTTGTTTGCTGTAGGATATGTCTACTTCATGTTCATGCTTCTTGCCACCATGTTTGAGTGTTGTAGAGTATATATTTCTTGCTTCCAAGTTGCTATGTGGCTGTTAGTTTCAGCTTTGCATTGTTTCTTGTTTCGGTTGTATCTTTTAGTCCGTTGCTCCGTTTTGGGTGAGTCCTATATGAAACTTGTGTGTTTTTGCATGTAGATTCATAATATCATATTGTTAACATGTTTGGAGTATGTTTGCTTGATGTTTGGGTGCATGTTGCACCGTTGCCATGCTTATCTTGTTTTGATCATATCTTCTAGACCGTAGCTCCGTTTTAAACAAACTTTATATGAAACTTGACTAGATTTTCGTGTAGATTGTCATGGTGCATGTTAACTTGCTGTTTAACAACTTTAACTTAAGGTTTGTTTAGATCTGGACTAATTTCAAACTATGCACATGAGGGCTTACCGGATTTGTCTGAAGTAGTTTCCGGCCTCATTTAAACCTCTGTTTCTTGTGATGTTTCTCTGTGCTTCCTACCTTGGCATGTTTTGCTTCCTAAATAGACTTGTCTTGCATCCTACTTGCTTGAGCATATTGTCATGTTTCTTGTGTTGTTTCTCTGTGTTTCCTATGTTGTCACGCTGTGCATCCTAAGTGCATCCGCAGTGCTTCCTTAGTGCATTAGCCATGCATCCTGTAGTTTGCGCATTGCATCTTGTTTGATTTCGTGCCTCGTGTGTTCTTCTGTTGAGTAGAGTCGGAAGCCGAGATCGAGTACGAGAACGAGGTTACTACCGAGGTTGAGAACGAGGAGCCGTCTTACGATCCCATCGACGACTCGACAGGCAAGATGACCTGATCCAGATATCATTACTATCTTTGCCTATTGCTAGAAGTCTCGCTCTTTAGCTTATTGCCTCGATGCCCATGTTTGTCTGTCAGCCTCCTATTGTAACCATGAATCTGTCTAACCAACCTACCTATGCAAACCTTTGATTGGCTACGTAGGCTTCGCTCAGCCCCTCTTATAGCATTGTTAGTTGCAGGAGAAGATTTGAAGATTCTTGCTTCATGTTGAAGCTATTGTTGGGATATCACACTATATAAACTCTTAAACTAAATCATCTATATATTGGTAATGGGTGGAAGGCTAAGCCTCTTGCTTGGTGATTTGTTCCACTCATGCCGCCCTAGGAACCGTATAAACCGGTGTTATGTTCCTTGATTTTGCGTTCCTCACACAGTTGGGGTTATGGGACCCCCTCGATAAATCGCTTAGCGCTAAGTCTTTTCCAGCAAGTCCCAACATTGGTACTATTTGCCTAATAACTAAAACTTGCATAGGGCTTTGCAAACCCGAGTTCTTAATCAACAACCTCGGGCGAGTGCTCTACATGAGTGTTGGTCTGAACTCAGCGGACTGCGGGGCCACCACGAGGAAACTCGAGGATTGGTATACACCTGTAGGACGTCTCATCCGGTCGTGGCCTGAGACTAGATACGCGCGGCTACTGTCAGGGTGTCGGCATGCCGGGAGGATTTGCTGGATTAGTCTTACCTTAGTCGGAGTATCTTGAGCACGGGATTCCGAGAATACTCGGGCCTTCCCACCTTGGAGTTGCGACTCCGTGGATCGTGGGCTTGTAATGGGCCAAGTTGGAACACCCCTGCATGGTTTTGAACTTTCGAAAGCCGTGCTTGCGGTTATGTGGAAGATGGGAATTTGTTAATATCCGGTTGTAGAAAACTTGACACCATGTTCAGAACACACTACCAGCGTGAGTACCGTGACGGTCATTTTCCGAAAGGGGTTCAGGAAGTGAACACGGTGGGGTTATGTTTGACGTGCTTAGATAGGATCACCTAGTGATCACCTTGTCGCTCGTGGCACTTCTCTTCTCGCTCTTGTCACGTAAGCTAGTGCTAGTGCAGCTGCAGCCTTTTATTCTTTCTTCAGCCTTGTTCCACACCCAAGGCTTAGATAGTTCTGCTACCCGGGAACGGGATTGCTGAGTCCTCTGTGGCTCACAGATTCTACACCACACCAGATGCAGGTACCATGGTGAGCTACTCAGGTGACGGCACAGAGCTATACTGGGAGTACGATGAGGAACGTAGCCGTTACTATGTGCACTATCCCGATGATCAGTAGTGGTTTCTACTAGGGGCGATTCGAACCTGTGGCTTTATGTATGTTTGGTATCTTTCATTTGGATCTTCACCCGTAGTCGGGTTGTGATGTTATTTGGATGATGTTTGACTATGTAATGGATTGGCGAGTGTAAGCCAACTATCTCTTTTTCTTTTCATCCCTATTTTTACATGAGATGTGCAAAGATACCGAACTTGAGATCATTCCAGAATGGGCTTATACCTTTAAGCCGTGCCTCGACACGTAGGAGGTATAGTCCCATCCTGGGCATTACAAGTTGGTATTCAGAGCCTTCTCCGACCTAGAAGCCCCCACTGATTGATCGAATCGTTGACGGTTGAGTCTAGGCACACACTTAAAATGTTTTGAGTCCTATATATATATCGGAGAGTAGGATTTATTTTGCTCATCATCTCTTTTCACTCTGGTGAGGACTCCTGACGATTACTCTTGTCTCTTCTACTCTAAAAAATTCACCAATTTTTTTAGGAATCTCGCGAGTATTGTTTGGATTGTTCCGATGTCTTTGTGACGAGAACATTGTTCTCGATGCCTCCTATCATTAGGGGTTGTGGCAGTGTCCCGGGGAGTTGAGCTCCGAGGTATTGTCGTCACAAATATATCGCAGCAGTTCTGGAATACTTAAGACGGCCGACATCGAAAACTCTCCTATGCGGTTAGTGGCAAGATAACCCCGACATCACCTAGTACTGGGGAGGTAGTTCGGGAGTATTGCCATAGCTTGTATAGTAGATGCGTTTCGAAGGTCCGAGGCAGATGGTTTCCGGAAATAACTGGTTATGTGTTGCAGGATGGATACAGCTGGATGTAGGATTAGAGTTGAGTGCGCGATGCTTCCCCTGTATCCCCAACACCTGATTGCAGAACTGGAAACTTTCGGAAATTAATAGGTGGGTTCATCTAGTAGCTCATAGGCATTCTTCCAACTACTGCAGGATATGGAGTTCAGGGTTCTACATTGAGTGAAGTAGTTTTATGGACGTTGTTCCGATCGGGAGTTGCATCTTAAAGGGTCCTTGGCTATGCTGATCCGGGGATTGCAAAACCCTTTCGTAACACGTTCCATAAGCTTTCAGCACGAATATGTCGAACGAAGCTTCTATCTTGTATTTTTTCTATCTGCTCCTTGTTGTTTTATTTACCTTTTGTCTCCCAAGTGGCTTCTCGTGAAGATTGTTGTTACTATTAAACTGGATTTACATTCGTTCATTCTTGTTCGAATGTTCTTGTGAAGACTATGTTGCAATTTCTAGCCGTTGATTCAGCTTATATATTCTTTCAACCAATGGCTAATAGTGGTCATCTGTTTCAGGATGGCTCCGAAAAGGGTTCCCAACGCTAACCCAGAGGGTGAAGAGGTTCCTGATCGTCCTCCTTCCCCTCCTCCTCCGTCTGAGGCCTGGAGAGCAATTATGCAAGCTACGAACCAGAACACCCAGATGCTTATGCAAATGATGCATAATATTCAAGCAAATCAAGCAAATCAGGGTGCTCATGGGAACCAAGGCAATTTGTTCAACCAACCTCTTTTTGCTACGCTCAACCAGTTCTTGGCAAATCAACCAAAGGCATTCAGTTACTGCGTGGACCCTCTAGATGCTGAATACTGGATAACAGATATCAAGAAGCATTTCGAGTGCAGTAACGTCAGGCCCGAGGACTATGTGAAGTTCGCAACCTTCCAACTCAAGGACCAAGCAGCTGATTGGTGGCAGCAGTACAAAGACTCCAGAGCAGGGCGTGTAATCTCCTAGGATGACTTCTGCAAGGACTTTCGTTCTCACCACATTCCAACTAGTGTCATCGAGGGTATGCGTGAGCAATTACGCAACCTGAAGCAAGGCTCAATGTCTGTCTACCAATATAATTTCAAGTTCCAGAACCTTGCCCGCTATGCCAAGCAAGACATCCCAGATGCCAAGAGCAAGATCTATCAGTACCGTGGTGGTCTGAAGGATGAACTCCAACTAGCTCTCACCTTGTTAGAGCCTGATGAGTTTGATAAATTCTATAACATGGCACTTAAGCAAGAGGCAGCCCAGCTCAAGATGGAAGCTTCCAAAAAGAGGATCAGAGAGGCTATTCACTCCTCCTCTTCTTCTCAAGTGGTCGCAAAGCAACATAAGTTTTGGCTTTCCTCCAGTGATCCGAGGTCCCAACAACAACAACAAGAATTCTGGTGGCCCTGGTTTCTCCCACCCACACAACCAAGGCAATCAGTCCAAGTCGCAGTACCAAGCTCCAAGACCAAGTGTTCCTCCTCCTCGTCCACTTTCTGAGGTCACTTGCTACAAATGTGGTCTGAATGGTCATTATTCCAACAAGTGCACCAACCCAAGGCACCTTCCGCCTCCTCCACCTGTCAGCACTGCTATTGTCAAGCACAATCCCAAGCAAGCAAGAGTGAATCTGATGAATGCAGCTCAAGCAGAAAATTCTACAGATGTGATACTTGGTAATCTTCCAGTCAATCTTAAACCTGCTAAAGTGTTGTTTGATTCTGGTGCATCACATTCCTTCATGTCATTTCCATTTGCATCCAAGCAAAATGTGGGCACAGTGGCCTTGCCAAAGGAGTTACAAATTATTTCTTCGGGCAAATGCATGAATTCTAGATTGTATGCTCCGGATGTATCTATTCACATGGGTGATTACCGCTTTCAGGCTTCTCCGGTTGTTCTCGGCAATTCTGACATTGATCTTATTCTTTGGATGGATTGGCTTTCTCAGCATGATGCTCACATTGATTGTGCAAATACGGAAGTCAAGATTACTCATCCTAATGAAGACGTGATTATCTTCGCCTCTTGAGATAACACAATCAGGCTATTCTCTCTCAATGACAAGGGCGAGACTAATGCCATCTCTCAAATTCCGGTGGTCAATGAATACGAAGACGTTTTTCCTGAAGAGCTTCCAGGCATGCCTCCGCATCGTCAAGTTGAATTTGTCATTGAACTCAAGCCTGGTACTGAGCCAGCATGCCGGGTCCGTACAAGCTCTCCCCTGAAGAGTTGAAGGAGTTGAAGAAACAGCTCGACGAGCAAGAGCGTATGGGTCTGATTAGGCCTAGCACGTCTCCTTGGGGCTGTGGTGTCTTATTTGTCAAGAAGAAGGATGGCACGGAGCGCCTTTGCATTGATTACCGACCATTGAACAAGAAGACAATAAAGAACAAGTATCCGCTCCCCAACATCATTGAATTATTCGAGCAGCTCAAAGGAGCAAAAGTGTTCTCAAAGCTCGATCTCCGGATGGGTTATCACCAAATTCGCATTCGTGAAGAAGATATCCACAAGACTGCCTTCAGAACAAGCTACGGCTCATATGAATATACAGTCATGTCTTTTGGCCTCGCTAATGCTCCACCTACATTCTCGAGAATGATGCACTACATTTTCAATCCCTGCACCAACGAATTTGTGATTGTGTATCTGGATGACATCTTGGTATTCTCCAAGAATGAAGAGGATCACGAAAAGCACCTCCGTCTGGTTCTCGACAGACTCCATGAACATAAGTTCTATGCCAAGTTCTCCAAGTACGAATTCTGGCTCGATAAGATCTTGTATCTGGGCCATATCATCTCCGCTGACGGTATTGCGGTCAACCCCGAGAAAGTTGAAGCGATTGTCAACTGGGAACCTCCTCACAACGTCAAGCAACTCCGAAGCTTCCTTGGTCTTGCTAGCTATTGCAGAAGGTTCGTTGAGAACTTCTCCAAGATTGCCAAGCCTCTCTCCAACTTGCTGCAGAATAATGTCAAGTACAACTGGTCTCTGGATTGTGATGTGGCATTCAAAACTCTCAAAGAAAAGCTCTTCTCTGCTCCGGTTCTTACTCCTCCAGATGAGTCCAAGCCCTACGAAGTATTCTGTGATGCTTCTCTTCAAGGACTTGGGGTGTGCTTATGCAAGACAAGAAAATTGTGGCATACACCTCTCGTCAATTGAAGCCAAGTGAGAAGAACTACCCCACACACGATCTCGAGCTAGCAGCTGTGGTACACGCCTTGATCACATGGAGACATGTAACATCCCAAATTTTCAATTTGGAATGTTATACATAGATCATAATTGCATTTCATGATTTTTGCATTTTTTGTTTGTGGCGTTCCTCGAAATTCTAAGCAACTCAAGGACCTACGGAGAGAGTTGGGAATTTTACCGTTTTCGTATTTGAGTTCGCTCGAATACCGGTACGAGGACAGTGTGATTCTAATTATTTTTCTCTCCTAAAAATATTTCTAAATACAAAATATGAGCGGAGATAATATGACTTCTCCAAAATAACAGAAATATTGGAGGAAAAATGTTAAAATTACTTTTGGTATTTTTCTGGATTTATTTGCGGATTTATTTGCATAGGAAAAATATGCGTTTTTCAAAATTTCCTTTAGGTCCGGAAAAAATGTTCACTTCTCCTAATATGACTTCTCCTAAATATTATTAGAGGACGGTGAAAATTTATTTCGGGAATTTTGGAGTCAGTTTGGTACTTCTTTCGTTAGTTTTTCTGCGCCGGGACTCTTTTAGAAAAAAAAGGGAAACCGACTAGGAGTCTTATTAGCCCAGGACTCCTGGGCTTTATAAGCGCCCGATCCGGCCCAACGCCCGTCAGCCCGCAGCCGCCCCTGCCCCAAACCCTAGCGCACCGCCGTCGCCGCCGGCGCCGCCGCCCCGCGCAGCTGCCCCGCAGCCCCGCGCCGCCACCACCGCCGCCCGCAGGAGCCGCCGCTGCCCCGCGCCGCTGCCACCGCCGCCCGCCGGAGCCACCGGATCCCGCCGCCGTCGCCGAGGTATACGCCGCCGCCATCGGTTTTTTTTAAGAACCGATCGGTTTTTTTAGGAAAACCCTAGATCTGTTTTTTTAATAGATCGGTTCGGTTTTCTCGGTTTAGTTATTTAGCGGACGTTCGTCCGTACGTTCGTTTTAACGAACGGTTTCGTTAGTTAACCGCAGACAGTGAACGTTCGTTCGTTAGCCTGTTCGTCGTTTATCTTTTTCGGGGTATTTATCCGCGGTTATTCCGATCGCGATTTCTGCCCTGATCTTGTTTTTCGTTTTTCTTTTTGCTCGAGAGTCGGAATCAGGTGATTCAAAATCCCAGATCTTTGTCTCGATGCCCTCTTTACGTTAGATCAACTTGAACAAAGTTTTGGCTACTTTAAAATTTGACTTTAGGCCAACTAGTAAACCGGAGCTCGTTTATTTTGCAGTTGAGTTTCGTTGCTTCTTTCGAGTTGATTCTTTTTGCAAACCGGAGTTCTTAAGTTGAACTTTCTGGTTAGATCTCTTATTTGATTTTACCCGTGCATTAGTTAAGTACTTATTGTATGCTTGTTTGATTGCGATAGAGTACCCGGAGTGCGCCGCTTGCTACTTTGAGTCTCTAGGTTTTGCGGATCATCAGCAAGGCAAGTAACACTTTGATCATACTTTCCAATTACCCAGTTTTCATTGCATTAGTCCAACCCTCACACATTGCATGAGTAGGATCAATTAACTTGTGGGATTGGGAAGTAGTTTGAGGTAGTACCTATTACCTGCATTACATACAAACCCTTGGGAGTTACTTCTACGTTTGCTGTTAGAACATGCTATGCTCGTAGACGTGGTTTGGGTTTGAGTGAAATCCATGACATATGTGAGTTGTTAATTAATGGTTCAACTTAAGGTGGCAACATTAATACATATCTGGGTGGATTGAGGCATCTGGGTATTCCAGTGATTGCCTGTTTTTCTTTTGGACCGCCACCCAGGCTCAAAGGGATCATGAGATTTTTTCATACTAGAAACTTCCGTGTGCAGCCACAAGCCAATATGGGCTCTCGCATAGTTGAGTAAGTTGTGGGAAACCTTTCCATGATGGGCTAGCAGATGTAGTGGGTTTGTAGGTGTACCGGCCTATCTATCTGGTTAAGGGGACTTCTTCGGAAAGACTGTGTCTCGGTCATCCGTTTCTCAAACACCATGCAGTGCGAGAAACCAAATGGAGGAGATCTAGTCTTGTGGGGAAAAGTGCACAAACCTCTGCAGAGTGTACAAACTGATCATGATTAGCCGTGTCCCCGGTTACGGACGTCTTGAGTATCTAGTACTTGGATTATCATGTGAATCTCATCATGTTACTTTAATTAATTTTGTTGGGTTTAATGATTATTTTAATTGGGGTTGAGAGGATGTCTATCTTCTCAACGATGTTTCAACTACCATGATAGTTAATTAAAATCTATTCCTTTGGAGTAGGAAAAAATTGGCTTTACGCAAAAACTTAACCATAGAGCTTTCCACCAGCCATATTGCATATAGTACAGCTTTACTTGCATTGCATTCTCTTGTGTTACCTTGCCAGCATATTTCATGTGCTGACCCGTTTTCGGGCTGCAACGTTTCATGTTGCAGACTTTTCAGACGACGAGTAAGATGCCTTTTAGGTCGTGGTTCTATACTCAGTGATGCTGCTGGAGTTGATGGACTCACTTATCTTCCAAGCCTTCCGCTGTTATCGTGTTAGATGGCCTTCAGCCATATTATTTGTAATAAATTCATCGTTGGACTATCGATGTAATAAGTGTGTGATTGCTACTCTGTTATAAATCCTTCAAGTACTGTGCGTGTCAGCATTACTGATCCAGGGATGACACTGATGCACAGAGATCAGACTTTTTGAGGTCTGGTCGCTACAAGATGGTATCAGAGCACACGCTGACTGTAGGACACGACCACTAAGACAAGCCCTAGAACACAATTCACTCTTCTCTTTTCTGACTCCTCATCTTTTCTACTCTTTAGGATGGTGGTAGCAAAGCACAAATTCATGCAACCGGATGATGACACGCCATTTGGACGACACCTGAAGGAAGTCACAAGATATCTCAATATTGGATTACCAAGTTTCACCGGAACCTACAATGCCACTCTACCTGAGGAGGAGCGTTGGTTGATTCAAGCTTAAGTTCCAGGAAGGACGTTCGCACCCGTCACCTCACTCATAGCATTTTCCTTTAATGCACCTACATGGAGCCTAGGAAGGAGCATGGCAGCCCACATTGCTATGGGAAGGATTGGAGAAGTTTACCAGCAGGAGCTAAAGGACACTATCTACCAGATTTGTGGACGTCGAGATGAGAATTGGGATATGATCAGCACCCGGAAGGGTATATCCATTGCAGCATTCATCCAGGATTTGAACCACCACATTCATCGCCAGGAGCACCAGATGTGTGCTGGGATGATAGATTTGAAGAAAGCCCTAAATAGGAATCTGGAGCTAGAAGAAGAACTCAAGTCTACACGCGACGGATAAGGGGAGGAGATGAAAATACTTGTGGAGAAGAATGATGATTTGACCCGGAAGTTAGGGATACTCATGGGAGAAGAATAGGAGGAAGAAGAACCCAAGGAGATTCCACCGGAAGACTATATCATCCTAGATGACACGGATTCAGAAGCTGAGGATAGCAAGGACGAAGACTATGAAGATGAAGCTGGAGCAGATATTATGGAATCCTCTGCCGATCAATATTTTTAGATGACCACCCTGTGACTAGTAGTTACTCCCATATATTAGATTTAGAACACCTTTGTAACGATCGTTAGTTAGTAAGACCTTGTTTGAAATTGATTGGTGTGATATGATTGTATGTTTGTCTCATGTGCATATGGGTAGTGATTTTCCCTTAGACCTCTTTCTATTCTAATCTCTTCCCTCTACAACCATCAGATGCCTCCAAGACGTGAATTCGAGTTTCCCCCTGAGCTCACTCAGTTGATCCAGCAGCAGAACACCCTGATGCAACTTCTTGTCCAGAACACTCAGAACAACAACAACAACAACCCTCCACCACCACCACCCGTGGACAACCTGACCCGTTTCTTAAGGTTGCAACCACCCGTGTTTGCTAGCAGCATCGAACCAATTATGGCTGATGACTGGCTACGCAAGATTGGAAGGGATTTGGCCACCGCCAATTGCTCGGATGCTGAGAAGGTGCGATTTGCCGCACACCAGTTGTCTGGACCAGCCGCAGCATGGTGGGAGAACTACACAGCCACTTACCCCGTAGCCAATGTGACTTGGGATCAGTTTTAGCAAGCTTTTCGTACCGCCCATGTTTCAACTGGAGCCATGAGTATGAAGAAGCAGGAGTTTCGCAATTTGCGCCAAGGGAATCGTACTGTGGCCCAGTACGTGGATGAGTTTAGTACCCTATCTCGTTATGCCCCAGATGATGTGGCTACAGATGCCAAGAAGCAGGAGAGATTCATGGAAGGGCTGAATGATGAGATGAGTGTACAGTTGATGGTGGCAACTTTCAATAACTACCAGGAGTTGGTTGACCGCGCCCTCATGATTGAAAGGAAGCATCAACAGATTGAGAGTCGCAAAAGGAAGTATGGGCAAGGAAAGTATAATTCTGGAGCTCAGCAGAAGCCCCGCTTTACCCCTAAAGCGGTAGGACAGTTTCAACATACCCATGGAGGAAGTAGCTCACACAACCACAATGGCACCAAGAATGGCAATGGTAATGGGTATGGGAATGGAGCCAACGGAAACCAAAACCGCCCTACACCGTCCACACCCACCAAGAGGGATTTTAGCCATGTCACTTGTTACAAGTGTGGGAAGACTGGATATTATGCCAATGAATGCCCAGAAGTTAAGAATGGGAACGACAATGGAAGCGCCGGGAAGAAGCCCAACCCATTCAATAAAGGACAAGTGAACCACGTGACCGTGGAGGAGGTAGAAGAGCAACCAGATGTTGTTGTCGGTAAGTTTTTGGTTAAGACATTTACCGCAATAGTTCTTTTCGATACTGGTGCATCGCATTCATACATTTCAAGGGTATTCGTAAATAGACATAGGATGTCCACCCGAGTTCTTAAGACCCCCATGTTAGTAAGTTCGACTGGAGCAGATTATATGGCACACCAAGGATGTTTTCAGACGCCATTGATCATAGGACGCCACACTTTCCCCTCTGACCTAATAGTTCTGGAGTCACAAGGATTGGATGTGATATTAGGCATGGATTGGCTATCGAAGTATGGAGGTAACATTGATTGTGCCAGTAAGTCTATTTTGCTCACCACCCCGGAGGGAAAAAGGATTAAGTATGTATCAATGTATTCGCCTACAAGGACTCAAGTGCATTCTCTCACGGGAGTTGTTCAGGAGGAAGTGCCAGAAGTGAAGGATTATCCGGATGTGTTTCCAGAGGAGTTACCTGGCATGCCACCGGATAGAGATATAGAGTTTTTTATTGAACTTTTGCCAGGCACCGGGCCAATTTCTAAGAGACCATATAGGATGCCCGCAAAGGATTTGGAGGAAATTAAGAAACAGATTAAGGAGTTACTGGATAAAGGATTCATACGCCCAAGTTCTTCGCCTTGGGGTTCGCCAGTATTTCTAGTGGAGAAGAAGGATGGATCGTTAAGAATGGTTGTTGATTACCGAGGATTGAATGAAGTAATGATCAAGAACAAGTACCCACTGCCAATGATCAATGATCTGTTCGATAGATTGCAAGGAGCTAAGATATTTTCCAAGATCGATCTGCGATCAGGGTACCATCAATTGAAGATCCAAGAACAAGATATACCTAAAACAGCCTTTACCACTAGGTATGGGTTGTATGAGTATACCGTTATGTCGTTTGGTCTGACAAACGCACCAGCATACTTTATGAACCTGATGAACAAAGAGTTTATGGAGTATTTGGATAAGTTCGTCGTAGTGTTCATAGATGATATATTGATCTTCTCGAACGATGAAGAGGAGCATGCAGAACATTTGCGTTTGGTATTGGAGAAGCTCAGAGAACATCAGTTATATGCCAAGTTTAGCAAATGTGAGTTTTGATTGAAGGAAGTCAGATTTCTCGGACATGTTATATCCGGAGAAGGAATAGCAGTAGATCCCGCTAAGGTGGACACTGTGATCCATTGGGAAGCACCGACGACAGTTGGAGAGATCCGGAGTTTTCTTGGACTCGCAGGATACTATCGGAGATTCATCGAGAATTTCTCGAAGATTGCAAAGCCAATGACGGAGTTGTTAAAGAAGGACACCAAGTTCAGTTGGACAGAAGAATGTGAGGCCAGTTTTCAGGAATTAAAGAAGCGATTGGTCTCGTCCCCTGTGTTGATTCTGCCAGATCAACATAAGGATTATGAGGTGTACTGGGACGCTTCACGTCGAGGACATGGAGCTGTTCTTATGCAGGAAGGAAGAGTTGTTTCGTATGCTTCATGACAACTAAAACCTCATGAGATGAACTATGCCACCCACAATTTGGAGTTAGCAGCCGTAGTGCATGCATTGAAGACGTGGAGACATTTTCTTATTGGGAACCATTGTGAAGTATATACGGATCATAAGAGCTTGAAGTATATATTCACTCAGAAGGAGCTGAATCTTAGGCAAAGGAGATGGCTGGAACTCATTAAGGATTATGACATGAGATTGCATTATCATCCCGGAAAGGCTAACGTAGTAGCTGATGCGCTAAGCCGTAAGAGCCATGTCAATACCCTAATGATGGAAGAATTTCCAAAGGAGTTAGCCGAGGACCTACGAGAACTACATATAGAGATAGTTCCGAGAGGCTATGTAGAAACACTAGAAATCCAGTCTACCCTGATGGATAAAATCAGAGAAGCTCAGAAAGCTGACAAGGAGGTTGTCGCTATAAAGGAGAGGATGAGCGAAGGAAAAGCTAAAGATTTTCGTGAGGATGAACACGACACCCTATGGTTTGAAAACCGCGTTTATGTGCCCAATGACCTGGAGATCAGGAAGTTGATTTTACAGGAGGCCCATGATTCACCATACTCGATTCACCCAGGAAATACTAAGATGTATTTGGATTTGAAGGATATTTTCTGGTGGACCGGTATGAAGAAGGATATCGTGGAGTATGTAGCAGTTTGTGATGTGTGTCAGAGAGTAAAGGCAGAACACCAGAAGCCAGCATGATTGTTACAACCTATGCCAATACCAGAATGGAAGTGGGAGAAGCATGGCATGGATTTTATCACCGGATTGACCAGGACCAAAGCAGGATATGATTCAATCTGGGTAGTAGTAGACCGATTGACGAAGGTAGCCCACTTTATTCCTGTGAAAACCACGTATACCAGTGCAAAGTTGGCAAAGATATACATGACCAGAATTGTATGTCTGCATGGAGTTCCGAGGAGCATCATATCATATAGAGGAACCCAGTTTACCTCAAAGTTCTGGAATCAGTTACACGAAACTTTGGGTACCAGGCTAGAGTTTAGCACAGCGTTTCACCCTCAGACAGATGGACAGACGAAGAGAGTCAATCAGATTTTGGAAGATATGCTAAGAGCCTGTGCATTAGATTATGGATCTAGTTGGGATGACAATTTTCCCTACGCGGAGTTTTCATACAACAACAGTTACCAAGCCAGTTTGAAGATGGCACCGTTCGAGGCATTGTATGGAAGGAGATGCCGAACACCATTGTCGTGGGACGAAGTTGGAGACCGACAGTTGTTCGGACCAGACTTAATCAAAGAATCTGAGGAGAAGGTGAAGTTGATTCAAGATAGACTGAGGATAGCTCAGTCCAGGCAGAAGAGTTATGCCGACTCGAAGCGCAAGGAGATAACCTATGAGATCGGAGACAGAGCGTACCTGAGAGCATCGCCTCTGCGAGGAGTTAAACGTTTCGGAGTTAAAGGGAAGTTAGCCCTGAGATTTGTGGGACCTTACCGTGTTTTGGAACGCATGGGAGAGGTTGCCTATAAGTTGGAATTGCCCGAAGGATTGTCAGGAGTGCACGACGTGTTTCACAGTTCACAGCTTAAGAAGTGCCACGCGGAGATGGCCGATGTACCGCTTAGAGACACAGTGCCCCTGGAAGCAATTCAGTTGGACAGTGATCTGACCTACGAGGAGAAGCCTATTAAGATTCTCGAGTTTTCGAGCAGAGTTACCCGCAGTAAGGTTATCAAGTTTTGCAAAGTTCAGTGGAGTCACCACACCGAGGAAGAAGCCACCTGGGAACGAGAAGATGATCTACGCAAGGACCACCCACACCTGTTCACTAGCCAAGTCGAATCTCGAGGGCGAGATTCATTCTAAGGGGGGTAGGTTTGTAACATCCCAAATTTTCAATTTGGAATGTTATACATAGATCGTAATTGCATTTCATGATTTTTGCATTTTTTGTTCGTGGCGTTCCTCGAAATTCTAAGCAACTCAAGGACCTACGGAGAGAGTTGGGAATTTTACCGTTTTCATATTTGAGTTCGCTCGAATACTGGTACGAGGACAGTGTGATTCTAATTATTTTTCTCTCCTAAAAATATTTCTAAATACAAAATATGAGCGGAGATAATATGACTTCTCCAAAATAACAGAAATATTGGAGGAAAAATGTTAAAATCACTTTTGGTATTTTTCTGGATTTATTTGCGGATTTATTTGCATAGGAAAAATACGCGTTTTTCATATTTTCCTTTAGGTCCGGGAAAAATGTTCACTTTGTCCTAAATATTATTAGAGGACGGTGAAAATTTATTTCTGGAATTTTGGAGTCCGTTTGGTATTTCTTTCGTTAGTTTTTCTGCGCAGGGACTCTTTTAGAAAAAAAGGGAAACCGACTAGGAGTCCTATTAGCCCAGGACTCCTTGGCTTTATAAGCGTCCGATCCGGCCCGACGCCCCCCAGCCCGCAGCCGCCCCTGCCCGAAACCCTAGCACGCCGCCGCCGCCGCTGCCACCGCCCGCGCTGCTGCCAGCGCCGCCGCCCCGCGGAGCTGCCCCGCCGCCCCGCGCCGCCACCACCGCCGCCCGCCGGAGCCGCCGCCGCCCTGCGCCGTTGCCACCGCCGCCCGCCGGAGCCGCACGCCCGCTGGAGCCGCCGGATCCCACCGCCGTCGCCGAGGTATACGCCGCCGCCGCCTCCACCACCGCCATCGGTTTTTTAAGATCCGATCGTTTTTTAGGAAAACCCTAGATCTGTTTTTTTAATAGATCGGTTCGGTTTTCTCGGTTTAGTTATTTAGCGGACGTTCGTCCGTACGTTCGTTTTAAAGAACGATTTTCGTTAGTTAACCGCAGACAGCGAACGTTCGTTCGTTAGCCTGTTCGTCGTTTTTCTTTTTCGGGGTATTTATCCGCGGTTATTCCGATCGCGATTTCTGCCCTTATCTTGTTTTTCGTTTTTCTTTTCGCTCGAGAGTCGGAATCAGGTGATTCAAAATCCCAGACCTTCGTCTCGATGCCCTCTTTACGTTAGATCAACTTGAAAAAAGTTTTAGCTACTGTATAATTTGACTTTAGGCTAACTAGTAAACCGGAGCTCGTTTCTTTTGTCGTTGAGTTTCGTTGCTTCTTTCGAGTTGATTCTTTTTGCAAACCGGAGTTCTTAAGTTGAACTTTCTGGTTAGATCTCTTATCTGAGTTTTACCCGTGCATTAGTTAAGTACTTATTGTATTCTTGTTTGATTGCGATAGAGTACCCGGAGTGCGCCGCTTGCTACTTTGAGTCTCTAGGTTTTGCGGATCATCAGCAAGGCAAGTAACACTTTGATAATACTTTCCAATTACCCAGTTTACATTGCATTAGTCCAACCCTCACACATTGCATGAGTAGGATCAATTAACTTGTGGGATTGGGAAGTAGTTTGAGGTAGTACCTATTACCTGCATTACATAGAAACCCTTGGGAGTTACTTCTACGTTTGCTGTTAGGACATGCTATGCTCGTAGACGTGGTTTGGGTTTGAGTGAAATCCATGACAGATGTGAGTTGTTAATTAATGGTTCAACTTAAGGTGGCAACATTAATACACATCTGGGTGGATTGAGGCATCTGGGTATTCCAGTGATTGCCTGTTTTTCTTTTGGACTGCCACCCAGGCTCAAAGGGATCATGAGATTTTTTCATACTAGAAACTTCCGTGTGCAGCCACAAGCCAATATGGGCTCTGGCATAGTTGAGTAAGTTGTGGGAAACCTTTCCATGATGGGCTAGCAGATGTAGTGGGTTTTGTAGGTGTACCGGCCTATCTATCTGGTTAAGGGGACTTCTTCGGAAAGACTGTGTCTCGGTCATCCGTTTCTCAAACACCATGTAGTGCGAGAAACCAAACGGAGGAGATCGAGTCTTGTGGGGAAAAGTACACAAACCTCTGCAGAGTGTACAAACTGATCATGATTAGCCGTGTCCCAGGTTACGGACGTCTTGAGTATCTAGTACTTGGATTATCATGTGAATCTCATCATGTTACTTTAATTAATTTTGTTGGGTTTAATGATTATTTTAATTAGGGTTGAGAGGATGTCTATCTTCTCAACGATGTTTCAACTACCATGATAGTTAATTAAAATCTATTCCTTTGAAGTAGGAAAAAATTGGCTTTACGCAAAAACTTAACCATAGAGCTTTCCACTAGCCATATTGCATATAGTATAGCTTTACTTGCATTGCATTCTCTTGTGTTACCTTGCCAGCATATTCCATGTGCTGACCCGTTTTCGGGCTGCAACGTTTCATGTTGCAGACTTTTCAGACGACGAGTAAGATGCCTTTTAGGTCGTGGTTCTATACTCAGTGATGCCGCTGGAGTTGATGGACTCACTTATCTTCCAAGCCTTCCGATGTTATCGTGTTAGATGGCCTTCAGCCATATTATTTGTAATAAATTCATCGTTGGACTATCGATGTAATAAGTGTGTGATTGCTACTCTGTTATAAATCCTTCAAGTACTGTGCGTGTCAGCATTACAGATCCAGGGATGACACTGATGCACATAGATCAGACTGTTTAAGGTCTGGTCGCTACAAGACACCTTCTGTTGGGCAGAAAAGTCGATATCTTCACCGATCACAAGAGCTTGAAGTACATCTTCACACAGCCGAACCTGAACCTTCGCCAGACTCGTTGGGTTGAGATGATCCAAGAGTATGATCCAAGCATCGAATACACACCTGGCAAGGCCAATGTCATTGCAGATGCCTTGAGCAGAAAGGCATATTGCAACAGTCTCCTTATCAAGCCGTTTCAGCCTGAGCTTTGTGAAGCATTCAGGAAGCTCAACCTTCAAGTTGTTCTGCAAGGCCTTCTTGCAAATCTTCAAGTTGCTCCTACCTTGGAAGATCAGATCCGTGAGGCCTAGCTCGGTGATGCTATGGTGCAGAAAGTGAAACATGGTATTGCAAAGGGTACTCCCAAATACTAGTGCTATCGCGTTGATGAGAGAGATACCTTGTTCTTTGAGGACAGACTTTTGGTTCCCAAGGGTGATCTCAGGAAGCTCATAATGAACGAAGCACATGACTCCCTCCTTTCGATTCATCCTGGAAGTACCAAGATGTACCAATACCTCAAGCAATCTTACTGGTGGACTCGCATGAAAAGGGAGATTGCCCAATTCGTGAATGAATGTGATGTCTGCAGGAGAGTGAAGGCAGAGCATCAACGTCCAGCCGGTCTTCTCCAACCTCTTCATATTCCCGAGTGGAAATTTGACCAGATTGAAATGGATTTCGTCACTGGCTTTCCCAAGTCCAAGAAAGGGAATGATTCTATCTTTGTTGTCATCGACAAGCTTACAAAAGTATCTCACTTCCTTCCAGTCAAAGAATCCATCAATGCAGCTCAACTGGCAGAGTTGTACACTTCCAGAATTGTCTCCTTACATGGCATTCCTCAAGTTATCTCCTCAGACCATGGAAGTTTGTTCACATCCAAGTTCTGGGACTCCTTTTAGTCTGCCATGGGCACTAAGATCCGTTTCAGCACTGCGTTTCACCCTCAGACTAGTGGTCAAGTCGAAAGAGTGAACCAGATTCTAGAAGACATGCTCAGAGCTTGTGTCATCTCTTTTGGCATGAAATGGGAAGACTGTCTTCCATTTGCCGAGTTCTCTTACAACAACAGTTTCCAAGCAAGTGCCGGCAAAGCTCCGTTTGAAATCCTCTATGGCAGAAAGTGCCGTACTCCTCTCAACTGGTCCGAGACTGGTGAACGTCAACTTCTTGGCAATGACTTGTTCTCAGAAGCCGAAGAAATGTGCAAAGTCATATGTGAGAATCTCAAGGCCGCTCAGTCGCGTCAGAAGAGCTACTATGACGGCAAGCACCGTGATTTGGCCTTCAACATTGGTGATCATGTCTACCTCCGTGTTTCTCCTATGAAAGGAACCCAAAGATTCGGTATCAAAGGAAAGCTTGCTCCTAGATACGTGGGCCCTTTCAAGATCCTTGGCAAAAGAGGCGATCTAGCCAATCAACTTGAGCTCCCTTCCAACTTCGCTAATGTTCATGATGTGTTTCATGTGTCTCAACTCCGCAAGTTCTTGAAGACACCTGAATGCACCATTCCGTTTGAGGAGATTGATCTTCAACAAGACTTGTCTTACCGAGAGCATCCCATTGCTATTCTCGAAGAAACCGAGCGCAAGACCAGCAACAAGTCAATCAAGTTCTTGAAAGTTAAGTGGTCACACCATACCGACCAAGAAGCTACGTGGAATGAGAAGATCACCTTCGTTCCGAGTACCCTACCTTCTTCCAGTCCTAGATCTCGGGACGAGATCTTTTCGTAGTAGAGGAGAGTTTGTAATGCCCCAGATGTAACACTTTCCCTATATGGCAATATATAAACTTTGGCTTCATCATTTCCTTCAGAGTTTTTCTTTCGTTTCGGGTTTCATCATTTTGTCGTGTGCGTGTGTGCATTTCATCCATGTCATGTTGTCATGCGCATTGCATTGCATTTGTGTTGTCACTTGCATCCGGTCCCACTCGTCTCTTCCCGTTGTCTGTTTCGAGTGCCGACGCTCTCACACGTGCCCGTGGCATCCCCGAGTCCTTCTTTCGTGTTTGGCCTTGTAACGTTTCCGGAATGGCGTGAGACTTGTCGTGCGATGTTGTTTTGATACGTGTAGGCCGCGTGTCAAGTTTCGTCGCGTTTGGAGTTCGTTTGGTACTCCAACAGTTAACCTCGTGGGCTAAAAGTACCTCCTCTTTGAGGCCCAAGACCCCCTCCACAACAGCCCACCAACCCAGCACAACCCTTCCCATCATCTCGGTCGTCAATTTGTGATCGCGTGGCCGAAAACCACTCCCCATTTGGAGTCTCCTAGCTCCTTGTGCCTATAAAAATGCCCCCCTTGCCATTTTCGTCCAAAACCCTAGCCTCCTCCTAGCTCCAGCCCCGCCTCGAAAACCGTGCCAGGCGGACGTGTTCGACCTGGGCCGGACACTCCGTCGCGCCAGCCGTCTGCCTCCGCCGTGCGGGCCCACCGGGCCCGAATCCAGCCCACCGGCCCGGCCGACCACCGCGCGCCCCGTCGCTCCCAGCCGCGGCCGCCTCCCGCGCCCGCCGCCGCGCGCCTCTCACCGGAGCCCGCCGCCGAGCGCCGCCGCCGGTGCCAGACATCGCCGCCCCGCCGGACCTTCGGATCTCGCTGCCGCCGGGCCGTGGCCGCGCTCGCCGCCGCCGGTCCATGGGCGCCTCCCCGTCGCCGGTGCCGGGCCCCTCGCCGGCCGACACCCCCCTCACCGTCGCCGGAGGCCGGGGCTCCAGCCGCCGCCGGAGGTTTCAATTCCCGCCGCCGGCCTCCCATCGAGGGCAAGCGCCGATCCGATCTGATCGCCAGGAACCCTAGCGGATCCTGGGCCCAAACCGCTCCGACCCGCACCCGCTTCACCCAAACCGCTCCGACCCGCCACCCGTTTGACCGATCCAGGAGGTTGACCTCGTTTTCTTGCTAAGTATTTTATTGTTGTTTTTGATATCTGATGCATTATTGTAATGGCTATAACTTTTACTGTGCTTGTCCGATTTGTGCTTATAATATGTCAAAATGATCGTGGTGACATGTACTATGTTTTGTTCCATTGTGTCATGCATGTTTGAGTCCATCTAGATGTCTTAATCTTCATGAGAAGAGTGCTATATGATATAAACTGCTGCTATTAGTTGTTTTCATGCCATGTTTGATATGTGATAACTTGATGCATGTTTATCCAAATGAAGCAAATGATATGTCTAAATGTTCATCATGAGATGCTCTACATGTTGGTTGCTATAGCATGCATGTTAGAGTTCATATTGCCATGTTTATCTCTGTTGCAAAAGTGCATGTGGCTGTTAGGTTTTGTAACTTGTTACGAGATGCCTAGTTGAGTAGCTTGTTGCTATTGTTGTGTTTGTCCCCATGTTGCATGTTCATATGTTTTAGTTTCCCCATCATGTGATCTCTGCTGTGGTGCAAACCACTTGCCATGATATGCTTTGAGGTGACTTAAACATGCTCACAAACATGCCATGATAATATTGTTGTTTTAACACTTAGTGAAATTTCACTAAGTCTGGAATCTGTAATATTCTGATGATATGTTTGTTTGTTGTTCTAGGCAAATCCATGTTAGTTTTGGGGTGGCTATTCATCATTCCATATTGTATATGTTGTTGTCTATCCATCCATGCCCTCTGATACGTCCAAAACGTATCTATAATTTCTGCTTGCTCCATGCCACTTTTGGGTGATATTGCTATGATATTCATACACTTCCATACACTTTTGATCATATTTGGACTAACTTACTAATCCAGTGCACCCCAGTGCCAGTTTCTGTTTTCGGCTGTTTTTGTATTTCAGGTTTTCACGTTTCGAGAACTGCCCAGAAAAATCCAGAAAAATTATAAAAAAAATCAGCGAACCGGAAACAACACTGCGTCCGAAGGGCAGCCTGGGGGGCACAGGGGCTCCAGGCGCCCTGTGGGCGCCCCCCCTGGGCCGCGCCGGGGGGGCGCCTGGGCCCCCCGAGGCTCCCCCGGTGCCCTACTTTGGCATATATTTAAAGGGTCCTCCGTAACCCTTAGAAGAGGACTTCTTTTCGCAATCCCATCTCTGTTCCGCCGCCGTCGCCGCTTCCAAGATCGGGAGCACGAGGAGAACTTTTCCCGGCACCCTGCCGGAGGGGAGGATCACCACCGGGAGCTTCTCCACCATCATGGACGCCTCCCGGATGACTCGTGAGTAGTCTCCCTTGGACCATGAGTCCATGACCAGTAGCTATGTGATGTTCTCCTCCCGTTCTTGTGCTTCACTAATTAGTCCTCGTGAGCTGCCCTACATGATCGATGCACCTATGTAATCCTTATGCTGTTGCTATGTTGAGTTTGCTGGGATCCGATGGATTATGAGATTATGTTCAGATTGATCTTGAGTAATATATTTGATTCACCTCTTTTATATTTTAGTTCATAAGTAATTCTTGCATGTTCTCCGTTGTTATTTATTGCTTTGGCCGAGTAATAGGTAGTGACTCCAAGAGGGAACGTTATGCTCGATTGTGGGTTCATGCCCCTCGATGACTAGCTTGAGTGACAGAAACATGAGTCTAGGGGATGTGCAGTTGCCACAAGGGGGGAAAACGACGGTGCTTGTGCCCGCGGGTGCAAGGATTGTTTACTTTACGCAAAGTTCTTTTAATGCAGTTGTCTGTTGCATTGAGTTTACACTATGGGTGGGACTCGCAACTTAATACCAGCGAGATGTTCTGGATAGATATCTCAAGGTGGATGATTAGTAGTAGATATTGATGGATTTCGGTCTACTTACTTTGGCGTACCGCCCATGCTTTGAACCTCAACCTTTATTGCAATGTAATCAACATTTGTATGCGCTCGTGGGTCCTGTCAATTGCCCAGCTGTAATTTGTTTACCTCACATAGTTGTTTTATCGTCTTTTGGGAGAGAGACATCACTAGTGAACATCATGAGACTCCGGTCCATATTACCATCATTGATCACATCCACTATTTACTTTTCGCTATTTACTTACTATTGCAAAACACTATCTATCACTACTATCATATTGCTTTTAACCCTTTGTGAACTACAAGGCCAGAGAGATTGACAACCTCTCTGTACTCGTTGGGAGCAAAGTTATTTGTATCTGTGTGCAGGTCCACGTTGATTGCTAATTGCGCCGTTAGCAATTGACACCTACTTGTTGAACCTAGGAGTCTCTGGGGATTCGATCCTTGGCATCTTTGCTAGGGGAAAACACTTCTACTTACTGCATCTTACACCTTCCACTTGGGGTAACCAACGAGGGGTTCGAGGCCCATCAAGGAGTATTTTTTGACGCCGTTGCCGGGGACTCCACTCTTCAGGATAGGGGAGTTGCATGCTATCTTTTACCTTTGCTTTTTAGTCTTGTTAGTTTACCTATCATTATTTTTGCTTTAGTTCCTTTTATCGAAAATCACAAAAAAATAGTTATCTTGCTTGCTTGCTACTATGGGTTCCACCGAGAACACCAAGTTGTGTGACTTCACTAGTCACAACAACGATGACTTTATCAGCACACCTATCACTACACCTGCCACTTCAGCACCTTCATATGAAATTAAACCTGCTTTACTGAACTTAGTTATGAAAGAACAATTCTCCGGTGCTGGAGATGATGCTGCTTTACACTTGAACAACTTTGTTGAACTTTGTGATATGCAAAAGTACCAAGAAATAGATGGTAATATTGTTAAGCTTAAGCTTTTTCCTTTCTCTTTGAGAGGAGGAGCTAAAATTTGGTTTCAGTGTTTGCCTAGAAATAGCATAGATTCATGGGACAATTATCCAACTTAGAAGTAACATCATGAATTTTAAACAAATGGATAATGAACACGTTGCCCAAGCTTGGGAACGTATGAAATCTCTTATCAAAAACTGCCCTACTCACGGTTTGACTACTTGGATGGTTATCCAAACTTTTTATGCAGGCTTGAACTTTACCTCGCGGAACCTGTTAGATTCGGTCGCGGGAGGAACTTTTATGTCAACTACACTTGGTGCTGCCACAAAGCTTCTCGATGAGATGATGACCAACTATTCCCAATGTCACACCGAACGCGCTCCAACAGGTAGGAAGGTAAACTCTGTCGAGGAGATTTCCTCCCTTAATGAAAAAGTTGACTTGATCATGTCTCTACTTTCGAAGCAATCTACTATTGATCCTCGTGATGTTCCTTTAAATTCTTTGATTGCTCAAGAACAAGTAGATGTGAACTTTATCTCTAGAAACAATTTTAACAACAATGCTTATAGGAGTAACTTTGGTAACAATTCTAGACCGTTCCCCTCTAACTCTTATGGGAACAACAATGCTTATCCTAGTACCAAGAACTCCAATACTGAACTAGAGACCATGCTTAGAGATTTTATCACTACCCAAAAAGCCTTTAATAAGAATGTAGAAGAGAAACTACATAAACTAGATGATCTTTCTTTTAAGGTAGACCACTTAGCCAATGAGGTAAAATTGCTAAAAATTGAAACTTCTCCTCTTAAGGAGAGGGAAGTCATCCCTATTAATGCTACTCAAGTACAAATTAATGAAAACATTAGGATGATGGCTAAACTTAAAGAAAGATGGGCTAGAGAAAGGGAGGAAGAGGAAAGAATTAAGAGCCTCCCTACCCACCACACTGTTGCTACTATCCAAGTTGTTGAGGATGTTCACACTCTTAGCACCCAATGTACTCCTGGTCCCAATGGACCTATTAATGGTGATGCTATAGAAACTACCAACCAAGTGAACCTTAAGGACACCACTACCACTTTACTTGATGCTCGTGACCTTGATTTTGATAATTGCACTCTTACCGAAGTTATTGATTTCCTTCACAAGATGTCTAGAGATCCCCGCACTAGCATGCTTAACCTTGCCTTCACGGAGCATATTACTAATGCTCTCATCAAAGCTAGGGAGGAGAAACTTAGAGTAGAAGCCTCCATACCTAGAAAGCTAGAAGATGGTTGGGATCCTATGATAAAAATTTATTTGAATGACTTCTCTTGTTATGCATTATGTGATGTTGGTGCTAGTACCTCTGTTATGCCCAAAAGGATATATGATATGCTTAAATTGAAACCTTATGATTCTTGTTCTTTTGGTGTTCGTCTCGTTGATTCTTCCATAAAGAAACCTTTGGGGAGGACCGATGATGTTCTTATTGTTGTCAATGATAATTATGCGCCCGTTGATTTTACTATTATGGATATTGAATGTGATCCTTCATGTCCAATTATTTTGGGACGTCCCTTTTTGCGCACCGTTGGTGCTGTCATTGACATGAAAGATGGTAATATAAAATTTCAGTTTCCTCTCAAGAAAGGGATGGAACACTTCCCTCGTAAGAAGGTCAAGTTACCTTTTGAGTCCGTTGTACGGGCTAGTTATTCTTTTACTCTTGATAAAACTTGATCTATGCATTATGCCTAGCTTAAAGGCATAAAAGAAAGCGCTTTTGGGAGGCAGCCCACATGAATAAAATTTTTGCTTTTGTTGTGTCTTGATGTTGTTTACTGCTGTAGCATCATCATTGTATCTTTACTTTTCATATTTGTGCCAAGTACAGCCTCCGATTGCTAGAAAGTTCAAAAGTTGTGAGGTGCTGTCCAGGAAACAGATTCTGTCCTTGGATAGAAAAATTCGTATAAAATCACCAGACCATCTTTTTGGTCTGAATTGTTTCGACAACGTTCTCTATATAATTGTCTTTCGTGCGTCAGTTCTGAGTTTTTTTATTTGAGTTGCAGAAGTATCCCGAACAGGTCAATTAATGCCTGCTGTTCTGTTTTTCACAGATTCTGTCATGTTTTGCCTTACCTTCACTTTGCAAATTGAGAACTTGCTTTTTCTTTGCAAAAACCTTTTGGCAATCTTGAGAAACAGTAGAACTTCAAGAATATCCTTATTTCCAGCAAGGTATAATTATTTTATTAAGGGTACTAACCTCGCTAATCAGATTATGATGAGTTGTGTATGAAGGGAGTTTTCAAGTGTGCGAGGGAAGATGATAAAAAGATTCAGGAGTGTCAAGCGCTCAAGCTTGGGGATGCCCCCGTGCACCCCTAAGAAATATTCAAGGAGACTCAAGCGTCTAAGCTTGGGGATGCCCCCCGTGCATCCCCTTCTCCATCAACATTATCAGTTCGTCTTTCGTTTCGCTATATTTTTAGCACTTCATATGTTATGTGCTATGCTTGGAGCGTCTTGCTTTTAGTTTTCTTTTTAGTTTTTCATAACGAGTCGGAACCCAGCATTCCTTTATGTGGGAGAGAAACACGCTCCACCTCTACCTAGAACATTACATAGAATTTTCATGTCTATCTATGCTGTGTGTGTTCTTTGTCTTTTAATAGCTACTATCATACTCTGCTCTTAGTATTCATGCTTATCCTTTTAAGAGCTTTTATTTAGTTGGTTTCTTGAACTCTCTTTAATTACCATGCTCACCTTATTAAGAGAGTTTGCTTCCGTTGCATGGGTTAATGTGTCTATGATAAAGATGCTACTTTCATGATGGTGCTTATTAGTTCAGGTTTTCTTTGGTTAATCTCAAATAGCTGGGGGGGGGGGGTTCCCAATGTGTTATTGGAGTACCAACTTGGTTTGTTTGCCTATGATGTGGTATGGTTTAGTAATATCTTCCTTCGAGAATTTATTTTGATTGACTTGGCGTATGCTCACGCATATTCAAGACTGTAAAGAAAGTCTGTCAAGCCTTGATGATCTTTTGTTTCTAAGTAGCGATATAACTACCATGCCTGATTCAATATTGCTTTGTCGCTCTACATGATTATGACCGTCATTGCTCTCTTAGTTGGTCGCTCCCAGTCTTTTGCTAACCTCCACCTGCACTAAGCAAACTAACCATGCAATACATAGCTCATGGGAAAGTAGCCTAAAAACTATTGTGGTAAAGAATATGTTGCTTATGTATCTTATTTCTTATGAGTTGCTTGCTGAGTGGTAACCATGTTTCTGGGGACGCCATCAACTGTCACACTTTTGTTGAATATCATGTGAGTTGCTATGCATGTTCGTCTTGTCTGAAGTAAGGGTGATTCACCATGGGTTGAATTAATATGCATATTGTTAGAGAAGAACATTGGGCCGCCAACCAAAGCCATGCATCATGGTGGAAGTTTTAGCTTGGACCTTAATCCTCAATCTCTCATGAGAATATGCTTATGCATTAAAGAGGAGTCCATCATCTATTTTCTATGTTGTCCCGGTATGGATGTCCTCAAGTTGAGATTTATCGAAAACGAGAAATCAAATACGATCTATCTCCTTGGACCTTTGTACAGGTGGCATAGAGGTACCCCTTTGTGACACTTGGTTAAAACATATGCAATGCAATGATAACCCATGGGGATCCAAGCTAATTAGGACAAGGAGCGAGCACTATTGGTATTCGATGCATGAGGCTTGCAACTTATAAGATGTTTTATACATGACACATATGAAGTACTACTACCGTTGACACAATTGCTTCCATGTTTTCAAAATAAAAAGCTCTAGCACTTAACCTTTCTTTTATCTTTATGTTGAAGCACCAACTACTGAGAGCATGATTGTCATTCTGAGTGTAATGTGCATTGTTCCAAAGTAGCATTGTCTTTTGCATGATTGTGATATCGTTTATTCTGAAATGATTGTATCTAGTCATCACTTAAACCTTGAAGGTGCCCTTGCATTTATGTTTTGCATCACTAAAGGGGGCAAGCTAGATATCACTTTATCATATTTGCACATCATGTTCATTGCAAATCTTTTTGATGTTTTAGTTTCATGTTGTAAATCTTTCAGTCATTTGTGATTTCCACTTGAGACAACTTAATTACTATAGAATCATTGTCTCAGTAAGCTTTTGTCATATGACTATGAGAATGTCCTATATGGTTAATAGCATGTCACCACAGAAATTATTTTTTTATCATTTACCTACTCGAGGACGAGCAGGAATTAAGCTTGGGGATGTTGATACGTCCAAAACGTATCTATAATTTCTGCTTGCTCCATGCCACTTTTGGGTGATATTGCTATGATTCATAAACTTCCATACACTTTTGATCATATTTGGACTAACTTACTAATCCAGTGCACCCCAGTGCCAGTTTCTGTTTTCGGCTGTTTTTGTATTTCAGGTTTTCACGTTTCGAGAACTGCCCAGAAAAATCCAGAAAAATTATATAAAAAATCAGCGAACCGGAAACAACACTGCGTCCGAAGGGCAGCCTGGGGGGGGCACAGGGGCTCCAGGCGCCCTGTGGGCGCGCCCCCCCTGGGCCGCGCCGGGGGGGCGCCTGGGCCCCCCGAGGCTCCCCCGGTGCCCTACTTTGGCATATATTTAAAGGGTCCTCCGTAACCCTCAGAAGAGGACTTCTTTTCGCGATCCCATCTCTGTTCCGTCGCCGCCGCCGCTTCCAAGATCGGGAGCACCAGGAGAACTCTTCCCGGCACCCTGCCGGAGGGGAGGATCACCACCGGGAGCTTCTCCACCACCATGGACACCTCCCGGATGACTCGTGAGTAGTCTCCCTTGGACCATGAGTCCATGACCAGTAGCTATGTGATGTTCTCCTCCCGTTCTTGTGCTTCACTAATTAGTCCTCGTGAGCTGCCCTACATGATCGAGGCACCTATGTAATGCTTATGATGTTGCTATGTTGAGTTTGCTGGGATCTGATGGATTATGAGAATATGTTCAAATTGATCTTGAGTAATATATTTGATTCACCTCTTTTATATTTTAGTTCATAAGTAATTCTTGCATGTTCTCCGTTGTTATTTATTGCTTTGGCCGAGTAATAGGTAGTGACTCCAAGAGGGAATGTTATGCTCGATTGTGGGTTCATGCCCCTCGATGACTAGCTTGAGTGACAGAAACATGAGTCTAGGGGATGTGCTGTTGCCACAAGGGGGAAAATGACGGTGCTTGTGCCCGCGGGTGCAAGGATTGTTTACTTTACGCAAAGTTCTTTTAATGCAGTTGTCTGTTGCATTGAGTTTACACTATGGGTGGGACTCGCAACTTAATACCAGCGAGATGTTCTGGATAGATATCTCAAGGTGGATGATTAGTAGTAGATATTGATGGATTTCGGTCTACTTACTTTGGCGTACCGCCCATGCTTTGAACCTCAACCTTTCTTGCAATGTAATCAGCATTTGTATGCGCTCGTGGGTCCTGTCAATTGCCCAGCTGTAATTTGTTTACCTCACATAGCTGTTTTATCGTCTTTTGGGAGAGAGACATCACTAGTGAACATCATGAGACTCCGGTCCATATTACCATCATTGATCACATCCACTATTTACTTTTCGCTATTTACTTACTATTGCAAAACACTATCTATCACTACTATCATATTGCTTTTAACCCTTTGTGAACTACAAGGCCAGAGAGATTGACAACCTCTCTGTACTCGTTGGGAGCAAAGTTATTTGTATCTGTGTGCAGGTCCACGTTGATTGCTAATTGCGCCGTTAGGAATTGACACCTACTTGTTGAACCTAGGAGTCTCTGGGGATTCGATCCTTGGCATCTTTGCTAGGGGAAAACACTTCTACTTACTGCATCTTACACCTTCCACTTGGGGTAACCAACGAGGGGTTCGAGGCCCATCACCCTCACATGCTCTTTTGGTTTGCTGTAGCATATTTAATTCTTGCTCCCAAGTTGCTATAAAACATTACTGTCAGGGTTTTATTGTCATGATCAAAATGTTGTAGCTTGTTGCTATTGATCCATGCCTCCTATGGAGATGCTCCAATGGAGTTGTTTTATGTAGGATATGTCTACTTCATGTTCATGCTTCTTGCCACCATGTTTGAGTGCTGTATAGTATATATTTCTTGCTTCCAAGTTGCTATGTGGCTGTTAGTTTCGGCTTTGCATTGTTTCTTGTTTCGGTTGTATCGTTTAGTCCGTTGCTTCGTTTTGGGTGAGTCCTATATGAAACTTGTGTGTTTTTGCATGTAGATTCATAATATCATCTTGTTAACATGTTTGGAGTATGTTTGCTTGATGTTTGGGTGCATGTTGCACCGTTGCCATGCTTATCTTGTTTTGATCATATCTTCTAGACCGTAGCTCCGTTTTAAACAAACTTTATATGAAACTTGAATAGATTTTCGTGTAGATTGTCATGGTGCATGTTAACTTGTTGTTTAACAACTTTAACTTAAGGTTTGTTCAGATCTAAACTAATTTCAAACTATGCACATGAGGGCTTACCGGATTTGTCTTAAGTAGTTTCCGGCCTCATTTAAACCTGTTGTTTCTTGTGATGTTTCTCTGTGCTTCCTACCTTGCCATGTTTTGCTTCCTAAATAGACTTGTCTTGCATCCTACTTACTTGAGCATATTGTCATGTTTCTTGTGCTGTTTCTCTGTGCTTCCTATGTTGTCATGATGTGCATCCTAAGTGCATCTGAAGTGCTTCCTTAGTGCATCAGCCATGCATCCTGTAGTTTGCGCATTGCATCTTGTTTGATTTCGTGCCTCGTGTGTTCTTGTGTTGAGTAGAGTCGGAAGCCGAGACCGAGTACGAGAACGAGGTTACTACCGAGGTTGAGAACGAGGAGCCGTCTTACGATCCCATCGACGACTCGACAGGCAAGATGACCAGACCCAGATATCATTACTATCTTTGCCTATTGCTAGAAGTCTCGCTCTTTAGCTTATTGCCTCGATGCCCATGTTTGTCTGTCAGCCTCCTATTGTAACCAGGAATCTGTCTAACCAATCTACCTATGCAAACCTTTGATTGGCTACGTAGGCTTCGCTCAGCCCCTCTTATAGCATTGTTAGTTGCAGGAGAAGATTTGAAGGTTCTTGCTTCATGTTGAAGCTATTGTTGGGATATCACACTATATAAACTCTTAAACTAAATCATCTATATATTGGTAATGGGTGGAAGGCTAAGCCTCTTGCTTGGTGATTTGTTCCACTCATGCCGCCCTAGGAACCGTATAAACCGGTGTTATGTTCCTTGATTTTGCGTTCCTCACACGGTTGGGGTTATGGGACCCCCTCGATAAACCGCTTAGCGCTAAGTCTTTTCCAGCAAGTCCCAACATTGGTACTATTTGCCTAATAACTAAAACTTGCATAGGGCTTTGCAAACCGAGTTCTTAATCAATAACCCCGGGCCAATGCTCCACATGAGTGTTGGTCCGAACTGAGCGGACTGCGAGGCCACCACGAGGAAACTCGAGGATTGGTATACACCTGTAGGACGTCTCATCCGGTCGTGGCCTGAGACTAGATACGCGCGGCTACTGTCAGGGTGTCGGCACGCCGGGAGGATTTGCTGGATTAGTCTTACCTTAGTCGGAGTATCTTGAGCACGGAATTCCGAGAATACTCGGGCCTTCCCACCTTGGAGTTGCGACTCCGCGGATCGTGGGCTTGTAATGGGCCAAGTTGGAACACCCCTGCGGGGTTTTGAACTTTCGAAAGCCGTGCCCGCGGTTATGTGGCAGATGGGAATTTGTTAATATCCGGTTGTAGAAAACTTGACACCATGTTCAGAACACACTACCAGCGTGAGTACCGTGACGGTCATTTTCCGAAAGGGGTTCGGGAAGTGAACACGGTGGGGTTATGTTTGACGTGCTTAGATAGGATCACCTAGTGATCACCTTGTCGCTCGTGGCACTTCTCTTCTCGCTCTTGTCACGTAAGCTAGTGCTAGTGCAGCTGCAGCCTTTTATTCTTTCTTAAGCCTTGTTCCACACCCAAGGCTTAGATAGTTCTGCTACCCGGGAACGGGATTGCTGAGTCCTCTGTGGCTCACAGATTCTACACCACACCAGATGCAGGTACCATGGTGAACTACTCAGGTGATGGCATAGAGCTATACTGGGAGTACGATGCGGAACGTAGCCGTTACTATGTGCACTATCCCGATGATCAGTAGTGGTTTCTACTAGGGGCGATTCGAACCTGTGTCTTTATGTATGTTTGGTATCTTTCATTTGGATCTTCACCCGTAGTCGGGTTGTGATGTTATTTGAATGATGTTTGACTATGTAATGAATTGTGTGACTTGGCGAGTGTAAGCCAACTATCTCTTTTCCTTTTCATCCCTATTTTTACATGAGATGTGCAAAGATACCGAACTTGAGATCATTCCAGAATGGGCTTATACCTTTAAGTCGTGCCTCGACACGTAGGAGGTATAGTCCCATCCTGGGCATTACATACATCATCATAATGAGCTCAATGTGACCAAAGAGTTGATCACGTGATGATGTGTTACGGAACGAGTAAAAGTGACTTGCCGGTAACGAGATTGAACGAGGTATTAGGATACCGACGATCGAATCTCGGGCAAGTAACATACCAATTGACAAAGGGAATTGTATACATGAGTTATTTAATCCCCGACATCGTGGTTCATCCGATGAGATCATCGTGGAACATGTGGGAGCCAACATGGGTATCAAGATCCCGCTGTTGATTATTGGTCAAAGAGCTGTCTCCGTCATGTCTACACACTTAAGGTTCAATGACGCTAGAGTTGTTATGTGAATTAGTGTGCAGCTACCAAATGTTGTTCGGAGTCCCGGATGAGATCCCGGACGTCACGAGGAGTTCCGGAATGGTCCGGAGGTAAAGATTTATATATGGGAAGTCCTATTTTGGCCACCGGAAAATGTTCGGGATTTTTCGGTATTGTACCGGGAAGGTTCTAGAAGGTTCTGGAGTGGGGCCCACCTGCATGGGGGGCCCCACATGAACATGTGTAGTGGGGGCAAGGCCCCACACCCCTGGCCAAGGCGCACCAAGATCCCCCCTTAGAAGGAATAAGATCATATCCCGAAGGGATAAGATCAAGATCCCTAAAAAAGGGGGATAACAATCGGTGGGAAAGGGAATGATGGGATTTCTTGCCCCCACCTTTGCCAACGCCCCAATGGACTTGGAGGGCAAGAAACCAGCCCCCTCCATCCCCTATATATAGTTGGGAGGCGCATGGGAGCCGCACCCCTTCCCCTGGCGCAGCCCTCTCCCTCCCCAACACATCCTCCTCCTCCGTAGTGCTTGGCGAAGCCCTGCCGGAGAACTACAAGCTCCACCACCACGCCATCGTGCTGCCGGAGCTCTCCCTCAACTTCTCCTCTCCCCTTGATGTATCAAGAAGGAGGAGACGTCCCCGGGCTGTACGTGTATTGAACGCGGAGGCGCCGTTGTTCGGCGCTTAGATCGCAATCAACCGCGATCTGAATCGGTACGAGTACGACTCCTTCATCCACGTTCTTGTAACGCTTCTGCATCGCGATCTTCAAGGGTATAAAGATGCACTCCCCTCTCTCTCATTGCTAGTCTCTCCATAGATTGATCTTGGTGATGCGTAGAATTTTTTTAATTTCTGCAACAATCCCCAATAACGAGCGCGCGCTGTCCTTGAGAGCCATGGGGAACCAGTTCGCCATGATCTTCTCATCGCCGTTGGATGCCTCGATGCTCAGCTCATAGAGTTGTAGGAACTCAGCAGGGTCGGGGGTGCCGTCATAGCGTGGAGGCAGGTCTGGCTTGAACTTCTCGGGCCAGTTCATGTTGCGCAACTCAGGGGCGAGGGCCTTGCAGCCTGCTGTTGACACCAGAACTTGTCACGGAGGCGGGGCTTGGTGTTAGTTTCCGTGCGCCACCACTGTGTGGGGCTCATGATCTCGACACGGCGGTGGAGGGAGCGCGGGCGCTCCTCCTTGAGGTTGCTGGATCTCTTGGCAGCTTACTTCTTCATGCACGGGCGCCCCGCGCGGTGGGTCGTGCCGCGGGGCCACGTGCCTTGGATTGTGGACGACGCCTTGATGCGGAGGTGGTGGAGGCGCTTCATGGGCCATGTCGCCCGCAAGGGGTGGCGGGAAAGGCAGCGAGACAGACGGGACAGGAGAGCCACCAGCGACGCTGACGAGCTCGGCAATGCGATCGAGCCAGTCGTCATAGAGGTTGTCGACGGGGCGGTAGCGCAGGAGCTCGCGCGCCATGAGCAGCGTAGCCTGCGTGTTCGCGGGTCCGCAACGGCCGTAGGACGACGAGCCAGTAGGGGTCAGTGACGGGGTTGCGGTGCGTCCATCCCACCGCACCAAGGGATGCATCGATGAGGCCTGCTGCTCATGCCGAGCTGGGCCGGTGGCGGCAAGCGATGGAGAACGGCGAGGAGGTCCATCGGCGGGAGCTGTTTGAGCGACGCGGGCGACGAGGGCAGCCCGTCGCTCAGCATGAGCACGACGAGCGTCAGCTATGGAAGCGATGGAGCGGTAACACGCCGACCGACGGTAGAGAGGCTTCGGCACACCTTTACCTGGCGTGCCAAATGTCAGATTTCGGGTTCCGCAAACCCTTGAGAGGTTCGAAATCTTGGGTGCACACGAAGAACACTCTCTCCCCAACGTGCTCACCCCACGATTCCACGGCCTAGCTTGACGCACTCAAAGAACAAGGGACACAGAGGATTATACTGGTTCGGGCCACCCTGTGGTGTAATATCCTACTCCAGTGTGTGTGGTGGATTGCCTTGTATGGCTGAGGAAGAACTAGTACAAGGGATGAATAGCCTCGTGAGGAGAGGTGTTCTTAGGCTGGGATGAGCTTGTGGTGTCTCTTCTACTAGGCCAACTCTCTCTTAGATCCAAATGAGATGCCCTCTATGGTGGTGGCTAGGTCTTATTTATAGTGGCCTTGGTCCTGTTCCCAAATATCGGCGGGAAGGGATCCCACAACGGCCAAATTTGAAGGGGAACAACTAGTACAAGTTATCCTAACAAAAGTAGTCTTCGCCTGCCAAAGGCTCTGGTGGTGACGCCGCGCCGGGCTCCACGATGCCCTTCGTTCTGCAGCCCTGGCGGTCCTTGGTCTTGTTGCACCGATATGGAAACCTTTGCCTGATCCCTCGGGACTCCGCGCCTGCGCTTGTCCTCTTAGCACAAAAGAGGAAACTGGTACACTGCGCCCGTTAGCGCCTGCCTGGCCTTGGTCGTCATGGCTCACGTCACGTGAACCTCATGTCACGTGCTCCTTGCCTTGATATTTCTACTCGTCGGGAGCCAACCTAGAGAGACTGCCCCCACGGAGGTCTTGCTGTCGCCCGCTTCATGAGGCTTGGCCCCTCGCGAGGGTCTTGAGTTGCGGTTGTTGAAGGTGGGCCGTACCAGGCCGGTGACGGAGCCACGTCACGGGCCGCAGGCTGGCAAGTCTGGGTACCCCCGTTCCGAAGACACCGACAACCATCAAAAGTCTGCTCGGTTTCACCAAAGTTGGGGGCTCACAGCGAGCTGACCCGCCGCAGCCTCCCCAAGCGACAACAACTGCTCATGCTGCTGGCCGTACGGAGGGAGCCGTCCCCACGGTGCAATCCCCGCCATGGCAGCCAGCACGAGCGCGGCAGAATCAAGACCCTGACGATGTCTCGATGGCCTTCTCTTACCCTCGAGCGGCCAGCGTCGAGCCCCGAAGGATAGGCGGAGAGGAGACGCGTGCGTCGCTATCGAGCAACACCACGCCAACCTTCGCCAGACCGACGGGTGCGACGGCCCCGACGTCGACGATCCCGCACTCGGTATCGGTGTGTGCCTACCTTTCGAAGTTGGCTGCCCTGCCTATACTCGTGAGCTGCGGCAAGTCTGTTGGCCGTCCGTTCGCACGTTCAAGCCAAATATACCTGAGAAGTACGCTGGGAGGCTCAACCCGGCAGAGTTGCTGAGCATCTACACCATGGCTATTCAGGCTGCTGGGGGAAGAGATAAGAAGGTGTTCGCCAACTACTTTCCTTTAGCCCTCAAGTCCAATGTGAGGTCTTGGCTGATGCACCTTCCGGAGAACTCCATTTCTTCATGGGCTGACCTGTGCCACAAATTCATCGGCGCCTTGACCGGTGGCCTCCAAGAACCCGGCAGGCCCATCAACTTTCAGCTTCTCCAACAGAAGGAAGGAGAAACCCTTTGTAAGTATTTACAAAGATTCAGCAAAGTTCATAGAAATATCCCAAATATCCATCTGGCAGCTGTGATAGCCGCCTTCCAGTCCAATGTGCCCAACCGCTGGATCCGTTCTAAGATGAACGTGCGGTTGCCCAAGACTGAAGGAGCTCTACACGCTGATGGATAAGTGTACTCAGATGGAGGAGGGAAGGAAGTTGCCCGAAGAGGAAGATTGAATCAATGTTGATTCAGAGGATGATGATGAATCAACCAGTCAGAAGAAGAGCAAGAAGCATAGTAAGAAGCGGAGAGATAAGGCAGTGATGACTGTCGAAGGATCGGGTACACCTAGTACCGGCAAGAAGGCCAAAGCTGAGGCCCCCGGCAAGGAAGCTGCCGTGTGCATTGACTGCCGAGAAGCCGCTAGTGTCGAGAAAGCTGGGAAAGGTGATGGGCCATATTGCAAGATTCATCGGACCAAGGGCCACGACCTTCAAGAGTGTCATCAGGTTGATCAGCTTGTCAAGAGATAGAGAGCAAAGTATGAGAAGCGTGATAAGGAAAAGGGTCAGAATGTTGTAGGCGGTAAGGGCCGAGGTGGTGAAGTAAATCGCCCTAGCAAACTCCTTTAGAACCAAAGAAAGCCCGCCAGAGGAAGATAAAAGGGAGTCTGTGATGATGAGAGTGATGGAGGGGATGAAGAGGAAACTAGTGAGAAAGAGTTTCAGAAAGCCACTGACGCCCTGTGCATTGACGGAGGTGCATCTCTGCACGCTTCTCACCGTCAACTCAAGCGATGGGCACGAGAGGTCAATGCCATGGAGCCAGCGCCAGAGGCCTGGAAGCCATTCAAATGGCCCCATACGCCTATCATCTTTGACGAGGAGGATCATCCTTGCCGTACAACTGCGGCAGGATGCTTGCCATTGTTGGTATCCCCAACCATTCACAACCTCATGGTCACAAAGATGTTGGTGGATGGCGGGGCCAGGTTGATTCTAATTTCCCCAGCAGTTATCAGCAAGCTTCAGATAGCAGAGGAAGAGATAGAGGTTACCGGCACGTTTCAAGGAGTTAATCCCGGCAGGAGTCAACCTAAGGGAAAGATCATGTTTTTGGTAACATTTGGGGGAGAATTCAACTACCGGACTGAGAGGATTGTGTTTTATATGGTTGATCTCCCCCTGCCATACAATGGGATTCTTGGATGCCCGACACTGGCTAAATTCATGGCGGCATCCCACTATGCCTACAACACCTTGAAGATGCCCGGGCCACTGGGAGTTATCACTATCCCATCAGATGAGAAGGATGCAATCATTTGTGTGGACAAGATGTACCGGGAAGCAGTCGCAGCACAGGCCGGCAGGGCCAAAAAAGGATTAGGACATCAATGAGCATGGCAGCGAGAGCAACCCCAAGGACACGCTAAGGAAGAAAGTGATGTAGCCCCTAGTGTCTTTCTTCAGCTCCCTGTTACAGGGTGCTAGATCGAGGTACTCTGGCGTGCAAAAGTTGATCTTTAGTCTCATCATGGCCTCAAGGAAACTGCACCACTACTTCCAAGCCCATGAGATTTCGGTTGTCACCTGTTTCCCATTGCAAATGATACTCCGAAACCCTGAGGCTACCGGAAGAATAGTGGAGTGGGCTTTGGAGTTATCCAGCTTTGGTTTGAAGTTTGACAACAGACCAATTATTCAGAGCAGGGCATTGGCAGAGTTTACTGCAGAATGTGTAGCCTTCCAGTTCCATTCCAAGAAAAACATTCCACATTAGTAAGGATTCTAGCATTCCAGCAAGGATTCTATTGGCCCACAACCCTCCAAGATGCGGTCGAGCTCGTCACGAAATGTGTAGCCTTCCAGTTCCATTCCAAGAAAAACCAGCTGCCTGCCCAAGATCTTCAAACAATCCCTTTCTCATGGCCGTTTTTGGTTTGGGGGCTCAATATCCTCGGCCCTTCCCCCCGAGCTGCCGGGGGCTTTGAATTCTTGTTCGTTGCCATCGACAAGCTTACAAAGTGGCCAAAAGTAGCTCCCGTGAGAAAGGTAATTGCTCAGTCAGCTATCAAGTTCTTGAAAGATCTGGTGTGTCGTTTTGGAGTTCCGGCAAGGATCATTACGCACCCAATTCACGAGCCGTGCTTTCATGCAATTTGTTCATGCCCTCAGATGCAAGATCTCATTCACCTCTGTGGAACATCCCCAGAGCAATGGACAAGCTGAGAGGGCGAACGCTGAAGTGCTGCGCAGGCTCAAGACAAGAACCTTTGATACACTGCAGAAGCACGACAGACGGTTGATCGAGGAGCTGCCGATAGTTCTCTAGCCCCTCAGAATGACACCAAACCGAGGTACCGGGTAGACTCCCTTCTTCTTGGTCTACAGGGAAGAAGCAGTTATCCCCACGGAACTCATTTACGGGTCGCCTCGAGTGCTTGCCTATGATGAAATAGCGCAAGTTGAGCACGGGTGTGACGACGCTGTGCTACTCGAGGAGAACCGTCTCCGGGCTACTACGCGTGTTGCACGCTATCATCAAGCCCTGCGTCGCTATCATAGCCGCATGGTTCATGCCCGATGTTTTGAGGAAGGTGACCTTTCCCCTAGGCGCGTTCAGTCCGCCAAGGGTATGCACAAGTTATCACCAAAGTGGGAAGGGCCTTACCGGGTAGTCCGAGTCACTAGACCTGGCGCAGTCCGTCGAGAGACGTGAGATGGCATTAAATTGCAAAACTCATGGAATATTGAGCATCTCCGTAAGTTCTACCCGTAAGGTGCGGCTGTCTGGCCTTGCCTCAGTTGCATGTAACCCCTTGTACAAGCCGGAGCGATGACCCCGTGCAAGAGAAAATAGTGAAGCGTTGCAGGGGTGCCCAACCAAGATTGCATGCATGCATGAGCATTCCAAGATCACTTCAAAAGAATTTCATGAGCATTTCCATATGCATATAGATAGGATTGCATCCTGAATTCATTCTCATCTACATGAAGCTGGAGGTTCCTGCCGTGAACTTGTCTTCAACGAGGAGTTGATAAGATTGCCCGACATTGCAATCCCCGACAAGACAAACAGATAAGTTCTACCTCCTGTCCATTAGTGTTTTGTAAGCTATAACTTGTGCATAAAAAAACCCGCGCCACTCTTTTGAAGCTTGCGTGCTCCCATCCCAGACTCGAACGTTGCTTCGGTCAGGATGGTTGTAGTAGCCCTTGGTGAAAATAAGTTGGCGGGGGGCTGGCCCCTTTGTCTATTCCCCAACAGATATGATCCTCCGATAAATAAAAAGGGTGCCGGCAAGGTAGCTTGCCGGGAAAACTCATTTATTTGCATAAAGGGGCATCTCTGCATGGACATATACACACATGCACGGGTCCCCGACAAAGTTAATCCTTTTCATTAATATGATGATACATGTACAAACATTACAAAACACAAACAAGGACTCAAGGATTACATTATTTGAATTAAGATTTGGAAAGTACCACAAATTTAAGATCAAAAAAAAAGATAAGTGTCCCGTAATGCCCTTTCTTGTCCCTCTCCTTCTAGGCACGGCCGTTGAAGGCTAGGGGGGGTGGCAAAAGGAGCACCTGGGAAGGAGCCCTACCCGCCCCCCCTTTAGGCTCCAGGAGAGGTAGCCCGACGGGAGTGGGAGCACCAAGGGAACGCATCTATGGAGAGCACGGCAGAGGCGACCCGTCGACCACCGTCCTCCTCCACCGATTCAAGACGACCGGGCCCTCGCCTTGGCGCTCTCCCACGCCACGCGCCTCTGTTACCTACCCCGCGCGATGCATGCAACATACGTGGCTAAGGATCACGGCATGGTGGGAGGAGTGAATTAGCAGTTTCTACCCCGTGCGATAAAGTCATTCACGGGCCAAATTGTTTCTGAAAATTGTTCAATTTGTCCCAAATAATAGTAGGGAATGGTGAAAATTGTTTCTGATATTTCAGGAATTTTTTATTTATATATATTTTGAATTTTCCTTCGCGGTGCGTTTAAAAAAAACTTCGGACCGATTGGGCCGAAGCCCAGCCGGCCCACTGCGCCATCGCTTTCGCCCCGCCGTGCGCCGGCTGGACTCGGAGGAGTCCGACTCCGCCACTACCTCCGCTTGCCCCTGCCGCAAGCCAGCCGCCGCCCTCCCTCGACTCACCATCGCCCGCCGTCGCCGCGCCGCCGCCAGCCTCCTCCGCCGCTGCAAGACGCCACAGTCGCCATTGCCTCCGCCGCCCCGCGAGCCCGCCAGCCGCCGCGCCCGTGCCCCGCACTCGCCGCCGCCCTCGCCACCCGCCGCCGCCGGAGCTCACCGCCGCCATCGGAGCCCCGTCGCCCGTAATCCGACCCGTCGCCCGCGAACCCGACCCGCCGAACCGATCCGCTAGGTAAAAACCTGTAACATCCCAAAATTCTAAATTATGGAATGTTATAATAAATAGATAGTTTTGAATTGCTTGTGTGATGTGCTGTGTGAAATTGAGTGAAATTTGAAACTTTTGAAACTTTAGTGAGAGGGAATGAAATGTCTTTTCCAACTTTCACTTTGCATTTTGTGTTCTCCATGAATTCAAATTCTTTTCATCACAAAACCCGAGAGTGAAGATAATATGACTTCTTCCATTTAAATAAATGAAAAGGGTTTTTGAAAGGATTTTGAATTTCATTTTCTAAATATTTTAAATTCAGAAACTTTATGCAACTCAATGATTTTCCCGAGAGAAGATAAAATGACTTCTTCAAATTATAGGAAATATGAGTTAGAAGTTCTTTTGAAATATTTGAAATTTATTTTCAAATTTTGAGTTATTTGGTTTTATTCAAATTATTTTTCTCCAAATATAAAATATATGGAAAATAGGGTAACATGATTCCCTACAGTAGAAAATTGAAAATAAATTAATTTGAAATCATTTTGGTATTTTTAAAATGACTTTTATTAGATTTTATTGCAACAGTAGCACTATTTGATTTATTAGAACTAGTCGTCAACCCGTGCAACCGCACGGGCTAGCACAATGTTTGTTTCATGAGAAATTTTATTTAAATTAGTCATTTAGGAAAATAATAAACATATTGTTTAAGGGTTTGTAGTTAAATATGCATGTAAAATGTTTTTATTAATTAGGCATAGATGGTAGGAGTTAGATACGTATCTTGATCCAATTAGATTGTATATGTCGTCGATATTGCTTTTACATGAAATCAAAATCCTATAAGCTTCGTAAAATTTTGTGGACGACCAAATCTCATACAATCCAGTTCTATCATCACTAAAAGAATGCATGGTTTCACATATCCCATATATATGGAATAGTAAATATATGTAGGATAAGATACATGTCCTATATCAGAAGACAAAATGTAGGAGCTTTTCTGTATAATTAGGAATAAAGTAATAGTTGTAACACATGGATGAGAGAGACAAAGTATACTAGTTTCCTACAAATATACCCACTTTTTAAATCTGAATTTGAGCCATTATTTTCATTATATATGATGGAAAGAAACTATAAATTCAAAGATGAAGAAACCGCGGCTAGATGAACGAAAAATTGAGCAGATCTTCTCACCCATGAAAAATGTATGACATGGTTGAAGCAGGTTTTGAATAAACTAACCAACAACCATATATATGTATATATGAATCCTCTATTGTATGTATACCCTACAATCATCAAAGTGTTTGCCAACTGCAGAATAAAATGACACTTTCAAAAGATGAATCTACTATTCTCGAAGCGACTCCATCTTTGATTAAGGACTGTTATATTACTCTCTGACCTTTGCACCAGTAGGATGGGCACAACCTACATATTTATCTCTAATAACACATAAACATATTTTTCCGATTTATGTAACTATTTGTTACGAAAATAAAATGTGAAAATTCCTTTGTCAATACCAATTTTTTTATAGCAAAAGCCCATTGGCGTGTACTGTATGCGTCACATTAGATAAATAAATAAACTTAGTTAAGTTTGATATAGAAAATGATGGAGAGAATATTTATTTTAAAAAATCTGTCCAGTAGCCTATTTTTCCAACAATGCACAAACTTGCAGTTAACATAATGGCTGGGCATTTAAGAAATGCATACTTGCTAACATGAATGGTGTTACGTAATGATATTGTAGTTAGTATCATAAGTTGATGCTTATCGTCTAGTTCTTTCACCATGGACGTAAATACATAACTATTAGGCTGAATGTCAGTACAGAATCTGACTCACCTCATTAGCCCAACCATACTTCTTGAATGATTATGATCTATACATATTAATCTTTGTAGCTTCCGCTTGTCACTAAGGAGAATACAAATTGGAGAAGTTGACAATGGAGTGTGCAGGTGATTAGAGGTACTGTCCAACATATATGCAATAATTGTACGTGTGTTCATCAGTAGATTAGAAAGCGTGTACTGCTTACATGAGTAGATTGGATGGCGGAGGCAAGGTTGGGTGATCAGGGCCACCATCGCTTTTGTTGTTTAGGCCTTGTAGTCTACATCGAGCTTGTCAAAGGCCGAGGACAGCGTGCAGCCATGATCTCGCCCTTGCTGACGCAGATGTGCTGGCCGGTGTCTCGGGCCCTACTCGGCCGCGCGTATCACCACCGTGCAGTCCTGCATCACGTCCTTCCGTGCATCCACGGCCGAGCACGGCGTTACGGACAAGCGCGTCCAGGCCTGCTGGTATACGCGTGCGTCAACATCGTCTAGTCGATCAAGCTGCCATGCATGCCTCCGAGGGGATAAGCCATCATGTACTATCGGCTGGAGGCCATCCAGTCCGTCGTGCACATGTGCGTATAAGCCATCCAGTCCAAGTACGCGATGTGTGGAGTGCATGGAACTTGAAAATTCAGGACATGGTGAGAAAGGTGGCGCAAGCTAGGGTTTTCTTGAGGATGCTTTGCTGCGTTGATGAAGCAGGAAAGGTTAAGCTAACGAATCTTCAAAGGAGGTAGTAGATTGGCGCAGCTCGCTGGCGACGGCTGATGTGTAGAATGGAATTTGGAGCATGTGCTGGCCGAGAGATGGCTTTTGAAAACGAGCCGTTGGCGCAGCTCGCTGGCGACGGCGGCGACGGCCCCGCGCTGGAGATGCGAACGGGGCGGACGCGCCGCACTGGCCTCGGGACGGCGTCGCGCCGGCGTGCTGGGCCTCGACCGACCCCCTGCCGCGGGTGGTTGGGGGTGCGAGCGCTGGGGCGCCGCGGTCAGATCGGTCGCTGTACGCGTCGGGGGGCTGGACGGTGGTAAGCCACGGCGGTGGCTCCCCCCGCGGCGGCAAACCTCGGGCGGAGGTCGGGGCGCCGGAGTTGGCTGCGAGCGCCGCAGGCACCCGGGCGAATCGTTTCTGGGCCCTTGCGGCGGAGGACTCCGATGAGGAGGATGAGGCGACGACGGCTAGGGAGCTCTCACCGTCGGGGAGCGATCCGCGCAAGATCCCGGCGGGGCCGACGATGGGTGACTTCGTGGCTTTCGCTGCGGCGGCATCTAGGTCGGCGCGGTCACCGGTCCGTCGTTTTGCCCCTGGTGGCAAGGGTTCCCGTACCATATCGAGGCGGATCTGGCGGCCGTCGGTGACCTCTAGCTTTGGGGAGCGGACTGAGGTGGATGGCTCTAGCCGACCCTCGTCGGCGGCGAGGTCGCTGATGGCCGGCCCGGGGTCCCCCTCAGCGGAGTGGCCGGAGCTGCGGTCTCCTGCAACGTCTCCGGCGCCGGGGGCGGCGGCGCAGTCACGCGCCTGGGCGGGGGAGCTGGCGGCCGCTGGTCCTAGGGTTGGGCCAGACGTGCATCCTGGGCCGTGCGGCCAGGTTGGGCCTGCTTCAGTGGGCTCGTCTGTTGGAGGATTGACCGCGGGGGCCCGCTCTGGTTCGGGTGCCCTGCCCTGTGGCCCTGTGGAGATGGGTGTCCTCGCTGGGCCTGTGCGGCCGGATCCGGTCGGACCCCCCGGCCCCCTCGGCCCACTCCAACAGGGCCCGTGACAGCGAAGGGAGGGGGGTATTTATGGTTGCGAAGAGGGAGTCTGGATCCCCATTTAGGGTTTCCAGCCACTCCTCTTGAGGTGCGGCGATTTGCTCACTGCGCCCGCACTCTCAAGCCTCTTGCCCCCCTTCCTCCCCTTCTTCGATCCTTCGCGGCGGCGGTGATGGGCGATCGGCGTGCTGAGAAACGCCCCATGGAAGATGCGGACCCGGAGGCCGAACGGCGGCGGGAGAAAGAGCTCCGGGACAAGGCCAAGAGATCGATGCGAGACCGCTCGGACGGGCGAAATGGCCGTGCGTGGACCGATGGGGCGCGCGAGCACGGCGGGCGCGAGGGGGATTGGGGTCCCCCTCCCCCATGGTGGATCCAGCAACAAGCTAAGAGGAATAAGAAGCTGAGTTTCCAGCGTCGGCGTGCGCTGGAGAAGAAATCGGATGGGCATCTCCATGCGGGGGGCAGCATGGAGGCCCCGCTGCCTAAGAAGCCTAGGGCCACCCCAGATCCGGCGGGTTTGGCTCTCCCTGGTGCTTCCAAGGGCACGGCGGCGGAGCCTATTCCAGTGGAGGAAGCTCCGGAGGTGGATTGCTTCAAATGCGGCCGCCTCGGCCACTATCAGTCAAAGTGTAGGTTCAAGCCTCTTTGCGTGCTATGCAAAGAGGAAGGACACGCTTCGGCTAATTGTCCGACGAGGGGGCGGCAACTTCATCTGAAGATCATGGGGCGAGCCATCTCCGGAGAGGGCTTCTTCTGCCTGGAGTATGATGACGACGACGAGATGGAGACTCCCATCGACGAGCGCATCAAGAACGCGGCGATTCTTTCTGCGGAGCCTGGGAAGCTGACGCTCCGCATTCTCAAACAAGAGCTGAAGCATATGGTGGCTACCGATTGGGATTGGCAGGTGACTCAAGTCGGCGACGACGATTTCCTTGTGGTTTTCCCTTCTGCAGACCTCCTTCACATGGCCAAGTCTAGTGGCAAGCTCTTCCTCTCCATCCATGACATAACCGCAAGGGTGCGGGATATGCTTCATGAAGAGATCCAACCTATGCTGATACCAGAGACTTGGGTCCGTCTCTACGGCATCCCGAAGAAACACAGGCGCAAGGATCGCATCAAGGAGGGCCTACTGATGCTAGGTCGGCCAATTGTGGTCGACGAACTATCGCTGATCAGGTTGGGGCCTGTCAGGATGAAGATAGCTTGCCGTGCGCCCGAGAAGCTCAACGGGGTGGTGGAAGTTTGGTTCAACAGTGAGGGATACCAAATCAAAGTGGAACGGGAGGTCCTCCCTAAGCGCGGCGGCGAGCGTGCTCACATGATGGTGGCAGACACAAATCCTCCCAAGATCACGGCGCCGGCCAAGGGGCAGTGCGCGCAACTGTCACCCGCTCATGGCTCAAACCCTAGAAGCTCCGGTGGGGCGCGCGTGCCGGGCCCGACCAAGGACGCCATCCCCCCTATGCCTGTTGCTGCGGAGGAGCCCGAAGAGAGTTTACATGACACCTCCATTGATACAGAAACTTGGGAGAAGCTGGGAGCTTTGACCTCTGAGGTTGGGGCCATAGGGATGGCGACCCAAGATACGGCCGTCAGTGTCCCCCCGCTGGCTCGGTCGCTCGACAACTCTTTCAATGAGTACGTGTCCAATCTTGAGGCTTTACCACTTGCGTGTAAGGTTGGGGTCGGCGCGGCTAAGTTGCCTCCCCCCACCACTACTCCTATGATTGAAGATCCTGAGCTGGTGGTGCTTGGTGACTGCGAGCTGACTCCGGGCCCGCGACGGGGCTCGAACAGTGCGGGCCGCCAACCTAAGAAGACGGCGGGCCGGAAGCCGGCCTCCAAAGCATCAACGACGATGGCGGCGGGGAATCCTTCGGAACTGGGTGGGGAGCTGGGAGCGGCTTTAGGAGCCACCGGGACCAACAGCAAGGCCAAGCGTTCTAAGGCGACGCCGGTGGCGCAACATGCTCCTAGTGCCCGTGCCAAGGCCAAGCTGGGCGAGCTCTCATCCATGGAAAGTGCGCAGCTCCGCATCGCCGACAAAAACATGGAGGCCGCAGGCGTGGATGCCGTTGGGGAAAGCGCGTGACGAGCAGTACATGCAAGCAGTGACGGAGAAGATCAAGACGGTGACGAGGCTGACTCGACAAAATGATGGACCACCTCCTCCTGCCACTTAGTTGCTGCGGTTTTTGGTTTTATGCTCTTTCCGTGCTACTTGGATGTGTTACTTGTTGAAAGGGCATGGAGTTTCTTATTCGCTTAAACTTCCTATGGTCTGTAATAATGAACTATGTGTGTAATGACGTTGTCTTGATGGCTTTATTAATTTAAAGCCGAACGTCTCTAACGTCTACGTTCCAAAAAAAATCTTCAAAGGAAGATTTTTTTTCTATAATAGGCATGGTTGAGTTCAACCGGCAATACGTATTGGATTGGTTTATATTCCTTAAATAAAAATAAAGAGGTGCATGTGGGACAATAGCTCATGACTCCTAATTAATGGTACCTCATTCGACGGCTAGCCTTGAGATCTGACGAACAATTTTCTTAGTTTAGGAGGATTAACGTGAAGCGTCGTATGATGCCTCCAATTAGTAAATATAAGATTTGTGAGGATTTTATTTGACTGTAGAAAAATGTTCATGTTGTAGAGTTTGTTTTTCAGAAAATTTTGATATATTATATGCCTATATAATATTTTTATTTATTGGGTTATTATTATTTTGTTGTCTGGAAAATAGTTATTAAAAGAAGTCTCTGGACCGAACTGGGCCGACCCAGCAATCGCCAGGCCACGGCCCAGCAATCGCCAGGCCACGGCCCAGCCGGCCCGTCACCGCGCCTCGCTGTCTCCGAGCTCGGGACGGACTCCCGAGCCAGTACGCCGCCGCGCCCGTAGCCGCCCCGGACTCCGCCTTCGCCGGCCTTGCCCCCTCCCCCACGCATCGGCCTCCCCCTTCCTCCTATAAAGGGCGCCACCCTAGCCCCTCTCTCTCCTTGCCTCGCCCGCTGCTTCGCCGCCCCACCGCCGCACACTTCCCGCCGCCGCCGCTGCTCTGCACCGCCGCCGCTACGCTGCGCGAGCACCGCCGCTGCTCGCCCGCAGCTTCGCCGCCCCGAGCCGCCCGCAGCCCCGCGCCGGAGCTCGCCGCCGGCCGGAGCCGTCGCCAGACTCACCACGGCCATCGCTAGAAAAACCGTCGGAGCCCCGCTCCGCCGGACCCAAAATATGTCCCGGTTCGATCCGCCCGAACCGGCGGTTTACGTCGGAAAACCGCCGAGGTATAAAACCCGCCCGGTTTTCTTTTTTTTTTTCGTTTTCGATTTTTTCGCTTTAGATCGGTTTAGTTTTTATTATTTAGTTATTTAGTGAACGTTCACTCGTTAATCTCTTTTAACGAACGAATTCGTTCGTTAGGTTTTGTTAGCGGACGTTCGTCCGATAGAACTTTTTTTAAGTTTTCGGCCAAGGACATATCTATGAGTATTTTATTTACAGTTTAGCCCCTGAACTTCAAACGGCCATAACTTTTTATTCATTGGTCCAAATCCAACAAAACAAACGCCCACGTCTTCGTTACGTTCCCCTCTTTCCAGTAAGACAACTTAAACATGTTTTTGAAAGTTTTAAAATATGAATTCAACTAGAGTTTTATAACTCCGATTTAGTTGATTCTTTTTGCAAATCGAAGCTCTTGACCTAAACTTTCCGATAAGGCCAAATTCATTCAATTTTGGTACTGTTAGAAATTGTTTTCTGTTTCAAGAGTCATTCTTTTGTATTCGAAGTTTTCCGAAGTGTTTTCTTCGTTCCGTCCGATCTTCCGAGTGATTGCTTATGTGTGGTTATTATTGTTTGCTTACGATAGATTGATCGGAGCGTGACGAGTAGATCTATCACGATTTATGAGTACGAAAGCTTCTACATCGTCAGTACAAGGCAAGTTCACACATTGATCATACTTTCCAATACCCAGTTTTATTGCATTAGTTCTATCCTCAAACACTTGCATGAGTAGGACTGGTTTCAAAACATGATGCTTTGTAGTTCATGAGGTAGGAACCAAATGACTTGAGATCAACCGGGGGGGTATACACTTTGTTACTTATTTCTTAGCCATGCTTGTAGACGTGGATTTGTATGAAAGTTTCATGAAAGATGTGAGTGATATTTAAGGGAAACTTTAAGGTGATAATTTAATACACATCTGGGTGGATTGGTTGGGGTACCCTGGAGAACCCAGTGGTTTGCCGGGCACCTAGAGAAACCAGTGTTGTCCTAGGGGATCCCAGAGGACCCGTGTGATCACCCTATTGGAATGCCACCTAGGCTCAAAGGGATCATATGATATTTTCATGCCTAGAAACTTCCATGTGCAGCCACAAGCTATTATGGGCTCTGGCATAGTTGAGTATGTTGTGTGACCTCTTTCAGTGGTAGACTAGCAGATGTAGCGTTTGTAGGCGTACGGGTCTACCCGGGGTAAAGAGTAAATGCTTCTGAAAGACTGTGTATCGGTCATCCGTTTGTCAAACACCATGCGGTGCGAGAAATTAAACGGAGGCGATCAAGTCTTGTGGGGAAAAGTGCACAAACCTATGCATAGTGTACAAACTATTCATGAGTAGGCGTGTCCCCGGTTATGGACATCTTTGAGTATATAGAAGTGGATTATTTGTTGACCTCTACATTATTTAATTAATTTGTTGGGTTAATAATGACTTTGGTTTGGGATTGAGATGGAGGAACCATACTCAATTGTTCATGAAATAAAATTAAACAAAGTAGTTAAATAAATGCATTCCTTTGTGGTAGGGAAAAATCAGCTTTATGCAAAAACAACCTTACAGCCTCCACCAGCCATATATGCATGTAGTCATAGGCATTATTCATCATTACTACTATAGTATGAATTTGCCAGTACATTCAATGTACTGACCTATATGGCTGTAACGTCTCATGTTGCAGGAATTATTCGACGAGTAAGTGCTATGTTAGGGTTGCGCTGTCTACACTCAACTTTGCCATTGGTGTTGATGGGAATCCACAACCTTGTTGTTACTTCGGCTATATGGATTGAGGTAATAGTATCTATGTTACTTTATACATGTGATTTACATCTGTTATAAATTCTTGAGTACTGTGTGTGTGTCAGCGTACCGATCCAGGGATGACACTTAAGCACAGAGACTTGATCCATTTGGGTCGGGTCGCTACAAGATGGTATCAGAGCACATGTTGGTTGTAGGACGTGATCCTAGAAACTGGCCAACCCATAGGAAATGATTCCTCTAAAACTTTTTTTCAAAAAGATTCTTTATCTCTCTTGTTTTCCGAGCTTTGTCAAATCTTCCCTCTTCCCTTAAATAGTTAGACAATATCCTTTTTCCCAATTTTGGACCACTTCGGAGTAAAGAGGTTTTCACTATGCATTGGATGTGTTGAAGCTACAACAATGGATACTCCGAAGATTTGAAGAGTTGACGGTTTTGAAGAGATATTGCACTTTAGAAGACTAAACCCTTGTCATGTACTTACGTTAGATACGGCGATTGTGAGCCGTCATTTGTTTGATGTTTTCCGACGGCCACAAAATAAAACCTGTCTTTTCAAAACCATTGTTTGTATTGAGTGTATCTCTCTCTCCATCTTCCGAATCTCACCCCAAAAACCCTTGGACCCAATAGAGGTTGAATGAAGATAGCCTTGTATTCTCTGGACTAATGACCCAGCTGGAGGCAGAGCTATGGATACAAAACATGGAGGACCACTTTAGGAAAAAATTGGTTGCAAGGAAGTATGAGGTTCAATACGCTCTTCAGTACTTTACAAAAAGTGCTGCAACATGGTGGAAAATGCATCAAGCCATACAAGGATGTAATGGAGCAGAAAGTTGGGAGGAATTCAAGAAGACTCTGTTAAGATCCCATCTCATCTGAGAGCGTGGTGATAACCGGAAGAGGAAACCTTGTGTTTGCAAGATTTGTGGAGAAATAGGACACACCCAGGAGGAGCACAAGGATGAATGCCCTAATTGTGAAGAAAGTCACCCAGCTGAAGAATGCCCAACTAGACATATTACTTGTTTCTTGTGTGAAGGGACTACCCACTACCCTGCTCAGTGTCACATTTACCCCATGGTGCAACGAACTATCCAACGGAAGAAAGAAGCAATGAAAGAAGTCCTCGAGGAAACCTTAAGGAAATCCGCGATGGAGGAAGATATTGACGACCCTTATGGAGAAGGCCTAAACAGATTTTTTTCTCCCGTGCTTGCTACTCATGTGGAGAAGGACATTTTCACAACATTGCATGAAGGAAAGCCATGAGTATCTAGGAGACTTCCCGACAGAAGAACTGGAGTTTGATCCACAAAAGATAGGAGAATTGATAGGAACGAAAAAGTGGAAAAAGAGAAAGGGCATGTGTCCCTAGAACAACCCAATTTCGGTGAAAAAGGACCTGAGTCACATCACATGTTATAGGTGCAAGGATTTAGGTCATTATGCTAGCAACTGCCCAACCAGGAAGCGAAGAATCCAGTGAACCAGTATAGTCACCATGAAGCCCTTAGATTGGTCTTATGCCATTAGTTTACACTGTAAGGAAGTAGGGCATTTTGCCAAGAGAGGGTTCAGACCGGAGGAAAGATTGATCAGAGTAGTTGAGATCTGGATATTAGACTGAAGCATGTAGCTAAATGTGGATTACACTTTTATTACAATGTTGAGTTGAGTTATGGAAAGAACATTGTAATAGTTCGTGAAGCAATAGATGTTGATATGTTTGGAACCTAAGAAGGAAATGTTATGAGTTGTTGGATGATTGTGAGTGCCTCCCTTGCTATCTCACCCAGACCAAGACCTAGATCCCATGGACCAGCTGACCCCAAACCTTTCTCGGACAACCAACCACATTTACCCAAGGAAATAGATACCTTATCCCGAGTACCCCTTCTGTCTATTACCCACAGATGACAACCCTTTACGAGTCTTTTCTCAAGGGCCCGAAAACCATCATGACCTTGAGTAGCGATCAGGATTACCCAAAGATCCTAAAGGACATGATGAAGCATATTCACTTGGAAGGAGATGTAGTTTACAAGGGTTATCCCTTCATGGAGAATGGAGTTGAACTTTGGTACGTAGAGGTACACCTTGACCGTGTGAAAGGAGTTTGCCCAAAAACTATGGGACAATACTTTTTCATCTCCCGAGTACCACGAATAGCATTCTTCGACTCTATTCGTGAAGCTGCTATGGAGGCCATACATCAGATCGGAGAAATACTTGAAGCAAGACTTCGTCACAGTAAGGAATGCCTGAGTAGGGTGCATGCGGAGATGAAGCACACGACCAATAGGATGAAGCAAAAGATCGATGATTTTAAGAATCACATTGCACAATTCTAGTGGGACAGAAGCATCCTTAGCTTGGACAAATGAATGAAGATGGAAGGAATGCTTGACCATATCAAACTATGTGGATGGAAGCATTTGTAGTGAAGCACCTTTGAAATTGAGTGTTGTATAGTGGTTTAGGATGAAAAAAAAGATTTTATATGAGGAGAAACTGAGTTACGGATGAACCAGTGCATTTTGTTTACTGGTACTTTACTGTGTGAACCTTGGACCCACAGAAAGGAAACTGTTGCCCCAAATAGTGGACTTTGCACACAATAAGTTGGAGTTTACTCTTGATAAGATGTTTATCCCAAGGGTATAAGTACATTTGGATTTGAAGAGGATGTAATGCTGAAGTATGGAGAAATATTGACTCCAAAGATGAGTTAAAGGATATACAAGTTCTGAAGTGGACCCAAGCCAAGGACCTAAGGAGGCTACGTAATCATAAGGAAACCACGAGACTTGTCACAAGTAATATGTTTCTGCTGTAGTGAAGCAAGGCACTTTGCTAGAGATTGTTCCAAGGAGAAGGAGATTTGTGCTAAGTTGTTGAGTTGAAGCATGCAATGGAAAATTAAGTAGATCGTAGTAAGTTGAGAAATCAATACAGTTAGCATCAGGGTATTGATTTTGGATTTTATGAGTTGTACTGTATAGGCAGTGAGTGAAGGCATGATGCATGGAATAATCTTTTGGAGAAACTAGTGTTATCCATTTTAAGGGTGGTAGACCCCAACTCCGTTACCCAAATACATGAGCTAGATACCTCTGACCTTGGAAAGGACTGCCCAAGGATGAGTGTGAGTAATTACGCTCAGTTTGGTACTCAGAGAAGAAAGGGATACCAAACAGATTGGATGGATTTAAGAATGCAAGGAAGTTGGATGTTGGAAGAATGATCGGATGCAACCCGATGATGAGACCAAGTGTTACTAATGACAGGTAGAGATGAGCCATAAACCAAAAGCCCCAGGACCTGTCAAGAAAGCAAGCACACTCTTGCTGAAGGAAAACCCCTGGTAGAAGTTACACCTTCAAACAGACGATCCTATAGGTGTTTACGCAAACACTGAGGGTTGTGAAGAAATGATAGAGGGTTGTTGGCTTGGAGAATCAATGGATATATCCGAACTCAGTTCATCGACAAGATGAAATTCTGCGATGCTTGTGAGGATGACCGAGTGTTAGAATTTGAGATTCACTAAACCATATACAAGGTAATGATTTGGGTGCGGAATGGATTGATCACCATACCGACTTACTCTTATTATTCGCCTCTGTTATACGGGATGATAAATCTGAGTGACCTACCTATAGTAGAGAGACGATGATGACAAAACCTTGTTTAAACCTTAGAATGGTATAGAAATTTTTCCCTTGTACACGGCATGTTGTTGCCAACAGTAGGATATACGGTGAGGATGAAGCCCAGACCCGTTTTCTGCAGGGACCCAATGAAATTGTTTCATGACCACCATGAGATATCGATTTTGTTTAGTATTGGCGCCAGACCGGTCAGTTAAGAATAACCAGTTTCAGAAGAACCTTACCAAGAAGAAAGGACACAAGAATTGAGGACTAAAGTTATGCCACTACCGGAAGAGCCCAGAGAAGGAATTATGCAGAAGATTTGAGAAGACCGACCCTGTCAACAATAAGGACAGAGTATATGAGCTCTTGATGGAACCCTAACCATGCTTCTAAGTGTGGTAGCACACTAGACCATGTCAATCAATGGATTTGATAGGAGACCCCAAACCCTAACCTATTTCTTGCTAGCCTCTCCAAATCTCGAGGACAAGATTCATTTTAAGCGTGGTTGGTTTGTAACATCCCAAAATTCTAAATTTTGGAATGTTATAATAAATAGATAGTTTTGAATTGCTTGTGTGATGTGTGGTGTGAAATTGACTGAAATTTGAACTTTTGAAAGTTAAATGAGAGGGAATGAAAAGACTTTCCCAAACTTTCACTTTGTATTTTGTGTTCTCCATGAATTCAAATTCTTTTCATCACAAAACCAGAGAGTGAAGATAATATGAATTCTTCCATTTAAATAAATTAAAAGGGTTTTTGAAAGGATTTTGAATTTCATTCTCGAAATATTTTAAATTCAGAAACTTTATGCAACTTAATGATTTTCCCGAGAGAAGATAAAATGACTTCTTCAAATTATAGGAAATATGAGTCAGAAGTTCTTTTGAAATATTTTGAAAATTATTTTCAAATTTTGAGTTATTTGGTTTTATTCAAATTATTTTTCTCCAAAAATAAAATATATGGAAAATAGGGCAACATGATTCCCTATAGTAGAAAAATGGAGAGAAATAAATTTGAAATAATTTTGGTATTTTTAAAATGATTTTTATTAGATTTTATTGCAACAGTAGCACTGTTTGATTTATTAGAGTTTGTGAGGATTTTATTTGACTGTAGAAAAATGTTCATGTTGTAGTGTTTGTTTTTCTGAAAATTTTGATATATTATATGCATATATACTCCCTCCGTTCACTTTTATAAGTCGTTTCAGACAACTAAAATTGACCTATTTTGCATACTGTCTGAAATACCTACAAAGGACTTACAAAAGTGAACAGAGGGAGTAATATTTTTATTTATTGGGTTCTTATTATTTTGTTGTCTGGAAAATAGTTATTAAAAAAAAGTCTCTGGACTGAACTGGGCCGGCCCGTCACCGCGCCTCGCCGTCTCCCAGCTCGGGACGAACTACCGAGCCAGTACGCCGCCACGCCCGTAGCCGCCCCGGACTCCGCCTTCGCAGCCGCCTTGCCTTGCCCCCTCCCCCACGCATCGGCCTCCCCCTCCCTCCTATAAAGGATGTCGCCCCATCCCCTATATCTCCTCGCCTCGCCCGCTGATTCACCGCCCCGCCACCGCACACATCCCGTCGCTGCCGCTGCTCTGCACCGTCGCCGCCGCCCGCAAGCCACCGCTGCTCGCCTGTTGCTTCGCCGCCCCGAGCCGCCCGCAGCCCCGCGCCGGAGTTCGCCGCTGTCCGGAGCCGTCGCCGGACTCACCACGGCCACCGCCCGAAAAACCGCCGGAGCCCCGCTCCGCCGAACCCAAAATCCGCCCCTGTTCGATCCGCCCGAACCGGCGGTTTACATCGGAAAACCGCCGAGGTAAAAAACCCACCCAATTTTTTTTCGTTTCTGGTTTTTTCGCTTTAGATCGGTTTAGTTTTTATTATTTAGTTATTTAGTCAATGTTCACTCGTTAATCTCTTTTAACGAACGAATTCGTTCGTTAGGTTTTGTTAGCGGATGCTCGTCCGATAGATCTTTTCTTTTTCTTTAAGTTTTCGCCAGGGACCTATCTATGAGTATTTTATTTATAGTTTAGACCCCGAACTTCAAACGGCCATAACTTTTTATTAGTTGGTCCAAATCCAACGAAACCAACGCCCACGTCTTCGTTACGTTCCCCTCTTTCCAATAAGACAACTTAAACATGTTTTTGAAAGTATTAAAATTTGAATTCAACTAGATTTTGTTTCAAAGTTGTTTTGTCATAACTTGAGTTTTATAACTCCGATTTAGTTGATTCTTTGTGCAAATCGAAGCTCTTGACCTAAACTTTCTGATAAGGCCAAATTCATTCAATTTTGGTACTGTTAGAAATTGTTTTCTGTCTCAAGAGTCATTCATTTGTATTCGAAGTTTTCCGAAGTGTTTTCTTCGTTCCGTCCGATCTTCTAAGTGATTGCTTATGTGTGGTTACTATTGTTTGCTTACGATAGATTGATCGGAGTGTGACGAGTAGATCTATCACGAGTTCTGAGTATGAAATATTCTACATCATCAGTACAAGGCAAGTTCACACTTTGATCATACTTTCCAATACCCAGTTTTATTGCATTAGTTCTATCCTCAAACACTTGCATGAGTAGGACTGGTTTCATAATATGATGCTTTGTAGTTCATGAGGTAGGAACCCAATGACTTGAGATTAACCAAGGGGGGGTCTACGCTTTGTTACTTATTGCTTAGCCATGCTTGTAGACGTGGATTGGTATGAGAGTTCCATGAAATATGTGAGTGATATTTAAGGGAAACTTTAAGGTGGTAATTTAATACACATCTGGGTGTGTTGGTTGGGGCACCCTGGAGCACCCAGTGGTTTCACGGGCACCTGGAGAAACCAGTGTTGTCCTAGGGGATCCCAGAGGACCCGTGTGATCACCCTATTGGAATGCCACCCAGGCTCAAAGGGATCATATGATATTTTCATGCCTAGAAACTTCCATGTGCAGCCACAAGCCATTATGGGCTCTGGCATAGTTGAGTATGTTGTGTGACCTTTTTCAGTGGTAGACTAGTAGATGTAGCGGATATAGGTGTACGGGTCTACCCGGGATAAAGAGTAAATGCTTCTGAAAGACTGTGTCTCGGTCATCCGTTTCTCAAAGACCATGCAATGTGAGAAATTAAACGGAGGCGATCGAGTCTTGTGGGGAAAAGTGCACAAACCTCTACAGAGTGTACAAACTATTCATGAGTAGCCGTGTCCCCGGTTATGGACATCTTTGAGTATATAGAAGTGGATTATTTGTTGATCTCAACACTATTTAATTAATTTGTTGGGTTAATTATGACTTTGGTTTGGGATTGAGATGGAGGAACCATACTCAATTGTTCATGAAATAAATTTAACAAATTAGTTAAATAAATGCATTCCTTTGTGGTAGGGAAAAATAGCTTTATGCAAAAACAACCTTACAGCCTCCACCAGCCATATATGCATGTAGTCGTAGGCATTATTCATCATTACTGCTATAGTATGAATGTGCCAGTACATTCAATGTACTGACCTATATGGCTGCAGCGTCTCATGTCGCAGGAATTATTCGACGAGTAAGTGTTATGTTAGGGTTGCGTTGTCTACACTCAACTTTGCCGTTGGTGTTGATGGGAATCCACAACCTTGTTGTTACTTCCGCTATATGGATTGAGGTAATAGTATCTACGTTACTTTATACATGTGATTTACCTCTGTTATAAATCCTCGAGTACTGTGTGTGTCAGCATATCGATCTAGGGATGACACTTAAGCATAGATACTTCATCTATTCGGGTCAGGTCGCTACGAAACCCAGCCCGGTTTTTTCCGGTTTTCGTTTTGTTTAAAAAAAAACCTAGATAGTTTTTTTTAGAAAATCCTAGATTCATTTTTTTGGTTTTGTTAAACAGCAAACGTCCAATGTTTAGATCAGAGAAACAGATGTTCGCTATTTAGAATTTTTCTTTTTCTGTTATTTCTTGTTAGGACCTATCCGTGATAAAGTTTGTACAGATCAATCCCTGGTTTTCAAACGATCACTAATTTTTACTCGTTAGCCGGAATTAGATGAAACCAAAGCCAAACTCTTTGTTTTAATCTTATCTTTCTAGTAGTACAACTCATATTTGTTTCTGAAAGTTTTTAAATTTGAATTCAAATAGATTTGTATTTGAAGTTCTTTTGATCATAACTTGAGGTTCGTGACTCCGTTTGAGTTGATTCTTTTTTTTGCAAATCAAAGATCTTGACCTAAACTTTCAGATAAGGACAAATTTAATTAATTTTGGTACTGTTAGAAATTGTTTTCTATTACAAGAGCCATTTGCATGTTTTCGATTTCTTTCGAGATCCATTATTCGAGTCTGTTGCATGATTGCTTATGTAAGCTATTGTTTGATTGCGATAGAATTTCTGGAGTGTGAAGCGTGCTATTATGAGTCACTAGGTTTCAACGATCGTCAGGAAGGCAAGTTCATACTTTGACCATACTTTCCAATACCCAGTTTTATTGCATTAGTTCTAACCTCAAAGATTGCATGCGTAGGACTTGGTTACATGTGGTATTGCTTTGTAGTTCATGAGGTAGGAACCTATGACTTGAGATCAACCCCGGGAATATACGCTTTGTTACTTATTGCTTAGCCATGTCTAGACGTGGTTTGGTATGAGAGATTTCATGAAAGTTGTGAGTGTAATAACAACCAAGGATATATTTAAGGTGGCAACTTTAATACACAACTGGGTGGATTGGTTGCAGGGCACCTGGAGAATCCAATGTTGTCCTAGGAGATCCCGGAGGACCCGTGTGATTATCCTATGGAATGCCACCCAGGCTCAAAGGGATCATATATCATTCATTCCTAGAAACTTCCGTGTGCAAGCACATGCCATTATGGGCTCTAGCATAGTTGAGTATGTTGTGCGAGCTCTTTCAGTGGTGGACTAGCACATGTAGGAGAAAGTAGGTGTACCGGTCCATCCGGGGTAAAGAGTAAATGCTTCTGAAAGACTATGTCTCAGTCATCCGGTTCTCAAACACCATACAGTGCGAGAAATTAAAGGGATGCGATCGAGTCTTGTGGGGAAAAGTGCACAAACCTCTTCAGAGTGTACAAACTATTCATGAGTAGCCATGTCCCCGGTTAGGGACATCTTGAGTATCCTGGTATTTGAATTATGGACTGATCTCAACACTCTATTTAATTAATTTGTTGGGCTATTAATGACTTTGGTAATTTGGGATTGAGATGGAGGAACCATTTCTCAATATTGCTTAACTAAATTGAGTAGTAAATAAAATTTATTCCTTTGTTGTGGGAAAAAATTAGCTTTATGAATTTTTTACCTTACATCCTCCACCAGCCAAATATGCATATAGTTGTAGGTAGTTGTTCATCTTTACTTGCTACAGTGTGTTTTTGCCAGCATATTCAATGTGCTGACCTACACGGCTACAACATACCATGTTGTAGAGTTTACCGACGAAGAATAAGGTGCGATTAGGTCGTTGTCATGCACTCAATGTTTGTCGTGGAGTTGGATGGACTCAACTTATCTTTGATGCTTCCGCAAGATTCGTATTAGTTTATTGTTATTAGATGACCTTCAACCATTTTATTGTAATAAGACTCATGAGGATTTCGATGTAATAAAGTGTGATTGAAACTCTGCTGTAAATCCTCGAAGTACTGTGTGTGTTAGCATACTGTAATGACCCGAATCTGATAAGATTCGATGTCTCTGTGCTTACCGTGCTAGTCCCTGGATCGACTCGCTAGCACACACAGTACATAGGAATATCAAATAACAAGTGCATCATTTGCTATAACGTATGATCCAGAACATACAAAGTATTACAAACTGAGTAGCACATAGCTAACTTTATTCAATAACAGCGGAAATGTAGCAAAAGCAAACTATGAGTCCATCAATGCCCACTGGAGAAAATGTTGAGTGAAGACTCGCGACCCTACTGTATCTCAATGATCATCTGAAATAACCTGCAACATGATAAGTTGCAGCCACAAAGGGTCAATACATTGAATGTATTGGCAAATTACACATAATGATAAAGCAAACCTACATCCACAAGCAAAGTATGATAAACATAACACTCAAGTTTGGTTCCGTGTAAAACTACCTTCACCTACCTCCACGACATAGGTAAGGTGCACAAAACACAGATGATAAAGATCTCCAAGATGTCTCAAGTGCGCTCAGTCCTGGCGCATTCTCTAGGGACGATAGAGCGCTCAGCCAGTGACGCTTTCACGTGAGAAAAAGCCCCGACAACTCAAGTGCGCTCAGTCATGGCGCATTCTCTAGGGACGATAGAGCGCTCAGCCAGTGACGCATTCACCCGAGGTAAAGTCCCGAGCCTACAGCTATAAACGCTCACCACTTCGACGAATCACGCGACACATACCCACGTCTACCATAGCAAGTTGATCACACCATCACAAACCACAATCAACAACAAAACATGGCAACACAGGAAACACATATCAAGCCAAACATTTATCATAGCAATAACCACACATGCATAGCAGAATATAGGATGAGCAAATCAAAAGTGCACACTTGCCTGGAATGGTGTTGAAGCATGATGACCCACAACCGTAAGGGATCTATTGCAGCGTTTTCGATAAGTAAGAGTGTCGAACCCAACGAGGAGCAGAAGGTATTGATAAGCGATTATGAGCAATAAATTACTGCAAGCACTGAAAGATAACTTTTTAGGGGTTTTCTTGATATAAGCAACAGGAAAGTAAAAGCAAGCAAAGTAAAAGGCACTGACAGTAACAAGTGGCCCAATCCTTTCTGAGCAAAGGAGAGGCCTAGCAACTGAACTTATAAAGGCTGAAGCGTTCCTGAGGACACACGGGAGAGGTAGTCATGTGCTTTCGCCATATTCTGTATCGGTACTATGTTATGTGTTGATAAGTGTTGAGTGGGTGGATCTATGCTAGTACACTCTCTAGACTAAGATGAGTGCACTCTTATGATTAAACACCTTGCAAGCATCCGCAAATACAAGATAGAATTTAAGGCAAAAGCCTAACCATAGCAATACGATCGAGGATCCATTGTTCCCTTGTGCAAAAGCGTGCGAACTAGGGTTCAGGTTTCTGTCACTCCGGCAACCCACTGTAAGCATTCTTTGTACACAATGTATTTCCATAGGTCCTTAATAAGGCGAAGTGTTGAGTGTTCGACTCACACAACACCACTAGTAGAATGACAACACAACTTAAGTATCAAACAACACATATTACTTCAACAACATATGACTACTAACAACAAGACTTTTCCCATGCCCTCAAGAACTAAGGTAACTACTCACAAGACATAAAAGAGATCATGATCAGTGGAGATAAATGGATGATAAACAGTCTGGACATAATGATATTTCTCCAACAAAACTCAATAGCATTCACCACATAGTAGTAATCAACACCGATGGAGTAGAGAGGATAGGTAGTACGAGTTACAACACAAGTTGCAATTGTGAGATGAGATTTGGATGAAGATGGAGATGGTGCTGGTGTTGGGGATGATGTTGATGATGATCTCGATGATGCCCGTGACGATGGTGATGACTATGGCGATGATCTCCCCTTCCGGGAGGTGATCTCCCCGGCGAAATCTGCCCGCCGGAGATGGCTTTTTCTTCTCTGTAGGTTTCCGCCATGGAACGGCGGCGGAACTCCGTAAAAACTCTCGTTTTTAGGGTTTTCGGATAACGGAGAGTATATAGGCAAAAGGGGGCAGCCGGAGGTGGGCCAGGGGCTCCAGGCGCCCCCCCGGCGCGGCCAGGGGGGCGCGCCCCCAGGGCGCCTGGACACCCTATGGCCCCTTGCGTGCCTTCGTGATCCGTCTAGAAAATATCCCCCGTCGATTTTCAGGTAATTTGGAGGTACTCTTCTTCAGCAACTCAACGTCCACTTTTTACTGCTGAATCCTGCGTCTGCTGCTTCGGCATCGGAAAGTTGCAAACTGTGTAAAATAGGCCAAAACAACATAAGAACATCATCATAACGTGAAATATATCAATGAATAAGGATAAATTACGATATAAAATAGTGATGCATTTTGGACGTATCAACACCCCCAAGCTTAGACCTCGCTTGTCCCCAAGCGAATACTGAGCTCGGTAAACCTGTCCACAAGTTTAGAGAGTGAAGTGTCGATAAATAGAATACGGACAAGAAGCATCACAGCTTCTTCACCAACTCAAATATCCTCAACAGCAATCTTCAACTCATAAGGCCCTTATAAAAGAGTGGTAACTGTTATATTCGAAAGTAGGGCTAAGGAAACTCATCAAATCATAGCAAACATGTCCTTTGGTCAAAGAACAACAAATAGCTTTAACTTTTGCTCTTTCTTATGTTTTGATGAGATTAATTGAAGCTTTTGAAAGAACATGTTATTAGGCAAGAAGTGAAAGTGTTAACACAAAGGAAGATATTTGCCTTAGCTGGGCTTGACAAACAACTTACTTATCAAATGATAATGTCAACAAGGATATGATATGACCAATCTTAATGCAACTTTATATGAATGAATCCTTGTCAACATCAAATGTCTGATCTCTTTAAGAATAGAAGGAAGTAGGAATAACTGACTCAACCTAAAATTAAAAGATAGGCCCTGCTCTAGGGAAGTAGGGAAAACTCATGTGCTATCCTTAAATCAAACAGAATGAAAACAAGTTTTGAGAGGTGCATGATTTGTCAACGAATGCTAATAGATAACTCAATTACTTCTCGAGCTGGACAAGTTTCGAGGAATGGCTCCCGCATGAGGACGATCACATCCTCTTAATCTCCTTTGTTTATCACTGCCAAAGTTTTCTGATTTCTCATGAACAAAGCGTGAAGGAGGGTTTGTTTGTTGTATATATATTTTTTTAATGAGCCGGGCGCACTCTTTGCCAGTTCCTTCTCGTATTAGGGGTTTGCAGATTAGACATGCAATCCCGGGGTGAAACTTGTCCAACTCAAAAAGACCATGAATTAACTATTACTTCCTCATGAGCTAAAACAGAGGAACAAAATAAAAGATTTTGAACATTTTAAGGATAACACATAAATTATGTACTTTAGGAGGTGGTAGTGGAATACCACGAATAGGAAGGTATGGTGGACTCATATGGAAGGTATTGGTTTAAGGGTATGGATGCACAAGCAGAATTCCGCTTAGTACAGAGTTAGGCTAGCAAAGGTTTTGAGAGAACAGACAATTGATGATGACTATGATGCAAAGCAATATAAATCATAAACATTGAAGTAAGCATAACACATCAAGTTGTCTTCCTCGTCAGCATAACACTTCAAGCATAATAACATAAAGGTTTTGGCTATGTCGATACTTTAAGAAAATCATGCTTGTTGTTATGACCAAGCTATGTTTGCCAAGATTAAATAAAGTTTTCACAGCCATACCTGATATAAGGTCAATACTCCTCATAAGAATCATCATATAAGGTCGATTGCGTGAAGAGAATAATGAGTGCGGCAAAGGAACCAATAGACTTCTCATTAATATTCCATCATAGACGACTCCACACTCACGGATAGAATCTCTCCACCGAAGGAGTGATAGACCTCAATGCACACACCTATTTCATATAGTAACCTCCCTAAACATGATATGACTCTACTTGACTCTAAAAGACAAAAGATAAAGATAAAGATACCGGGCACTCCCCCAAGCTTGGAACAAGCCAAGGGAATGCCGTTACCCAAGGAGATTTCACTCCTCATTCTTGTTGGTGTTGATCACGTAGTCCTCGGCGAAACGCTTCCATGGAAGGGGTTCTCCAGTCTCATATGAGAATTTTGTCTCCTGAATCCTGCATGCAGCACCCATACCCATGCGCATAAACCTTAGTTCATACTCACAGTTCTGGTTATGTAGATTATAAATTTGCCCTTGGAGCTCTTCAATTCTTTCTTCAGACGCGGTAACGCTTTTCCACATCTCCTTCAGGAAGTAGGTATTCAGCTCGTTGATGATGTCAAAGTTAGCTTCAACACCACGTTCGATCATCTTCTTGTACTTGAAGACTTCTTGCTCCACTTCTTCCAGCCTGGCCTGGATGCTCCCCTCCTTGATAGGTCCCTTCAGATCTTCTTGATGAAGGACACCGTCCTCCATCCGAACAACCTGAGGGTGCTTCTTCACCTCAGCGAGGTAAGGGTTGATGACATTGATGACGAACTTGTCCTTCGGGGAACTTGGAGAAGCCATGGCACCTAGATTCAGCTGAAAGATTCCCTGGCAGAAACAGATCGAAAAGAAAACACACGAAATCGCAAGATACGTTGTCGGAACAATCCGGGCAAATATATAGCAAAAATTTATGCACAGAAAGGAAGGTAACAGGCTAAAGCGGGGCCGGAGACGGACTTCCGGGTGTCCAGGCGGCCTCCCGGCGCGGCCAGGAGGTAGGGCGCGCCAGGGGGGCGCCTGGACCCCCTGGAGCTCGTCTCCGGCTCCACTTAGGCTTAGAATTTTACTAATTTTGCAAAAACTCGTAATGTAGAACTTTTTATGGTGGTTCGTGATGTTTCCTTACCGTAATACATACCTTTTCTTTATTCTGCTTCTGCCGGTGTCTGAAACAGGGCTGCAACATGTTCTTCGTGAGTTGTTGTGTATATCAAATTCACATCAACATTGACAGGATCTCCTGCTATGTAATGCTTAAGTCTTTGCCCATTCACAACTTGAGGTTTGGTGCCTTCAAAATTGTTAATCTTAATTGCACCAGACCGATAGACTTCTTCAATATGAAATGGCCCTTCCCACCTGGAAAGTAGTTTGCCTGGAGAAAACCTGAAACGGGATCTAAACAACAAAACTTTATCACCAACATTAAATTCACGTTTCAGAATCCTCCTATCATGCCACTTCTTTACCTTTTCCTTGAACATTTTAGCGCTCTCGTAAGCTTCACTTCTCTATTCATCTAGAGAAGTCAAGTTCATGAGACACTTCTCACCAGCTAATTTCGGGTCAGCATTAAGCTCTCTAACAGCCCAGAAAGCTTTGTGCTCTAACTCTAATGGCAAATGGCAAGCCTTGCCATACACCATCTTATAGGGGGACATGCCCATGGGGTTTTTGTAAGCAGTTCTATACGCCCACAAAGCATCTCCTAACTTATTTGACCAGTCCTTTCTATTTCTGTTTACTGTCTTCTGCAAGATCAACTTAATCTCTCTATTGGTGAGCTAAACTTGCCCACTAGTTTGAGGATGATATGGTGAAGCAATTCTATGATTGACATCGTATTTGGCTAAAGCTTTTCTAAAAGCTCCATGCGTGAAGTGTGATCCTCCATCATTCATGAGATACCTAGGTACACCAAACCTAGGAAAAATTACATCCTTGAGCATTTTCAAAGATGTCTTGTGATCAGCACTTTCAGTGGGGATTGCTTCAACCCACTTGGTCACATAATCAACAGCTACTAAAATGTGCGTGTACTTGTGCGAAGAAGGAAAAGGACCCATAAAGTCAAAACCCCAGCAATCAAAAGATTCAATCACTAGTGAGTAATTCATAGGCATCTCATTCCTTCTACTAATGTTACCAACTCTCTGACATTTATCACAGGCTAAAACATAATTTCTAGCATCCTTAAAGAGAGTAGGCTAATAAAAACCTGATTGAAGAACCTTATGTGCAGTCCTCTCACCGGCATGATGTCCTCCATAGGGACTATCATGACACTATTTGAGAATGTCCTTTTGCTCATGTTCCAGTATGCATCTTCTCACGATCCCGTCGGGGCCTTCTTTAAAAAGATGTGGGTCATCCCAAAAGTAGTGCCTCAAATCATGAAAGAAATCCTTCCTTTGCTGAAATGTTAAACCTGGAGGCAAATACTTTGCAACAATAAAATTAGCATAATCTGCAAACCAAGGATCGGAAAGAGATTGTACTTTTACAACGGAAAGTTGTTCGTTTGGAAAACTATCGTTGACTGGGATGGGATCATGCGGTATATCTTCCATCCTTGAAAGATTGTCCGCCACCGGATTGTCTTCCCCTTTCCTATCAACAATCTGCAAATCAAATTCTGGAAGAAGGAGTACCCATCTGATAAGCCTTGGCTTGGCATCCTTTTTTGTCATAAGGTACTTAATGGCAGCATGATCAGTATGAATAATAACTTTGGAATCAACAATATACTGCCTAAACTTATCACAAGCAAATACTACAGCTAAGAATTCCTTCTCAGTAGTAGCATAATTCCTTTGAGCACTATCAAGGGTTTTACTAGCATAATGTATAACATTCAATTTCTTATCAACTCTTTGTCCTAAAACAGCTCCAAAAGCAAAATCACTAGCATCACACATAATCTCAAAAGGTAAATTCCAGTCAGGTGGTTGTACTATAGGAGCGGTTATTAAGGCTTTCTTAAGAACTTCAAAAGCTTCCTTGCAATCCTCATCAAATACAAAAGGAACATCCTTCTGGAGAAGATTAGTGAGGGGCCTCGAAGTCTTAGAAAAGTTTTTAATAAATCTTCTATAGAAACCAGCATGACCAAGAAAGCTGCGAATACCTTTGATGTCCCTTGGGTAGGGCATCCTCTCAATAGCTTCGATCTTGGCCTTGTCCACTTCAATTCCCCTGTCGGAAATCTTGTGACCAAGATCAATTCCTTCGTTAACCATGAAGTGGTACTTCTCCCAGTTGAGTACCAAATTTGTCTCCTCACATATCTGCAAAACTTTATTAAGGTTGTGGAGACAATGGTCAAAGGAAGTTGCATAGACGGAGAAATTGTCCATGAAGACTTCCATAATATCCTCACAGAAACCATGAAAGATAGCAGACCTACACCTTTGAAAAGTAGCAGGGGCATTACATAAACCAAAAGGCATACGCCTGTAAGCATAAGTACCAAAGGGACAAGTAAAAGTGGTCTTCTCTTGATCAGCAGTGTTAACATGAATTTGAGAGAAGCCAGAATAACCATCGAGATAACAAAAGTGGGTATTTTTGGATAACCTTTCAAGCATTTGGTCGATGAACGGCAACGGGTAGTGATCCTTCCTGGTTGCCTTGTTCAGCTTCCTGTAATCAATACACATTCTATATCCAATAATAATTCTCTGAGGTATTAGTTCATTCTTATCATTAGGAACCACAGTTGTACCTCCTTTCTTAGGAACACAATGTACCGGGCTTACCCACTTACTATCAGCTATAGGGTAGATAATACCTGTGGCTAGAAGCTTGAGAATTTCAGTTCTGACAACATCCATCATCTTCGGGTTCAACCGTCGTTGATGATCAACAACTGGTTTAGCATCAGGCTCAAGGTTGATAGTATGTTGACAGATAGATGGACTAATCCCCTTAAGGTCATCAATGGTATAGCCAATTGCGCCTCGGTGTTTACAAAGTACTTCCAATAATCGCTCTTCTTCATATCCTGAAAGGTTAGAGTTGATAATAACAGGATATACTTTCTTTTCATCTAAATAAGCATACTTGAGCGTATCGGGAAGAGGTTTAAGATCGAACACCGGGTCTTCTTTTGGTTTTGATAAAATTCCCAAAGGTTCAACCGGAAGGTTGTGCTTCAGGATAGCAGGTTGCCTCAAGAATATTTCATCTAGTTCATTTCTTTCCTGCATATGCAAATCATTCTCGTGGTCCTCCATATATTGCTGCAAGTGATCATTAGGGGGAATAACAATAGAAGCAATACTTTCAATAATTTTATCATCACTAGGTAAATCGGTACCATGAGGCTGCTTAGAGAACTTAGAAAAATTAAATTCATATGGCTCGCCATTGAATTCAACAGAAACTTTACCTTTCTTGCAATCTATTATAGCTTCACAAGTTCTAAGAAAAGGTCTACCAAAAATAATAGGACAAAAATTGTCCCTCCCTGAACCAAGTACTAAAAAGTCGGTAGGGTATTTTACCTTTCCACATAGGACTTCAACGTCCCTCACAATTCCGATAGGAGAGATAGTTGTTCTGTTTGCAAGATGAATGGTAACATCAACTTCTTCAAGTTCACAAGGGGAAATCTCACCGATGACCTCTTCATAAAGTGAATAGGGGATAGCACTTGCACTCGATCCCAAATCGCATAGCCCATAATAGTTGTGATCTCCTATTTTAATAGATACCACTAGAGTACCTGAAATCGGGCCTTTATTCTTGGCTGTGACAAGGTTAGTGGAAACAGCACAAAAATTCACATTGGAACCCAAAACATCATTAGTAACAAGGTCTTTAATCAATGCAACTTGAGGATCGACCTTGATCTGGTCCTCAGGCTCATCAACTCTTCTCTCACTTTTATTTATTACGCCTGTCACAAGAGAGTGCTCCCTTATCCTTGCGGGAAAAGGAGGCTTTTCATATATAACTGTAGCAAAATAGGGTCAGCAACATGAATATCAACAGGTAGCTCTTTAAAAGGTTCATGATGCTGGTCTCTCTTCTTTTTAAAAGAATCAACGTGAGAGGCAAAATTCTTACAGAAATCAATCATTAAATGGGAATCAAGACCAATCTTAGAGCAAAAAGTATTGAAGTAATCAGTTTTCACATAGCTCTCAATATAATCATGTTCATAATTTATAGCGGGTTCAATACCTTTATCGCTTTCCCAATCTTCGGTATTCCTCTGGATCCTTTCAATGAGATCCCACCTTTCTTTAGCACTCTTCGTCTGAAATACCCCACTAGAGGAGGCATCCAACATCTCCTTATCCTGACGAGAAAGCCTGGCATAAAAATTTGTAAGTATAATTTCCTTGGGGAGCTCATGAATAGGACATTTGAGCATTAGGGACTTCAATCTCCCCCAAGCTTGAGCAATGCTTTCTCCGTCACGAGACCTAAAGTTATAGATATAGTTCCTGTCTCGATGAATTTCATGAAGAGGATAAAACTTAGTATATAAGAGAGACATAAGCTCTTGCCAGTCAAGCAAGTGCGAGTTATCGAGAAGCCTATACCAATCTGAAGCTTTATCTATAAGTGATACGGCGAACAATTTCCTCATGACAAACTCCCTTGATACACCTGCAAGCTTAAATAATGAACATAGTTGTGACAGATATAGCAAGTGTTCACCGGGATGTCTGTCTCCTGCATAACGATTAGCCAAAACATAATCGATAATACCAGCTGGTATTTTATAGGGCACAATTTCAGTAGGGGGAGGAGGAACCACCACAGGTGTGGGGCGTCTTCCCACAAGCAACGATCCAATAGCAAGGTTGTCCATAAGGACAAAGAGCAGCAACAGCAAAAATAAATAAAAACAGAATTATAAAAACTTCCTTACCAGTTTCACTTTACCAATAGCGCTACGCTCCCCGGCAACGGCGCCAGAAAACGGTACTTGATGACCCACAACCGTAAGGGATCTATTGCAGAGTTTTCGATAAGTAAGAGTGTCGAACCCAACGAGGAGCAGAAGGTATTGAAAAGCGATTCTGAGCAAGAAATTACTGCAAGCACTGAAAGATAACTTTTTAGGGGTTTTCTTGATATAAGCAACAGGAAAGTAAAAGCAAGCAAAGTAAAAGGCACTGAGAGTAACAAGTGGCCCAATCCTTTCTGAGCAAAGGAGAGGCCTAGCAACTGAACTTATAAAGGCTAAAGCGTTCCTGAGGACACACGGGAGAGGTAGTCATGTGCTTTCGCCATATTCTGTATCGGTACTATGTTATGTGTTGATAAGTGTTGAGTGGGTGGATCTATGCTAGTACACTCTCTAGACTATGATGAGTGCACTCTTATGATTAAACACCTTGCAAGCATCCGCAAATACAAGATAGAATTTAAGGCAAAAGCCTAACGATAGCAATAGGATCGATGATCCATTGTTCCCTTGTGCAATAGCGTGCGAACTGGGGTTCAGGTTTCTGTCACTCCGGCAACCCACCGTAAGCATTCTTTGTACACAATGTATTCCCCTAGGTCCTTAATAAGGCGAAGTGTTGAGTGTTCGACTCACACAACACCACTAGTAGAATGACAACACAACTTAAGTATCAAACAACACATATTACTTCAACAGCATATGACTACTAACAACAAGACTTTTCCCATGTCCTCAAGAACTAAGGTAACTACTCACAAGACATAAAAGAGATCATGATCAGTGGAGATAAATGGATGATAAACAATCTGGACATAATGATATTTCTCCAACAAAACTCAATAGCATTCACCACAAAGTAGTAATCAACACCGATGGAGTAGAGAGGATAGGTAGTACGAGTTACAACACAAGTTGCAATTGTGAGATGAGATTTGGATGAAGATGGAGATGGTGCTGGTGTTGGGGATGATGTTGATGATGATCTCGATGATGCCCGTGACGATGGTGATGACGATGGCGATGATCTCCCCTTCCGGGAGGTGATCTCCCCGGCGAAATCTGCCCGCCGGAGATGGCTTTTTCTTCTCTGTAGGTTTCCGCCACGGAGCGGCGGCAGAACTCCGTAAAAACTCTTGTTTTTAGGGTTTTCGGATAACGGAGAGTATATAGGCAAAAGGGGGCAGCCGGAGGTGGGCCAGGGGCTCCAGGCGCCCCCCCGGCGCGGCCAGGGGGGGCGCCCCCAGGGCGCCTGGACACCCTGTGGCCCCCCTCTGGTTGCCCTTTTGCGTGCCTTCGTGATCCGTATGGAAAATATCCCCCGTCGATTTTCAGGTAATTTGGAGGTATTCTTCTTCAGCAACTCAGCGTCCACTTTTTACTGTTGAATCATGCGTCTGCTGCTTCGGCATCGGAAAGTTGCAAACTGTGTAAAATAGGCCAAAACAACATAAGAACATCATCATAACGTGAAATATATCAATGAATAAGGATTGATAGACCTCAATGCACACACCTATTTCATATAGTAACCTCCCTAAACATGATATGACTCTACTTGACTCTAAAAGACAAAAGATAAAGATAAAGATACCGGGCACTCCCCCAAGCTTGGAACAAGCCAAGGGAATGCCGTTACCCAAGGAGATTTCACTCCTCATTCTTGTTGGCGTTGATCACGTAGTCCTCGGCGAAACGCTTCCATGGAAGGGGTTCTCCAGTCTCATATGAGAATTTTGTCTCCTGAATCCTGCATGCAGCACCCATACCCATGCGCATAAACCTTAGTTCATACTCACAGTTCTGGTTATGTAGATTATAAATTTGCCCTTGGAGCTCTTCAATTCTTTCTTCAGACGCGGTAACGCTTTTCCACATCTCCTTCAGGAAGTAGGTATTCAGCTCGTTGATGATGTCAAAGTTAGCTTCAACACCACGTTCGATCATCTTCTTGTACTTGAAGACTTCTTGCTCCACTTCTTCCAGCCTGGCCTGGATGCTCCCCTCCTTGATAGGTCCCTTCAGATCTTCTTGCTGAAGGATACCGTCCTCCATCCGAACAACCTGAGGATGCTTCTTCACCTCAGCGAGGTAAGGGTTGATGACGTTGACGACGAACTTGTCCTTCGGGGAACTTGGAGAAGCCATGGCACCTAGATTCAGCTGAAAGATTCCCTGGCAGAAACAGATCGAAAAGAAAACACACGAAATGGCAAGATACGTTGTCGGAACAATCCGGGCAAATATATAGCAAAAATTTATGCACAGAAAGGAAGGTAACAGGCTAAAGCGGGGTCGGAGACGGACTTCCGGGTGTCCAGGCGGCCTCCCGGCGCGGCCAGGAGGTAGGGCGCGCCAGGGGGGCGCCTGGACCCCCTGGAGCTCGTCTCCGGCTCCACTTAGGCTTAGAATTTTACTAATTTTGCAAAAACTCGTAATGTAGAACTTTTATGGTGGTTCGTGATGTTTCCTTACCGTAATACATACCTTTTCTTTATTCTGCTTCTGCTGGTGTCTGAAACAGGGCTGCAACATGTTCTTCGTGAGTTGTTGTGTATATCAAATTCACATCAACATTGACAGGATCTCCTACTATGTAATGCTTAAGTCTTTGCCCATTCACAACTTGAGGTTTGGTGCCTTCAAAATTGTTAATCTTAATTGCACCAGACCGATAGACTTCTTCAATATGAAATGGCCCTTCCCACCTGGAAAGTAGTTTGCCTGGAGAAAACCTGAAACGGGATCTAAACAACAAAACTTTATCACCAACATTAAATTCACGTTTCAGAATCCTCCTATCATGCCACTTCTTTACCTTTTCCTTGAACATTTTAGCGCTCTCGTAAGCTTCACTTCTCTATTCATCTAGAGAAGTCAAGTTCATGAGACACTTCTCACCAGCTAATTTCGGGTCAGCATTAAGCTCTCTAACAGCCCAGAAAGCTTTGTGCTCTAACTCTAATGGCAAATGGCAAGCCTTGCCATACACCATCTTATAGGGGGACATGCCCATGGGGTTTTTGTAAGCAGTTCTATACGCCCACAAAGCATCTCCTAACTTATTTGACCAGTCCTTTCTATTTCTGTTTACTGTCTTCTGCAAGATCAACTTAATCTCTCTATTGGTGAGCTAAACTTGCCCACTAGTTTGAGGATGATATGGTGAAGCAATTCTATGATTGACATCGTATTTGGCTAAAGCTTTTCTAAAAGCTCCATGCGTGAAGTGTGATCCTCCATCATTCATGAGATACCTAGGTACACCAAACCTAGGAAAAATTACATCCTTGAGCATTTTCAAAGATGTCTTGTGATCAGCACTTTCAGTGGGGATTGCTTCAACCCACTTGGTCACATAATCAACAGCTACTAAAATGTGCGTGTACTTGTGCGAAGAAGGAAAAGGACCCATAAAGTCAAAACCCCAGCAATCAAAAGATTCAATCACTAGTGAGTAATTCATAGGCATCTCATTCCTTCTACTAATGTTACCAACTCTCGGACATTTATCACAGGCTAAAACATAATTTCTAGCATCCTTAAAGAGAGTAGGCTAATAAAAACCTGATTGAAGAACCTTATGTGCAGTCCTCTCACCGGCATGATGTCCTCCATAGGGACTATCATGACACTATTTGAGAATGTCCTTTTGCTCATGTTCCAGTATGCATCTTCTCACGATCCCGTCGGGGCCTTCTTTAAAAAGATGTGGGTCATCCCAAAAGTAGTGCCTCAAATCATGAAAGAAATTCTTCCTTTGCTGAAATGTTAAACCTGGAGGCAAATACTTTGCAACAATAAAATTAGCATAATCTGCAAACCCAGGATCGGAAAGAGATTGTACTTTTACAACGGCAAGTTGTTCGTCTGGAAAACTGTCGTTGACTGGGATGGGATCATGCGGTATATCTTCCATCCTTGAAAGATTGTCCGCCACCGGATTGTCTTCCCCTTTCCTATCAACAATCTGCAAATCAAATTCTGGAAGAAGGAGTACCCATCTGATAAGCCTTGGCTTGGCATCCTTCTTTGTCATAAGGTACTTAATGGCAGCATGATCAGTATGAATAATAACTTTGGAATCAACAATATACTGCCTAAACTTATCACAAGCAAATACTACAGCTAAGAATTCCTTCTCAGTAGTAGCATAATTCCTTTGAGCACTATCAAGGGTTTTACTAGCATAATGTATAACATTCAATTTCTTATCAACTCTTTGTCCTAAAACAGCTCCAAAAGCAAAATCACTAGCATCACACATAATCTCAAAAGGTAAATTCCTGTCAGGTGGTTGTACTATAGGAGCGGTTATTAAGGCTTTCTTAAGAACTTCAAAAGCTTCCTTGCAATCATCATCAAATACAAAAGGAACATCCTTCTGGAGAAGATTAGTGAGGGGCCTCGAAGTCTTAGAAAAGTTTTTAATAAATCTTCTATAGAAACCAGCATGACCAAGAAAGCTACGAATACCTTTGATGTCCCTTGGGTAGGGCATCCTCTCAATAGCTTCCATCTTGGCCTTGTCCACTTCAATTCCCCTTTCGGAAATCTTGTGACCAAGAACAATTCCTTCGTTAACCATGAAGTGGTACTTCTCCCAGTTGAGTACCAAATTTGTCTCCTCACATATCTGCAAAACTTTATTAAGGTTGTGGAGACAATGGTCAAAGGAAGTTGCATAGACGGAGAAATTGTCCATGAAGACTTCCATAATATCCCCACAGAAACCATGAAAGATAGCAGACATACACCTTTGAAAAGTAGCAGGGGCATTACATAAACCAAAAGGCATACGCCTGTAAGCATAAGTACCAAAGGGACAAGTAAAAGTGGTCTTCTCTTGATCAGCAGTGTTAACATGAATTTGAGAGAAGCCAGAATAACCATCGAGATAACAAAAGTGGGTATTTTTGGATAACCTTTCAAGCATTTGGTCGATGAACGGCAACGGGTAGTGATCCTTCCTGGTTGCCTTGTTCAGCTTCCTGTAATCAATACACATTCTATATCCAATAATTATTCTCTGAGGTATTAGTTCATTCTTATCATTAGGAACCACAGTTGTACCTCCTTTCTTAGGAACACAATGTACCGGGCTTACCCACTTACTATCAGCTATAGGGTAGATAATACCTGCGGCTAGAAGCTTGAGAATTTCAGTTCTTACAACATCCATCATCTTCGGGTTCAACCATCGTTGATGATCAACAATTGGTTTAGCATCAGGCTCAAGGTTGATAGTATGTTGACAGATAGATGGACTAATCCCCTTAAGGTCATCAATGGTATAGCCAATTGCGCCTCGGTGTTTACAAAGTACTTCCAATAATCGCTCTTCTTCATATCCTGAAAGGTTAGAGTTGATAATAACAGGATATACTTTCTTTTCATCTAAATAAGCATACTTGAGCGTATCGGGAAGAGGTTTAAGATCGAACACCGGGTCTTCTTTTGGTTTTGGTAAAATTCCCAAAGGTTCAACCGGAAGGTTGTGCTTCAGGATAGCAGGTTGCCTCAAGAATATTTCATCTAGTTCATTTCTTTCCTGCATATGCAAATCATTCTCGTGGTCCTCCATATATTGCTGCAAGTGATCATTTGGGGGAATAACAATAGAAGCAATACTTTCAATAATTTTATCATCACTAGGTAAATCGGTACCATGAGGCTGCTTAGAGAACTTAGAAAAATTAAATTCGTATGGCTCACCATTGAATTCAACAGAAACTTTACCTTTCTTGCAATCTATTATAGCTTCACAAGTTCTAAGAAAAGGTCTACCAAAAATAATAGGACAAAAATTGTCCCTCCCTGAACCAAGTACTAAAAAGTCGGTAGGGTATTTTACCTTTCCACATAGGACTTCAACGTCCCTCACAATTCCGATAGGAGAGATAGTTGTTCTGTTTGCAAGATGAATGGTAACATCAACTTCTTCAAGTTCACAAGGGGAAATCTCACCGATGACCTCTTCATAAAGTGAATAGGGGATAGCACTTGCACTCGATCCCTAATCGCATAGCCCATAATAGTTGTGATCTCCTATTTTAACAGATACCACTGGAGTACCTGAAATCGGGCCTTTATTCTTGGCTGTGACAAGGTTAGTGGAAACAGCACAAAAATTCACATTGGAACCCAAAACATCATTAGTAACAAGGTCTTTAATCAATGCAACTTGAGGATCGACCTTGATCTGGTCCTCAGGCTCATCAACTCTTCTCTCACTTTTATTTATTACGCCTGTCACAAGAGAGTGCTCCCTTATCCTTGCGGGAAAAGGAGGCTTTTCATATATAACTGCAGCAAAATAGGGTCAGCAACATGAATATCAACAGGTAGCTCTTTAAAAGGTTCATGATGCTGGTCTCTCTTCTTTTTAAAAGAATCAACGTGAGAGGCAAAATTCTTACAGAAATCAATCATTAAATGGGAATCAAGACCAATCTTAGAGCAAAAAGTATTGAAGTAATCAGTTTTCACATAGCTCTCAATATAATCATGTTCATAATTTATAGCGGGTTCAATACCTTTATCGATTTCCCAATCTTCGGTATTCCTCTGGATCCTTTCAATGAGATCCCACCTTTCTTTAACACTCTTCGTCTGAAATACCCCACTAGAGGAGGCATCCAGCATCTCCTTATCCTGACGAGAAAGCCTGGCATAAAAATTTGTAAGTATAATTTCCTTGGGGAGCTCATGAATAGGACATTTGAGCATTAGGGACTTCAATCTCCCCCAAGCTTGAGCAATGCTTTCTCCGTCACGAGACCTAAAGTTATAGATATAGTTCCTGTCTCGATGAATTTCATGAAGAGGATAAAACTTAGTATATAAGAGAGACATAAGCTCTTGCCAGTCAAGCAAGTGCGAGTTATCGAGAAGCCTATACCAATCTGAAGCTTTATCTATAAGTGATACGGCGAACAATTTCCTCATGACAAACTCCCTTGATACACCTGCAAGCTTAAATAATGAACATAGTTGTGACAGATATAGCAAGTGTTCACCGGGATGTCTGTCTCCTGCATAACGATTAGCCAAAACATAATCGATAATACCAGCTGGTATTT
>LR738710.1:320166019-320240275 GCA_902687465.1 Secale cereale
AACCACCACAGGTGTGGGGCGTCTTCCCACAAGCAACGATCCAATAGCAAGGTTGTCCATAAGGACAAAGAGCAGCAACAGCAAAAATAAATAAAAACAGAATTATAAAAACTTCCTTACCAGTTTCACTTTACCAATAGCGCTACGCTCCCCGGCAACGGCGCCAGAAAACGGTACTTGATGACCCACAACCGTAAGGGATCTATTGCAGAGTTTTCGATAAGTAAGAGTGTCGAACCCAACGAGGAGCAGAAGGTATTGAAAAGCGATTCTGAGCAAGAAATTACTGCAAGCACTGAAAGATAACTTTTTAGGGGTTTTCTTGATATAAGCAACAGGAAAGTAAAAGCAAGCAAAGTAAAAGGCACTGAGAGTAACAAGTGGCCCAATCCTTTCTGAGCAAAGGAGAGGCCTAGCAACTGAACTTATAAAGGCTAAAGCGTTCCTGAGGACACACGGGAGAGGTAGTCATGTGCTTTCGCCATATTCTGTATCGGTACTATGTTATGTGTTGATAAGTGTTGAGTGGGTGGATCTATGCTAGTACACTCTCTAGACTATGATGAGTGCACTCTTATGATTAAACACCTTGCAAGCATCCGCAAATACAAGATAGAATTTAAGGCAAAAGCCTAACGATAGCAATAGGATCGATGATCCATTGTTCCCTTGTGCAATAGCGTGCGAACTGGGGTTCAGGTTTCTGTCACTCCGGCAACCCACCGTAAGCATTCTTTGTACACAATGTATTCCCCTAGGTCCTTAATAAGGCGAAGTGTTGAGTGTTCGACTCACACAACACCACTAGTAGAATGACAACACAACTTAAGTATCAAACAACACATATTACTTCAACAGCATATGACTACTAACAACAAGACTTTTCCCATGTCCTCAAGAACTAAGGTAACTACTCACAAGACATAAAAGAGATCATGATCAGTGGAGATAAATGGATGATAAACAATCTGGACATAATGATATTTCTCCAACAAAACTCAATAGCATTCACCACAAAGTAGTAATCAACACCGATGGAGTAGAGAGGATAGGTAGTACGAGTTACAACACAAGTTGCAATTGTGAGATGAGATTTGGATGAAGATGGAGATGGTGCTGGTGTTGGGGATGATGTTGATGATGATCTCGATGATGCCCGTGACGATGGTGATGACGATGGCGATGATCTCCCCTTCCGGAAGGTGATCTCCCCGGCGAAATCTGCCCGACGGAGATGGCTTTTTCTTCTCTGTAGGTTTCCGCCATGGAGCGGCAGCGGAACTCCGTAAAAACTCTTGTTTTTAGGGTTTTCGGATAACGGAGAGTATATAGGCAAAAGGGGGCAGCCGGAGGTGGGCCAGGGGCTCCAGGCGCCCCCCGGCGCGGCCAGGGGGGGCGCCCCCAGGGCGCCTGGACACCCTGTGGCCCCCCTCTGGTTGCCCTTTTGCGTGCCTTCGTGATCCGTATGGAAAATATCCCCCGTCGATTTTCAGGTAATTTGGAGGTATTCTTCTTCAGCAACTCAGCGTCCACTTTTTACTGTTGAATCCTGCGTCTGCTGCTTCGGCATCGGAAAGTTGCAAACTGTGTAAAATAGGCCAAAACAACATAAGAACATCATCATAACGTGAAATATATCAATGAATAAGGATAAATTACGATATAAAATAGTGATGCATTTTGGACGTATCAAAGTACTCTAATGCTTAATTCTGATCCGCCTGACACTCCGGACAATCTATACGATAACGAAGGCACCGATAAATAAATCGTACTCACATAACAATCACAATAAAACCAACAACAATTAATTCAAATAAAAACTACATTAACAGAACATAACGGTAGGTATAGAATATCTACATGATACTAGGATCACAATGCAAAAAGAATCAACTGAATTGGATCATCAGTTTGAAAGATATGGCCTCCGGAAGTTTGAATTCAAATTTAAAAAAAATTCAAATTTGAGAAGTGCAAACATGTGCAAAGTTCGTACTGTGATAAAGTGCTGGTCTTTGTGAGTGCATAGGAAAAAGAATCACCTAATTTGGGCATATAGGTTAAAAGATATACTCATTTGAAGTTTTAGGTGAAAATCTAAAACTAAAATAAAACAACAGAAAAACCCTGATATGTTCATGTGCGTTAATGTAGCATGTACCTCGTGTCATCACGCGGTTGGCTGAAAAAAACCATGTGTGCGCGCTCACCGGGAAAAACAGAGGACACGGCGGCGGTTCGGGCGTGGCCGACGGTGCTTCTCCGGCGACGTTGAGTGGATGGATGGATGCGACGTTGAACGGAAGTGGCGATGGTGGGAAGAACAGCGATGGGGATCCTCTGTAGGCGATGGCGGATGGCGATGCTAGTGCGACCATGAACTCCGGCGATGGTCGCGCTCATCGTTTAGGGTGTCTGTGGAAGGGCAAAAGGGTCAGGAAGACGTGGACTGAGAGAGGGAAAACTAAGGGATCCAACAGAGCGATGGATTTCCTCTTACAGTGACGAAATCAGCCGATGAAGAAGCTTCAGCGGCGGCGCTCACCGGCGAGATCCGAACGAGGTCAAAACGGGCACGGGAGTTCACGATTTGGCCAAAAATCGGTCGAGGACGAGGGTGCGAGTATTTATAAGCATGCCGGCGTGCGTGAGGAGCAACAAAATGATCGAATCGATCGATCCGACCGAGGTCCGGTGCGGCAGCTACAGTCTCCGTGAAGAACACGGCGGAGGAGGAAGATGACAGCTGGGCCAGGGTGGTCAGCGGGCCAGAGAGTTGAAAAAAAATACAGAGAGAGAAGGGGCTGCGGCTGGGCTGCGCTGAGCGGAAATGGGCCGCCGGCCTGCTGCGGTCGCGCCGCTGCGATCGCGGGTCGGGAATAGCTCGGCTATAGCTGGTGGGCTGCGGGCGCGGTGACGGAGTTCGGCTGCTATTCCGTTGTTTTTTTTTTATAAAAACAAACAACAGAAAAACAAAACTAAAATAAGAGCAACACAATTAAATCTAAACAAAAATATTTATACATAAATTAAAATCAACACTAGTAATATAAAATATAGGAACACTAGTTCCACATATCATGCAATGTTGTAAAATCATTTGTATGCAATAAGCCATTCAAGCAGCAAAATACACAGAAATAAAATATTTGGCAATTGTGAAGAAATACAAGAACATGCCTAAAGGTCTAGAAACATTATTCTGGACATCATGAACATTTTTAAAACCCAAATACACAAAAATATATTTGATGTAATGCAAGCATACAAAGAGCATTATAACAACTAAAAACTTTTTAGTTTCAACAACTCCAAAATTCTATCAATATTTAGAAAATTCAAAATAATAATATAAAACATGATGTAAAAGAACGATCCTATTAACATTCCAAATTTGAAAATTTGGGATGTTACACATACCGATCCACAGACTCCGGTCCATTGGGATCGAGGTCGCTACAGAGATGGTATCAGAGCACACGTTGACTGTAGGACGCGACCACTAGGATAAGCCACATGATGCTCTTCTCTACTCATTCTAATTCTTCTCTATTTCTATTCTATAGATGTCAGACCCCGGGAGCAAGTTCACTCAACCTGATGATGACACCCCTTTCGGAAGACACTTGAAGGAAGTCACTAGATACCTACACATTGAATACCAAGTATCACTGGAGATTTCTATGCAGCATTGCCGGAAGAGGAATGCTGGAAGATCAAAGTTAGTGTTCCTGGGAGGACTATTGCACCAGTCATGGAACCTCTTGAGCTTGCCTTTGACATTTGATGAACATTGGATCACATTTGGACGCATATGTGAAGTCTACAACAAGGATCTCGAAGACACCATCTACCAGATTTGTGGATGCCGAGATGAGCCATGAGAGATGATTCGCACCAGGAAGGATGGATCCATTGCAGCATTCATCCAGGAGATAGACTAACACATTCGACGCTACGAGAATCAGATGTGCATGCTCATGCTGAAGACCAAGATGGTGATGACACGGAACGTGGAGATAGAAGAGGAACTCAAGACAGTACGTGATGTATATGAAGAGGAAATCGCCGTGCTATTAGAGCAGAATGAAGCACTAAAGAAGAAGGTTGGAGTAAACGCAGTGAAGCTAAAACCAGAGATGGGCTTTCATATGGAGAACTACATCTGATAGACGACATCGACAGTGATGAAAGTGATTATGAAGACGAAGCTGGAGTAGATATCATGGAGTCTTCCGATGATAGTTATTAGATGACCACCTTTTAATCATTAGTACTCTTCGAAGTAGTTAGAAATCGTTCGCTAGCTCTGTAATAGGATCTTTTGTATGACCTTGATTGAATTGAGTGATATGATATGAAATTGTTTGTCTCATGTGCATATGGGTAGTGATTTCCCCTAGACCTCATTCTATTCTATTCTCATCCCTCTAAACCCCTCAGATGCCTCCAAGACGTGATCCCAGATTTGAGTTCCCACCTGAGCTCACTCAGTTGATCTAGTAGCAGAAAACTTTGATGCAACTACTTGTTCAGAACCAAGGCAACAACAACAACAACAGCAACCCACCTCCTCCACCCCATCACAACCTGACCCGGTTCTTAAGGTTGAATCCGCTGGTGTTCTCTAGTAGCACCGAGCCGATTGTTGCAGATAACTGGCTCCGTAAGATGGGAATAGAGCTAGCAACTACAAGATGCACAGATGCAGAGAGAGTGCGCTTTGCCACACATCAGCTTGAGGGACCAGTAGCCGCTTGGTTGGCGAACTACACCACCACTTATCCACTTGCTACAGTTACTTGGGATTAGTTTCAGCAAGCCTTTCGCACTGCACATGTCTCAGCTGGAGCCATGAACCTGAAGAAACATGAGTTTCACGACTTACGCCAAGGAAACCATACCGTGGGGCAGTACGTGGATGACTTCAGGCAGTTAGCTCGCTACGCACCAGATGATATAGCCATTGATGCCGCGAAGCAGGAGAAGTTTCTGGAGGGACTCAACGATGAGTTGAGCATGCAACTGATGGTAGCCACCTACAACAATTACCAGGAGTTGGTTGACAAGGCCATGATGATTGAAGGAAAGCAGCAACAGATTGAGACCCGCAAGAGGAAGTATGGATCAGGGAAGTTTAACTCATGAGCCCAGCAGAAGCCCCGTTATTCCCCATACTCAGGAGGACATAAACATCCCACCACTGGAGGCCATTCTCACAATGGAGGAAGTTCACACAACCATAGTGGCCCCAAGAATGGAAATGGGAATGGAGGAAACAACAATCAGAACTGTTCCACTCCATCCACGCCCGCCAAGAGAGATTTGAGTCACATTACTTGTTTCAAGTGCGGGAAGACTAGACATTATGCCAGAAAATGTCGAAGGAAAGAATGGGAATGGCAACAAAAGTTCATGAAAGAAGCCCAACCCTTTCACCAGAGGATAGGTGAATCACATCAATGTGGAGGAGATTGAGGAGAAGCCAAACGCAATAGTTGGTAAGTTTTTAGTTAGTTCATTTACCGTCCTTGTTCTTTTTGACACTGGTGCATCTCATTCATACAGATCAATGTGTTTTGTGGGAAAGTATCATTTGCCCACCGTAGCCCTTAAGTCGCCTATGTTAGTAAGTTCCCCTGGAGCAGAGTACATGGCTAGCCGAGGATGTTAGCAAGTGCCATTGACCATTGGGAGACATGTATTTCCCACAGATCTCATCATTTTGGAATCACAGGGTTTGGATGTAATCATAGGTATGGATTGGTGATACGTCTCCGTCGTATCTATAATTTTTTATTGTTCCATGCCAATATTATACAACTTTCATATACTTTTGGCAACTTTTTATACTATTTCTGGGACTAACATATTGATCCAGTGCCCAGTGGTAGTTCCTGTTTGTTGCATGTTTTTTGTTTCACAGAAAATCCATATCAAACGGAGTCCAAACGGGATAAAACCTGACGGAGATTTTTTTGGAATATTTATGAATTTTGGGAAGAAGAATCATCGCGAGACGATGCCCGAGGGGGTCACGAGGCAGGGGGCGCGCCCTAGGGGGTCAGGCGCGCCCTGGGCCCTCGTGGCCACCCCGTAAGGCCGTTGGTGCCCTTCTTTCGCCACAAGAAAACCAATATCCCGATACAAATTGTGTCAAAATCTCAGCGCAATCAGAGTTACGGATCTCCGGGAATATAAGAAATGGTGAAAAGCCATAATCTGGGAGCGCAGAAACAGAGAGAGACAGAGAGACAGATCCAATCTCGAAGGGGCTCTCGCCCCTCCCATGCCATGGAGGCCATGGACCAGAGGGGAAACCCTTCTCCCATCTAGGGAGAAGGTCAAGGAAGAAGAACAAGAAGGAGGGGGGCTCTCTCCCCCACGCTTCCGGTGGCCCCGGAGTGCCACCGGGACCATCATCGTGCGACGGCGATCTGCACCAACACCTCCGTCATGTTCACCAACATCTTCACCACCTTCCCCCATCTATCTACAACGGTCCACTCTCCCGCAACCCGCTGTACCCTCTACTTGAACATGGTGCTTTATGTTTCATATTATTATCCAATGATGTGTTGCCATCATATGATGTCTGAGTAGATTTTCGTTGTCCTATCGGTAATTGGTGAATTGCTATGATTGGTTTAAATTGCTTGTGGTTATGTTGCTATCCTTTGGTTCCCATCATATGAGCGCGCGCGTGGATCACACCATAGTATTAGTTGTATGTTGATAGGACTATGTATTGGAGGGCAAGAGTGACAGAAGCTTCAACCTAGCATAGAAATTGATGCATACAGGATTGAAGGGGGGCCAATCTATACCTAATATTAAAGGACGGATTGTTTCTCCACTATTTTCGGTCCATCAAATGTTTTTCGTACGTTATATTTCTTGCCCGTCGCCATTTTACTAATACTAAAAAATAAAAAAATTGCTTATGCAAAGAGTCGAACAGCGCACCCATAGGTTGAGCCGCAATGCACCAGCCAATCCACCTAGCCGCTGTTTCTTGGAAAGAAAGAGGAACACCGCGTTTTATAAGCTCCTGTCGCGCGTGCCCTGTTGGGTCGGCCCATTAGTGGGGAGGGACTTCCCTTTTTCTTATTTCGTTTTTTCGTTTTTATTTTTTTATTTTTCTTATTTAAAATAATTAAGGATTTCAGAAAGTTTCAAATTTCAAAATAAACTGTGCTACCTATTAGGCCGGCCCATGAGTGAGGAGGAACGCCACTGTTTCTTACTTTGTTTTTTTTCTTCTTTAAAAATTTGGAATTTCAAAAAAGTTCCAAATTAAAAAATGCGATTTTTGAAAAATGTTTCAGAAGTAGTAACATGTTTATGAATTTTAAAATAATGTTCAAAAAATAAAAAATAATCTTGAGTTTCAAAAAAAAAATCATCGATTCATAAAATGTTCGCTGATTCAAAATCTTCATGCATTAAAAATAATGTTCTTCAATAAAAATGTTCATTAATTTAAAAAATGTTCACGGATTCCAAAAATGTGTGCCTATTGAAAAAAGTTCACAAGTTATAAAAAATGTTCATCCTTTAGAAAAATTAATCATCCTGCTCTCTAAGAAAATTTCTAATTACTCACAACAATATTCATCGAGATGTCTTCAACCTCCTAGATTTTGTTAATGGTTTCATTGTTGTTGTTGGCTGCACCCAACATGATCCAAGCATCCGTGGTCATGAACCAGATGTTGCAAATTCCGTCATCGCCACGAGGAGGTCATCGATATTTTGCCCCGATGTAAAATTCATGTCACTTTGTTGCCCTAATCCCTTATATATATACTAATTATTATATATTAATATTAAAGGAAGGAAGAATATTTCGTCCAATTATAGTTTCGGCCGTCAGCTATCTACCAATGTACCACACACCTTTTATGTTTCTCCGACGCATAGGCCGAGCTGGGTTGCTCCACACTTTTTTCTTTCCTCGATTCAATTGTGGAGCAGCGAAAAATAATACGTTTCTATTTCTCCCCTACATCGGGTAAGATAGGCCTATTTCGAAACATTTTTTTCTTTCTTCTCCTTTGATTGTGGCATGGAGGCGAGAATGAAGCTATGAAAACGCAAAATGAACTATGATCATTTTCAAAAGACGGTATGATTGAAAGCATAATTTTGCATCATAAATTAAATATAGATTTATATTTTAGCCTATGCTATGGAAGTTAAATTTTCTCCCGTTGCAACGCACGGGCATTTTGCTAGTATATCTTAATGCTATGGTTGGGTTTTACCTTAATGAACGTTAGTAGTTGTGGATGCTTGCTAATAGTTCCAATCATAAGTGCATAGAATTCCAAGTCTAGGATGATATGCTAGCAGTGGCCTCTCCCACATAAAACTTGCTATCGGTCTAGTAACGTAGTCAATTGCTTAGGAACAATTTCGCAACTCCTACCACCAATTTTCCACACTCGCTATACTAACTTTATTGCTTCTTTATCTAAACAACCACTAGTTTTTTACGTTCTCTTTATATTCTTGCAAACCTATCCCGTTACACCTACAAAGTACTTCTAGTTTCATACTTGTTCTAGGTAAAGTAAACGTTAAGCGTGCGTAGAGTTGTATCGGTGGTCGACAGAACTTGAGGGAATATTTATTCTACCTTTAGCTCCTCGTTGGGTTCGACACTCTTACTTATCGAAAGAGGCTACAATTGATCCCCTATACTTGTGGATTATCAATTGGCTATCCAAGTTTGGAGGAAACATCGACTACGCCAGTAGATAAATTCTTCTCACCACCCCGGAAGGAAAAAGGATCAAGTATGTGTCGAGGCACACACCCCGGAAGACGCACGTGAATGCACTCTCGAGATTTGTTCAGGAAGAAGTACCTGTTGTGAAGGATTACCCCTATGTGTTTCCAATAGAGTTACCAGGCATGCCACCGGATAGAGACATCGAGTTCTTAATTGAGTTGTTACCAGACATCGGACCTATATCAAAGAGATCATACTGGATGCCCGCAAATGATTTATAAGAGATCAAGAAGCAGATCAAGGAGCTAATGGAGAAGGGTTATATCTGACCAAGTTCATCACCTTGGGGAGCCCCAGTACTTTTAGTCAAGAAGAAGGATGGTTCCCTATGGATGGTTGTGGATTATCGTGCACTGAATGAGGTGATGATCAAGAACAAGTACCCTCTGCCAATGATAAATGACCTATTTGATCAGTTGCAAGGAGCCAAGATATTCTCTAAGATTGATTTACGATCTGGTTATCACCAGTTTCAGATCCGAGAATAGGATATACCTAAGACAACTTTTACCACAAGGTATCGGCTTTACGAGTACACAGTTATGTCATTTGGATTGACTAATGCCCCTGCCTATTTCATGAGTATGATGAACAAGGTATTCATGGAGTTCTTGGATAAGTTTGTGGTAGTGTTCATCGATGACATATTGGTTTACTCCAAAAACGAAGAGGAGCACAAGGAACATTTGCATTTAGTTCTTGAGAAGCTCAGGGAACATCAGTTATATGCCAAGTTCAGCAAATGTGAGTTTTGGTTGAAGAAGTAGGATTTCTCGGACATGTTATATCAGGAGATGGTATAGCAGTGGACCCTTCCAAAGTAAAGGCCGTTACGGAATGGAAGGCACCCACCTCAGTTGGTGAGATTCGCCGTTTTCTTGGACTCGCAGGATATTATCGGAGGTTCATTGAGAATTTCTCCCAGATTGCGAAGCCAATGACAAAGTTGTTGAAGAAGGAAAGTAAGTACAATTGGACCGAAGAATGTGAGGCCAGTTTTTAGGAGTTGAAGAAGCGTTTGGTTACAGCCCCAGTGCTGATACTCCCGAATATTCGTAAGGATTTCCAAGTATATTATGATGCTTCACGTCAAGGACTTGGAGGCATACTCATGCAAGAAGGAATAGTTGTTTCATATGCCTCACGTCAGCTTCGACCCCATGAGTTGAATTATGCCACACATGATTTAGAGTTAGCAGCCGTAGTGCACGCACTCAAGACCCGGAGGCACTTTCTTACTGGAAACCATTGTGATGTATACACGGATCATAAGAGTTTGAAGTATATCTTCACGCAAAAGGAGTTAAACCTCAAGCAAAGGAGATCGTTGGAGCTCATAAAGGATTACGACATGGGATTGCATTATCATCCAGGAAAAGCCAATATCGTGGCAGATGCGTTAAGTCGCAAGAGTTATGTTAATACTCTCCTAACCGGAGGATTACCCAAGGAGTTGGCAGATGACCTCCAAGAGTTACAACTGCAGATAGTCCCTAGAGGCTATGTTGCCACATTGGAAATTCAGTCCACTTTGCTGGGTAAGATTCAAGAAGCCCAGAAGACGGATGAAGGAATAACAGAAATAAAGGGCAGAACGACTAAAGGAAAAGCATAAGGATTTCGTGAGGATGAACACGGAACACTGTGGTTTGAAGAATGTATTTATGTGCCCAATGACCCGGAGATCAGAAAGTTGATTCTTCAAGAGGCTCATGACACGCCTTACTCGATACATCCAGGCAACACTAAGATGTATTTGGATTTGAAGCATAATTTCTGGTGGATCGGAATGAAGAAGGACATTGCCGAGTATATAGCGGTATGTGATGTCTGTTAGAGAGTAAAGGCAGAATATCAGAAACCAGCAGGGTTATTACATCCGTTACCCATACCGGAATGGAAGTGGGATAAACTTGGAAAGGATTTTATCACAAGACTACCCAGGACACGTTCAGGGTATGATTCCATATGGGTTATTATGGATCTTCTGACTAAGGTAGCTCATTTCATCCCTATGAAGACCACTTACACGAGTGCTAAGTTGGCCAAGATATACATGACCAGGATCTTATGTCTACATGGAGTTCTGAGGACCATTATATCAGACACAGGAACACAGTTTACTTCAAAGTTTTGGAAGCAGTTGCACGAGACTTTGGTTACGAGGCTAGAGTTCTGTACAACCTTTCATCCGCAGACAGATGGACAAATGGAGAGAGTCAATCAGATTTTGGAGGACATGTTGAGAGCTTGTGCGCCATATTATGGATCTAGTTGGGATGATAACTTGCCCTATGAGAGTTCTCTTACAACAACAGTTATCCAACTACTCTGCAAATGGCCCCTTTCAAGGCTTTGTATGGAAGAAGGTGCAGGACACCGTTGATGTGGGATGAAGTCGGAGACCGCCAATTGTTCGGAGCCGATTAAATCAAAGATTTAGAGGTGAAAGTCAAGTTCATCCGTGATAAACTGAAGATAGCCCTGTCCCGACAGAAGTGTTATGCAGATACAAAACGCAATGAGATGACCTACGAAGTTGGAGATAGAGCATATCTTCGTGTATCCCCACTTTGATGAGTTAAGCGTTTCAGAGTTAAGGGTAAACTGGCACCACAATTTGTGGGACCATATAGAGTTTTGGAGCGCAGAGGAGAAGTAGCTTATCAGCTAGAGTTGCCCGGAACCTTGTCCAGAGTTCATGATCTGTTTCACGTATCTCAGTTGAATAAGTTTCACGCAGAGATGGCTGAGATTCCTCTACGACATACAGTGCCCCTGGAAGCAATTCAGCTAGAGAGTGATCTAACTTACGAGGAGAAGCCTCTCAAGATTCTCGAGTTTGCCGACAGAGTTACCCGCAGCAATGTCATTAAGTTTTGCAAAGTTCAGCGGAGTCACCATACCGAGGATGAAGCCACCTGGGAACGAGAGGATGATCTACGCCAAGACCACCCATACCTATTTTCTAGCCAACCCGAATCTCGAGGCGAGATTCATCTTAAGGGGGGGGGGGTAGGTTTGTAACATCCCAATTTTCAATTTGGATGTTAACATAGATCATTCATATGCATTCATCATTTGAGCATTTTGAATTTGAATTTATTTGAAAATTGATCCAAGAACTTTAAGCAACTCAAGGACCCAAGTGAGAGAGTTGGAAGTTTCTCCAAAGAGGACCCACTATTTTTATTATTTTACTAGTGAGGTTGGATCAAATATTTTTGCAAAATTTCATTTTCAATATTTTAAAATAAATGAGAGAAGATAATATGACTTCTTCAAAAAGAAAAAAATATATTGAATTTCGAATTTTGATTAAAAATAATTTTATTGGATTATTATTTGTGGTTTAATTATTTTAAATTGCATTAAAAAGTTTATTCTATTTTTAAGCATTTTTATTCAGAAAAATGTTCACTTTGTCCCAAATAATAGCAGGGAACGGTGAAAATTGTTTCTGGAATTTCCGGATTTTTTTATTTATATTTATTTTAAATTTTCCTTCGTGGTGCGTTTAAAAAAAAACTTCGGACCGACTAGGCCGAAGCCGAGCGGGCCCAGTGCGCTAGCCCGACGCGCCACCGCCTCCGCCCCGCCGTGCACCAGCCGAACTCGGAGGAGTCCGACTCCGCCGCTGCCTCCGCTTGCCCCTGCCGCAAGCTAGCCGGCCCTCGGGCCTTTAAAAGCCGAGCCGCTGCCCCCCCCCTCGACACACCACCGTCCGCCTTCGCCGCGCTGCCGCCAGCCGCCTTCACCGTTGGCGGGCCAACACAGCCGCTGTTGCGTCTGCTGCCCCGCAAGCCCGCCAGCCGCCGCGTCCCGCACTCGCCGCCGCCCTCGCCACCCGCCGCCGCCGCAACGCCCACCGTCGCTGGAGCTCACCGCCGCGGCCGGAGCCCGCAGCCACCACCGCCGCCCGGAGCCCCGTCGCCCGTAACCCGACCCGTCGAACCGACCCGCTAGGTAAAAAGCCCAGCCCATTTTTTTGGGTTTTTGTTTCGTTTTTTTAAACCAAGATCATTTTTTTGAGAAACCCCTAGATTTGTTTTTTAGGTTTTATGAAACAGCGAACGTCCGCTGTTTAGATCAGAAAACCGAACGTTCGCTATTTAGAGTTTTACTTTCTCTGTTATTTTTCGTCAGGATCTATCCACGATTAAAGTTTTTGCAGATCAGTTCCTGGTTTTCAAACGATCACTAATTTTTACTCGTTAGTCGGAATTAGATGAAACCAACGCCAAATTGTTCATTTTGATCTTATCTTTCTAGTAGTGCAACTCACACTGGTTTTTGAAAGTTTTAAAATTTGAATTCAAACAGATTTGTATTTGAACTTCTTTTGATCGTAACTTGAGTTTCATGACTCCGTTTGAGTTGATTCTTTTTGCAAATCGAAGCCCTTGACCTAAACTTATAGATAAGGCTAAATTTAATTAATTTTGCTATGGTTAAAAATGTTTTCTGTTACAAGATCCGTTCACTTGTTTTCGAGTTCTTTCAAGATATGTTGCATGATTGCTTATGTATGCTATTGTTTAATTGCGAGTGCGAAGCGTGCTATTACGAGTCAATAGGTTTCAATGATCGCTAGCAAGGAAAGTTCATACTTTGATCATCCTTTCCAATACCCAGTTTTTATTGCATTTGTTCTAACCTCAAAGATTACATGAGTAGGACATGGTTACATGTGGTATTGCTTTGTAGGTCATGAGGTAGGAAGCTATGACTTGAGATCAACCCCGGTAATATCCGCTTTGTTACTTATTGCTTAGCCATGCGTAGACGTGGTTTAGTATGAGAGATTTAATGAAAGTTGTGAGTGTAATAACAACTAAGGAAATATTTAAGGTGGCAACTTTAATACACAACTGGGTGGATTGGTTGTAGGGCACCTGGAGAATCCAGTGTTGTCCTAGGAGATCCCGGAGGACCCGTGTGATTATCCTATGGAATGCCACCCATGCTTAAAGGGATCATATATCATTCATGGCTAGAATCTTTCGTGTGCAGCTACATGCCATTATGGGCTCTGGCATAGTTGAGTATGTTGTGGGAGCTCTTTCAGTGGTGGACTAGCAGATGTAGGAGAAAGTAGGTGTACCGGTCCATCTAGGGTAAAGAGTAAACGCTTCTGAAAGACTGTGTCTCGGTCATCCGGTTCTCAAACACCATGGAGTGTAAGAAATTAAACGGAGATGATCAAGTCTTGTGGGGAAAAGTGCACAAAGCTGTAGAGAGTGTACTAACTATTCATGAGTAGCCGTGTCCCCAGTTATGGACATCTTGAGTATCCTGGTATTTGAATTATGGACTGATCTCAACACTCTATTTGATTAATTTGTTGGGATATTAATGACTTTGGTAATTTGGGATTGAGATGGAGGAACCATTTATCAATATTGCTTAACTAAACTAAGTAGTAAATAAAATTTATTCCTTTGTTGTAGGGAAAAATTAGCTTTATGAATTTTTTACCTTACAGCCTCCACCAGCCAAATATGCATATAGTTGTAGACAATTGTTCATTTTTACTTGCTACAGTGTGTTCTTGCCAGCATATTCAACGTGCTGACCTACACGGCTGCAACGTCTCATGTTGCAAAGTTTACCGACGAAGAATAAGGTGCGATTAGGTCGTTGTCATGCACTCAATGTTTGCCGTGGAGTTGGGTGGATTGAACTTATCTTCGATGCTTCCGCAAGATTCGTATTAGTTTATTGTTATTAGATGGCCTTCAGCCATTTTATTGTAATAAGACTCCTTATGAGAATTTCGATGTAATAAAGTGTGATTGAAACTCTGCTGTAAATCCTCGAAGTACTGTGTGTGTCAGTATATCGATCCAGGGATGCCACTAAGCACAGAGACTCCGGTCCTTGGGATCGAAGTCGCTACATCCACCATACGTACCTATGGATTGAACAAGATCCTTCAAGTAAGTTGTCATCGGTGCAAGCAATAAAAATTGCTCTCTAAATATGTATGATCTATTAGTGTGAAGAAAATAAGCTTTATATGAACTTGTGATGTGGAAGAAATAAAAGCGACAGACTGCATAATAAAGGTCCTTATCACAAGTGGCAATATAAAGTGATGTTCTTTGGCATTAAGATTTTGTGCATCCAACCATAAAAGCGCATGACAACCTCTAGTTCCCTCTGTGAAGGGCCTATCTTTTATTTTTCTCATATCCTCATAGAAGAGTCAGGGTGATCATCACCTTTCCTTTTTTTTAATTTTATCCTTTGGCAAGCACAATATACCTCATATACGCATTAATTATACCTCTTTATCATTCTCAATATACTTCACTAAATATTCTAAGATACCCCAATACGAGTTTTGTTGAAAAAATATCATTTGTGACGTACTTTTTGTAATATACCTTTTTCACGTACAAACACATCAGTATATACGTAAACATTTAAAATATGTAGACTCGCATGAATTTTTTCATGAAAATCATTTTGGGGTATCTAATAATTACTAATGAAGTATATTAAAAATAATAAAGAGGTATAAAAGATTCATCTATATGGTATATGAGGAGCGGGAGTACGTACTCTCAGGAGTACACAACCATTATATATCCATACGTCATCATTTTTGATCCGTTGATTTTATGTTAATCATAAAGATTGACTGCTAGGATTTGAAAGTAGATCAATGTAATAGTTTGAAGAAAAAAAAACTATCAAACGACCCGTTCCCACACGATCTAGATGAGCAGACGCTTTTTTTCGAGGTATAGATGAGCAGCTGCCTAACACACCTATTCCATGGGATGATCTATCGATTCGAATCAATGCCTAAAAAACAGGAAACAACACACTCCTCTCATATAACGCAATAAAGCATGCCAAGGCCAACACACGACCTTTCAAGAAGCATATGATCCAGTTGGTGTCGGTCAGAGGTCGAACTCCTGTGTCCTGTTCGATCCCTGCTTACTACTCCTCCACCTCCCTTTGATAAAGACGGGTCTCCAAGGTTCTTCTTCCGAGTCCTGCCAACCTTGAGCAACCGCCGTGTCCCTCCCTGCATCTGCCCACCTCTTGTTTCCACCCCTGGACTGTCCTCGCTCGTCGGGAGAGGGGGATATGGAGGAGGGAGTCTAAACCGACGTGGTCTACTGAGGAGCGGGAGGCTAGCGATGGCTTAGCCTTGTTTGTAGTTGAATTGGGAATTGCGGGGGTGGAGGCGCCGACGCTAGGATGATGGTGAGGCTCGGAGTATCCACCATCAGCTCGTCTTGATGATGTGTTTCCCGGCTGATAGCTCCATCTCCCTACACAACAGGTCGTCTTGATGGAACTACTGCGTGTTCAATGCCTAGCGCAGTGGTGCTCCGAATTTGGTACGAGTAAGAGCCGGTAGCCGCCCCGCATCACATCGGCGTTTAAGAACTTAAGATGCCTCGCCGACTCTGGCAAAATAGAAACTGGAGGAGGCTGGTGTACGACTTGGGGCGCGGGGCTGCCCGTCGTGTGGAACTCTCTCCCTCACGAATACGGAGGCAACGGCGACCAAGAGATCCAGTAATGACGATAGCTTTGACCTATGTAGGTATTGCCCCTCCCCCTCTGTTTCCTCTCTATCTACCTTGCTGGACTAGGCGAGGACCAAAAATGGGGAGGGGATGCAGGAGAACTAGCAGCATGTAGCGCTTAGCGGAGTTGAGCCTCAACATGTGCCACACCGCGGCTGCACATGCCCTGCGCGCGACCTCTAGGCCCTTAGAACGTTAGCCGGAAGAGGACGACACTGCCATGTTGACCTTGTACCTGGTGGTGTTTGTATTTGTGGCCTGCGATGTGCTCAGGGTGAGCAGTATTGCCGAGGGATTTGCGTTAGCAGGAAGGGTTCCGGAGGTGGTGCTGCTTACGTTGATTTCTCACCCCGTTTCCAAGGAGGCCTTCAAATCCATCCTGCATTGCCTGTTAGTTTGCTTAGCACTGAAGGTTTGAAGATTCCAGGTGTAGAGCAGTTGTACTTTCGAGATTTGGGTGGTGGTATTATCATATTATGGTTGCTGGTCTGTATCACAATGCTATTTGGTCTTTGATGGTTTATACCTAGATGGTTTATGATGGATTTTCACTATTTGCATGCTCGTGGGGCTTCTCAGTATTAAACTGTTCATGCATTTTTCTGCTCTTCGTTGATTACCGGGGCATGTGTACAGATTTGTTGCTTTGGAATTGCATTCTTATTCACGGTGCTCGGCAGTTTTTTTTGCGGGAGACGACAGTTTCTTTCGGCCCGGCAGAATATTTTAGACCTCATTTTATGCATTCCATTATGTTTAACAATCATCTTTTCTCTGACATATGGTATAAAGATAATGAACTGGTAAGTTTATTTATGTTTGTGAATTTTGATTAACCTTGGTGCTGTACTGCTGGCTTGTTGTAGGTCTCTGAACATGTGGTCGTGCCTGATGGAATGGGAGGTGCTGCCATCTATGAGCTTGTCCATTTTGGGTACAATAAACTCATTGGCAAAATTATTCTCCTTACAATGACTACTCTTCTACGATTCAAGGGTAAGCAGCAAGAACCATTAAAAAAGAAAATGTTATATTCTACTAGGCCAATATTTTCTTAATTGTTATGCACATGCAGTCCCTTTGGGTTTAGCTGGGACCTTTGGGTTGATTTTCGATGAAATCCAGGTAAGCTAAGCATGATGACCAGTTCATTTGGTTGATTTTCTCTTATCTATTTTAATTGTCTTGACCTAGCTCATGCCTTTTACATTTGCAGCATCTCATAAATCTATTACTATTAGATCTACGAACATGTACTTTCCTGCTCTTGCCTAAGTTAGGTGATGCATTTAGCATACTTTGATTGTGAAAGTGGGACATCCTGTTAAAATTTGCAAGGTCCTACAACAATTCCTTTTTTATCATTTGCTTCAGGAGTTAAGATGTTCTCATGGGTGGAGTTCTATATGTCGAACTAAGTTTTTATGATGTTGATTTTCTTTTATTGATATGAACTTGCAAAAAACAAGTAGCTTGTTAACTGTAGGGTATCATTATTAAGCTGTGTGCAAATGCTAATGATCTCCGACTCTGCATACTGTATTTGAGAAAACTTTAGTGAACTGCCATGTAGCCCTTCCACCTGATTTTATGGGAAAGTAACTACATTGCTCCAGCTGGTCAATAAAGTAGATATTATCTGTCATATTTTTATTTATTTACTCGCGAAGGGTGGAATCACGGGCGCGCAGTAAATCCCGTTAGCAAAGTCATCGACACATGAGGACTCGAGGAGGAGAACTCGGAGCTACAGATACCTTTTTGACGGCAGTGCTATAGATACCTATTCTCCTTTTGTAATGCACGGTCAGATTTACTACCAACCAACCAATTTGGTAATGGGCCAGTATTAGGCTATGATTGCAGCCTCATGAAGATTGTCATTTATACTGGGTTGTATGTATGGTAGGATGATAATCACAATTTACATATCTATCTCTATCCTCTAATTATTAAAAAATGTTTCCATGCTTCCTCTCTTGCCCTATTTTCTCTTCCGTTGCAACCCAGGGTCTGTTTGCTAGTGTGTGTGTGTGTGTATATATATATATATATATATATATATATATATATATATATATATATATATATATATATATATATATATATATCCATGCAGATGTAGAGAGCCATGAACCATTATTGTTGACATTACCCTTGAGGTAAATCGTTGGGAGGCGAAACTATAAGCCCCTATCTTTCTTTGTGTCCGACTGAAGCTTTGAACTCATTAGTATCGCATGAGTGTTAGCAATTATGAAAGACTAAATGATCATTGAGTATGTGCACTTACTGAAAAGCCCTTATATTTGACTCTTTCCGATGTATGATAAATTGCAATTGCTCCAATGACTGAGATCATAGTTTGTTATCAATGAAGTTTCTGATTCATACTTTACGTTGTGAATGAATTGTTACTTTAACATAAGAACCCATATGACAAGTTATGTTGCTGTCCTAAAGATGATCATGATGCCCTCATGTTCGTATTTTATTTTTATCGACACCCCTATCTCTAAACATGTGGACATATTTTTCGATATCGACCTTTCGCTTGAGGACACGCGAGGTCTAAGCTTGGGGGAGTTGATACGTCCATTTTGTATCATGCCTTTCTATTGATATTTTTTTGCATTATGGGCTGTTATTACACATTATGTCACAATACTTATGCCTTTTATCTCTTATTTTACAAGGTTTACATGAAGAGGGAGAATGCCGACAGCTGGAATTCTAGACTGGAAAAGGAGAAAATTTGAGATACCTATTATACACAACTCCAAAAGTCCTGAAACTTCATGGGGAATAATTTTGAAATATATAAAAAATATTGGGCAAAAGAAGCACTAGAGGGGGCCCACCAACCATCCACAAGGGTGGGGGGCGCGCCCTACCCCCCTGGGCGCGCCCCCTACCTTGTTGGCCCCCTGGCAGGCCCCCGATGTCCATCTTATGCTATAGGATGTGTTTTGAGCCGGAAAAAAAATCCTAAGGAGGTTTTCGGGACAAAGTGCCGCCGTCTTGAGGTGCAACCTGGGCGAAACCAGTCTAGAGCTCCGGCAGGGCTGTTCGCCGGGGATACTTCCCTCCTGGAGGGGGAAATCTAAGCCATCATCATCACCAATGATCCTCTCATCGAGAGGGGGTCAATCTCCATCAACATCTTCACGAGCACCATCTCCTCTCAAACCCTAGTTCATCTCTTGTATCCGATCTTTGTCTCAAAACGTCAGATTGGTACCTGTGGGTTGCTAGTAGTGTTGATTACTCCTTGTAGTTGATGCTAGTTGGTTTATTCGGTGGAAGATCATATGTTCTGATCCTTATGGCTATTGAATAAACCTCTGATCATGAACATGAACATGCTTTGTGAGTAGTTACTTTTGTTCCTGAGGATATGGGAGAAGTCTTGTTATAAGTAATCATGTGAATTTGGTATTCGTTCAATATTTTGATGAGATGTATGTTGTCTTTCCTCTAGTGGTGTTATGTGAACATGGACTACATGACACTTCACCATTATTTGGGCCTAGGGGAAGGCACTGGGAAGTAATAAGTACATGATGGGTTGCTAGAGTGACAAAATCTTAAACCCTAGTTTATGCGTTGCTTCGTAAGGGGCTGCTTTGGATCCACATGTTTCATGCTATGGTTAGATTTATCTTAATTCTTCTTTCGTAGCTAGAGATTCTTGCGAGAGTGGTTAATCATAAGTGAGAGGCTTGTCCAAGGAAGGACAACACCCAAGCACCGGTCCACCCACATATCAAATTATCAAAGTAACGAACGTGAATCATATGTGCATGATGAAAACTAACTTGACAATAATTCCCATGTGTCCTCGGGAGCACTTTGCTTTATATAAGAGTAAGTTCAGGCTTGTCCTTTGCTACAAAAAGGATTGGGCCACCTTGCTGCACCTTGTTTACTGTTGTTACTGGTTGCCCGTTACGAATTATACTATCACACAACTATTTGTTGCCGATAATTTCAGTACTTGCAGAGAATACCTTGCTAAATACAGCTTGTCATTTCCTTCTGATCGTTGTAGGGTTCGACACTCTTACTTATCGAAAGGACTACGATAGACCCCCTATACTTGTGGGTCATCAGGTCTCTCTCCTTCTCCGCACATATACCAGTCGATCTACCTCTATATAGTCAGGTCTCTGACCCCACCCTTCTCTCACACACACACACCGACTGTCGAACATTGTAGGTAGGTATCCATGCCACGTAGACAAACTGTAGCTCTCCCCTCTAACGTTCCAGTAGGTCAGCCGCCCTATATCTTTGACGTGGGCACACACAATCTCGCTGGCTTTATCGTTAGTGCACCCATACACTTCATCCCTCTCTTCGATTCTATTGATATCACAAATCGGTGATCCCTCCACTCTCTTTTGGTGGATCGCCGCCTCTAGATATGATATATCCATGCCTCTGTTTCACACACATTGCATATGTTACATTTGTTGATTGAGATATCATCGACACATATTCCGTGTCTATCTCTCACACACAAACCCACACACCATCTCTGTCACACACACCAACGTAGGCGGGGTACGTACACGAAGAGGAGAGGTGCATGCATGATGCATGTACTCACATCACGTTCCTAGCAACATCCATGCGGATACGATGGTGGAGCTCATTTCTGTATGAAAAGGCAGCCCACGTGCTAATTTGACTCGTGTAGCATTTCTTTACTTGAAGGAGGGTCATCTACCACGCGTGCACGAAACAAAGTTCGACTTGACGCGTTGGTGCGTTATTTCTAAATAAATTTACATTGCTCAGTGGCATGTATAGAATGTAAAACAATTGTTATAAAGAAAAAGGTAATCCACTCCATGATATACAATAGAGCTTGCCAGCCGGGGTTTGTCTGTATTCACACTCTCTCACACAAGACGGCGGTGGCCTCTCTCTCTCTCACCGTAGGTCACAGAATCGAGCCCGATCTCGTCTGGCGGCGGAAAGGGAGGACGTGCTTCATTGCTTCATTCGACGGCATCGAGGCAGCACATCTCGATCTGCGGTACTGACCATTCTCTCTGACCAAGTTCCCGCATGGTAGGGTAGATCCACCCGCCAATGCCCTCCTTGTTACATCCAGACTACCCCCAGGTACATCTTCCACCCCTCCGGCCTTGCTCCATAGCCTATCTTGGAAAGTTCCCACGTCGTTGCATGTGGAAAAATCCTCCATGTGGATCTTCCCTAGTTCTTTGCCCAAATCGTAGCTCGGCCGGCCTACTTTCCATGCTGCAATCTCATCCTCACACCCTTTTTAGATAAACAACCATGCTGCTATCTTCCCTTAGGACAAGGAATATGCTTCTTTTTTGTTGGCGTATGTGTCTTCAGCTGTTATTGGCCAGTAATGGTTTCCTTTCTACCTCTTTTGCAAACAGGGCTATCCATTTCACCTCATTGCTACTGCAATCTTTTGGTGAACTACACAAATCACTTTTTGTCTTAAGAGTGTTTTGTGCAGTTTTGCTGAAATGTCACACGGGCAACATTTCTATATTTCAGTGGGACTGCACAAAGGGAGATTGGTTTTGCTCTATCCTCCTCATCCAACTCCGAGTCTAATCTTCTCCAACTATTTGCTTAATCTTCTCCAACTAGTTAGTCTTATGAGAGACTGCAAAGGTGACGGGCTTCTATTTGTGTGTTTATTGTTTCATCAACAGTCCTATATTATTGTAATCACACTTACTCAATATATTTGGAACAGGGACGGTCAGCTCTATTTTAGTGGATCTGCACAAAATGATTGGAATGTTCCATGCTCCTGACTTCTACTTTTTTCCCGACATGTGTTGTTGATTTAGACAGAGTTGCAGGAAAGTTGCTTCCAATCAAAGCATCGATCAATTTTAATTTTTATCATTATAACACCTTCTCAGAACTTTGTCTTCAGTTTTGATGTAAGTATTAGCTCTGATATGCTAATCATTGAGATGCATTAGCAAGGAAGTTAGTTTTTTTTGCGGAAGAGCTTGGATGTTACTTTCGTATTTGATTGATGTTGTAAGGAGACAACCTTCTAGCTAGCAAGACTCATGAAAGAAAAGCTAAAAGCTTGAAAGCATTGTACAATTTCATGTTGCTAGAAAATTGTGTTTACGTCAATTATGTAAACACTAGCAAGATGCCCGTGCGTTGCGCAGAACATCAAGATGCGTTTATATGAGTAGTTTATCCTGCGGGAGATAAGGATGAACGAGGGAATGGCTTATCTGCAAATGTGGAGATGAGTGGGGGTATCTTTTTGCAAAATTGTCATAGTTTCCTTCCTATACGTCATCATGGTTGATCGATGTCATCATTACATGTTTGATGTTTTTTGAATAATTGTACCACTTCATTGGGATGCAGTTTGACGCACTTCTCCCGAATAAATGTGTACTTTATCACATATTCAATTAAAATAAGAGTGCAGACGCTCCACCATAGGGTTTCTAGTACCTGGATACTACTACTACTAGTAACTTGTACTACTCGTACTACTAAAACCTTGCGCTTAGCTCTTCGCCTCTTCGGGAATTCGAACAATGATGGTACTACAGTCTATGCCTCTGGCAATCTGACACTGAATGAACTGCTGCACGTCCACCGCCTGAGCGAGGGAGAGGTTGCATTAGTCGAGAGCTTCTCCTTGTCCTGCGAGCCACCACGTTGTGGTAGACGGAGAGGGCGTAGTACTGTATAATAAGCAAGGATCACCTAGTCCTGCAAGCTTCTCCTCCTGCGAGTTGACGGGACACGACAAAGTAGTGCTAGTCCATGATATGGCTTATTTTTTGGCAGGTAAATGAGAGAGCTTTATTCATATAAAAGCATTCTTAGGACAATCAGCCAAGAGACTAATCACTAGGAAGCTAGGTGTTTCATCAAGCCAGCTCTCGATCACATTCAAAGTGCATGCACGCTCCGCACAAAGATGCGCCGGAAAGTTTGCTGACCTGTTTACATACTGAATAACAAAAGAAGAGAAATTGTTACTGATCAGCTCTCGTATTTCCAATAGGACAAGAGTCAGATTTAAGCGAGTATTGTGGCGATTGTTCCAGAGTGTCACCAACTCCATGCGTTCAACTTCCATTATCACATGCGAGAACACTCTTGAAAGGAAGAAAATGTGTTGAAGATTGCTTGATCATAGATTAAAATAAAATAAGAGTGCAGACGCTGCACCATGCGGTTCCTTGTAGTGGTACCTGTAGTAAACCTTGCGCTTGGCTCTTCGCGTCTTCGGGGCGTTGAACAATGATGGTACTATAGTGTATGCTTCTGACAATCTGACACCGAATTAACTGTTGCACGTCCACCGCCTGAGCGAGGGAGAGCTTCCATTAGTCAAAAGCTTGTCCTTGTCCCGCAAGCTTCTCCTCGTCCTACAAGCTTCTCCTCGTTCTGTGAGTTGACATGACAAAACAAAGTAATGCTAGTCCATACTGCCTCCTTTTTCGGTTAATATGTCTTAATATGAAACAAGAAAAATACAGTTGGGGTCACTATATATTTGTAAAAATACAGTCAGTGGATTTCGTAATACGCTCATTGCGGTCAATATAATACTTTTTCCAGTGTTTATACTGTCACTAGCTCACCCTGGCTGAGTACGTGTGTGCATGCACGTGTAGGGTGAGCACTTAACCGTGAGCGTGTGCGTTCCGTCGTGTGCTCGGGCATGCATCCATTAGGGTGCCACACACATTTTTGTGTGCATGTGTACGTGTGACGGTGGCATGCGTGCATGAGGTTGTAGTCCCTCACATTCACATGTTCATATTTCAAAGCTTTGTCAAAACATTTCATGCAAGGTATGCTCTTTCGTTGTTCATGCATGCATTATTACCGATATTAATACTCTGTAATGCTATCATGTCATGCGGGACATCCAGCATCCGGGTACACGTGTCTTGCAAGAAAATAGAGATAAGTACAAGCGAGACTCAGGAACGGCCATACACGTCGAGGGAGTACATGCTGGGGCCGCGGTAATATGACTAAATGAGGAGTAAAATCACACAGTAAGTTGCTCAGACGAAGCAACCATCATTTCACTCTTCGATTCAATGACAAGTACGCAATATAAAAAAAGTTGATATGGAGAGAAAAGGAAAACCGGTCCTCTATATATACACTAGTAGAAGCCTAAGCTACAAGCCTGCTTGCTTGGCTTGCTCTCTTCACACTCTCTTGCAGAGCACGACGGTGGCCACATCGCTGGTCACATAACCGGCTTGTTCTCGCCACCGGGGGGAAGGGGAGGATGTTCTGTGTAGACGCTGTCGGTAGGGGCGAGGGAGAAAACCCACTGTCGGTGCGTCCCAGTCGGGGGTCCTCGTGGTATGGGCTGATGCTGCCTCCCACCGGCCTTCTAGCTACAACCCGACGTCCTAGGTAGTACAACTTCCTTTTGGAGCCGGCTTGCTCCACTGCAGCAGCTCCCCACGTAGCTCCATCTCCATGTGGATCTTTCTCTACCTTTTTTTGGGGTATATCTTTCTCTACTTCTACCGGCTTCTGTTTGTGACGAGTTTATGTCTCATGAACTAGTGCCACTACTATTATTCTAATCACAGTTCTGCAATATCTTTGCCAACAGGGATGCTCAACTCGATTTTAGTGGAACTGCACAAAAGAATCCTATGATCCAAGGGTTCCAGGCTTCTTTCCTTCGGCAGGTTCTACCTAGCCAGGAAATTAAATCCTATTTAGGATTTAGGGTTTAAGGCCTAGGGACTCCATCAGTAAAAAAATGTACAAACACTCGCAACTTTTGTCTTTGGTTGTGAAGTAAATATTGGCTATGATCTATGAATCATTGAGATGCATCAGCTTGTGTGTTAGTTTTCCTTTGTATTTGATGGAATGCTGTAACGGGGCAACCTTGGAGTCAGGATACATATACATGACACAAAATCTGAAAGCTTTGTACTCCCTCCGGTCCTTTTTTGTATGCATATAGTGGGGAGTAGTATCATAGACTAGTATGATGCATATGATAGTAGTGTATGATACCACCTTCATAGTGCATAGTATCATAGATGATCCTATTTATTGCCATGCATGATACTACAAAGTAGCATAACATTTAACACAATATGGTACCTACCTATATTACTCCCTCTCTTTCTTCTTTAATTCTCTGCGACATCAGCGTGTTTGCTATTCCCAAATTAACGACCTAGGTACACGTGCACGACTTGTAAGCTGAGATGGAGGGAGTACTTTCTTGTAGCCCATTACTATACATGTTGACTAATATTACATTGGCGACTGGTAGTACTGTACGAAAAATACATTTTGCATGTATATATATGCAAGGCCACTAACAATATTCGATGCAATAGTACTTTCTTGTATAAGGGAATGGAGGGAGTAGTACTTTCTTCATTTCTTGTAGCCTATACATGTTGACTATTACATCGGCTATAGATGACACAACAACATGTTAGCCATCAACCGACTATATTATTAACCATGCTTAAGGCATGCTTGCACAGAGAGAGAGAGAGCCGTGTCACATGCATGCAAAACCGGAGAGATAGAGAGAGAGAGAGAGAGAGAGAGAGAGAGAGAGAGAGAGAGAGAGAGAGAGAGAGAGAGATAGAGAGAGAGATAGAGAGAGAGTTGCATGCAGTACATTATTCTTTTGGACACAAGAAGAAAACCATGACTCTTCGTTGAATCCGCTTCTCCCTCATGCAGTACAATATTCTTTTGGAACCAACGTTTCGTTTCGTTGGATCGCGCCATCGAGCAAAACCAACATTTAAATCACGGCTGTCGCGTTCGTGTCTCACCCTCCTCCACCCACATGCTCCGTCGCTCGGCATGCCACTCACAGCAAACCGAGTCAAACTTCCTCGCCTCCTTGTAGATGGATCACGCCATGGAGTAGTAGCACTACTACAAGAGATAGACGAGGAGGGGGAGGACAGCTGGCTGTAGCACGGACTCCCAAGAACTTTTTTACTCCATTGTATATTGTGGCCGCCCGTGATGATGTTTGAACACTGAGCAGTCGCGTGCACTGGGAAGTGGCGCGGGCAGTGCGCTGCTTCAATGCCGGTGCCAGTGAGAGGTCACGTCCGCTCTGGCTGGTCATGAATGCAGCACTGACCATTTCGGGCAGGAAGTGCGCACGGGTGATGATGATGGTTCGGGTTGGCCAGGACGGTCAGGAGCGGGCGTGGTAGCAGTCCGGATGGCCGCAAACAAGATGTGTTGGACGTACTACGACTTGCCACAATGGAGAGTTCAACGTACACTAGTACCATACACATATCGCTAGATTATGTTACTACCTTCATAGTGGGTAGTAACATAAGTGTGGTACTTTATTAGGTTATAAACTCATATTACGTTGTGACATGTGATGTTACAGTAAGTAGCTAAGTTACTCAAATAACCTCTCTCCTCATTAACTCATTAACACATTAGCAAATTTGCTGAGTTGGACTCGATGTTACTGTAGTTACTCCTACTATGGCTAGTCTACATAATTATTAATAACGTAAATAATGTGCCAGTTGGACAAATATGATTGGAGATGGAGATGGAAGTACACTAAGAACTTTATGTAAACACAGATATGACGACTCTAGTGACTACTCGTACACATCATGGATATCTCGTTCTCCCTACACACACACAAACTTAGTTTGTTCCTAGGATAGGAATAGCATATAAGTGGGAAACAATATGAAGTGAGAAAAATGGAGTAGTATGTACAAGAAGAAATGTACACGCACTCACTCTGCCTCCAACATACCCGCGAGTACATGATGGAGCACATTTGTACACGAAGAGACATTATGTACATAATAATTTGACCCTTTAATTTGTTCACTTACTAATGGAAGGCCGGGGACCACATGAGAGCGATACAAAGTGCGACCTGGAAGCGGGGATGTGTTATTGATCGAGTTTTCTTTCTTTTTTGAAGAAAAAAACAAGTTTTCTTTCTTGGTACATTAAAAAAAGATTTTTCCACCAGTTTTCGTTTCTTTTTTCTAGGAACGCGTGTATTCTATTTAAAACCATTGTTATAGAGAGATGTTTTTACTCCATTGTATATATAGCCTCTTCTTTGATATGGTTTCTCGCGTCTCGCTCTTTCTATCCTCTCTATCTCTCTACTCACCGGTGATCACAAATCCAGCCGAATCCCGTCCGTTGCAGGAGGTGAGGAGGTCCAGTGTTGACATTGACGCCGTTAGTGATGGAGGAAGCCAATGTGCGCCGTCCTCTTGGAGCCAGCACCGATGCGGACGAGAGTCCTCCGTGCCCTTGTTCGCTGCCATCGTGTGGGCAGATCCCGCCCCCTGCCCGCCTAAGCCACATCTCGCCCACCTGAGGTATAACTTCTTTTGGATTTCATGCTTTATTGTACTGGTCCAGCTCCTAGGTCGCTCCATGCATGTTTTTTATATACCACTACTCCCCAGCTCCCCATGTACTATAGCTAGGGTTCGTTGGCTGGTTCAACATTACTCTAAAAGTTGTCCTGGTTTATGACTCGGTGTTGGTATAATGTATTTTTCGACAACAGTACATGGTGGTTGTGCGGTCATTGTCCATATGCTCCTATTGCTTCTGCTAATATATAAAACTATCACTGGTAAGATGAAGCAATGTGTGACGCCCCCGATTTGTCCGTACACTAATCATGCACGCAAATGTGTACGGCCAAGATCAAGGACTCACTGGAAGATATCACAACACAACTCTAGACACAATTTAAAATAATACAAGCTTTATATTACAAGCCAGGGGCCTCGAGGGCTCGAATACAAAAGCTCGAAAACACAAGAGTCAGCGGAAGCAATAATATCTGAGTACAGACATAAGTTAAACAAGTTTGCCTTAAGAAGGCTAGCACAAAAGTAACAACGATCGAAAAGGCAAGGCCTCCTGCCTGGGACCTCCTAACTACTCCTCGAAGCCGAACTCCATGTAGAAACCTCATCGGGATCCTCTGGCTCCTGGACTCCATCACCTGGTTGCATCATCCGAGAAGAAAGGAAGAAAGGGGGAAAAGGGGGAGCAAAGCAACCGTGAGTACTCATCCAAAGTACTCGCAAGCAAGGATCTATACTACATATGCAATGATATCTGTGTAAGGGGGTAATATATGTGGGTTAAACTGCAGAATGCCAGAATAAGAGGGGGATAGCTAATCCAATCGAAGACTACGCTTCTGGCCACCTCCATCTTGCAGCAGTAGAAGAGAATATAAGGAAGTAACAAGTATCCTCGCGTCTGGCAGCCTCCGTCTTGAAGCAGTAGAAGGGAATAGATGGTAAGTTCACCAAGTAACATCGTAAAGCATAATCCTACCCGGCGATCCTCCCGCACATCACCCTGTGAGAGAGCAACCACCGAGTTATATCTGGAACTTGTCTGGGTGTGTTTTATTAAGTATCCAGTTCTAGTTGTCATGAGGTCCGAGTACAACTCCGGGTCGTCCTTTTACCGAGGGACACGGCTATTCGAATAGATTAACTTCCCTGCAGGGGTGCACCACATAACCCAGCACGCTTGATCCCATTTGGCCGGACACACTTTCCAGGGTCATGCCCGGCCTCGGAAGATCAACACGTCGCAGCCCTACCTAAGCACAGCAGAGAGGTCAGCACGCCGGTCTAAGTCCTAGGCGCGCAGGGGTCCGGGCCCATCGCCCAACGCACACCTGCACGTTGCGTACGCGGCCGGTAAGCAGACCTAGCCTCTCCTAATACCAGAGTAGGCTTTCCAGTCCAATCCGGCGCGCGCCGCTAAGTCGCTGACGTCAAGAAGGCTTCGGCTGATACCACGACGTCGAGTACCCATAACTATTCCCACGTAGCTGGTTAGTGCGTATAGACCAAATGGCCAGACTCAGATCAAATACCAAGATCCCGTTAAACGTGTTATTATAAAATAACCGCGGACAACGACCAGGGCCAGGCCCACCTGTCTCCTAGGTGGTCGCAACCTGCCCTGTCGCTCCGCCACAAAGTAACCATCAGGGGGCTGTCGGGAACCCAGGCCCACCACTACCTGGGTGGAACCACCTGCCCCTTCAGCCCCCATATCCGAACCATCATCACGTGTGATGTAAAATGTATGTAGTATATACCCGTGATCACCCCCAACTGATCACGGCCCGATAGAATAGCAGGGCAGACGGACAAGGGTGTAGGGCCACTGATGGTATACTAGCATCCTATACTAAGCATTTAGGATTGCAGGTAAAGTATCAGCAGTGGTAGCAACAATGACAGGCTATGCAGCAGAATAGGATTATCGAAAGCAGTAACATGCTACACTACTCTAATGCAAGCAGTAGATAGAAGAGTAGGCGATATCTGGTGATCAAGGGGGGGGGCTTGCCTGGAAGCCGGCAGACGAAAGGAATCTTCGGAAGCATAGCCGTAGTCGAACACCGAAGCATCAATGGTCTCGGGGTCTATCACAGTATCGGAGTCTACCGAAAATAAGCAACGAAGGGGAAACAAATAAATAACAGAGCAAACAATAGCACACAAAGCATAACAGGGAAATACGCAGTGCTACGTGTGACCTAACGCGGTAGGAGGTGATACTGGCAAGGATGAAAAACATCCGGGAAAGTATTCCCGGTGTTTCGCGTTTTCGGGCAGATGGAACGGAGGGGGAAGGTTGCACGTTCGGTATGATAGAGAGGTGTAGTGGACGAACGGGTTGCGTAGTCGGATGCGTCTCGTCGTTCTGAGCAACTTTCATATATAAATTATTTTCATCCGAGTTACGGTTTAAAAGATATGATTTTCTAACGTTTTTATTAATTTCTGGAATTTAATTAATTAATTTAATAGAACATTATCCAGAATAGTGCATGCTGACATCATCATGACGTCAGCATGACATCAGCAGTCAACAGAGGGTTGACTAGGTCAAATTGACGTGTGGGTCCCGCATGTCATACTCTGTTTAGTCTCACTAGGATTTAGCTAACCTAATTATTGTTTAATTAAACTAACTAGTTAATTAGATTAGTTAAACATGATTAATTAAATTAATTATTCGCTAATTAATTAATTAATTATATTTTAATTATTATTATTGATATATATATATATTTTTCTTTTTAATTCTCCTTTTTTTTTATAACGTTCTGGGGCCTGGGGCCCACTTGTCATAGGCCCACAGGGGCCTAAACGGGCGACGGGCATGCGGTAGTGGGCGAGGCCGCCCGAGCCCGCGAAGGGGATGGCCTGGGCGCGGCGGGGCGCTGGCCGGCGGCGCGGCGTGCGGGGCTGCAGGTCGCCGGGGCCGGGGGAGGCCGGGGGCCGGCGGTCGTAGAGGCGGGGCGAGCGGCGCGGGTGCGGGCGCTGGTGAGGGGCGGCAACCAGGCGAAGGCCGCGGTGCAGAGGAGGGCGGCGACCGGTGGCAGTGCAGCGCGCGGGGCGAGGACGCCGGAGGCGGGGCATGGGGTAGCTGAGCGGCTGCAGCGGCGGTGGTCGCGGCAGAGCGGCGGGGAGAAGGGCGCGTGCGGCTGAGCAGCATGCGGCGGAGTCAGCGGCTTGGGCGTGGCCGTGGCCGTCGGCTGCGGGGATGCCGGCGAGGCCAGGCAGAGCGAAATAGTGGCGGCGCGCACGAGCAACGACGAGGGCGCGGGCGCGGGGCTACGGGCGCTGGGTGACGGCGGCTGTGGCCGTGGCCGCAGTAGCAGCAGGGGAGGACACGCGCCGGGGCTGTCGTGGTGCGAGGCGGGTGCACGACGGTGACCGCGGGAAGGGAAAGGAGGGGAGGCCGAGGCCGTTGGCCTCACCAGCATTGCCGTGGAGAGGGGCGGCGAGGCTCGAGGTAGCGGTCTGGGGAGGAGGATGGGGACGAGGCCGGCGACCTGACGAAGACGAGGCAGCTCCGACGAAGTGGTCCGGTGGTCGATGGCGTGGCGGCGTCGGGGCGATGGGGGTTTGGCCCCGATCCAGATTGGATCGGGAGGGGGGAGGGGAGAGACGTGGGGAGTGGGGGGGAAATGGTGGTGTTGGGTAGGTTAGGTCACGGGGGAGGGCCCATATAGGCCAGGAGAGGTGCGGCTGGGCCGAGGCCCAGTTGGGCCGGGGTCTCTTTGCCCATTTTTTTTTTGGTTTATCGCTTGCTTGCTTTTGTTTGTTTTTCTTTTATTCTTTTGTTTTCTATTTCTTTTCTGTTTTATTTTATTTTCTACTTACTATAGTTTCACAAAATATAAAATGAGTTCCTAAATTAGCGTTACTACTTATAATGCTGCCACAATAGTTTGGGCACCCAAATAATTTAGTCTAATATTTTACACATTACAAAAGGCATTTAATTAATTATTTTAGCCACGCTTTTAATTATAACATTGCACTTAAACTCTTTATAAAGTGTGGTCTCTCCATCGATTACTACATATGATTTATTTGTCATTTTTAGAACATTTTTGTTTTGACTTTTGAAAACTTTTATTGTTTGACTTTATTTTAAATTTGAATTTGAATCAGTTTCGAACTAACACGAGATTAGCAACAGTAATCATGGTGACGTGGCATCATTAACAGAGGTTTACTGTAGCTTGACTACCCGGGCGTCACACAATGCCCATGTTAAAGTGACGTCCCTTTGAAGTAATGCTGCTGCTAATCTAGAGGCGTCGATAAATGCTTCATTCCTGCTTTAGTTTATTTTTTCCACTTTAATTCACATCAAGATAATCATGATGCTTTTATTTTTGTGTGTACATTTCATTAATTCTTATTGACAATTAAGACGCCACTGTTAATCTTGTTCCATTGCCAAAGCCAAGTAACGATACTAAGTATATATACTTTTTTATATTTTTGCAAACATCGATGCGTATCTCCATACATTGGCGTGTCTTCCTCAATTTTAGTGGAACTGCACAAAATTGGATGTCCACTGTTGTTTCTCCTCACCTTCTTCTGCCAAGTAGTTCTTCCTTTCTCAAGCTTGATTACCGAGAATAAACAAACCACAATGAGGATTATCAAACTTCGTTGGTGCCTGACCCAAACTTAATGCCAACATCGATGATGCATTACCATGATGACCTATCAATGCTTAGGGTTGCGTCTCATGGTTGCATGCACTGGTGAAGCTAATCGATGTTCAACAAAGAAAGGGCTGTCTTTCATCAGTGCTCTTTGCATCTTAACACAAAAGCGATATCCTTCATCAGTTCATCTTGCAGCAGTCATTTACATTGGTGTAGCTTTATCACACAATTGTATACGACCCAAATGTTTCCTCGAAGAAGCATCGACGTTGGTACTAAGAGCAAAGTTTTGTATTGATTTCTAAGCCTTCTCACAACTTTGTCTTCAGCTCCCCTGCTATTTTATTTGTCCAGCTTTTAACTGAATATGTTGTTAGGCTTTGATTAAAAATATGGTGTGGACTAAAAACCCGAATGTGGGTAGTACCCCTCCATTTTTATTTACTCTGCATACTCCCTCCATTTTTGTATACAAGGCCACAAAGCAATATTACAGCAGGTACCAAGGTAAAAGTAAATGTGTGCTTAAGCCAATATTGCAAGCCAGCTTGTCTCCTTGTTTGTCGTGTTAATTAATGCATATTTCTCCGTCCCACCTTCTACAACAAGCCAATGCTCTCACTCCTTTTGGTTAATTAATGAGGCGCATGCAGGCCAACTTCTCACACACACCTACATGCAAGGGATAATTAATACATTTCCTTATACAAGGCCACAAACTCATATTACAGGTACCAAGGAAAAATTTAATGACTGCTTTGCTAGCCAATTTTTCTTTTCGTTAACTGGGATCATTAATGTGTCTGCATGCAAGCAAGGAAGAAATGAGATGGAAGTAGTACATTAACATTATGACTACATGCATGCAAGTATTAAACAAGTTGGTAGCACGAGGAAACATCATTAATTTCTATCTCGATTACTATGAGTGGACTTGCATATATGCATAATGTAGGGAGTACGAGGCAAATAACATCATTTTTGTCTCGATTGGTGTTTGTGGCCTTGTATCATTGCAAATTGTAATTTTAATTGTGGCCTTGCATATAAAAATGGAGGGAGTATTAGATTTGACTGAAATCAAACTTTGTAAAGTTTGACCAAGTTTAGGCCGAACACAACGAACCATAATTATTGAGAGAGGGCAAACTATACATACCAAGTAATTGAAATTAAATTTCTTTATTTGTACACACTCTCAAACCTTTCCGATAATTTTGCACGTGTGTGGTTGTTCACTTAACCGAGGGTAGTGTACCGCACTTGAACGACAGGAAGTGCGACTAGGATGCGTGGATCGTTAGTTGTTCGTAGTTTTCTTCACTGGTGTGTTAAATAAAGAGTTTCGTTTCGTACACAATTGAAGCGATTGTTATGGAGAGAAAAAAACCACTCCACTTGATTAGTACTATATAAGCTGGAGCCTCAGCGCTTGTTCGCTAGGGTTTGCACTCTTCACACTCTCGCGGCACTACATATACATATACGCCGGAGGCTTAGCTTTCCATTGCTAGGGTTTGCTCTATTCACAATCTCTCACCCTCTTCATAAGATATTAACAAGATTATGTTTGCCTCTCTCCCCCCCCCCCTCACAGGTGGTGAAGGAGCCATCTGGATCCTGTCGCACCGGGAAGGGGAGGAGGTGCAGCGTTCACTTTGTCGCCTTCGGCGAGGGAGGAAATCCATTGTCGGTTGCAATGTTCGCTTTCACCCAGCACCTGTGTGGGAGGGCCTCCGACCCCTTATTCCTCACTGTCGTACGTAGTGTGGGCAGATTCGGCCTCCCGCCGCACGCCTAGCCACATCCCGACGACCCTAAGGTATAACTTTCTTTGAAACCGTCATTTCTCTAGCTGCATGCATATCTTTTTCGAGTTTGTTCCATTGAATCTAGGTCTTGGTTCAAAGAGGAAGAAGGGCGGGTGGGGTGGAGCATGAATCTAGGACATGGTTCAATGAGGAAAGGAGGGAGGGAAAGTTGTATAGATTGGCTATGCAGCCGCTTTGTTGGTCGAAAAGGGAGAAAGGGGGTAACCCAGTACTCACATTTGTAAAGAAACTACAGATCAGTTTGTGGAAATGAACCGATCTTTGTTGAAAAAGGAAATAAACTAGGGGTTCGGGTAGTTTGTACAGGACTAGATTTGCTGCCCTCACATAGGAAAAAGGTTCAAAGAGAACAAATATGGGATCAACGCAGATATGCTGCTTGGCAACATACTCTGCATCACCCATCTATGCGTGTGGACGCACATGGTGCTGGCATGTCCCATGTCCCATGTCCCATACAACTATTTTGATGTTGTTAATCTAAGAATGCCGCTAGAAAATGGAAGCAATGCCACTGTTAAAAGTAAATTACAGTTTTAACGAAAGTTGGTTTAAGAGAATGTCTATGTTAATATGAATCAATGCAACCGTTTTAGAAATGCTACTGTCCTACTTTGTTTTCCATCAAGATAAGGTATATTGCTTATTTTTGTCTCTGTATGTTTCATCCTCCTTTATTGGGCATTAGTTGTTTCCTTTTTTGCCTCTGTTAAAATAGGGATATCTATTCAACTTGGTGCTATTGCGAACTTAAATGTAACACCAGTGACTTTGCTTGATTTAGTTGAACTACACAAAATGAGATTGGATTTCTTATTCGTGTTGGCAGATTCGTAGGTGGCCTTGACTTCGTCATGATAGGTCAGTACCGCCCTTGATCCACATGATCGTGCAGTGTGCTTTGAGATGTTGTGCTACTTGTGTTCGCACTGTTTTCAATAAATGTTGAATTGAAGCTATTGAATTGCTGTCTTTTCCCATTACATTAAAAAAATGGGACCAACCAAGACATGATGCTTGTTGCTTTGTTACGACAAACTCTACATCACCCCCTTTATAAGTAGATGGAAGCACCTGGTGCTGTTGCGCCCACTCTCCCCTGGAACTGTTTATGCTTTTTGTTTATCTAATGCCACCTGTAAAATTAAGCAATGCCACTCTCAGAATTAACTAGTGAATCTTAGTTCAAAAGTGCAACACTTGTTAGGGATCGGCGGGAGTACCATTTCTATTAGGGTTCGACAGGAGTACCATTTCTGTTAGGGATTGGCCAGAGTACATATTTAAGAATTGTATTGTTGACATAATGTCTCTGTTAATATATATATATATATATATATATATATATATATATATATATATATCAGCTATAGTATTTTACTAATGGTACTATCCTGCTTTGTAGTTCTTTCTACATGTTTAACCAAGGTATTTTTAAGATAATATCTCTGTTAATATGAATCAGTTGCATTGTTTCAGGAATGGTACTTTTCTGCTTTGTCGTTCTTTATACATGTTGAAACAAGGTATTATTAAGATAATGTCTCAGTTAATATGAATGAATCACACTGTTTGAGAGTTGCTACTCTCCTTTTTGTTTCCCATTAAGATAAGGTATATATTTTTTCTTCCGGGAGTATAAGTCATTAACCATTATTTCTTGGTAATTGTTTCCTTTATACTTATTGTTGTATACAAGGATATCAAAACTTCTGCTCGGTTCTATTTCGACTTTGATTTTAGTTGAACTGCACAAAAGTAGCCAATGTGTTAGGCAAACTATTGCATTATTGGGCCTAGTTGACTTTGCAGAAAGAAGCTGTCACTATTTGTGCCACATTACAGAAGGAATGATCGAGAAGCTTTACAGAGTATTAGTAGACGCTGGTGACATGACTAGTCTACAGAGAGCATGGGAAACTCAACAACACGTGGAGTGCAAAATTCACTCCACAAGGAAATGTTTGACCAAGTCAGTTGTCGACGCAGCTGTAACAAATGAGGTCGGTATAGGCCTTCATCCACATGATTGTGCTTTCTTATGTTGTGCTATTTATATTGTTGTATTGTTTTGAATAAATGTTTAATTGAAGCTATTCTATTGCTATCTTTTCCTGTTAACAAAATGAAGATGATTATAGTTGTAAGTGTATGTTTAATCAACTAGTACCACAGTTATATTCATCATGCTTTTTCTGTATTAATGCAGACAGGGATGCTCAGCTTGATTTCAGTGGAACTGCACAAAATGTTCAGATGGTTCGTGTCCTCGATAATACTTCCATCATGCACAATACATGAATGGTTCTCTAATCATTCGTCGTCTCCTTGGGCCACCAGACTATCTACATGAATGGATCTGCCAACATCTTCAATGCCTTGCAAAATATAAATACGAAATTCACCATGCTATGCAAGACATTGTTTTATTTCAGTGGAACTGCACAAAAAGATACGTTGGTTAATCCGGCTCCATGTGCCATTTAAATGTGCAAACTGATGACAAACCTTGCATGTTCCATAATCATAGGATTTACATATTTTGAATGGGAAAAGCTTGTCAAAGTTTAATCACTGATGTTTGCAAGAAGACATTAGTTTAATATATTGGAATCAGAATATCTTGTCAAATTTTGCTCATTGATGTTAGCCAGAAGACATGCATTTGATATTTTGGAGTGGGACGCCCTTTGCTGTGATCAGCGTCGATAGTTTTTTCCTATTCCTATATTCAGTTCAGAAGTAAATATTTACTCTGCTGAGATGCATAGTCACATGAATGTTGACTTATGTAATGTATTTTAAGAGTTTGTTCTGAATGTTGTCTATGAAATGCCAGGCCTTGTGAGTTTGATTGCAAAGTTGAGATTGGAATGCTCTGGCATGCGGCATCATGAGCTATTCATCGTTCCTCCCGAGAATAATGCTTCATATTGTTTTGCATGTTGATCTAATGCCAGTGATTTGCATGTTAAGAAGATCATCCTCTTCTGTTGTTTTTGTGCTTAAGAAGTTCATCGTCTTATGTTTCATTCGTGGCCTATATGACAACTCGGGTAGATTAGAGGTGAAACCATACGATCTACCAACCAACTCATCATCTTAGGCTGTGATTGGATCGTAAATGAAAGAAGATGATCTTGGGCGAAGTGCTTGGTTTATCGATTTCGACTGGTAAAATATACACTGGTCTCTCAAATTACACCCGTAACTCACCGGTTTTCGCTACAGTCCTCTGGCCAAGGTTGGAACTGCACAAAATGTTCAGATGGTTCGTGTCCTCGATAATACTTCCATCATGCACAATACATGAATGGTTCTCTAATCATTCGTCATATCCTTGGGCCACCAGACTATCTACATGAATGGAGTTGCCAACATCTTTAACGCCTTGCAAAATATAAATACGAAATTCACCATGCTATGCAAGACATTGTTTTATTTCAGTGGAACTGCACAAAAAGATACGTTGGTTAATCCGGCTCCATGTGCCATTTAAATGTGCAAACTGATGACAAACCTTGCATGTTCTATAATCATAGGCTTTACATATTTTGAATGGGAAAAGCTTGTCAAAGTTAAATCACTGATGTTTGCAAGAAGACATTAGTTTAATATATTGGAAACAGAATATCTTGTCAAATTTTGCTCATTAATGTTAGCCAGAAGACATGCATTTGATATTTTGGAGTGGGACACCCTTTGCTGTGATCAGCGTCGATCATTTTTTCCTATTCCTATATTCAGTTCAGAAGTAAATATTTACTCTGCTGAGATGCATAGTCACATGAATGTTGACTTATGTAATGTATTTTAAGAGTTTGTTCTGAATGTTGTCTATGAAATGCCAGGCCTTGTGAGTTTGATTGCAAAGTTGAGATTGGAATGCTCTGGCATGCGGCATCATGAGCTATTCATCGTGCCTACCGAGAATAATGCTACATATTGTTTTGCATGTTGATCTAATGCCAGTGATTTGCATGTTAAGAAGATCATCCTCTTCTGTTGTTTTTGTGCTTAAGAAGTTCGTTGTCTTATGTTTCATTCGTGGCCTATACGACAACTCGGGTAGATTAGAGGTGAAACCATATGATCTACCAACCAACTCATCATCTTAGGCCGTGATTGGATCGTAAATGAAAGAAGATGATCTTGGGCGAAGTGCTTGGTTTATCGATTTCGACTGGTAAAATATATACTGGTCTCTCAAATTACACCTGTAACTCACCGGTTTTCGCTACAGTCCTCTGGCCGGCTTAGTCTCTCAAAGGTGCTCATAGGAGTCCGATGATCCTGGCTTCCTGAATGAGCAGCGGGCGCTATATCAGACCATCCGTAGGGCCCACGAGGCCCTCTCCGTCGTCCTTCGAGTTGTTGCGCACGCCGTGGCGCCGAGCATTGTCACTTGTTGTAACACCCAAGATGCGGCTATATTGTTGTCACTTATCATATTTCTTTGTTCTTGATAATCATTTATTATCCATGCTATAATTGTATTGATTGGAAACTCAAATACATGTGTGGATGCATAGACGACAATATGTCCCTAGTCAGCCTCTACCGGACTAGCTCATTGATCAAAGATGGCTATGGTTTCCTAGCCATTGAAATGAGTTGTCATTTGATAACGAGGTCACATCATTAGGAGAATGATGTCATGGACGAGACCCAAACTATGAACGTAGCATATGATCATTTCCAGTTTATTGCTATCGTTATCTCCATGTCAAGTATATGTTCCTATGACCATGAGATCATGCAACTCACTGACACCGGAGGAGTACCTTGTGTGTGCCAAATGTCGCAATGTAACTAGGTGACTATAAAGGTTCTCTACAGGTATCTTCGAGGTTGTCTGTTGAGTTGGCATGGACCAAGACTGGGATTTGTCACTCCGTGTGAGAGAGAGGTATCTCAGGGCCCACTCGGTAATACAACATCATAAGAAGCTTGCAAGCAATATGACTAATGAGTTGGCCACGAGATCTTGTATTACGGAACGAGTAAAGAGACTTGCCGATAACGAGATTAAAATAGGTATGGAGATACCGACGATCGAATCTTGGGCAAGTAACATATCGATTGACAAAGGGAACTACATATAGGATTATCTGAATCCTTGACGAGGTTCAAGCGATAAGATATTCATAAAATATGTGGGAACCAATGTGGGCATCTAGGTCCCGCTATTGGTTATTGACCGTAGAGGTGTCGCAGTCATGTCTCCAGAGTTCTCGAACCCGCAGGGTCTACACACTTAACGTTTGGTGACGATATTAGTATAGTTGAGTCATTATGGTGGTTACCGAAGGTTGTTCGGAGTCCTGGATGAGATTCCGGACGTGACGATGAACTCCGGAGTAGTCTGGAGATGAAGATCGATATATTCGATGAAGGGTATTGGAGTCCGGAAGTGTTCCGGGGGTACCGGGTGATGGCCAGCATGACCAAAAGGGGTTTCGGGGGGCCCCGGCAAGTGTTGGGGGGCCTCATGAGCCAACGGGAGGGGGCAAACCAGCCAACTAAGGGGCTATGCGCCCCCTGTACCCCTTCCCACGTTGCCAGAGGAGGTGGGGGCGCCACCCCTAGGGTTCCCATCCCTTTGCCTTGAGGGCCAAGTCTCCTAGGGGGGAAACCCATCTAGGGTTTCCCTCTTGTAGCCGCCGACCCTAGATGGGATCTCCTAGGGGCGCCCCCTCTCCCCCTTCCCCCTATATATAGAGAGGTAGAGAGAGGGCAGCCGCACCCTTACACGCCTTGGCGCTGCCCCTCCTCTCACGTAGCTCTTCTCCTCATACGCGTAGTGCTTAGCGAAGCTCTGTTGTCGGATTCAGGGCTCCGCAAAACCCGTTAAGTTCGAACACAGGGGCATGAACGAAGATCTCTCCCACTCACGTCTACCTAGCGCCTCACTCTCATCTCGGTGGAAGGATTCAAGCAAACAACAGACAGAACACACAAGAGTTTATCCAGGTTCGGTTCACCGCGTGGTGTAAAACCCTACTTCCTGCTTTGGTGGATTAGCCTCGGGCGAGTTGGGATACGAGCTAGTACAATGGTTCCTGGGCTCAGGAGGTGAGCTCAGGAGGGTCAGGAGGCTAGTGTTCTTGCTCCTTGTGTTGTGGATGAGTGTCTCAGTTGATCGATCCCCTCACCGTGGGGATCCTAACTACTTATATAGGTGGCCAGGGTCCTCTTGCCCCGAAATGTTTAGGCGGGAAGGGATCCCACAACGGCCATTTTTGAGCGGGAACACAAGGATGTTCCTCTCCTGACAAAAGTGGTCTCCGCCTGCAAAAGGATCAGGCGATGACACGGTGGTGGGCTCAACGGTGACATCCTCCTTGTCGTCCTTGCGGTCTTCGGTCTTGTTGCACCAAAGGGGAAACCTTTTCCCCCCTCCTTGGGAACCAACGGCTGCACTGTCCCCTTTGCATTGAAATAGCAACTGCGCCGCTGGCGGACGCTGGCACCAGCGAGCGCAGTGCGGCACTGCTGATATCACTGCCTCCTCCTGAGGCAGGCTTGGCCTTGGATTCTCCGCCCCTCTGGAGCGCCTTGCTGAGGCCGCTCCCGAGGAGGTCTTGACGTCGTTCTCCTCGCGAGGCTTGGCCCCCTCGCGAGGGTCTTGGATAGCTGGTTGATCAGCTGGGCCGTACCAGGCCGCTTGTAGGAGCGCGTCGCGGCCCGCAGAAAGGAAAGTCTGGGTACCCTGGTTCCCAGGACGCCGACAGTAGCCATCGGGCCCAAGGCGCACGCGGAGTTGGCTTCAGGGCGAAGCCTTAGTCGAGGACGAAGCGCCGCGGGCCCCAAAAAGGCTGCAGGCCAGGCTGGCGCGTGACGGTTGGATGGGACGTGGGCGACTTCGCGTCCCACGCAGTCTTGGCAATCGTGCGATTTGACAACTCCTTGAGACGGGCGGCGGGGCTATTATGGCTGCGCGCGAGTGGCTGCCGGTTGGTCTTCGTGGCCTATAAATAGGGGGTGATGCAACACGCCTCTCACTTGACTGTCGCAGGCTGATCCCTGCTGCTTCCATTACTCCAAGGGCTTCCATGGCGCCGATTCGCAGGTTCTCGGCCGCAGAGAAGGGGAAGAGCCCGATGGTAGAGCCTGAGTGGCTCCCCCCGAAGAAGAGGCGTCGTAGTTCTCCGAGTCCGTCCCTGAGACCGTCGGACGCCCGCACATGGTGCACGCGGGCACCGCCAGGGTTTCCGCTTCCCTTGTATGCTCCAGTGGTAGGCAGACAGAACGGGGGCGGCGACAAGGGTGGCGCTATCAGTTGCCCGGAGAGACGGGCGTCTCCTCGCACCCTGCTACCATCCCATTCTGAGGATGATGCCCGCGAGTTCATCGTGTGGGCGGGGGCCCCTCCGCATTCATGGATCCTTCTCCCTCCCTTCCTGAGGGAGGTGCTCCCGGCTCGTGGCCGGGTAACGATGGAGCTGAGGCACGAGGGGTGTCGCGTTCCTTCTTCGCACGTGAAAGAGCTGTATATCGACTAGATGGGGGGTGAATAGGCAATTTTTAGGAAAGTCTTCAAAACATGGAAGTTTCGAAGACAAATGATAGAACCGATCCTATTTATATGCAGCGGAAGGTAGACTACACTAGACAAACCATAGTCAAGTATTCAATGAAGTGAAAGCATGAAGACTAATAGTAGCTAGGCAGTATGGATTAGGATGGAAGATTGTATGAAGCCAGTCAGAACAAGTAGTCACACAATGAAGTCAAACAGATAAGGCAAGCAGGCAATGACTTCACAAAGACAGACAGTAAGTAAAGAGAAGGAAGGGATAGAACCAGTAGCTTGGGGAAGATAGTGATTTGTTTGACCAGTTCCAGTTGCTGTGACAACTATACGTGTGGTTAGGGAGGCTGAGATTTAACTCAGTTAACCGCGTCTTCACCTTATTCCCCTTCAGCTAAGGATACCCAGTCCTCGCCCAATCACTCTGGTAAGTCTTCAAGGTAGACTTCCAAACCTTCACAGACTTCGTTCACCGGCGATCCACAATGACTCTTGGATGCTCAGAACGCGACGCCTAACGGCTGGAGGATTCATAGTCCTCAAGTGTAACAAGTCTTCAGGTCACGCGGACAGAAAGACTTCAGTGATGCCTAACACTCTTTGGCTCTGGGTGTTTGGGCTTTGTCCTCGCAAGGATCTCTCTCTCAAGTGCTTCGTAGTTGGGTTACTCTCAAACGACAAAAGCCGTGTACTAACTCTGAGCAGCCACCAATTTATGGTGTAGGGGGTGGGCTATTTATAGCCACTAGGTAACCCGACCTGATTTGTCCGAAGTGACCCTGGGTCACTAAGGAACTGACACGTGTTCCAACGGTCAGATTTCAAACACAAAGCGGCAACTTTACTTGGGCTACAAGTAAAGCTGACTCATCCAGCTCTCGATAAGATTTGATCTCATTGTCTTCGCTCGAAGACATAGGATTTGGTTGAGCATCACTTCAGTCACTCTGACTTTGTTCACTTGGACCCCACTTAACAGTACGGTGGTTCCTATGATTCAACAAAGAAGAAAAGGAAACAACGAAACATCTAAGTCTTCGCGCTCCATAGTCTTCGCACAATGTCTTCTCTCGTCATAGTCTTCAATATGAAAATCTTCATATACCACCATTGTCGTCAATGTCTTCATACATTTTTAGGGGTCATCTCCGGTAGGTAAACCAAATCAATGAGGGACTACTACCTGTGTTACCCTACAATTCTCACAAACACATTAGTCCCTTAACCAGGTTTGTCGTCAATACTCCAAAACCAACTAGGGGTGGCACTAGATGCACTTACAATCTCCCCCTTTTTGGTGATTGATGACAAACTGGTTAAACTTTTCAACAGGGATAAAAGTATGTGAAATTGTAAAGGATAAAGGTATTGTCGTCATAAGTACCAGAAGGCTTCCCCTGAAGATGTGCATATAAGTAATTTGCTTTTGAATGCAAGTGCACATAGCAGGTTGTACTTGTGGAGATCCTCTTCAACTTATGAAGACAATTCATCATGCACAATTGATATGTCGAATATAATGATATGCATAATGAGAAATGGACGTCTGCAAAATGACTAAGTGCGGAATTTATCGAAGCACATGCGGAATTTATCATCGCATTACAGAGTACCAGAAAACGTAGCAGACGACCATAAAGTTCAAGTGTTACAACTCAAAGAACCAAATGTAACAAAAGCGAGAGTTGTAAACACTAGGCAAAATATAAAGCACCCGCCCATATGGACCCGCTTGAAGACTATCAACTCATATGCTTCTCCCCCTTTTGTCAGTAAGGACGAAAAATGTTTGAAGACACAGAGCCTCTACTCGTTCCCAGAAGGAGTAGGAGAAGATGCAGGGTCGGCGTTGGTGTTTGGCGGTGCAGAAGTACTTGGAGCAGTGTTAACACGCGCTGAAGGAGGAGGTGGTGAGGTAGCATCATCTTGATCATCGAGCACTCTGGCATTCACCGTTGTAGCGGAGGAGGAATAATCAGAGTCTTCAAGGGACGGAGTTTGACGTAAGACATCATTCCTTGGGGGAGTGGTGTCAAACTTGAATCTTTCAGTGAAGCCATCGTCTTGAAGATCTGCTTCAGCACTCAGCAATGTCAAACTCTTCCATGACCTCTGATAGGTTTCATGTGTTACAAAGGAATTCTTGGTGGCAAGGTTGCGAATACGATTGACGTCCACCAAGAGGCTTTGCATTTGGTGCTTCAGCCAGTAGTGATGCTTATCCTGTTTCTGATGTAAGGCAACGAGAAGTTCTTGGTCATTGAGAACACGAGATCGCTTTCGAGGCCTTTGGGCAATGGTGCTCTCAGTAGCTTCAGTCTGTGCCCAGTGAGGTAAGCGAGTATGTCCAGCCACAGGATAAACACGAGTGACTGCTGGAACTCCTTCAATGGGCTGAGTGAAGATTTGGTGATCAACATTGTGAAGATAAAGAGGCTCTTTGGCAGGCTGTGGGTATATGGCTTCAACTGACATGTCAACCTCTGGCAGGAATATGAGATGGTTGCGAGCAGAAGGCTGATAGTTGATGGCAGAATGAAGCTTGATGAGGCGCATGACCCAGGGAGTGTAGAACTTGAGTCCAAAGAGATCAGCGCCTGATGCAGCCAACTGCCTGATAAAGAAGTCTTGAGCGTTGAAGCTGATGCCATTGAAGATATAGAAGACCAATGTCTTCATTGTTCCTTCAAGTTTGGCTAATGAAGAGTGTCCTTTGACAGGCCATAGAGTTCGCCTGATGATATGGTATATAGTGCGGGGCAGATACTCAAGGTCTTCAACAAAGAACTCCTTTGGGTACTCAGCATCGCGTGGCAAGGGCTTCATCATTCTCAACATTTGGCTCATGTTGGGCTCTAGCTTCTGAAAGATACTCTCCAAAGCATCGCGGTGACGTTGACAACCAGGTTCATATAGTTCTCCTGGAGTGGGCAGGCCAGTTACCTCAATGATGTCAAAGGCTTTGGCTTCATGATGGACATTTCCTGTCATCCACTCAAGGACCCATGTCTTCGGATCCCTGTTGTAGCCGCGAATGTGGAGGGTTGCATAAAATTGCAGAAGCAGCTCTTCATTCCAATGCTCTTTATCAGTGACGAAGCTCAGGAATCCAGCATCACGGAAGCAATCAAGGGCCTCTTCAAGGCAAGGCAACACAGCAATGGTTTCAGTGTCAAGACGCATATGTGGGAAGATGCGCCCTTGATCATAGAGAACACGTGAATAGTAGCTGCGTTGTTGATAGCTCCAGAACCTATCTGATAAAATCCTTGGTCTGGAATAGGGGTTCTTGGTGCTATCAAAGAAGGTGTTGTGCGCAATGAAGACATTAGCATTGAAGGACCCTGGCGAAGTGGCAGTACCTGGATACCTGGGCAGTCTTGGCTTTGGCTTCTGAACCAGAGGCCTGTGCTCGACGTGGTAATTAAATTGAGGACCAGCAGCAGGCGGAGGAACCAGAAGAGGCCAATTGACAGAGATGAGCTGGCCATAGTTGTATGCTTGCTCGATAGTATGTGGCCTTGGAGGTGGAACATGAGCAGTGGCATTGACTTCAGGCTGCTGATTTGCGTCAGGTGCAGCATTGGCTTAAGGTGCTATCAGTTCAGGCACCACATTGAATTCAGGCACCACATTAGCTTCAGCCATGACAACGTCATTGGCTTCAGTGGTGGTGTTGGTGGCCGCCTCAGAATGTGTAACCTCCACTTCAGGAGCTGGAGGGTCGGACACGTTCTCATCAAGAATAACTTGGTTGGCAAGGGGTGTGGCAACACGTGCTTCTTCTTCTCTTGCTTATTTTTCATCGTTTGATGCAGTCGGTATATCTTCAGCCGCTTTGGCTTCAGACTCAGGGATGTTCACAGTAGAAGAGGCTTCAGGAAACACTTGGCGTGAAACAGATTGGCGCTCATCTCCTTCTGGAACACTTGATTGATCGACTTGAGGCCTTGGTCCTTTGCGAAGCCTGCGAAACACTCGCGACGCTTGTGGAGATGGAGTTCGTTGGGCCTCAAAGTCTTCATCGTCAACCACTGGAGTGGTGACCTATGTTGGGGGAGTAACTGGTGTGTCTTCATCCCATGGGGATTTTTGTGGGTGATCAGCCCATGAGTCATCCTGAGCAATTGGCGTCAAAGGACAACCAATTCTGATGCGTTCGCTATTCGTGAGAACAGGCGATGATACCTCATTGTGTTTGATCTGAGGAAGGACTTCATCATCTTCAACATTGTCGTGGTGACCAATGTCTTGAGCTGCGGTGGGGTCAACAGCTGGAATGTCTTCAGGAGCCTCTGTGGTAGCAGGCTCATGAAGAGTCAGGCGACGTTCTTGTTGTGCAGATGCAGGACGAGCAATCAAAATTGGCTCAACGACAAGGTGCTCTGTGGGAGCAGCCTAGACTTTCTTGGTCTTGCGTTTCTTGGTGGGTGGAGCATCATCAGTGGTGTTCTTGGTTTTGCGCTTGCGGGCTTCAGCTTCAGCGACGTTTGTCTTCTTGAGTTCTGAAGCAACTGTGGGGACCTTAGGCTTCGAGCCTGTCATGCTGGCAGGGAAGACAATGCGAGGTTCTTCCTGCCTTGATGCTTCAACTGGGGCCACAATTGGCTTCTTCTTCTTGGCAGCCATCTTGGGGTCGATGCGAGGACGCCCAACGGACTTGCGCTTTTCATCTTCATTGTAAGCTTGGACACACTTGGCAGCCAAAACCTTTATGTGCTCGCGAGAACCCTTAGCTTCTTCACGCTTCTTGTGAAAGGCTTCCTTGAGCTCATGCATCATGACTTGAAAATTCTGGATTTCTTTGATGCTGAGCTTGGCCATATGCTTCTTGAACTGAGCCTTTTCAAAATCAATCTTGACAGTGTTCTGAGCAAGAGCTAGCTCAGAAGCAATGGCGCCGTTGAATGAGACGCTCAGGCCAATTGGAAGTTGCAGATCATTGAAGCTGAGATTGGGGGTGTCAAACCACTCATCAATGAAGTTGTTGATGACTGCCACGTCAAAGAGAGGCAAGTCATTGAAGATTTCTGCATCTTGCTTGCTCTTTATCAACTGCTCAGGTGTCATCAGCAAGATCTTCATCACAAGACAGATCAATGGAGTCATTCTCATTCCTCAGAACTGCAGCATTGAGTCAGAGCAGAATAGGGGTTGTGCATGGGCTTCTTCTTTAGCTTCTTCGGCTTGGAGATGCGAGAGTGATCTTCAAACTGCACACTTGGTGCAGGTGGAGCAGTGGCCAAAGGCTTCATTCTCGAAGCTTTTGGTGGAGTGGAAGGCTTCGAAGCCTTGGGTTTCTTCTTCTTCTTCAGCTTCGGAGGTGCAGGCGCTTCATCAGAGTCAGCGTCGTATGCACGTCAATCCACATCCGCCCCTTGAACCCTTATATGAGAGATGAGACCTTCTAAGTTGTAGAAGGGCCCAACAAGATTTGGTTCAGCTTCGCGTGTGCCATCGGTACGAGGCGCAAAGGGGCCATGGTTGAAGTCTAATCCCCAAGATTTCTTGTTCTCCTTGGCCGAGTTCTTGGCATACTGGAGGTTGCGATTGAACAGATTGTCATCTCGACACCATAGCAATGATGATGGGTCGGCATCAACTGGTTGTGGCCCTCGGACCATGCAAGGATAGAAGCCTTGCACAATGGCTTCAGCTCTGGACCTGGGTGGAAGATTTTTGTACAAAATGTATCCCCATGGTCGCTTGATGGCATTCTTCTCAGCATACTCCTGGGTCACAAACCTGTACTTGTACCACTGTTCTGCCCAATATCTTCGAATCCATTGGATTCGAGTTTTTCTCTGATTGTAGTCCTCCTCTGGATCAGTCTTGTACATCTCATAGAGGTTAGGAGGAAAGTCTCTGGAGGTGTTTCCACGGCGCTGTCTGCCACCCTTCCTAACAGATTTCTCAGTTGCCATGAGATTCAAACTGAAAGGCTTCAACACTGGCAAAGGCTTCAGTCTGCTGGTCAGACAGGAACTGGCTTCGGGAGAGTTAATGTGACGCTGCAAGAATTCTGCAAATGAATGCAGACTATGAGAACCAATGGATTCTCCCGCGGACATGTACCTGTGACAGCATTAGAGATACGAGGCAAGGGGAGAAGATCACATGCATTCTCAGAAGATTTTGAAGATAAATTGGTTTAGAAGACATTGACCTCATAGCGCGAAGACATTCACTTATATGTTGAGAGTTGGTTCTAGATTTGTACAAACCCAAGAATATGTACAAGTGAGGAATCTAACTATGTATGAAGCATAAGTGAATATACTAGGCAAATTATGAGATGTAGACATGATAGATCTAAATATGAGGAGGCAAAAACTTTTTTGGTAGAAAGGATGAATCTATCGGATCAAAAAGGACGGTAAAAAGAGGGTTTTAATTTACCACATGATGAACTGCTAGACGGAGACGAAGTGGAGGCCGAGCAGTTCGATCTTCCGTGCCCTAACTTGGCGACGGAGGACGCCTATGGCGGCGGCGGAGAAGACGATGTCCGCGACCGGCGTGAAGACGGTGTCAACGAGGATGCGACAGCTAAGCGCTTCATCGCCGGCGTTGTCGAGAGCTAGCGGTGGCGCTAGGGTTAGTCGAGGAGGAGAGGTGGTAGCAGAGTTTTGACCGTGATGGGACGAGCATTTATAAGGAAGGGAGACGGCACAGCGCAATTATGTAGGTGCTTGTGGCGGTTCTCATCTGAGGGACACATGGAGGACATGTAACGCATAGGGAGTTGTTCCATGTTCCCACGCACACCTGGACTGTCGGGGTGGTCGTTCCGGCTTCTCCAGGTTTCAGGCAATAAGGATTGAGCATTAAAAGCAGATTTAATGTTTGTCTCTGTATCTTCTGCTGACAAGGACACTGAGAAGACATTCGACGGTTCCAACAGAATGCATATGATTTGGATAGATAGAGTTTGAGGTAGAAAGCATAGAGAGGTTAGGGTCCGATCACATTCACTTAGTTCAAAAGCTTCGAATAAGAAGACATAGCTATAAGTGAAAGCTATAGAGGACATAACACAAGTCTATATATGTATATATCTGGGTAAGATCAAATTGACAAAGAGAAGACACATATGAAGATAAATCAAATGTGAAGATTTTGCAAATGTAACGCCAAGAGAAACACTTCAAGCAAAGATTTGGTGGTGGCGTTACCCACCGTATAGGAAGTATTAGACCCAGACACGGCGCACAATTATCGTGGCGCTCCGAAGTCAAATTCCGCGTTAATGTAATCACACTCAGAATGTAAGTCTTCATTGATTGAAGATATACTTTACTTCGTGTGTTGCACATCTAAGTCATCAACATGCATAAGTGTTAGGATGTGTGCTTGATTACAGGACATTCGAGGACTCCAAGATATTTAGCTCACACCGCAACTTGCAAAACCTTTTCTCATCCAAGGGCTTTGTGAAGATATTTGCCAGCTGCTCTTCAATGTTGACGTGTATGATATCAATATCTTTCTTCATGACATGATCTCTGAGAAAGTGATGACGAATTTCAATGTGCTTTGTCTTCGAGTGCTGAACTGGGTTGTTGGCAATCTTGATGGTGCTTTCATTGTCGCAGTAGAGTGGTACATGCTTCATATGGACACCGTAGTCCTTGACAGTTTGCTTCATCCAGAGAAGCTCAGAGCAGCAAGATCCAGCAGCAATGTATTCAGATTCAGCAGTGGAGAGTGATACACAGTTCTGCTTCTTTGAAGACCAACAAACAAGTGATCATCCTAGAAAGTATCATGTGCCTGATGTAGACTTGCGATCAACTTTGTCACCAGCATAATCAGCATCTGAGAATCCAACTAGATCAAACTCTGAGCCCTTTGGATACCATAATCCTAGTGTTGGGGTGTAATCCAAATATGGAAGAATTTGCTTCACAGCTAAGTGATGCGATTCCTTTGGTGCCGCTTGAAATCGAGCACACATGCAAACACTAAGCATAATATCTGGCCTAGATGCACATAAATAAAGTAAAGAACCAATCATGGAGTGGTATACCTTTTGATCGAAATCTTTACCATTGGCGTCGGGACTCAGATAACTTTTAGTTGGCATAGGCGTCATGTATCCTTTGCAGTCTTGCATTCCAAACTTCTTCAGGCAATCTTTGAGGTATTTTTCTTGAGATATGAAGATGCCGTTGCTTTCCTGGCGAATTTGAAGACCAAGGAAGAACTTCAACTCACCCATCATGGACATCTGATATTGCTCTTGCATCATGTGAGCGAACTCATCACTGTATCTTTTGTCAATGCAGCCAAAGATAATGTCATCCACATAGATTTAGCAAACAAACAGTTCACCATCATATGTCTTCGTGAAGAGTGTGGGATCTAGGAAACCAGGTTTGAAGCCGTTGCTCTTCAGGAAGTCTTTGAGTGTGTCATACCAAGCACGAGCAGCTTGTTTGAGGCCATACAGTGCCTTGTTGAGCTTGTATACCATATCAGGATGTTTTGGATCTTCAAAGCCAGGTGGTTGTGAAACATACCCTTCTTCTTCAATCTTGCCATTGAGAAAGGCACTCTTCACATCCATTTGATATAGAAGGATGTTGTGATCGTTTGCATAGGCTAGCAGTATGCGAATAGCTTCTAGCCTAGCCACAGGAGCAAATGTTTCATCGAAGTCAATCCCTTCAATTTGAGTGTATCCTTGAGCAACGAGACGAGCTTTGTTTCTGACATTTGACCATGATCATCTTGCTTGTTGCGATATATCCATTTTGTGCCTATTATGTTGTGCTTGCGGGGGTTAGGATGCTTGACAAGTTCCCATACGTTGTTCAGCTCAAACTATTGAAGCTCTTCTTGCATAGCTTGAATCCATTCAGGTTCCATGAAGGCTTCAGCAACTTTCTTGGGTTCAGATATCGAGACAAATGCAAAGTGCCCACAAAAATTTGCTAGTTGTGTTGCTCTTGAACGAGTGAGTGGACCAGGTGCATTGATGCTGTCAATTATCTTCTCAACTTGTACTTCATTTGCAACACGAGGGTGAACTGGACGAAGATTTTGCTCTTGCTGGTCATTGTCATCATTAGAAGGATTGTCTTCAGGTTGATTGGGAGCAGAAATGATGAGTTCCTTGTTAGGCTGTGCTTCAGAAGGCATGATTTCACCTGTTCCCATTAGCTTGATAGATTCACTGGGTGGAGCATCATCCAGCACATTTGGCACGAACTCTCTTTGTGAGCCATTCGTCTCATCAAACCGCACATCCACAGTTTCAACCACCTTATAGAGAAAGAGGTTGAAGACTCTATAGGAGTGCGAGTCCTTTCCGTAGCCGAGCATGAAACCTTCATGTGCTTTTGGTGCAAATTTTGATTTGTGATGTGGATCCTTGATCCAGCACCACGCTCCAAATACCCTGAAGTAACTGACATTTGGCTTCTTGCCAGTAAGGAGTTCATAGGAAGTTTTCTTCAAAATCTTGTGAAGATAAACACGGTTGATGACATGGCATGCTGTATCAACAGCTTCGGGCCAGAACTTTCTTGGTGTCTTGTATTCATCGAGCATCGTTTGAGCCATCTCAATGAGGGTTCTGTTCTTGCGCTCCACGATGCCATTCTGCTGAGGTGTGTACGGAGCTGAGAACTCATGAGTGATTCCCATTGTATCTAGATAAAGATCAAGGCCGGTGTTCTTGAACTCGGTGCCATTGTCACTTCTGATATGCTTGATCTTTACGCCATAGTTGTTCATGGCATGGTTGGCGAATCGTCTGAAGACATCTTGTACTTCAGTCTTGTAGAGAATTATGTTCACCCATGTGTATCTTGAGTAATCATCAACAATGACGAAGCCATAGAGACAAGCTGTAGTAGTGAATGTAGAGTAGTGAGTAGGGCCAAATAAGTCCATGTGAAGCAGCTCGAAGGGTTGGGATGTCGTCATGATTGTCTTCGAGGGATGCTTGGCCCTAGTCATCTTCCCAGCTTCGCGGGCACCGCACAGATGATCTTTCTTGAACTTGACGCCCTCGATGCCTACGACATGCTTCTTCTTCGCAAGAGTGTGCAAGTTCCTCATGCCGGCATGTCCTAGCCTCCGATGCCAGAGCCAGCACTCTGAAGCTTTTGCTAGAAGACATACGGCCATCTGTGGTCCTGCTGAGAAATCTACCATATACAGATCACCTTTCCGATATCCTTCAAAGACTAGAGACTTGTCAGATTCCATTAGCACAAGGCAACGATATTTTCCAAATATCACAATCATGTTTAAGTCACAAAGCATTGAGATAGACATTAAGTTGAAACCAATGGATTCAACAAGCATGACTTTATCCATGTGCTGATCCTTTGAGATTGCAACTCTACCTAGACCCAATACCTTGCTTTTACCAGTATCAGCAAATGTGATGTGACTCTTGTTAGATGAACGTAAGGTTGAGTCCATAAGAAGACTTCGATCACCAGTCATATGATTAATGCATCCGCTGTCCATAATCCATTCTGAAGTCTTTGGTGTCATACCCTACAGTGTAGTTAGGGGGGATAGGCTTCACAAAGAGTATTGTGAAGCATAAACATTTGACGAGTAAGTGGATTATGAAAGCTTAGATCCAAGTTGGGACTGTTAGGATGAATGGCAAGCAATACAGAAACAAAATACATAGTAAGACCATTTGGGCATCTGATCTTGCGCCCTACAAGATGTTTTAGGTCCCCAGCAATAGCATCAGATGCATTTGGTTTTTGGCTGGAGACCTTTCCCTGCAAGAGAAAGTTAATTCTTCTTAACCATCCACATCTTCAGGGGTGGCTTAGAAGCAATGAGTCTAAGTGCAGCATCTGAGAATTTTGGTTTTGGAGCCCTAGCAAATAGCCTTGCAGGAGGAGAATGATACTCATAAGAATAAGCAGAAAAGTTCTTTGTTTTGTGAATATAGCGGTTTTGGGAAACACGCTCATATTCATGGGTCTGAGTACAATTTCCCTGCAAAACATTGGCATTAGGGTGACTCAGGTGAGTCCTCTGTCTATATGAAGCCTTAGGACCGTATGAAGCCTTTGGTCTGGGGTTTGTCTTCTTCCCAGGTGGTGTCATGATGACATTTACTGGAAGCTTCTCAAGACAACCTTTGGGAACCCAGATCTTCTTAATAGGTGGCCCGTTCCTGCAGTTAGTACCAATATACCTGACAAACACTTCACCATATTGATTCTTAAACAGTTTATAGTTTGCATTAAAGGATTCATCAATGATAATAGGATTAGCACAAGTGAAGCCAGATAAGGTAGACGGATCCACTGAAGGCTCCTTTGGAGCAACCCATGTGGTTTTGGGGTACTGCTCAGGCTTCCAGTATGAACCATCAACATTCATTTTCCTCTCGAACCCTACACCCTCTTGCCTAGGGTTTCGGTTCAGAATCTACTTTTTGAGGACATCACATAACGTCTGATGCCCTTTGAGGCTTTTGTACATCCCTATTTCAAGCAAAGTCTTCAACCTAGCATTTTCATCGGCAATAGTAGTGGTATCCTCAGCAGAGGGGTTATTTACCACATCAGCAGTTAAAGATATTGCAACAGTAGCAACAGTAGAACATTGAGCAACAGATGTAGCGTTATCATGCTCAATGCATTTTAGGCATGGTGGTTCAAATCCTTCCTGAGCGGAGCTGATCTGTTGAGCGCGGAGTGACTCATTTTATTTTTGAAGATCTTCATGAGCCGCTTTCAATTTCTCAAGTACTTGCTTCCTTTGAAGATAATCGTAGGAAAGCTTTTCATGAGTTTTTGAGAGCGATTCATGACGACTTTCAAGTTCCTCATACTTAACATGAAAATTTTTTATGTCTTCAATTAAGGACTGAGAACGGATCATTTCTGTGTCCAACAGGGCATCGCTTTTGTCTAACAGTTTTTGAATATGTTCCATAGCTTTCTGTTGTTCGGTGGCGATTTTAGCAAGTGTTTTGTAGCTAGGTTTGGATTCACAGTCGGAGTCATCTTCACTAGATGTTTGAAAATAAGCATCGCATGATTTTACCTTGGCACCGCGTGCCATGAAGCAGTAGGAGGGAGCGGAGTCGTCGTTATCATCATCATCAGTGTTGGTGACGGAGCCATTGTCTTCAGTGTTGAAGATGGACTTGGCAACATAGGTTGTGGTTAGAGCCAGACTTGCAACACCAGAATCAGACTCCTCCTCAGACTCCACCTCCGCTTCTTCTGAAGCAGACTCCTCCTCTGAATCCATCTCCTTGCCAACAAATGCACGAGCGTTGCCAGATGAATTCTTCTTGTGTGATGAATACTTCGATGAAGACTTGGAAGAAGACTTTGAGTATTTCTTCTTTTTCTTGTCATCAGAATCATATTCCTTGCTCTTCTTCTTCATCTTCTCATTGTCCCATTGAGGAGACTCGGAGATGTAGTGACCAGGTTTCTTGCATTTGTGACATGTTCTCTTCTTGTGGTCTTGGGTGGAAGCTTCATCATTTCTTGAGCTAGATCGTGAAGACTTTCAGAAGCCTTTCTTCTTTGTGAATTTCTGGAACTTCTTCACAAGCATGGCAAGCTCCTTTCCAATGTCTTCAGGATCACCAGAACTGCAGTCAGATTCTTCTTCAGATGAGGAAACAACCTTTGCCTTCAAAGCGCGAGTTCGGCCATAGTTGGGACCATAGATGTTATGTTTCTCTGATAGCTGGAACTCATGTGTGTTGAGCCTCTCAAGTATGTCAGACGGATCGAGAGTCTTGAAGTCAGGGTGCTCCTGAATCATCAGGACAAGGATGTCAAATGAGCTGTCAAGTGATCTCAGGACTGTCTTGATGATTTCATGCTTGGTGATCTCAGTGGCACCAAGTGCCTGAAGCTCATTTGTGATGTCAGTGAGGCGATCGAATGTGAGCTGCACATTCTCATTGTTGTGTCTCTTGAAGCGATTGAAGAGGTTGCGAAGGACACTGATCCTTTGATCTCTCTGGGTTGAGACGCCTTCGTTGACCTTGGAAAGCCTATCCCAGACTTGCTTCGACATTTCCAGAGCACTCACACGACCATACTGTCCTTTGGTCAGATGACCACAGATGATGTTCTTTGTAGTGGAATCCAGTTGAACGAGCTTCTTGACATCAGCAGGGGTGACACCTTCACCAGTCTTGGGAACACCGTTCTTGAGGACATACCAGAGGTCCACATCAATGGCTTCAAGGTGCATGCGCATCTTGTTCTTCCAGTAAGGGTATTCAGTGCCATCGAAGACGGGGCACGCAGCGGAGACTTTGATTATCCCTGCAGTCGACATAGCTAAAACTCTAGGTGGTTAAACCGAATCACACAGAACAAGGGAGTACCTTGCTCTGATACCAATTGAAAGAGCTATATATCGACAAGAGGGGGGGTGAATAGGTGATTTTTAGGAAAGTCTTCTCATCATGGAAGTTTCGAAGACAAACGATAGAACCGATCCTATTTATATGCAGCGGAAGGTAGACTACACTAGACAAGCCATAGTCAAGTATTCAATGAAGTGAAAGCATGAAGACTAACAGCAGCTAGGCAATATGGATCAGGATGGAAGATTGTGTGAAGCCAGTCAGAACAAGTAGTCACACAGTGAAGTCAAACAGATAAGGCAAGCATGCAATGACTTCACAAAGACAGACAGTAAGTAAAGAGAAGGAAGGGATAGAACCAGTAGCTTGGGGAAGACAGTGATTTGTTTGACCAGTTCCAGTTGATGTGACAACTGTACATCTGGTTAGGGAGGCTGAGATTTAACTCAGAAGACCGCGTCTTCACCTTATTCCCCTTGAGCTAAGGACATGCAGTCCCCGCCCAATCACTCTGGTAAGTCTTCAAGGTAGACTTACAAACCTTCACAGACTTCGTTCACCGGCGATCCACAATGACTCTTGGATGCTCAGAACGTGACGCCTAACCGGCTGGAGGATTCACAGTTCTCAAGTGTAACAAGTCTTCAGGTCACGCAGACAAAAAGACTTCAGTGATGCCTAACACTCTTTGGCTCTGGGTGTTTGGGCTTTGTCCTCGCAAGGATCTCTCTCTCTCAAATGCTTCGGAGGTGGGTTGCTCTCAAACGACAAAAGCCGTGTACTAACTCTGAGCAGCCACCAATTTATGGTGTAGGGGGTGGGCTATTTATAGCCACTAGGCAACCCGACCTGATTTGTCCGAAGTGACCCTGGGTCACTAAGGAACTCACACGTGTTCCAACGGTCAGATTTCAAACACACGCGACAACTTTACTTGGGCTACAAGTAAAGTCGACTCATCCAGCTCTGGATAAGATTTGCTCTCATTGTCTTCGCTCGAAGACATAGGATTTGGTTGAGCATCACTTCAGTCACTCTGACTTTGTTCACTTGGACCCCATTTAACAGTACGGTGGTTCCTGTGACTCAACAAAGAAGAAAAGGAAACAACGAAACGTCTAAGTCTTCGCGCTCCATAGTCTTCACACAATGTATTCTCTCTTCATTGTCGTCAATATGAATATCTTCATATACCACCATTGTCGTCAATGTCTTCATACATTTTTAGGGGTCATCTCTGGTCGGTAAACCGAATCAATGAGGGACTACTACCTGTGTTATCCTGCAATTCTCACAAACACATTAGTCCCTCAACCAGGTTTGTCGTCAATACTCCACAACCAACTAGGGGTGGCACTAGATGCACTTACAGCATGCCGACGTGGAGGTGATTTCTTCTGGCCAGGTCTTCATGACCAGGGGTTGGGGTGTGGTGCCTCGCGCCTGCGCCCCCGCCGGGAGGCACATTCTTCATTTCGTGTTGGATACGACGGGCACGATGACCTTCGAAGTCTTCGAGGCGGACGACCAGCGGCTGCCGTGTGGCGCGGGGAATGGGCTCATCGATGACCATTCCCTATGCCGTCAGGTCAGCGAGGCACTCACCATTGGCTATGCCTCCGACTCTCCTGGTAGCAGTTACGCTACCCCTGAGACGGCCTCGCGCTCCGACGGGAGCTATGAGCCACCAAGTCGCCGCCCCTATCGCCGGAGGGAAATGGTGTCCTCCCGGCGTCGTTGTTGTTGAAGGAGTTCAAGCCGCAATCCTCGGGAGCGTCTTCCTTAGCTTGGTTCATGCGGGATGTCATGGAGGGCTCCACAAGGGCATGTAAATTCTTGTAATACTTTTGCTATTGTTTGGCGTTATAAACTTATGTCCTGCATGGGACCCTTGTTTAGAGCATGGCTTTCCCTTCCTTCTGTCCTTGCGGTAGTTTAGGGCCCTACGCCTGCGAGACCCAGTCCCGGGACAAGCCTCAGCCTGCGCTGGTATGCCAGGTCACGATGTCGTGGTCAAGGCCAGGAGGTGAGGGGTCCAGGGTCCGGTAGGAGCCCCCGAGGCGCGATGCTCAGGAGGTCCCTCTTGGCGTGCAAGCAGCCATCCACTGGTCCATCGGGAAGGGTTTTCATGCCTCAGCGGATTCGTGATTATAGTAGATGGCGGTGTATGTACGCGAGTAGGTGTGGCGTTGAAAACTTATCTTAGCGGTTCCTGTGGTCAGGTGGTGATGGTACTTGATTTCCTGTTGCCCCTTCCCTTGAGGCAGGGTTTTGCGTCTAGGTTCCTTCATGAGGAGACGGCGATGGTCACTCCCGAGGCCCTGGGAACGAAGGTCACGGGGCTGGCGGGGACGTTTCTCCAGGCCGCTACCATCGCAGCTGAGGAGGAGAAGACCGGTGATGCTACGCTCGGCGATGCCTGGTCCGTTCCTGTTTAGTGAGAGAAGTGCGAGTGCCTTGGGGAGGCGTAAGAACTTTGCTTGAATTTGAAAAACTTGGCATTATTGTAATAGCTAGATGATTTCCATGCTTGCTTCCTTTCATGTTTGCCTAGGTGCTCTGCGTCAGCAGGGCCCAACCCCGTGCATACCTCGACCGCCTTTGAGCCCTCCGGTGACCGGGGTTACCGTAGTAACTAGACTCTCCATTGAGTCCTCCGGACGACCGGGGTTACCGTAGCAACTAGAATCAAGGGATGAGGGGCTACGTGGCTAGTGAGGCCCTTGGGTCGCAATGCCCAAGGGTCCCCCTTGACGTTCAAGCGATCCCGTTTTTGTTCTGCGTCGGCAGGGCCCAACCCCGCGCATACCTCGATCGCCATTGAGCCCTCCGGATGACCGGGGTTATCGTCATAACTAGACTCAAGGGATGATGGGCTACGTGGCCAGTTAGGCCCCTGGGTCGCGATGCCCAGGGGTCCCCCTTAACGTATGAACGACTCTCATGAAGGAGAACGAGCACCATACCTTGCCCACATGCCTTCGCCTGGGATGGGGGCACGAGAAGGCCAGGTGTCTGGGCACCTGGTAGGGCGGCGTCTGCCAGGCGTGACCTGAGCATAGCCCCCGTGCCTAGCCCCCCTCACGACACCCATCCAAGGAGAAGCTGTGAGCGTCGTGAGCTGAAAAGCTCCCCGAGGTTGGTGCAACCACTGGGGGCCACCCACAGTTGTTTATAACTAGCGCGGAGCATAGAGCTACCACACTTGCGCGGAGTGTGGGCATAACTGCGCCTCGGTCGTAGCGGCCAGCACGGAGCTTGGTGCTTCCAGTTGTTCGTGGGCATAACCGCTCCTCGGTTGGATCTGCTAGCACGGAGCTTGGTACTTCCACTGGACCGTGGCAGGGAACCTCCCACCGGGAGAGACTCCGGGGCGTGTACAGCCCCGTCCTGACACGTGGCTTGCACGGTAGGACAACCAAGGTGTATATAGGCCCTCCTCAGGACGAGCTGAACGACTCTGAGGAGGTTCTCGTGAGCTTACGCATCACTCACGAGACCCTACCCTTAGGCGGGGTGCGCCTATGTCTTCTTCTGCAAAATGTGAAAAGAGAGGTATCGTGTCGACCTTCGCTGAGTGCATCTCTAGAGGGTATCGGATGAGAAAGCCGCAGCACCAGCGACCCCAGGAGGTGACGTCACGGGAATGGCTCGCGAGACAGAGCTCAACCACTGGATTTGTCGACGCTGCAGGAACGGACCCGAGCACAGACGTCGTGCCCAGTCTTCTCATGCAACGATCGAAAAGAAAAATAGCCGGCGCGCGGTTCCCGCGTGAGCGAGGCACCTGCCACGGGCCCCTACTTACCCATCCACGATTTGCCCATGCGAGAACAAGGCACCAAGGACCATGGGAGGTGACATCATGGGAATGGCTCGCGAGACAAAGCTCAGCCCTTGGGTTTATCGACGCTGCAGGGACGGACCCGAGCACAAACATCGTACCAGTCCTTAATCATGGGGCGGTCGCGAGTGGGCTCACAAGGGCTCATGACCTTAGTGGCGGTGAGGACACCGAGCATGTAGATAATGCGAATGGAAAGAAACATCTAGCCTTGATCATGCAAAAAGGGAGATAACCGCAGGGGAACAGCCCCGAGCGGTCCGAGGATGATGCAGCCCGAGAGGCGTCCTCGTTTGGATACCTGAAGTGTCACCTGATACTTGTCGAAGGAGAGTTGGGGAAGCTGAAGACGCGAGCCGCGTGGGTCGCTCTCGAGGATCGTCGGGTTCCTGGGGCCCAGGGGCTCTGGAGGCTCTCAGTGGTCGCGCGGGTCCGGTTCTCGCTCCGTCTGGACCGCCTGCCACTGAGCCTCCCGAGCTCCCAAGGCCTGCTGTGCAAGATGCTGGAACATGGCAGCTGCGTTGCGGAAGCCGAAGAGCGCGCGTACGTAGCTGCAGGGAAGGGCCCTCCTCCGGCCGACCACCGTCGGCCAGAAGGGCTCCTGAGAGGCGGCTCGGTTGAGATCCGCGATGTCGACACAAACGCGGAAGCAGTCGCTTGGGCTGCGAGCAGTTGAACTTGGGGTTGTGCGGTTACGCCCACCACGGATGAGTGTTGCATACTGAAGTTCCTCGGTAACTTGGTCGATGAAGTCCTGAGCCCCCAGCGCTGAACGGCTCACGCTGGGCTCACAAAAACATGCATCAAGATATGCTTGCAGGTGGTGCTCGAACACCTCCCTCGAGACGTCGGTCAGCCCGGAGACACTCCAGAGGAGATCCCCCGAGCCCGTCACGAGAGGGGCGTCGAGCGTGCCCCCCCTATGCGAGGGTGGAAGGCGCCTCGTCAGCAGGCGCAGGTCCGGAGACCAGGCCGCCGGGAGCCCCTGCGTCCTGAGGTCCGTCGACAGGTAGGTTCTTCTTCTTCTTGGGGGCGGTCTGCAGGGCGAGGACGGCTCCATCCTCATCGGAGCATTTGACCGCCGCGGTCTGGTAGGCACGCTCCAGGGAACGCACTGCTTCCTTCTCGTCGGAGGCGATCGTGATGACTCCGCCGCTCCCGGGCATCTTGAGGACGTTGTAGCCGTGATGTGTCGCCGCCATGAACTTGGCGATGGCAGGATACCCAAGGATGGCGTTGTACGGGAGGTGGATGTTGGCGATGTCGAAGTCGATGAGCTCTGTGTGGTAGTTTTCGCGGTCACCGAAGGTGACGGGGAGGGGGACCTGCCCCATCGGGAGTGTGGAGCCATCCGTGACTCAGTAGAATGGCTTGGTTGGGTGGAGCTGATCCTAGGGAACCTGGAGCATCTCGAAGGTCTGGACGGAGAGAACGTTGAGCCCTGCTCCGCCGTCGATGAGGGTCTTGGTCACGAGGACGTTGATGATGGTCGGGGTGCAGAGCATCGGGAGGGCGCCTAGGGCCGCAGTGCACTTGAGCTGGTCCTTGGGGTCGAAGGCGATGACTTGCTTGGTCCACCTAAGGTTGCGCGCGGCGTTAGGCCTGGGAAGCGCCGCGTTCACCTCACGGGCAAACTTCTTGAAGATGTGGTGGGAAGCCGGGGCATGGGCTCCTCCCAGGATGCATGCAACTGCACGCGGCTCCTGGAAGCCCCCTGTCCCGTCTCCTTGGCGGTCGTCATCGTTCCTCCTTGGCGGTGGTGGCAGGGGAGGCAGGCCTCCATTGCCGTGAGGGCGACCCTCACGAGGCTGGTCGCGCCAGGGGGCGTCACGGGGCTGCTCCTGCCAGTGGTCTTCCCGAGGCTGCTCACGCCACCCTTGGCGCGAGTTCCTGCCATCCCAACGTCCTCCTCCTCGTCCTCCTCCACGGCCGTAGCCGCGGTTGTCGCGCTCAGGGCGCTGCCCGACGCGCACGCCGCGCATCGCTCTGAGCTCCTGGAAGTCGTTGGTGTTGTAGCTGTGGACGTTGTGGAAGAAGCAGTATGGTCGGTTGTCTCTGGTGAGGTCATCGTAGCCGCAGCCACGCTTCACTTCTGGCTCCTCGGCCAGCATGGCGGGTCCCTTGCGCTTTGATTCCTTGGCCTTGGTCTTCTTGTCGTCCGCCTCTGCCTCAGGTAGCTCCTGAAGGGAGAGGCGGCCTTCCTCCGCCCTGGCGCACTTTGCCGCGAGCTTGAACATCTCGAGGGCTGTGCACATGTCCTCGTGAATGGTGAGCTCTTCCCTCATCCTGACGTCGCGGATGCCATCAGAGAATGCGGAGATGATGGCCTCTTTTGAGACCCTGGGGATCCGGAGGCGCATGGTGTTGAAGCGTTGGATGTACTTTTGCAGGGTTTCTCCCGGCTGCTGCCTCACGCGGCGCAGATCGGCAGCTGCCAGGGCTCGGTCTCGTGTGCCTTGGAAGTTCGCGACAAAACGCTCGCAAAGCTCTTCCTAGGAGGAGATGGATCCCACGGGGAGGTTCAGGAGCCAGGAGCGTGCACCGTCCTTCAGAGCCATGGGGAACCAGTTTGCCATGACCTGTTCGGTCCCATTGGACGCCTCGATGCTCAGCTCGTTGAGTTGGAGGAACTCCGTGGGGTCAGTGGTGCCGTCGTAGCGTGGAGGCAGGTCCGGCTTGAACTTGCCGGGCCAGACGAGGTGCCGTAGCTCACGAGCTAGGGCGCGACACCCAGCTACGCTCATGATCGCAGGCGCCCCTTGCGCCTGTGGTGCTGGTTCTTGAGGTGCTGGCGCCACAACCTCCTATGGCGCGCGGTCTGGGCGCTGTGGGCCAGGGAGCCGGCGAGCCCCTGCATGAGGGTGCGGAATCACCTGGCAGCTCTCCTAGTCGCACGCATGGGCTCTGCGGGGTTGCTCACGTCGAGGGGCCTCGCACCGAGCCTCCTGGCCTGCGTGGTGGGGTGGAGGCGGAGCTGGGACCCCGTGGCCTTCGTTCCATGCCGGGGGCGACGGAGGACGTGAGGAGTGCATTGGTGCAGGTGCTTCTCCAGCGGCATTGACGAGCTCGGTGATGCGGTGGAGCCACTCGTCGTAGAGGTCATCTGCTGGGCGTTAGCGCAAGAGCTCCCGCGCCATCAGCAGCGCAGGCTGCTGGTAGAACGGCCCGCGGCGGACCAGCGAGGACGACGTTGCGGCCGGCGAGGGTGAAGGTGTTGCCGTGCGGCCATCCCGCCGCACGGACAGTGGCAGCGACGAGTCCAGCTACTCGTGGACAGTCGGGTTAGTGGCGGCGTTGGCGACCGGCAAGTTGGGGCGGAGTGGTGCGCCGTTGCCCGCGGGCGCCGTCTGAGCGACGTTCGAAGCGCGGCGGGCGGCGCAAGCTCGGCGTGTGTCCACCATGGCTGTGGAGCAGGGTCGACGACGAGAATGCGACGAGGTCATCGGAGAGGCGAGATTTCGACACGCCCCCTACCTGGCACGCCAAATGTCGGATTCAGGGCTTCGCAAAACCCGTTAAGTTCGAACATAGGGGCGTGAACGAAGATCTCTCCCACTCACGTCTACCTAGCGCCTCGCTCTCATCTCGGTGGAAGAATTCAAGCAAACAACGGACATAACACACAAGAGTTTATCCAGGTTCGGGCCACCGCGTGGTGTAAGACCCTACTTCCTGCTTTGGTGGATTAGCCTCGGGCGAGCTGGGATATGAGCTAGTACAATGGTTCCTGGGCTCAGGAGGTGAGCTTAGGAGGGTCAGGAGGCTAGTGTTCTTGCTACTTGTGTGGTGGATGAGTGTCTCAGTTGATCGATCCCCTCATAGTGGGGATCCTAGCTACTTATATAGGCGGCTAGGGTCCTCTTCCCCCGAAATGTTTAGGCGGGAAGGGATCCCACAATGGCCATTTTTGAGCGGGAACACAAGGACGTTCCTATCCTGACAAAAGTGGTCTCTGCCTGCAAAAGGATCAGGCGGTGACACGATGGTGGGCTCGATGGTGACATCCTCCTTGTCGTCCTTGTGGTCTTCGGTCTTGTTGCACCAAAGGGGAAACCTTTGCCCCGCTCCTTGGGAACCAACGGCTGCGCTGTCCCCTTTGCACCGAAAGGGCAACTGCGCCGCTGGCGGACGCTGGCACCCGCTCGCGCGGTGCTTCACTGCAGATATCACTTCCTCATCCTGAGGCAGGCTTGGCCTTGGATTCTCCGCCCCTCCGGAGCGCCTTGTTGAGGCCGCTCCCAAGGAGGTCTTGACGTCATTTTCCTCGCGAGGCTTGGCCCCCTCGCGAGGGTCTTGGACAGCTGGTCAATCAGCTGGGCTGTACCAGGCCGCTTGTAGGAGCGCATCGCGGCCCGCAGACAGGCAAGTCTGGGTATCCTGGTTCCCAGGACGCCGACATCTGCCATAATTCCTCCACGGCCACCACCACCACGCCGTCGTGTTGCCGGAGGACTCGAGCTACCACTTCACCTTCGCTCGCTAGATCGAGGAGGTGAAGGCATCATCAAGCCGTACGTGTGTTGAACGCGGAGGTGCCGTCCGTTCGGCGCTAGATCGGAGTTCGCAGGACAGTTCGTGATTGGATCGCGAAGACATAGCACTACATCAATCGTGTTCTTGAATGCTTCCGCTTAGCAATCTACAAGGGTATGTGAATCCAACTCTCCTCTCGTAGATGTGCATCTCCTAGATTGATCTTGGGTGTTTGTAGGGAAATTTTTGTTTCCCATGCAATGTTCCCCAACAGTGGCATCAAGAGCTAGGTCTATGCGTCGATGACATCACGAGTAGAACACACATGAGCTTATGGGCGTTGATATTCAGATTTTTTCCTTCCCTAGTCTTATTTTGATTCAGCGGTATTGTGGGATGAAGCGGCTCGAACCAACCTTACATGTCCACGTACATGAGACCGGTTCCATCGACGGACATGCAACTTGTTGCATAAAGATGGCTGGCGGGTGTCTGTCTCTCCCACCTTAGTTGGATCGGATTCGACGAAGGCGGTCCTTGTAGAAGGCTGAATAGAAATTTTCATATCACTATTGTGGCTTTGTGTAGGTAAGAATCGTTCTTGCTAGATACCCATAGCAGCCACGTAAAACGCGCAACAACAAATTAGAGGACGTCTAACTTGTTTTTGCAGGGTATGTTGTGATGTGATATGGCTAAGGACATGATGAGATATATTTGATGTATGAGATAATCATGTTTTGTATAATTTATCACGACTTACATGTCGATGAATACGGCAACCGGCAGGAGCCATAGGGGTGTCTTTAATTATTGTATGACATGCGTGTCAATCATTAAACGTTTTGTAATGCTTTACTTTATTGCTAAGTGGTAGCAATAGTAGTAGAAGCATGGTTGGCGTGACAACCCCGATGGCAGCATGATGATGGAGATCATGATGATGGAGATCATGGTGTCATGCCGGTGAAGATGGAGATCATGCTGGTGCTTTGGAGATGGAGATCAAAAGCACAAGATGATGGCCATATCATGTCACTTATGATTTGCATGTGATGTTAATCGTTTTATGCATCTTATTTTTCTTAGGACGACGGTAGCATTATAAGGTGATCCCTCACTAAAATTTCAAGATAAAACTGTGTTCTCCCCAAGTGTGCACCATTGCAAAAGTTCATCGTTTCGAAGTACCACGCGATGATCGGGTGTGATAGACTCTACGTTTACATACAACGGGTGCAAGCTAGTTTTGCACATGCAGAACACTTGGGTTAAACTTGACGAGCCTAGCATGTACAGACATGGCCTCGGAGCACAAGAGACCAAAAGGTCGAACATGAGTCATATAGTAGATATGATCAACATGGAGATGCTCACCATTGAAACCACCTCATCTCACGTGATGATCGGACTTGGGTTGGTGAATTTGGATCGTGTTGCACTCGGACGACTGGAGGGATGTTGATTTGAGGGGGAGTTCTTAGGTAATATGATTAATTGAACTCTTTATCATGAACAATGAACAATAGTCTAAAATTACCTTTGCAAATTATGTCGTAGACCAATAGCTCGCGTTGTAGCTCCCTATTTTAATACGTTCCTAGAGAAAGACTAAGTTGAAAGATTGTGAGCAATTGTGTGGACTAGGTCCATAATCTGAGGGTTCTCCTCACTTCTGCACAGAAGGCTTATGTCCTTAATGCGCTGGTCGGTGTACCAACCCCTCTAGTGTCGTTTGTGGATGTTGTGAACATCTGTCAGACACGTTCTGATGACTACCTGATAGTTTAGTTCTCCATGCTTTACAGCTTTGAATCGGGGCTTCAAAGGAATTTTGAACGTCCTGGAGCATATGAGATGTTCCAGGAGTTGAAGTTTATTTTTGTGAAAAATGCGCGGATCGAGAGGTATGAGACCTCTGACAAGTTTTTTGCCTACAAGATGGAGGAGAATAGCTCAGCCAGTGAGCAAGTGCTCAGAATGTCTCGATGCTATAATCGCTTGAATCAAGTGGGAGTTTATCTTCTAGATAAGATAGTGATTGACAGAGTTCTCTAGTCACTATCACAAAGCTGCTAGAACTTCGTGATGAACTACAACATGAAAGGAATGGAGATGATCCCGGAGTTATTCAGGGTAGGCCGCGAAGGTAGAAATCAAGAAGGAGCATCAAGCGTTGATGCTTAACAAGACCATTGATTTCAAGAAGGGCAAGGGCAAGAAGGGAACCTTCATGAATGGCAAGCCAGTTGCCGCTCCAGTGAAGAAACCCAAGGTTGAACCCAAACCCGAGACTAAGTGCTTCTATTGTATGGGGAACGATCACTCGTAGAGGAACTACCCCAAATACTTGATAGATAAGAAGGCTGGCGACTTCAACAAAAGTTTATTTGATATACATCTTATTGATGTGTACCTTACTCGTACTCCTAGTAGCACCTGGGTATGAGGTACCAGTTCAGTTGCTAATATTGGTAACTCGAAACAAAAGTTGCGGAATAGACGGAGACTAGCTAACGGTGAGGTGACGATATGTGTTGGAAGTGTTTCCAAGGTTGATGTGATCCCCATCACACGCTCCCTCTACCTTCGAGATTAGTGTTGAACCTAGATAAATGTTATCTGGTGTCTGCGTTGAGGCATCAACATGATTAGATTGTGTTTATTGCAATACAGTTATTCATTTAAGTCAGAGAATAATGGTTATTCTGTTTACATGAATAATACCTTATATGGTCATGTACCCAATGTGAATGATTTATTGAATCTCGATCGTAGTGATACACGTGTTCATAATATTGATGCCAAAAGATGTAGAGTTGATGATGATAGTACCACTTTCTCGTGGCACTGCCGCTTAGGTCATGTTGGTGTAAAGCGCATGAAGAAACTCCATGCTGATGGACTTTTGGAGTCTCTTAATTTTGAATCACTTGACACATGCGAACCATGCCTCATGGGCAAGATGACCAAAACCCCGTTTTCCGGAACAATGGAACGGGCAAGTGACTTGTTGGAAATCATACATACTGATGTGTGCGGTTCGATGAGCGTTGACGCGCGCGGTGGATATCATTATTTCCTCACCTTCATTGATGATTTGAGTAGATATGGGTATATTTACTTGATGAAGCATAAGTCTGAAATGTTTGAAAAGTTCAAGCAATTTCAGAGTGAAGTCAAGAATCATCGTAATAAGAAGATCAAATCCCTATGATCCGATTGATGGGGAGAATATTTGAGTTATGATTTTGGCAATCACTTAAGACAACGTGGGACTGTTTCACAGTTGACACCACCTGGAACACCACAGCGTAATGGTGTGTCCCAACGTCGTAATCGTACCTATGGGATATGGTGCATTCTATGATGTCTCTTGCCAATCTGCCAATATCGTTTTGGGGTTATGCATTAGAGACAGCTGCATTCACTTTAAATAGGGCACCATATAAGTCCTTAGACACGACACCGTATGAACTATGGTTTGGCAAGAAACCTAAGCTGTCGTTTCTTAAGGTTTGGGTTGCGATGGTTATGTCAAAAGGCTTCAGCCGGAAAAGCTCAAACCCAAAGCGGACAAATGCATATTCATAGGATACCCAAAGGAGACGGTTGGGTATACCTTCTATCTCAGATCCGAGGGCAAAGTGTTTGTCGCTAAGAATGGGTCCTTTCTCGAGAAGGAGTTTCTCTCGAAAGAATTGAGTAGGATAAAGATAGAACTTGATGAGGTTGTTGAACCTTCACTTCAACCAGATAGTAGCGTAGTGCAGAAAGAATTTTCTGTGGCACCTACATCATTTGAAGAGGAAACTAATGATGGTGATCGTGAGCTTTTGGATCAAGTTACTATCGAACCTCGTAGGTCGATAAGGATACGTACTACTCCTGAGTGGTACGGTAACCCTGTCTTAGAGGTCATGTTGTTGGACAATGGTGAACCTACGAGCTATGGAGAAGCGATGGTGGGCCCAGATTCCAACAAATGGCTAGGAGCCATGAAATCCATCATAGGATCCATGTATGTGAAGGAAGTATGGACTTTGGTGGACTCGCCCGATGATCGGCAAGCCATTGAGAATAAATGGATCTTTAAGAAGAATACAGACGTTAATGGTAATGTCACCATTTCTGAAGCTCGACTTGTCGCAAAATGGTTTTTCGACAAGTTCAAGGAGTTGACTATGATGAGACTTTCTCACTCGTAGCGATGCTGAAGTCCGTCAGAATTATGTTAGCAGTTGCTGCATTTTTCAATTACGAAATCTGGCAGATGGATGTCAAAACAAAGTTTCCTTAACGGTTTCCGTGAGGAAAGGTTGCATGTGATACCACTGGAAGGTTTTGTCGATCCTAAGGATGCTAAAAGTTATGAAAGCTCCAGCGATCATTCTATGGACTGGTGCGAGCAACTCGGAGTTGGAATATACGCTTTGATGAGGTGATCAAAGCTTTTGGGTTTATACAAAGTTTGCAAGAAACTTGTATTTACAAGAAAGTGAGTGGGAGCACTATAACATTTCTGATAAGTATATGTGGATGACATGTGTTGATCGGAAATGATGTAGAATTTTTGGAAAGCATAAAGGGTTGTTTGAAAGGAGTTTTTCAAAGGAAGACCTGGGTAAAGATGCTTACATATTGGGCAACAAGATCTATAGAGATAGATCGAGACACCTGATAAGACTTTCAAGGAGCACATACCTTGACATGATTTTTAAGGAGTTCAAAATGGATCAGTCAAAGAAGGAGTTATTGCCTGAGTTGTAAGGTGTGAAGTTGAGTGAGACTCAAAGCTCGACCATGCAGAAGAAAGAGAAAGGACGAAGGTCGTCCCCTATGCCTTAGCCATGGGCTCTGTATGGTATGGCATGTTGTGTACCGCACCTGATGTGTGCCTTCTGGCGAGGGGGTACAAGAGTGATCCAGGAGTGGATCACTAGACATCGGTCAAAAATTATCCTTAGAGGAATAAGGAATTATTTCTCGGTTATGGAGGTGATAAAGAGTTCGACGTAAAGGGTTACGTCGATGCAAGCTTTGACACCTATACGGATGACTCTGGGTAGCAAACCGGATACGTATAGTGGAGCAACCATTTGGAATAGCTCCAAGTGGAGCGTGGTAGCAGCATCTACAATATGACATAGAGATTTGCGAAGTACATATGGACCTGAATTTTGCAGACCCGTTGACTAAAACCTCTCTCACAAGCATAACATGGTCAAACCCCAGAACTCATTGAGTGTTAATCACATGATGATGTGAACTAGATCATTGACTCTAGTAAACTCTTTGGGTGTTAGTCCCATGGCGATATGAACTATGAGTGTTAATCACATGACAATGCGAACTAGATTATCGTCTCTAGTGCAAGTGTGAAAATGTTGGAAATATGCCCTAGAGGCAATACTAAATTGGTTATTATCATATTTCTTTGTTATTGATAATCATTTATTATCCATGCTATAATTGTATTGATTGGAAACTCAAATACATGTGTGGATGCATAGACGACAATATGTCCCTAGTCAGCCTCTACCGGACTAGCTCGTTGATCAAAGATGGCTATGGTTTCCTAGCCATTGAAATCAGTTGTCATTTGATAAGGAGGTCACATCATTAGGAGAATGATGTGATGGACGAGACCCAAACTATGAACGTAGCATATGATCGTTTCAAGTTTATTGCTATCGTTTTCTGCATGTCAAGTATATGTTCCTATGACCATGAGATCATGCAACTCACTGACACCGGAGGAGTACCTTGTGTGTACCAAACATCGCAACGTAACTAGGTGACTATAAAGGTGCTCTACAGGTATCTTCGAGGGTGTCTGTTGAGTTGGCATGGATCAAGACTGGGATTTGTCACTCCGTGTGACGGAGAGGTATCTCAGGGCCCACTCGGTAATATAACATCACAAGAAGCTTGCAAGAAATGTGATAAATGAGTTGGCCACAGGATCTTGTATTATAGAACGCGTAAAGAGACTTGCCGGTAACGAGATAGAACTAGGTATGGAGATACCGACAATCAAATCTCGGGCAAGTAACATACCGATAGACAAAGGGAACTACATACGGGATTATCTGAATCCTTGACATCGAGGTTTAACCGATAAGATATTCATAGAATATGTGGGAACCAATATGGGCATCCAGGTCCCGCTATTGGTTATTTATTGTAGAGGTGTCTCGGTCATATCTGCATAGTTCTCGAACCCGCAGGGTCTACACACTTAATGTTTGGTAACGATATTAGTATAGTTGAGTCATTATGGTGGCTATCGAAGGTTGTTCAGAGTCCCGGATGAGATCCCAGACGTGACGAGGAACCCCGGAATAGTCTGGAGGTGAAGATCGGTAGATTAGACGAAGGGTATTGGAGTCCAGAAGTGTTCTGGGGGTACCGGGTAATGTCCAGCATGACTGAAAGGGGTTTCGAGGGGCCCCAATAAGTGTTGGAGGGCCTCATGGGCCAAGGGGAGGGGCAAACCAGCCCACTAAGGGGTTATGCACCCCCCCCCCCTCACCCCTTCCCACGTTGCCAGAGGAGGTCGGGGCGCCACCCCTAGGGTTCCCACCCTTTTGCCTTGACGGCCAAGTCTCCTAGGGGGGAAAACCCATCTAGGGTTTCCCTCTTGTGGCTGCCGGCCCTAGATGGGGTCTCCTAGGGGCGGCCCCTCTCCCCCTTCCCCCTATATATAGAGAGGTAGAGAGAGGGCAGCCGCACCCTTACACGCCTTGGCGCTACCCTCCTCTCCTGTAGCTCTTCTCCTCATACGCGTAGTGCTTAGTGAAGCTCTGCCGAATTCCTCCACGACCAACGCCACCACGCCGTCATGCTGCCGGAGGACTCGAGCTACCACTTCACCTTATCATGCTGGATCGAGGAGGTGAATGCGTCATCAAGCCGTACGTGTGTTGAACGCGGATGTGCCGTCCATTCGGCGCTAGATCGGAGTTCGCGGGATGGTTTGTTATTGGATCGCGAAGACGTACCACTACATCAACCGCGTTCTTGAACGCTTCCGCTTAACGATCTACAAGGGTATGTGCATCCAACTCTTCTCTCATAGATGTGTATCTCCTAGATTGATCTTGGGTGTTCGTTGGAAATTTTTTGTTTCCCATGCAACGTTCCCCAACATATATATCCTACGTGTCCAGGCACGACTTAGAGGCATAACCACATTTTGGTATCATCGCAAGAAGGGTCATCTTCACACATTCCCATGTAATTGAAAAAGGAAGTAAATAGTTGGCTTACAATAGCCACGCCACACAATGATCAAATATGCATACATCATTAAGAGTATACACAAAGTACGACTACTGACAGAACCAAATGAAAAGAAGATAACCACCCAATTATGCTCGATCGGCCCTAGTAGCAACCACTACTGATCTTCAGGGTATGTCACGTACATACGCCCATGCTCTTCATCGAACTCCCATTGGAGCTCCTGGCCATCGCTTTCATCGAACTCAGTTGTACCTGCACCTGTTTTGTAGTATCCGTGAGTTATGAGGACTCAACAATCTTGTTCTCGGGTATCAAAAATTCAAAAGCTTTCAGGTGGGGAGAAGTTATCAAGTGGGGTTTGCAGCAAGCGCTAAGCATATATGAGGTGGCTAGCTTACGAACTTTCAGAGTGTGATGAGAAGCTACGCCAATGATCACAATTGGTAATGATCACTAAGTGATCCTGTCTACCTACGAGTCAATCATAACCCAGCCATGTTCTCTTCCCGAACTCCCTTGAAAAGAGACCATCACGGCTACGCACACAAGTTGTGTATTTTATTTGAGTTTTGTGTCAAGTTATCTACAACTGGATATTAACAAACTCCAATCCGCCACTTAACCGCGGGAACGGCTTTCGAAAGATCGTAACCCTGGAGGGGTGTCGCAACTTAGCCCATCACAAGCTCTCACGATCAGTCGAGGTAAAATCTCTTATCTTAGGGACAACCCTATCAGACTCGGATTCTCGGTGCACAAGATATTTCGACAATGGTAAAACAAGTCCAACAAGACCTCCTGACATGCCGACACCCCCATAGAAGCCGCGCGTATCTCGTCTCAGGCCACGATCGGATAGGTCAGCCTACAGGTATATACCAAATACCTCGGGTTTCCTCGAGGTGGCCCCGCAGTCTGCCCGGTTTGGATCAACACTCATTAGGAGCACTGGCCCGGGTTATTAATTAAGAATCCTCGGGTTAATTACTCCCTATGCAAGTTTTAGTTATTACACAAATGATAAAACCAATGTTGGGCCTTGCTAGAGGAGTTTTATTCAAAGCGAACTATCAAGGGGGGCCCATGAAACCCAACCGCGTTAGGAACGCAAAATCAGGGAACATAACATCGTTTATCGGTTCTTAAGGCGGCATGAGTGGAACAAAACACCGAGAAAAAGGCCAAGCCTTCCACCCTTTGCCAAATATATATTTGCATTAATTAAATAAGATATATATTTTCTTATCCCAAAGAATCCATGTTCCAATATGGAACAGCTTCCATCTTCACCTGCAACTAACAATCCTATAAGAGGGGCTGAGCAAAAGCGTAACTTAGCCAATAAACAGTTTGCTAGGAAGGTGGTTAGAGGGTTTCATGGCAACATGGGAGGGTGACAAAACAAGATTGGGTAGCGCCACATAGCTATAGAGCGAGACAACTAGAAAAACAAAGATAGGGTGATATCAAGGAACAGTCATCTTGCTAGAGATCCCGCTAGGAAGAAGATCGAGTCCATGAAGAAGACAAATGAACATAGTCGAACGAATCCTCACAACTCCGGAACGAAACCGAAGCTATCGAGAGAAGCAAACCGAAAAGAAGAAAACAACATCGTAAACACACAAGCATAAAGATGGCATATGATGCATGTCTGGTCTAAAATATGCATGGCAAGGCAAAGTGCATAAACAACACTACAAATTAAGTGGAACTCAATATGCAAGGAGTTGCATATTGACAAAACACCACATGCAATTATTTAATTGACTCTCGTTTATGTACCTAACAATTTTAAATATTAACTAACATGGCAAGAGGTGAAGCATATCTAAACTAACTATTTAAGCAATTTAAATGAGGCCGGAAATAACAAACAACAATTTCGAAAAATCCATATGTGCATATTTCAAGTTTGATACTCTTCTGCCTAAAAACATATTATAAAGTTATTAAACAACAAACGTAAATGCACCATGTTATTCCACACATTTTTCTACCCAAAAACATATAAAGTTTATTGAAAACCGAGCTACAGTTGTTTAGTTATGAAATAAACCATTTTAACATGTTATTTACACAAATTAAAACAAACAACAAGTTAAACATTTTAAACATGGATGAAAGTTGGTTATTATAAAGCTACATGCAATTCTAAGCATTTTACATATAAAGTTTGTTTAAAAAGGATGCATGGTTTAGGAGTTATTATATGCATGATCCTTGGGACTAATCTGTAAAATAGCAGCTCACTGGATTAATAGAAAATTCGTCCTGGCAAAGAAAAAAAACAAAACTGGCTAAAACTGGCTGAAACTGGGCTGATGGAAGCTTCTCATATTGGGCCTTGAGGCCGAATCTGGAGCAGGCCAGATCTGTAGGGGAAGCAGACCGGGCCTTGGCGCTGGGTCTTGGCGAGTAAAAAGGAGGGTCAACGCGACTCGGAGGAGCGCTAACATCCTCAAACTGAGGAAGCTGGCGACGGTGGCTTCGTTCACCTGCTCGAAGTAGAGGCGTAGCATGGCGGGGCACAGGGGCACAGGGGGCACGACTTCGGCAGGCAGGGGCCGGAGACGAATCGGCAGAGCGGCGCGGATCCGGGGGGAAGGCAGGAGGTGAATGGCGCAGCTGCTACTTGAGGATAGACATTCATGGCTGCTCCTGCTTAGAAGGGAGACAGAGAATCAGAGTGTGAGGAGAGAAATGGGAGAGGAACGGGGAGATGGAGGAACGAGGGAACAGGAGCGGTGCTTATCTGTAGGTGATGCTGCTCGCGGCAGATCGAAGCGGCTTGCGAGCTCTGGCTTGAGGAGGCCAGGGGGCACATGCACTGGCGTGCGGGAGGTCGCGGGAGGAGGGTGTGGTCTCATCGTGAACAGAGGAGGCCACGGAAGCTTGCTGCTGGTGGCGCACAGCGGCGAGGTGCTCGGAGAAGAACCAGTGGAAGCACATGGGAGGCTTGGGCAGAAGATGATCAGGCGGCAAGGACGGTCTGCTGGTGTCGCCTGGTCTCGAGTCGTCGGCGGCAGCTGGTCCGAGGAGGCCCACGGGAGTAGGAGGAGGGGTCGTGGTGGCTTGGAGGCGCGAGGAGACGAGGCTGAGCGCTCAACTGGACGGGAGGAGCTCGGGGCTCTCCCAATCCAGGTCGAAGGAGGCTTGCGGGAGCGGTGCGGCTGGCAGATCGAGGTGGGTGGATGGATCGGAGGGGATGCACTGGTTGGGTGTGAAGGGGATCTGGGAGGATCTCGTGGAAGAAGGTGAAAGTGGCGGTGCGACGGGACAGGAGTTTTAGGGATTGGTCTAGGGTTGGACTATATATATAAGCCTGGTGCCAACGCACCGCCCCACTACCGCCCCGCCACGTCAGCTTTTACCCCCACTCTCACCCCACTCTCACCCCACTCTCACATCACGGTGCCAGTGCACGGGCTGTAGTGGCAGACTACCGCCACGTCATCTTCTCTCTCCTCAGATTTAGTTATTTCACGGGCTGTAATGGACGAATCAGAGCGCGCCACGTCAGCTAGCCGTTGCCGCCCCCACTACCGCCTCACTACCGCCCCGCCACGCCATCGCGCCGCCCCGCCTCCCGCCCCACTGCCGCCC
>LR738710.1:320240285-320309294 GCA_902687465.1 Secale cereale
GCCCCCACTACCGCCTCACTACCGCCCCGCCACGCCATCGCGCCGCCCCTCCTCCCGCCCCACTGCCGCCCCACTGCCGCCCGCCTGCCGCCGCCAACGCGGGCGAGAGCGGGGCGATAGCGCTCGCTCTCGCCCGGCGACGGATCCACCGCCCGCCACTCTCGTCTCGCCCCTCTCTCGCCCCGCTACCGCCCGACCGCGGGCGGTACCGCCCCCACTACCGCCCGCGTTGGCACCAGCCTAAGAGAAAGAGGGCAGTTTGTATCATCCGATTCAAATCCGGCGGTTGAGAATAAATAGGTAGGGAAATCCGAATGAGAAATTAAAGATATTTTTGGGATGTTTAAGGATGATCCGGACCCATCGGTGACGACAGCCCGGCTCAGGTTCAGGTAAGTTTCGGACGCGCAGTTGAGGGGGTTTTGGTAAGCGTAGTGGGCTGTGTAGAGTGTGAGTGGGCTGAGAAGAGAGGGAGATGGCAGCCCGGCAACAGGTTTCAGGGCACCCAAATGTCCAACGTTTAAACTAGCTATAGTGCCGCTAAATCTTTATCAGTTGGGCTATCAAACGGACTCCGAATACGACGAAATTTGATAGGCGGTCTACCTACTATATAATAAGACCGCACGCGAACTTTCACTCCATTCCGAGAATATTCTTGTTCCACTAATAAAATAATATTTCGAATATGCTGCGAGCGTGTGCGAGTGTGTCTGGGCTCAGAACGGACAACAGAGAAAACTGAGAGAGGTCGACAAAGACATGGGCCCGGATAAAAGGTCGACAGAGACAAAGAGAGAAACAGCAACTACGAACGACTACGAGTTTTATGAAAACATGCGGATGCAAACTACCGATGCAATGTAATGCATAAAAAAAAGAGCAAGCAAAAAGAAACACATGGTGATCATAAAATATATGGAAGTCCTCTGGAGCGTCGGTCTTGGGGCGTCACAACTCTCCCACACTAACAGAGGATCTCAACCCGAGATCCTAGGGATGGCACCGGAGAGAAGTGGAAAAGGAAGAGGTAAAAAAGGTTGCTTCTTCGACAAACGAGTGGAACCACGAACCTTGAGAGGTTGAAAAAACAACTTGGAAGAAATGGTACAACGAAGATGAACGAGATTGAGAAGCTCCGTTTACAAAGAGGAACACAGAACATTACGAGAACCTTGTAGGATGTAAGACATGAACAAGAGCTCACGGATGGCGAAAGAATTTAAAAACCACTCCGGTTGAAACAAGATAGAGAAGGAATAAGAATGAAATAATTCAGACAGCACTCCGACTGAAAATGGAAGGAATTTAACATGAATTTGAGAAGATGGGACGATAGCTGATGCAATCAACAACACACTGCCTCCGGAACTATTGAAAGAATGACACAAGGGTAAGCAAGATTTCAGACAACACTCCGGTTGAAAAGAGAGGCAAAAGTTGATAAGATGAGAGAACTTGAATGGAGAATACAACACTGTTGTCAAATGCACGGTCAAGGAAAAGAACATGATCTTCATATGACAAGATGATGGTTCGAAGAGAGAAATATCACATAGCCTCCGGAATGAATAATGAGTAAAAATAATGAAGAAGAAGAACATCTTCTAGAAGAAATGAATTTTAAAACATCCTTATGAAGAAGGGTTGAGCGCAGTTGTTGAAGAATCAACAATCAAATGATATACTCCTCGTGGACTTATGAAAACATCTCAAAACTAGAGATGAAATTCTGCCACTAATGGGAAACAATTGTTTGGATTAAGATCAACAAGAATACAAAAAACTTATTTCACCGGGAGGATAAATGAAGAACTTGGATCATTTATAAGCACCATAAATAACAACAATCCATAGGAAAAAGCTTTTAAGTGAGATACAACCCAAGATTACTTCAATGAATAAATTGAGGTTGGAAAGATCTCCTGAACAAAGAAAATGATGGGTTTAAATATCTCATTCTTAATAACTTGTGAATCATGAAACATTAAAGAAATTGTCAAGAATGACATAACACCAACTCAAAAGATAAGGGAGCAAATATTTACACTTCGAATGTCAAGAAGAAGAATACTTGGGCTCCTCCAATAAGAATCTTGAAGAACACTTCGAGGATGAATTAAATCATGATGAACCACCATGAAGAACTCCGGTAAGAAAAGAAATGGTAGGGAGTGAAGGTTGAAAAGAATAAGAAGAAATGTTGCAAAGATTTAGATGGAGCTTCATGACAAGATAATGAGAAAACTTGAACTCCGAAGAAGAAAGATGAACAACTTGAAACCAAGAAATTCTTCATCAAGAACAAACTCCAGGAGAAGGGATTATTCACTTGGATGAAATAAGAATAAGAATTATGTTATGTGTATCCTTCACCAATTTAAATTGATGAGAAGCAGTGGATTTGGCATACTACTTATTCTCATTGAAAATGATTGGAGAGAGATATAGCACAAATCAATGGACCACCACCGGTAGGACTTGGAAAGAACGAATGAGATGATATGATAATAAAAGAAGAGGAAATATTAAACGAACCACCGTGAGAATTGAAAATGAACGAAGAAAAGAGAACAAATCACCAGGGACAATTGGAAAACGAGTGAATATACTTGAGGGAATTTAGATACAAGGAACGAAGAGATCATGAGCTAACTAGAGTATACTTGAACAATGCGCCGGTAGGATTGAAGAACAAGATATGGAAGGTGAGAATGAATAAATGTTCTGAAATGATGGCCTTTGAAGGATGAAAAATGGGCATGACTTATGAAATGCTTCGGATGGTTATGAAGAATTCACACAATCGAAACAATTATGAGGATGGTATGAATCTAGAACCACGAATCTTCAAGAGAACGGACCAAGATTGAAGAGAAACTCTTGTTCGGTCTTCAACATCTGAGAATGACAACGAGATACACCACCATTGATTATTGAGCCACTCCGAAATGAATAATTAAAAGGTTGAACCAACGATGAAAATAATTTGGAAGGGATCTTGGAGAAGGCATATGACCGATGGAAATTCATTCTTACATCAAACTTTAAAAAAAATTAAGAATAGCTCCAGAAAAATAGAAGAGTCAGGTAAGATCCTGGGAAAAGACCTATGGGTTAGGGCCCACTCAAAAGAAACACCATTGGACAAGATTGCTTGAAAGAGAGATTGCACTGGTTGAACTAAATGGCATGGATGAGATAACAACCTCGAAATAGCTTGAACGGATTAAGAATGAAAATGTGAATCTTCTGAGGTATCTTCTATGCTACGGATATGAATAGAGAGATTCGAATAAATAATAGAGCATTGGATAAGAAATTCCAACATGGAAAAATATGTGAAACAATAGGAAGAGATATGATCCACCCCAAAGCTTCAATTTAGTCCATCGGAGAAGAAACGAGAACATATAATGATAAACTTGAAGCTTCCTTAACATCTTCATGAGAATCACCGGATAAGAGGAAGGAATTCACTTGAATCAAATGGATACTTAACTTGATATTTCTGACTCCGAGAAGAAGAAGGGTGGGTGGGTGGTCAAAACAAAGGCAACTTGAGATGAACGAAACGGACACCATTGAGAAAACTGAGAATTGGTGTTGCGAATGAAAATTGATCGGATTAACTTGAAGAGAAACACGCCAGTTAATAAGAATTTCCATGACATTCTCGGTGATCAAGAAGGATTAGCACTCCCATAGAAATATGAGAACACCACTTGAAAAGGTACGGATCAACACTTGACATTGAAGCAACTCGAATACCATAAATCAAACCAAAACAAGGATTTGGCTTGCAGAATAAGCCGGAACAAACATATGATAGAGATTCCATCCAAAGTTTTCATGTTGAGGCCCCCCAGGCATGACGTTACAGCAGACATCACGAATGACTACGATGCGTCCTCGAATCGGCATAGACAAGGATTCATTAAGACGAAACGCGACCACTGTAAAATCGATTGTTATTGCATTCCCACATACTAATTCCAGAAACTTTCTAGTTATGCAATCTGGTGTTGGGGATACATGGGAAGCACAAATATCTCACCAATTAACAATCCCTACATCCAGCTGTATCCTTCCGTCAACACATAACTAGGCACCTTCGAATACCATGTACCTAAGACCTTTGAAAAGCATACGATATACTAGTTGTGGCAGTACTCCCGAACTATCCCCCCAGTACTGAGTGACGTCGGGGTTATCTCACCACCAACGTGCATAGAAGAGTTTTCGATGTCGGCGACCTCTAATATTCCGGAACCGTAACGATACAACTGTGATGACAACACCTCAGAGCTCAAATCCCCGGGCCACTGCCACAACCCCTAAATGACAGGAGGCACCAAGAACAATGTTCTCGTCACAAAGATATCGAAACGATCCTAACAATACCCGCGTGATCCTAAAAAAATTAGTGAAAAAGAGGAGAGTGAAGTCAAAACTTCTACGTTAGGAGTCCTCACCAGAACGACGAAGGAGGTAAGGAGTAAAAAGTGTTCCTACTCTCGACGGAACCAAATGAAAAGAAGATAACCACCCAACTATGCTCGATCGGCCCTAGTAGGAACCACTACTGATCCTCGGGGTATGTCACGTACATACGTGATACGTCTCCAACGTATCTACTTTTCCAAATACTTTTGCCCATGTTTTGGACTCTAACTTGCATGATTTGAATGGATACAACCCGGACTGACACTGTATTCAGCAGAACTACAATGGTGTTGTTTTTGTGCAGAAATAAAAAGTTCTCGGAATGACCTGAAACTCCACGGAGATTTATTTTGGAAAATATAAAAAATATATGCAAGAAGATACTCACCAGGGGGCCCATACCCTGTCCACGAGGGTGGACCCCCCTGCCCAGGGGGCCCTCTGCCTCGTGGGCCCCCTGGTGCTCCACCGACGTACCCCTAGATCCTATATCTTCACTTTCAGGAAAAAAAATCAAGGAGAAAGAATTATCGCGTTTCACAAGATGGAGCCGCTGCCAAGCCCTAATCTCTCTCGGGAGGGCTGATCTGGAGTCCGTTCGGGGCTCCGGAGAGTGGAGATCGTCGCCATCGTCATCATCAACCTTCCTCCATCACCAATTCCATGATGCTCACCGCCGTGCGTGAGTAATTCCATCGTAGGTTTGCTGGACGGTGATGGGTTGGATGGGATCTATCATGTAATCGAGTTAGTTTTGTTAGGGTTTGATCCCTAGTATCCACTATGTTCTGAGATTGATGTTGCTATGACTTTGCTATGCTTAATGCTTGTCACTAGGGCCCGAGTGCTATGATTTCAGATCTGAACCTATTATGTTTTCATGAATATATGTGTGTTCTTGATCCTATCTTGCAAGTCTATAGTCACCTACTATGTGTTATGATCCGGCAACCCCAAAATGACAATAATCGGGACCACTCCCGGTGATGACCATGGTTTGAGGAGTTCATGTATTCACTATGTGTTAATGCTTTGGTCCTGTACTCTATTAAAAGGAGGCCTTAATATACCTTAGTTTCCAATAGGACCCCGCTGCCACGGGAGGGTAGGACAAAAGATGCCATGCAAGTTCTTTTCCATAAGCACGTATGACTATATTCGGAATACATGCCTACATTGCATTGATGAACTGGAGCTAGTTCCGTGTCACCATAGATTATAACTTCTACATGATGAATTGCATCCAACATAATTTCCCATCACCAATCCAATGCCTATGAGCTTCTCCTATATTTCTTGTTGCTTATTTACTTTTCCATTGCCACTATCACAAAAATTACAAAAACACTATTGTTATTTTTATTGCTACTACCGCCACTATCATATTACTTTGCTACTAAATTATCTTGCTGCAGATACTAGGTTTCCAAGTGTGGTTGAATTTACAACTCAGCTGTTAATGCTTAAGGGTATTCTTTGGCTCCCCTTGCGTCGTATCAAAAAATTTGGGTTGAATACTTTATCCTCGAAAACTGTTGCGATCCCCTACACTTGTGAGTTATCAAGACTATTTTCTGGCGCTGTTGCCGGGGAGCATAGCTCTATTCTTTAAGTCACTTGGGATTTATATCTGTTGATCACTATGAAGAATTTGAAGGACTCAAAAACCAATATCTTACCCTCAACTACGAGGGGAGGTAATGAACTGCCATCTAGCTCTGCACTTGATTCTCCTTTTGTTATGAGTAAACTTGCGACACCTACTCCTGCTATTGAATATGATATGTCGTATGTTCTTGATGATGCTACTTCTGCTATGTATGATGAAACTACCTCTATGCCTGATACTGTGCCACTAGGTGAATTTCTAGATGAACAAATTGATAAGGTTAGGGAGAATGCAAATGTTAAAACTGATGATATTTGTGAAAGTGATGATGAGGCTACTCCCAATAGATATGAATTGCCTGTTGTTCCTGAGGGTTAAGTTATGGATGAAGAAACTGCTAGAGACTTTCTTGCTTGCAATGATAGATATGATCTTAAGAAATTATTAGCTAAGCTGAAAGAAAAGTCCTTGAATGCTAGAATGAAACATGACCCTGCTTTTGCTACTTCACCTATATGTGTTACTAATAAGGATTATGATTTCTCTTTTGATCCTAAGTTAATTACTTTGGTTAAATCTGATCCTTTCCATGGCTATGAGGCTGAAACTGTTGTGGCACATCTTACTAAGTTGAATGTTATAGCCACCCTGTTTACCAATGATGAAAAGATTCGTTACTGCTATATCCTTAAACTATTTCCGTTCTCGTTAAAGGGTGATGCTAAGACTTGGTTTAATTCTCTTGATCCTGGTTGTGTGCGTAGTCCCCAGGATATGATGTATTACTTCTCTACTAAATATTTTCCCGCTCATAAGAAACAAGCTGCCTTACAGGAAATATATAACATTATGCAACTTAAAGAAGAGAGTCTCCCATAAGCTTGGGGGAGGCTTCTTGAATTACTTAATGCTTTGCCTGATCATCCTCTTGAGATGCATGATATACTTGATGTCTTTTATAATGGACCAACCGATGCTTCTAGAGACCACCTGGATAGTTGTGCTGGTTGTGTTTTTAGGGAAAGAATAGTTGAACAAGCTTAATTACTATTGAATAATATGCTGGCCAATGAAAATAATTGGACACTTCCTGAACTAGCCCCTAAGCCAACTCCAAAGAAAAGAGGTGTTCTATTTCTCAGTCCTGAAGATATGCAAGAGGCAAAGAAATCTATGGAAGAAAAAGGTATTAAAGCTGAAGATGTTAAGAATTTACCACCTATTGAAGAAATACATGGCCTTGCTAACCTGACACAGGTAATAAAGGTAAATTCTCTTTATAGATTTGATGAAGGTGATATTCCTGGTTATAAGTCTGCTAGCCAATGCTTAGATGAGTTTGACAATTTTATTGTGAAACAAGAAAACTTCAATGCTTATGTTGGTAGATAATTATAACATAATGCTTATATGATTGAACGCTTGAGTGATTATCTGTCTAGAGCAAAAGGTGAACTGAAACTCATTAGTATACATGCTTCTATGGTCACCACTCAAGTAGAACAAGTACTTAAGGCTCAGAATGATTTGCTCAGTGAATTAAATAGTAAGAATAATGACTATGCTATTAGAGTTGCAACTAGAGGTGGTAAAATGACTCAGGAACCTCTGTATCCAGAAGGCCACCCTAAGATAATTGAGCAAGATTCTCAGAGAGCTAATTTAGATGCACCTAGTTCTACTAAGAAGAAGAAAAAGAAAAATGATAGGACTTTGCATGCTTCTAGTGAACCTGTAGCTGACACACCTGAGAATCCCAATGATATATCTGTTTCTGATGCTGAGACAAAATATGGTAATGAACATGAACCTAGTGATAATATTAATGATGATGTTCATGATCATGCTCAACCTAGCAATGATAATGATGTAGAGATTGAACCAGTTGTTGATCTTGATAACCCACAATCAAAGAATCAACGTTATGATAAGAGAGACTTTGTTGCTAGGAAACACGGTAAGGAAAGAGAACCATGGGTTCAGAAACCCATGCCTTTTCCTCCAAAACCATCCAAGAAAAAGGATGATGAGGATTTTGAGCGCTTTGCTGAAATGATCAGACCTATCTTTTTGCGTATGCATTTGACTGATGTGCTTAAAACAAATCCTTATGCTAAGTATATGAAAGATATTATTACCAACAAAAGAAAGATACCTGAAGTAGAAATTTCCACCATGCTTTCCAATTACACTTTTAAGGGTGGAATGCCTAAGAAATTAGGAGATCCAAGAGTGCATGCTATACCTTGCCCCATTAAGAAAAACTATGTTAAAACAGCTTTGTGTGATCTTGGAGCCGGTGTTAGTGTTATGCCTCTGTCTTTATATCGTAGACTTGACTTGAGTAAGCTGACACCTACTGAAATATCTTTGCAAATGGCTGATAAATCAACTGCTACACCTGTCGGTATTTGTGAGCATGTGCCTGTTGTAGTTGCAAATGTTACTATTCTAACGGACTTTGTTATACTTGATATTATTGATTGCAACAAAGGCAATGTCACTTTTCATGTCAATGGTAATGAGCATACGATACACTTTCCGAGGAAACAACCTCAAGTCCACAGTATCAACTATATTGGAAAATTTTCAACTATTACTATTGGAGGTTTTGAATTTCCTCTTCCTACTATCAAGAAGACATATGACATCCTTATTGTTGGGGACATACATATCCCCATTGAGGTAACCTAGTGTTATTCGAAAATTCTCCGGTTTCATATTATTCGGAAAGAGTTTATTAACAAGACCTGATCAACCTTGTTAATGGATTCCTTTTGATGAGCATGGGATAGGTGAATCTAGATAGCACAACCTTCTGTACCCTCTTTTTACTTTCTGTTAATTAGGATAAATAAAAGCAAAAATAGCATTTTTCTGTCTGTTTCCAGACTTATCCGTGCAATAAAAAATATCCCAAAAATAAAAGTTCTCCAAATGCCATGAAAATGAAATATGATTTTTTCTACAATATTTGAGGAAATATGGCACTTAACACACAGCGAGGGGAGCCAGCACCTGGCCACGAGGGTCCAGGGCGCGCCCCCTGCCTTGTGGGCCCCACGTGGCCCCCTCCACTTATTCCTGCACCCATGCTATTCTTCTTCCTCCCAAAAAAATCACCAACCAGCTTAAACCCGAGTTCTAGCTCATTTTGCTGCCATTTTCGATCTCCTTGCTCAAAGCACCATTCACCAAACTGTTTGGGGAGATTGTTCCTTGGTATGTGACTCCTCCATTGGTCCAACTAGTTTTTTTCTAGTGCTCTATTTATTGCAAATTTTTGCTACTAAGGTGACCTTGTTCTTGAGCTTTCATGTCAAATTTTCTTGGCCCCAAGTAGTTCTGATGCATAATATAGTATCTAGGCACTTATAGGAGTTGTTGCTATCAATATTATTGAGTTTGGTTAACTTTTATTGTGAGTTACTAAAAATTTCAGAAATTTTCAGAAAAATGATAAAGAGATTGTTGAGGGGCTCTTCCATTAAGAGTTCAGAGGAGAAGAAGAAAGAAGAAAATAAGAAGCCCAAGTATAATCTTCCTTGCATGGCGGAAGTTCGATCGCGCGAATGGCCTTGTAATGATTTCATGATGTCCGCCGGGATTCACGAAGACTTTTATTGGTTGGCAAATAATGCAGGCCTCACCGACTTCCTCCACGACCAGCGTGAACAGTATCTCTTACTTACCAATATTTTCACGCAAAGTTTTCATTTTCATGCTAAGAAAACACAACCTACGGTGGAGTTTCGTTTATATGATGTGATTAAGGAGATATCACTCTTAGATTTTTGTGAAATATGCAAAGTACCCTTTGGAGGTAGACTTGACGAACCACGTCGTGAAGACATTGAAGGGTTTATTGACATGATAGCTGTAGGGGAAACTAGACAAGTTTCAGGGGCATGAATCATTAGTATACACTTCCCTATTCTGCGCTACTTTGCTTTATTTGCTAGTAGATGTTTAATTGGTCGCGGGGATAGTGGGAATCTTAGTGCCCCTGACATTGTCATTTTACGCCATGCTTTGTTCCAAGAGACAACTTTTAGCTTGGGTGTCGTCGTTGCTAAACGACTGAGTCTGAACCGCTCAAAGGGGCCCGTCTTTGGAGGCATCTTTGCTTCTTGCCTGGCTGAACATTTTAGAATACCTATTAGGAATCATGATAAGGAAGAAAAAATGATTGCCCCTGTTTATCTAGACTACAAGAGCATGATAGCTCATGACTTTATTGTTAAAGATAAGAACATGCAGCTTAATTATATATTAAGGTTTGATGAAATATTCTGTGAAGTTATTACCTTGCCTGCAACATCTTTGTTTGATTTGTCTACAAGCAAGTATCTCATTACATCAGATGCCTTCTACAAGTACCAAGGCCAGGCACAAGCTCCAGAGCCTGAGTCGCAGCCACCCTTCGATCCTTGGCGTCAGTCTGTTTATGGGTGGGAGCTGGATGAGCTCGCCAACCAGTGGCACCCATAGGACACATCTTAGTACACTGGAGGGAGTAGCTTCGATCCGTGGCCATAGACTAACTTAAGCCAAAAGCCTAAGCTTGGGGGAGTACGTGTTTCTCACCGACCTTACATTCATGTTCACACACTTATTCTAGTTGTCGGTGCTCACAATCTTTCACCGTACCATCCATGCTTAGTTTCAATTTCTTTTTCTTAGTCTTTTTCTTGTGTGCTAGAAAAACCCAGAAAAACAAAAAAAATATTAGTTGTAGCTTCTAGCTAGTTTACTTTCTTCACTTGTAGTAGTAGTTAAAATGAAAACCCAAAAAGATTTCCCGTTCTTATTTTGCTTGTTGGGAGCTTTCCCATGTAATTAGTTTCTTTTCTTTTCTTTGGGGGTTAAGAGTAGAAGACCAAGATTGAAATTGCTTAGTGGCTCTCATATGCTTTGTTGTTGATTTAACCTTGAGCCATATTACCTTGTCTTCTCTCTTGTATTAAATTGTCTGCACATTCCAGCTTAGTCCAATGCACGTGCACTATTATTATTATCCACACCATTCGGTCGTGCGAGTGAAAGGCAATAAGGATGATATACAATGAACTAATTGAGATGAAAAAGCTGGTATGAACTCGACCTTTTTTTTTTGTAAATATGATGGCTCATCATTCCTGATTCAGCTTGTTATGAATGAAACATGCTTGCAATGACAATTATAGATCATAGCTGCTTATGCCATGCTTAATTAGCTGAGAGTTTATAATGGTCTATCGTGCGTGCCAACATGATATTAAAATGGTTGTGATGTGGTATGATGGGGTGGTATCCTCCTTTGAACGATTTAAGTGTTCTGACTTGGCACATGTTCACGCATGTAGTTGAAACAAATCAACATAGCCTTCACGATATTTATGTTCATGGTGATTTATATCCTACTCATGCTTGCATTCATTGTTGATTAATTTTAATGCATATTCATGACCGTTGTTGCTCTCTAGCTGGTCGCTTCCCAGTCTTTTTTTAGCCTTCACCTGTACTAAGCGGGAATATTGTTTGTGCATCCACTTCCATAAACCCCAAAGTTATTCCATATGAGTCCACCATACCTTCCTATATGTGGTATTTACCTGCCGTTCCAAGTAAATTTGTATGTGCCAAACTCTAAACCTTCAAGTGAAATTATGTTTTGTATGCTCGAACAACTCATGTATCAACTAGGGTTGTCTATACCTTCCATGCTAGGTGGGTTATTCTCACGATGAGTGGACTCCGCTCATCATTCTTGAGAAAATGGTTGGTAATCGGGATGCCCGGTCCCATGCTCAAATCATAATAATTAAAAAAAACTCCCCGAGGGTTGTTGCTTGTTTGGACGGTACCCCGTGGATTCGTATGGCTGTGGAGTGTGCTTGTTGGTGGTTGGGGGAGTATAAACTTTACCATTCTGTTTGGGAACCGCCTATAATGTGCGTAGCATGGGAGATATCGAGATTCTTGGTTGTTATGTTTACAATGAAAGTATACCGCTCAAAATGTTATTCATCTCTATTTACAAATCGAGCTCTGGCACCTCTACAAATCCCTGCTTCTCTCTGCGAAGGGCCTATCTGTTTAATTCTATGCAGAGTCATCATCCTCTTATCAAAGAGCACCAGTAAGAGAGCACCTCTGTCATTGCATGTATTACTATTAATTTGCATTGAGTATGATCATGACTGGATCTCTTTTACCATAATTTACAATGCCTAGTCAGTCCTTGATCTTTAAAGGTGCTCTGCATTTATGTTTTGCGGTCTCAGAAAGGGCTAGCGAGAAACCATCTTGTTATATCGTATGATGATTGTTTTGAGAAAGTGTTGTCATCCGAGGTTTATTATTATTGCTCGCTAGTTGATTATGCCATTGATATGAGTAGTCTTGAAACCTGAAAGTTATTGTGAATGTGGTTAGTTCATGATCTTGTTGAAAACCTGAATGCTGGCTTACATATTTACAACAACAAGAGAAAACAGAGTTTGTCAAAGTTTTTCTTTATCACTTTCAATTTATCAACTGAATTGCTTGAGGAGAACCAAATCTTTAAGCTTGGGGGAGTTGATACGTCTCCAACGCATCTACTTTTCCAAACACTTTTGCCCTTGTTTTGGACTCTAACTTGCATGATTTGAATGGAACTAACCCGGACTGACGCTGTTTTCAGCAGAACTGCCATGGTGTTGTTTTTGTGCAGAAATAAAAAATTCTCAGAATGACCTGAAACTCCATAGAGATTTATTTTGGAAAATATATAAAATATTTGCAAGAAGATCTTCACCAGGGGGCCAACACCCTGTCCACGAGGGTGGGGGGCGCCCACCCTACCCAGGGCGCCCCCCTGCCTCGTGGCCCCCCTGGTGCTCCACCGACGCACCCCCAGATCCTATATCTTCACTTTCGGGGAGAAAAATTCAAGGAGAAAGAATTATCACGTTTCACGAGACGGAGCCGCCACCAAGCCCTAATCTCTCTCGGGAGGGCTGATCTGGAATCCGTTCGGGGCTCCTGGGAGTGGAGATTGTCGCCATCGTCATCATCAACCTTCCTCCATCACCAATTCCATGATGCTCACCGTCGTGCGTGAGTAATTCCATCGTAGGCTTGCTGGACGGTGATGGGTTGGATGGCATCTATCATGTATTCGAGTTAGTTTTGTTAGGGTTTGATCCCTAGTATCCACTATGTTCTGAGATTGATGTTGCTATGACTTTGCTATGCTTAATGCTTGTCACTAGGGCCCGAGTGCCATGATTTTAGATCTGAACCTATTATGTTTTCATGAATATATGTGTGTTCTTGATCCTATCTTGCAAGTCTATAGTCACCTACTATGTGTTATGATCCGGCAACCCCGAAGTGACAATAATCGGGACCACTCCCGGTGATGACCATGGTTTGAGGAGTTCATGTATTCACTATGTGTTAACGCTTTGGTCCTGTACTCTATTAAAAGGAGGCCTTAATATCCCTTAGTTTCCAATAGGACCCCGCTGCCACGGGAGGGTAGGACAAAAGATGTCATGCAAGTTCTTTTCCATAAGCACGTATGACTATATTCGGAATACATGCCTACATTGCATTGATGAACTGGAGCTAGTTCTGTGTCACCCTAGGTTATAACTTCTACATGATGAATTGCGTCAGCCATAATTTCCCCTCACTGATCCAATGCCTACGAGCTTTTCCTATATTGCTTGTTGCTTATTTACTTTTCCGTTGCCACTATCACAAAAACTACAAAAACACTATCGTTACTTTTATTGCTTCTACCGCCACTATCATATTACTTTGCTACTAAATTATCTTGCTGCAGATACTAAGTTTCTAGGTGTGGTTGAATTGACAACTCAGCTGCTAATACTTAAGAGTATTCTTTGGCTCCCCTTGTGTCGAATCAACAAATTTGGGTTGAATACTTTACCCTTGAAAACTGTTGCGATCCCCTACACTTATGGGTTATCACTACACCCACGCTCTTCACCGAGCTCCCATAGTGGAGCTCCTGGCCATCGCCTGCATCGAACTCAGTTGTACCTACACCTGTTTTGTAGTAACCGTGAGTCCCGAGGACTCAACAATCTTGTTCCCGGGTATCAAAACTATGAAAGCTTTTAGGTGGGGAGAAGTTATCAAGTGGGGTTTGCAGCAAGCGCTAAGCATATATGAGGTGGCTAGCTTACGAACATTCAGAGAGATGAGAAGCTACGCCAACGATCGCAACTAGTACTGATCACTAAGTGATCATGTCTACCTACGAGTCAATTATAACCCAGCCATGTTCTCTTCCCGTACTCCCTCGATAAGAGGCCATCACGGCTACGCACACAAGTTGTGTATTTTATTTGAGTTTTGTGTCAAGTTATCCAAAACCGGATATTAACAAACTCCAATCCGCCACATAACTGCAGGCACGACTTTCGAAAGGTCATGGCCCTACAAGGGTGTCCCAACTTAGCCCATCACAAGTTCTCACGATCAGCAGAGGTCAAACCTCTTATCTTAGGGACAACCCGATCAGACTCGGAATACCGGTGCACAAGATATTTTGACAATGGTAAAACAAGTCCAGCAAGACCTCCCGACGTGCTGACACCCCGATAGGAGCCGCGCGTATCTTGTCTCAGGGTATGATCGGATAGCTCAGCCTACAACTATATACCAAATGCCTCGGGTTTCCCTGAGGTGGCCCCGTAGTCTACCCGGTTTGGATCAACACTCATGAGGAGCACTGGCCCAGGTTGTTGATTAAGAATACTCAGGTTAATTACTCCCTATGCAAGTTTTAGTTATTAGGAAAATGGTAAAACCAATGTTGGGCCTTGTTAGAGGAGTTTTATTCAAAGCGAACTATCAAGGTGGACCCATAAACCCCAACCGCGTTAGGAATACAAAATCAAGGAACATAACACCGGTCTATCGGTTCTTAAGGCGGCATGAGTGGAGCAAAACAGCCAGCAAAAGGACAAGCCTTCCACCCATTGCCAAATATATATGTGCATTAATTAAATAAGCTATATCATGTTATCCCAAAGAATCCATGTTCCAACATGGGACATCTTCTATCTTCACTTGCAACTAACAATGCTATAAGAGGGGCTGAACAAAAGCGTAACTTAGCCAATCAATGGTTTTCTAGGAAGGTGGTTAGAGGGTTTCATGGCAACATGGGAGGGTGAAAAAACTAGAATGGGTAGCGCAACATAGCTATAGAGCGAGAAAACTAGCAAAGCAAAGATAGAGGTGATATCAAGGAACGGTCATCTTGCCTGAGATCCCGCTCGGAAGAAGGATGAGTCCATGAAGAAGACTAACGGGCGTAGTCGAACGAATCCTCACAACTCCAGAATGAAACCGAAGCTAATGAGAGAAGCAAACAGGAAAGAAGAAAACAACATCATAAACACACAAGCATAAACATAGCATATGATGCAAAATCATGTATGATGCATGTACGGTTTAAAATATGCATGTCATGGCAAAGTGAACAAACAACACTACAAATTAAGTGGAGCTCAATATGCAACGAGTTGCATATTGACGAAACACCACATTCAATTATTTAATTGACTCTCGTTTATGTACCCAACAATTTTAAATGTTAACTAACATGGCAAGAGGTGAAGCATAAGTAAACTAACTATTTATGCAATTTAAATGAGGCCGGAAATAACAAACAACAATTCCGGAAAATCCCCATGTGCATATTTCAAATTTGATATTGTTCTGCTTAAAAACACATTTTAAAGTTATTAAACAACAAAAGTAAATGCACCATGTTATTCTATACATTTTTCTAGCCCAAAAACATATAAAGTTTATTTAAAACCGAGCTACGGTTATTTAGTTATGAAATAAACCATTTTAACATGTTATTTACACAAATTAAAACAAACAACAAGTTAAACATTTTAAACATGGATGAAAGTTGGTTATTATAAATCTACATGCAATTCTAAGCATTTTACAGATAAAGTTTGTTTAAAAAGGATGCATGGTTTAGGAGTTATTATATGCATAGTCCTAGGGACTAATCTGTAAAACAACAGCTCAATGTATTAATAGAAAATTCGTCCTGGCAAAGAAAAAAACAAAACAGGCTGAAACTGGCTCGAACTGGGCTGATGGGAGCTGCTCACATTGGGCCTTGAGACCGAATCTGGAGCAGGCCGGATGTGGAGGGCAAGCTGGTTGGGCCTTGGCGCTGGCTCTTGGCGTGGCAAAAGGAGGGTCAACGCGACTCGGACGAGCGCTCAAGTCCTGAAATTGACAAAGCTGGCTGCGGCGGCTTCGTTCGCCTGCTCGAAGCAGAGGCACAGCACAGCGGAGCTGTGGGGCACAGGGAGGTGCGACTTCGGCGGGCAGGGGTCTGAGACGAATCGGCGGAGCAACGCGGATGCGGGCGACGGCAGGAGGTGAACGACGCAGCTGCTGCTTGAGGATAGATGTTCATGGCTGCTCCTGCTTAGAAGGGAGACAGAGAATCAGAGTGTGAGGTGAGACAAAGGAGAGGAACATGGAGATGGAGGAAGGAGAGAACGGGAGCGGACTCATCTGCTGGTGCTGCTACGTGCGGCAGATCGAAGCGGCTGGCGAGCTCTGGCTTGAGGAAGCCAGGGCCACATGCACTGGCCCGCGGGAGGTCGCGGGAGGAGGCTATGGTATTGTTGTGAAGCAGAGGAGGCTGCAGAAGCTTGCTGTTGGTGGCGCACGACGGCGGGTTGCTCGAGGAAGAACCGGTTGAAGCGCATGGGAGGCTTGGGTAGAAGCAAGGACGAGGCAGAGCGCTCGGGTGGACGGGAGGAGCTCGGGGCTCTCCCAATCCAGGTCGAAGGAGGTCTGCGGGAGCGGTGCGACTGGCAGATCGAGGTGGCTGGATGGATTGGGGGGGGACGCACTGGTTGGGTGAGAATGGGATTAGGGAGGATCCCAAGGAAGAAGGTGAAACTGGCGGCACGTCGGGACATGATGCCTAGGTTGTAGGGATTGTTCTAGGGTTGCACTATATATATAAGAGAAAGAGGGGAGTTAGTATCATCCAATTGAAATCCGATGGTCGAGAATAAATAGGTAGGGAAGTCCAAATGATAAATCAGAGATATTTTAGGGATGTTTGGGGATGATCCGGACCCGGTGACGACAGCCTGGCTCGGGTTAAGTCTCGGACACGCAGTCGAGGGGTTTTGGTAAGCGTAGTGGGCTGTGTAGAGTGTGAGTGGGCTGAGAAGAGAGGGAGATGGCAGCCCGACAACATGTTCCGGGGCACTGAAAGGTCCGACATTTAGACCAACTATAGTGCCGATATATGTTTATCGGTTGGGCGATCAAACGGACTCCGAATGCGACAAAATTTGACACGCGATCTACCAACTCTATAATAAGACCGCATGCAAACTTTCACCCCATTCCGAGAACATTTTTATGCCACTTATAAAATCTAATTTCGGAGAAGCCGCGGGCGCGTGCGAGTGTGTCTGGGCTCAGAACGGATAATAGGGAGAACTGAGAGAGGTCGACAAAGACATGGGGCCTAACAAAAGGTCAACGGAGACAAAGAGAGAAGCAGCAACTACGAACGACTAAGAGTTTTATGAAAACATGCGGATGCAAACTACCGATGTAATGCAAAAAAAAAGCAAGAAAAAAAAACACATGGTGATCGCGAAATATATGGAAGTCTTCTGGAGCGTCGGTCTTGGGGCGTCACACTTGTCAACATTGTCAACGAACATGAGGAATCAGGAGATGACTTTACTTGGAAAGGATGACAGTAGGGACCCAACAGGGCCATAGCCGTACGTACGCAAGTTTCTCCTTATTGTATATACTACAACTAATTTTTTGCTTCCTCCTGGTTTCCTGACATCACAGTACCACACCATTGTCAACCCATATAGTTAATAAACGAGAGAATTGCACAAGGAGTGGCCGACAACTGGGACCCAGCAGCTCGAGCAGTATTTGTTTTTTGAGGTGTAAGCGGAGTGTTTCTTGAGCGATGTTTTTGTTGTTGTTCAGACGAGATCAACTGGGCGAGCTGTGGCCCGTCTAGCCCAGGCTATTATTTTAGGTCGACCAAATATCCAGCCCAGATATTATTTTTTCAAGGTGAAAATGGCTAGCCCAGCTATACTTTGTTTGCGAAATAACCTACCGAGGTAAACTTTTTATTCTCTGCGCCGCTGGGCTGTAAATCTTTCCTAGGAGGGATGCATTAGGCATAACAAGAAAATGGGCTTTAATAAATAATAAATGGGATGTAATTATAAAAACTAGGCTGTGAATTACAAAAACACACGGAACATGTAATTAGTTCCAAAAATATTATTTTTCGAATTTAATTTTTTAATTGCATTACTTATTGTGCGCGCAATATTTTGTTAGATTTTTTCCTAATACAAATTCATTTTGAAATTATATTTAATCTGACTCAAAATTTCGGGATAAAAATATATTGTATCCCATCAAAACGTGGGATTTTTGATTGAATTCTGTTTTGAGGGGTTGCTTTAAAATATTAATCGTTGTCCTGGCTAGAAAATGGGTTGTAATTTTAATAGATTGTAAATGGATTGTAGTAAATTTTATTAGAATTTAAAAATGGGTTGTACATTGTTACAAATTGCAAATGGGCTATACGTTCTTTGCCACAGATGTGATGCTCACTTGTGGGCCTACTTTGCCTAAAAAGACTTATGGGCCTACTATGTTTATGAGAATTATAGTCGGTGACGTGTATGGATGGTTTGTGGGACTACTAAGGCGTACGGAAGGCTTTGTCAACTTATAGTCAAGACACGATTCTAGCAGCAGTGGTCGTTAGATGTCTATCCAACGGCTGTAGTGCTTCTTCAATCTAGGATATTCTTGCTTCAGCCTCCCAAACCACCGCCGGCGGTACCGCCTGCTACTGCCTCCCGTGGCCGGCTGTGCTGCCCCACAGGCTTCACCGGCCCACCCTCCTCCCAAACGCCGTCTAGGCCATTCCTCTACTCACCAACACCTCATGTTCTTCTCCGATGATGGCAGCCTCACACCGCTGTCGAACTAGTGAGCCCTCGTACCCCCTTCCGTGTGGGCATCCACTGTTGTGTCTTCGCCGGCTTTGGGCGTTCGCTTCCAAGGACTCGCCATCATTCACTACGTTGGTTCACTCGGTGCGGTGTGATCAACTTTGACAACAAACGACAGACATCGGAAGAGGCATGTACGTGGAGTGGCTGACAGTAGGGACCCACATGGCCCATGGCCGCACGCAACAAGTGCCCCCGTATTAGGCAAAAAAATGATTTTGCCCCCTGACAGGTTTGACCCACCAACTACATATTCGCACACAAGGAAGTGCTTCCTTTATTACGCGGAAATAAAAAGTTTCCTCTCCCTGATATCTGGGACCCACCAGCTTTATTATGACCCATTTCGTGAAAATATAGATTGTACCGAAGATACTTGTCGGGGAAACGACACCTATGGGATCTCGGGGACTATGGCACCCCGATCCGCATGGAGCAGGGGGCCTTCGCACGTCAGCCCAGGATAACAGCTGACACACGACAGGTCCAAGATACAGCATTCTAGGTACAATAATATTCATTAAATAACAGTGTAAATGATTACATCATTGATGAATACAATTATCTGGCATAGCCCTAAGGCTATTTATATGACAACGGAATTCTATTTAATTGGCGGTGGAAGTCTTGGTTTGGCAGCATAAAACTCTGGCTGGGTTCCACAACGCACAGGACTGGCAAGATTACGGCCTATCACGACGGAGCAAGCAAACCATTTGAGTGTGACCTACAAAACTGGCATGACACGCTAGGTCAGTACATTGAATGTACTTGCAAGACAACCAAATACATAGCATCCAAACAAGCCGAAGACAAAGCAAGAACCAAACGCATGCAACAACCTATTATACATCATTTACTAACCTGGCATGATAGAGATTAACTGAGCATGAACAACATCATAGCATCTACTAACAAGGTAATAACATGGCATATCAAAACATGCTTATAACATACACATCATCTTAATCATGGCATAAAATAAATCAAAGCATGGCATGGCATCATGAGACTATGCTGAAAATAAACTACTGTACATATACTTCATGCATGCATAACATATTAATTTTATGCAACCATTTTCTTGTTCTACCATTGTTCTTAAAATGCAGCATAATACTCATACAATGCAATCAAACCTGTGCACCGAGTCCATCAGACTCTCTTACCAACGGGTTGCCTCCCAACCGAACTGTGGTCTTTCCGACGATCACAACCACGACCACACTTGGTCTCCAACACTCACCGAGACCTCATCTCGTGAGCATATCAAAACATCAAAACATCGTCGTGACTTTGCACGACCATCTCATCGACCAAGTCAACGCATTCTTGTTACCACATTAATCAATTATGTTAGGTTTATCCTCCATTTCGACCAAGACCCATAGTGTGACCTACTACGTACTGTGTACTATCGATAGACTTTATAAACACTCTGCAGAGGTAGTGCACTGTACCCACGCCACGAAACCCGTGGCCTCGTCATCCCATTCGGTTGGACCAACGACGTTCTGACGAAACCGACCTACTGTCATGACACTCTCCCGGCCACTCCGACTCATTCCCCACTGGGCTAGTCCTGGGTGGCCCCGTGTCTACCAAAGACACAACAACCACTGTCGTGGCCAAACGGTCCCAAACAGGGACCAACGGTACCATAACAACAAGAACAACGGGCACACAAGGCTTATGTCCGCCTACCTGATCAGGGTAGCGCACGCCCATAACCTTCCCTACTTGGAGGCACAGGCGAGAGGCACGAGAATAGTTTGCATTAAGGCCTTCCCACAAAGGCAAATGTGGCTGCACTGAAGAAGTTAGACTTGGTGGCACCATGACTCGATCCCATCGATGACGGAGGAGGTTGTTGTGATTAAGTCATTTTATTACTTCTCCATCATCATGAGCATATTTAACAAGAATGCAACAATGAGCATGCAGCATACAAAAGTAGGTAACAAAATATCGAACTTCTCAGGTGCACAACTATAGCATAAAGAATCATAACAATACCATGTACAAGCACATTAACGGTGCATTCAAATCATCATAGCATTTTATAATGATGTCAGGAAAATCAAATAAAGTGGTGACGTGGCATCATTCATAACAATATTCTAACTAGCATGGCAAAATATGTCATGAAAATGCAAGCAAGCATGGAAGCCATAAAGAAATGACTACAACTAAGAAGAGTAAGAAAACATCTGCAACTATACACACACAAGGCACAAGAAAAGTCAACATGCGAGTTTGGGGCTCATGATAAGAGGTTGCTTGCCTGGGGGTTGACAAATACTCCGGAGAAAAGTGCGGAAAGCTCGCGGAAAGAATCACCGAAAACAGTTCTCTCTCGGAGGGGGCTGTTTACGGAAAGGGCAAAATGGTCATTTTTAAAATGTCAAAACATGGTGAAAATGATGCCAACAAAACGGGTTCGACGAGATGAATAAATGGGCTTTGGAATAACCTCATTTGGAGTTACGAGCAAAAAGATATGAAGGTTTTTCTACCAGGGACCTTTCAGCAATAAAATCATCACAAGCAGACCCTTGGCTGGAAAAACAGAACGCGCCTTTCTGAAACTATGTTTTCCAGAAAGGAAAACGCATTTCAGTCCGAGGAAGAGCACGAATACGCTTTCGATGAGCGAAGACGTAATCCATGGATTACGCCTCCACTTATCCAGCGTGGCAAAGGCGGGGCTGGGGCTATCTCACTGACACACGGGGCCCGCGGGCATTGACTCCTCTCTCCCAACTCCTTCTTCTTCCTCCCGTCGATGTGGAGAAGCAGAGATGAGGCCAGCCGCCCCGACGGCGACTACCGGCACATCCGGCCACCGCAGGAGGCGTGCGACCTACCCCGACGTACATGAGGACGAGACGCATCCGTTCCCGGCCTTGGATGACGCCGGCGTGCTCGGGAATGGGCGCCGTTCGGCCCACGACGGAGGAGGTTTCGGGTGGAGATGGGCAGGGCGCTTTGGTGGGGTGGGAGGAGGGGCGAGGCCACGGGGAGTTAGGCTAGGCCTCAGGGGTGTGCTGGAGGTGGAGAGGTGGAGGAGAGGAGCCCGGGGCTGCTCGGATTCGAGCGGAGCCCGACGGTGGCCATGGTGGCATAGGGCAGCGAGGAGAGGTCCTGGGTCTTGGGCGAGTGGTTGGGGAGGGATTGTGGACTGAGAGGGGCTCAGGATGGCTACTTATAGCTGCGGGGAGAGCTAGGGAAGGAGGGGGAGGAGGCGACACGCGGCTCGTGACGTGTCCGTGTGCCGGCGACGTGCACGGTGTCGGCAGATGCGGCCAACGAGCTCGGGAAGCGACGGAAAGGCGACGAGGGGGAAGCGGACGAGTGCCAGGCGGTCACGGAATCGAGCGGCGCTCACGGACGAGAGGGAGAAGAAGACAAGCGAGGGAGGCGACGACGGCCACAGGAAAGCACTGTGCGGCCATTGGAGCGACTCACCAGAAAAGAAAATGGAGGGGGCAGGATGTCCAGGGCGAAGAGGACAGCGAGGGGACGCTGTTTGGCAACAGTGGTGACACCAGAGCTGGTCGGAGCAGCGATGCCGCCGACAACAGTGGCGAGACCACCGTTTTGGTTGGCGCTCCGCGTGATCACCACGGACAAGCCGCGTCCCAGAGATCTTACTGGAGTAAAAACATGTCTACTGCGTAGTCCCTCGAAAGTAAAGAGTTACCATGGTAAAGAAGTAGGCAGATACAAAATGGAATGAGTAGAATAAGCTTCACAAGGTTGCTGTTGCAACCTTGAAAGCATTCTAGAGATAAAACCAGAGAAGTAGAAAAGTAACAAGAATGTCTGGTAGGCTTAGGGTAATAAGAACTATTGTCGTGGGAGTTTTGAGGTCATTAGGGCAAATTTTTAGCATAGTTGCTTTACAACTGCCAAAATCTGTCCAGAAAACAAATGAGGATGAAGCACTCACTAGGTGTAATGCCCCAGATGTAACACTTTCCAAATATGGCAATATATGAACTTTGACTTCATCCATTCCTTTCTGGGCTCTTCTTTCATTTCGGGTTTCTTCGTTTTGTCGCGTGCGTGTGTGCATTTCATCCATGTCATGTTGTCATGTGCATTGCATTGCATTCGTGTGTCACTTGCACCCGGTCCCACTCGTCTCTTCCCGTTGTCCGTTTCGAGTTCCGACGCTCACACACGTGCCCGTGACATCCCCGAGTCCTTCTTTCGTGTGTGGCCGTGTAACGTTCACGGAATGACGTGTGACTTGTCGTGCGATGTTGTTTTGGTATGTGTAGGACGCCTGTCAAGTTTCGTCGTGTTTAGAGTTCGTTTGGTACTCCAACGGTTAACCTAGTGGGCTAAAATAACCTCTTTTGAAGGCCCAAGACCCCCTCCACAACAGCCCACAAACCCAGCACAACCCTTCCCATCATCTCGGTCGTCGAATTTTGATCGCGTGGCCGAAAACCGCTCCCCATTTGGAGTCTCCTAGCTCCTTTTGCCAATAAAAACGTCCACACCCCTCCATTTTCGGGCAAAAACCCTAGCTCCTCTTCTCCCCGCAGCCACCGGACACATTCCCGCCGGCCGGACATGTCCGACTTGCCCCGCCGTGCCACGTGTCAGCTCCGGGTTGGGCGAGCCGCCGCGCCCACTTCGCCGCCGCGCGGGCCCGCCGGGCCCGTCCCCGGCCCCCGCGGCCCGCATCGCTCAACCGCCGCCCGCGCCTCGATCTCCCCCGCCGCCGGTGTCGCTTCCCCGCCACCGGGCACGCCTCGCCGCCGACCTCCGCCGCCGGAGCCCGAGGGCTAGTCGCCGTCGCCTCCAACCACGGTCGCCGGTCGCCGCGCGCCGGTCATCGCTCCGCCGCCGACCTACTCCGCCCCGCCGCCGTTGCTCCGCTCCGTCACCGCCGCCGGCCACTTCGCGCCCCGGCCGCCGGGCTGCCCCCGCTGGCCCCCTCCAGCACCGCAGCCGCTCCGCCCGCCAGAGGGCCGAGCCCCGACCGCAGCGCCCCGATTTGATCGGATCCAGCCGGGCCAAACCCTAATGGGTCGGATCCGGTCCGACCCGACCCGATCCGCCCTGCCTCGCCCGATCTGCGAGGTTGTTGTTATTTTTTTCTCTAAGTCTTTAAAACATGTTGTCTGATGGCATCTTTGCATGGCTGTATCTTTTATTGTGCTTGTCCAAATTGTGCAAATGATATGTCAAAATGATCGTGGTGATGTGCTCTACGTTTTGTTCCATTGTGGCATGCTTGTTTGAGATCACCTAGAGGTCCTAATCTCTGTTGCAAGAGTGCTACTTGTTATAAACTGCTGGTACTTGTTATTTTCATGCCATGTTTGAGATGTGATAACTTGGTGCATGTTTATCCAAATGAAGCAAATGATATGTCAAAATGCTCGTTGTGAGATGCTCTACATGATGGTTGCTGTAGCATGCTTGTTAGGGTTCATATTGCCATGTTAATCTCTGTTGCAAAAGTGCAAGTGGCTGTTAAGTTTTGTAACATGTTATGAGATGCTGATTTGAAGTGCTCGTTGCTATTGATGTGTTTGTCCCCATGTCACATGCCATTATGTTTTAGAATCTGCATCATATGGTCTTTGCTGTGGTACAAACCATTTTCCATGATATGCCTTGAGGTGACTTAAACATGCTTCTAAACATGCCATGCCAACATAACTGTTTTATACTTAGTGAAATTTCTGCTAAGTCTGGAATCTGTCATATCCTGATGCTATGTTTGCTTGATGCCCTAGTCAAATGCATGCTAGTTTTGGAGTGGCCAATGATCATTCCTTGTTGTACATGTTGTTGTCTATCCATCCATGCCCTCACTTGCTCATATGGCTTGCTGTAGCTTATTTATTTCTTGCTCTCAAGTTGCTATAAATTATTACTGTCAAGTTTTTAACAACATGTTCAATTTGGCGTAGCTTGTTGCTATTGATCCATGCCTCCTATGGAGTTTCTCCAAAGGAGTTGTTTGCTGTAGGATATGTCTACTTCATGTCCATGCTTCTTGTCACCATGTTTGAGTGCTGTAGAGTATATATTTCTTGCTCCAAAGTTGCTATGTGGCTGTTATTTTCAGCTTTGCATTGTATCTTGTTTCGTGTGTATGTGTTGAACCGTTGCTTCGTTTTGAGCGTGCCCTATATGAAACTTGTGTGATTTTCCATGTAGAATCATAATATCATGTTGTTAACATGTTTGGAGTGTGTTTGCTTGATGTTGGAGTGCATCTTGCACCGTTGCCATGTTTGTCTTGTTTTGCTCATATCTTCTAGACCGTAGCTCCGAATTAAACAAACTTTATATGAAACTTGACTAAAATTTCGTGTAGATCATCATGGTGCATGTTAACTTGCTGTTTAACAACTTTAACTTAAGATTTATTCATATCTGGACCAATTTCATCATAGGCATATGAGGACTTACCGGATTCGCTATATGTGGATTCCGGCCTCATTTAAACTTGTTGCCTTGTGCTGTTCTTGTGTGCTTCATCCCTTGACATGTATTGCATCATATATGCATCATACTTGCATCATGTTGATTTTGCATTGAACCTTGGTTGATTTTTGCCTGGTTGTGTTCTAGAGCCGGGAGTCGAGACCGAGAACGAGAACGAGGTTACTACCGAGGTTGAGAACAAGGAGCCGTCTTACGATCCCATCGATGACTCGACAGGCAAGATGACCTAACCAGATATCATTACTATCTTTGCCTATTGCTAGATGTCTCGCTCTTTAGCTCATTGCCTCGATGCCCATGTTAGTTTGTCAGCCTCCTATTGTAACCATGAATCTGTCTAACCACCCAACCTAGCAAACCTTTGTTTGGCTAGGTAAGCTTCGCTCAGCCCCTCTTATAGCATTGCTAGTTGCAGGAGAAGATTTGAAGATTCTTACTTCATGTTGAAGATATTGTTGGGATATCACACTATATAAACTCTTAAACTAAATCATTTATATATTGGTAATGGGTGGAAGGCCAAGCCTCTTGCTTGGTGTTTTGTTCCACTCATGCCGCCCTAGGAACCGTATAAACCGGTGTTATGTTCCTTGATTTTGCGTTCCTCACACGGTTGGGGTTATGGGACCCCCTCGATAACCCGCTTAGCGCTAAACCTTTTCCAGCAAGTCCCAACATTGGTACTACATTTGCCTAAACAACTAAAACTTCCATAGGGAGTTATAAACCCTCTTCTTAATCAACAACCCGGGCCAGTGCTCCACATGAGTGTTGGTCCAAACTGGGCAACCTGCGGGGCCACCTTGGGGAAACCCGAGGGTTGGTAAAAACCCGTAGCTTGTCCCATCCGGTCGTGGCCTGAGACGAGATACGCGCGGCTACTATCAGGGTGTCGGCACGCCGGGAGGATTTGCTGGATTAGTTTTACCTTAGTCAGAATATCTTGAGCACGGGATTCCGAGAATACTCGGGTCTTCCCACCTTGGAGTTGCGACGCCGCAGATCATGAGCTTGTAATGGGCTAAGTTGGGACACCCCTGCAGGGTTTTGAACTTTCGAAAGTCATGCCCGCGGTTATGTGGCAGATGGGTATTTGTTAATATCCGATTGTAGAAAACTTGACACCATGTTCACAACACACTACCAGCGTGAGTAACCGTGACGGTCATTTTCCGAAAGGGGTTCGGGAAATGAACACGGTGGGGTTATGATTGACGTGCTTAGATATGACCACTTCGTGGTCACTTTGACGCTTGTGGCACTTCTCTTCTCGCTCTAAACACGTAAGCTAGTGCTAGTGTAGCTGCAACCTTTATTCTTCTTCAGCCTTGTTCCACACCCAAGGCTTAGGTAGTTTTGCTACCCGGGAACGGGATTGGTGAGTCCTCCGTGGCTCACAGATTCTACCAACACCAGATGCAAGTACTATGGTGGACTACACAGGTGACGGCACCGAGCTGTACTGGGAGTTCGATGAAGAACGTAGTCGATACTATGTGCACTATCCTGATGATCAGTAGTGGTTTCTACTAGGGGCGATTCGGACCTTGTGGCTTTATGTATTTGGTATCTTTCATTTGGATCTTCGTCCGTAGTCGGACTATGATGTTATTTGGATGATGATTTGCTTATGTAATGTGTTGTGTGACGTGGCGAGTGTAAGCCAACTATCCTTTTGCAATTTCATCCCTATTTTTACATGAGTCGTGCAAAGATACCAAACTTGAGATCATTCTAGTATGGGCTTATACCTTTAAGTCGTGCCTCGACATGTAGGAGGTATAATCCCATATTGGGCATTACACTAGGAGTGATGGAATGTGCTGAATTTTGGCAAATCTTGATGATTTGGTCACACAGTGATGCTGTAAAAAGCTCATCCCAAATGGACTTGCCAAATTAGTACTTGCTTCACAAACATCATTTCTGACCAAAAGCTTAGGAAAAATCTAGGGAAATATTGGCTACATGGAATGAGCCAATATCTGGGGAAGATGAGTTATATGACTAGGAGAATGCTTGGGAATATTTTCAGCTACAATGGAGCAAGATAAAATGTACTTGCTTCACAAACTGAAAATTTTGACAGAAAGCAAGAATTGCTTCTGTGCTCCCATAATTCAATAAAATGAGCTAAATTTGGGTATAGGCTAATTATTTAGAGTATTTTAGAGGATGGAAGAGTTTCATCCCATTTGAAATATTTATGAAGGTACTTCCTTCACAAACTTGTATTCTGGTCAGAAACTTTGGAAAATTGCACAAGAAGCTAGGATGAAAGGATTGAGCTCATATTTGGTTTTCATGGGTGATTTATCAATGTTAATCACCCTGCCAAATTACAGCTCATTTGGAATTATGAATAGGCCACTTCCTTTATAAAGTTTCAGAGAAGGCAGAAACTTGCATTGGATCATGTGCCAAAAATTTGAACTATGGGACATGAATTAAAGATGGAACTAATGATTATATAGCAAGGACAAACTCCACAATTTATGGGAGAATTTATCTGCTATAAAAATAATAGTTCCTTTGGAAAATGGCAAAAATGCAATATGGGCTACAAATAGGAAAAGGCAATTTTCCTTATTTTAATGTGCTAATATTTTTGCCAAGGCTTTGATTAGGCATGCGTATCATCTCCACCAATTCTCATGAATTTATGAGATGGATAACTATGCTTCTGAATTTTATTCCTCAGACAGACAATAAAATGAATAAATCGCCATTCAAAATATTGCATAGGACTTAGAAATATTTTTGCATGTTCAAGGATTAGGAAGATAAGATGGTCTCTTGGAAAGGATGGAATGATCAATAGATCAATGCAAATGATGGCTCCTTTGTAATCACAAAAGGCCACATATAAATTCCAAAGGTTTGGAATTAGGGTTTGAGAGAGTTTGAGGGGATGCAAATGTGATCTTTCCCATTGACAAAGATAGGAGCAAGGTTTTGAAGTGTCAACAATGACCAGAAATTTCAGGGTCGTCTAGAAATCCTCATGAGAAAATTTGAAAAAAAGTTGCCAGGAAGAAATAACAGCACAAAATTGATAACACAATTTTGAGGCTGTTACAACTCTTCCCTCCTTAAAAAGAATCTCGTCCTCGAGATTTCTAGGGTTACTGCAACCATTAAAGATAGCCACCCCGGGGAAAAACCCCTAGGTTAAATTTAACCCTTTGGCTGGATATAGCCGAGTTGGGGTGCCGATAATTGGTACACCCAAAGAGAGTCATGGGGAAAATAGGGTTACCTCCACGCATAGGGGCACTCGAGATCAGACTCACCGAAAAATGCTGGATGCACCCTAATTAACAGTGGTTTCACCCGCTGACATGTGGGTCCAGCGCCCACTTGCAGCCTCCTTCTTCTACCTCCAGCTTGCTGCTTCATTTCCGTCGTTGCTCCGCGTGCGTCTTGGCACAGTGCGCATCTAGCTCCTGGGGCAATGAGGACCCTAGTGCCGTAGTGCGCGGCGTGCACGGCGACGGTGCAGCGAGCACTCACGTCGCGGGCTAGCACCTTGTCGGCACTTCTCGAGGATTCGCCTCCTGGACGTCGATGATCGGGCGACAAGCGATTTCCCTGGACATCGCTCACCGTACACCGGAGTTGGGCTATAAAAACGGCAGTGCGGATTCTGCACCAACACACCAACGCAATGCCGCTCTACTATCTCTTTGGTTTGGACAAGATCGAGCCAAGCTCCTTTGGCAAGGCGGTGTTCCTGGTGGCTCTGCGGTGGTTCCTCGCTGCTCTGCTGGGCACGCTGATTGGCTCGTCGTTCTTCCTGATGATACTCATTAGGAACGAGCGGGCTCGGCGCAATGCGCGGCTCGGGGTGGTGGATCGAGGTGCGGGAGAAGGTGGTGCTCTGGGTGGTCCTCTGCCACCCTTGGTCCTCCATCGCTTTGTGCCGGCGGAGTAAGTGCATGCTTGGTGGAGCGGAGTGACGACCTGCGTGCATTACGCAGGGCAGAGTGGAGGGTGACTGGGTCCAGATGCTTGTGAGGTGGCTGCGCCAGCTCAGGATGCATACGGTGGTGTGGGAAAACTTTCGCTGATGATTCCACGAAAAGTAGGTGTAGAGGTAGAGTCACAGTGGAAATCTGTATTGCGGTTGATGTACTGGATCGAGAGAAATAAAGTTGGCAGTGTTCCTTCGGAAATGAACTTGGAAACGAGAATTTATCAAATGGAAAGGCTTCTGCGAGGCTCTGATTTTGGAAAGCCGGGCACATGAGGTGTGCACCGATAGAGAGAAAATATGTGACTTTGCATGCCCACGAGTACTGCCCAAAAGTACCCGTGGGTGAACCAAGTGTGCGTGTGACATGTAGTATAATCCAAACTGGCAAACAGAGGAAAATAAAAATGCAAGGAAGAACACACCAGACAAAATATTCTAAAGTGGTATAATGCTAGCGGGTATATGTAATCCTGGTACACATATACCTATACCAACGCACATTTTATTATTTTAGACTCGGGACGAGTCAATGTTATTTTAGTGTAGGTGATTTACTAATTAAAATCTGGTTAACAACATACCGCCAACCCGGTCAAACATTTTTGCTCAACACAGTGACAAGCAAAAACAACACCAAACCCAAAAGCACACAAACATACATATCATACAGATTACATTAGTGCAAGCATCCAACAAAGCACAAATGCGCTACGCGCTACACGAGACTACTCCCTCCGGGAAACAAAAGTTTATCCTCCTATAGAGGATGAACAGACTAACTGACCTACTTGCATAAACACCTGACTGCGTGACTAAAGTCATGCAGAAGACTGGGCTTGCCGGGGTTCTCCGGGAGGGCGAAGACTGAGCCAATCTCCATCTTCATCGTCTGATAGCACTATGGGTGGGGATTCGGCTACTACGGGTGTGGCTGAGGTTGAACCCAGTAAATGCTATTGGTCGATCCGATAAAGAGCCTGGTCGAAGGTGATGGGGGTTGGTCTAGGCCATATCACAGGCCAAGAAGGTAACACTGGGTCAGATGGCAAGGGATGAACAACTTGAGACGCGAACCTACAAGCTTCACGATAAGCTTCCTTGACAACTCGTACCGCATCATTGTCCAGGGTTCTAAATTCGGCAAAAATCTTGGAAATCATCATCCCCTGAGCAGGGATATACTGCACAAGGCGAGCGATTGTGGGGTCATCCCCTAGGATAACTGGAGAAGGTTGCATTACTGCTTCGGCCACAATGGGGAAAAAGCAGAACTCCCGCTTCTCTGCCACTTGTGGGAACTTGGTTCGGAGGTGAAGGATGGCCTCCACAGCACTGGCCTGAATAGCCAAATCAGTAGTAGGCATGGCTCTGCCCTGAAGAACCAAGGACTGACCATCTGCGGCGGGACCTAGGCAGATGTGCACTCTAGCATCATAGCGATGAAGGTGAGGGAGAGGTGATGACTGAAACACCAGGTATTCAGGGCTAGCGTTACAGCCAAAGCCTTGCTGAGCATCTCCATGAGAAGAGGTGGAAAGCCAGGGTGGTTGACAGCAAAGGTGCGGGTGTAAAACTTGGAAGCTTTTAGGGCTCTAGTCATGGCTGGAGTGTTACTAGCTAGGCTTCTCTGCAGGGACATGGCGGACCGAGGAGTGAGAGGTCCGGCTAGCGGCAGAGGAGATTTTATAGGCAGCTATGCGGGGCATGCCCGCATGGTGCGCCACCTTACCCTGAAGGGTAATCGGTGCGCTCGCCCGAAAAAGATAAGGGCGCTATTCGTTCCACGGATAACTAGGCGGGAACAGCGGGGTGAGGACATGTCGGTCCCGACTACGCCACCTGTTGATTAACAGTGGCCATGCCGGAGGACAGGGACGGGTCAAATCCCTTAGGGTTATTAGGGGTTGATGGTGGCGGTGATCTAATGCTAGGATAATCCATGCCAGCCTGGCTGCTCTGATACCATGTCCTGTGGCACCCCGATCCGCATGGAGCAGGGGGCCTTCGCACGTCAGCCTAGGATAACACCTGACGCACGACAGGTCCAAGATACAGCATTCCAGGTACAATAGTATTCATCAAATAACAGTGTAAATGATTACATCATTGATTAATACAATTATCTGGCATAGCCCTAAGGCTATTTATATGACAGCGGAAGTCTATTTAATTGGTGGCGGAAGTCTTGGTTTGGTAGCATAAAACTCTGGCTGGGCTCCACAACTCACAGGACTGGCAAGATTACGGCCTAGCACGACAGAGCAAGCGAACCATTTGAGTGTGACCTACAAAACTGGCATGACACACCAGGTCAGTACATTGTATGTACTTGCAAGACAACCAAATACATAGCATCCAAATAAGCCGAAGACAAAGCAAGAACCAAGCGCATGCAACAACCTATTATACACCATTTGCTAACCTGGCATGATAGAGATTAACTGATCATGAACAACATCATAGCATCTACTAACAAGGTAATAACATGGCATATCAAAACATGCTTATAACACACACATCATCTCAATCATGGCATAAAATATATCAAAGCATGGCATGACATCACGAGACTATGCTGAAAATAAACTACTATACATATACTTCATGCATGCATAACATATTAATTTTATGCAACCATTTTATTGTTCTACCATCGTTCTTAAAATGCAGCATAATACTCATACAATGCAATCAAACCTGTGCACCGAGTCCATCGGACTCTCTTACCAATGGGTTGCCTCACAACCGAACAGTGATCTTTCCGGCAATCACAACCACGACCACACTTCACTACTAGGAAAAGGGCTATAGATGGAATTGACACTAATGGCGCACCAGACATGCGGTGCGCCATTAGTATATACTAATGGCGCACCATGTGTTGGTGCGCCATTAGTATCCAAATACTAATGGCGCACCTTTGACGTGGTGCGCCATTAGTAACAGATTTTTTTTCATATTTTTCTCAAAACTACTAATGGCGCACCACTGGATAGTGCGCCATTAGTGCGCCATTAGTAGTTCAACTTACTAATGGCGCACCACTCCCACGGTGCGCCATTAGTATTATTTTTTCATTTTTTTATTATTTTCAAAAAATACTAATGGCGCACCGTGGGAGTGGTGCGCCATTAGTATCTTGGCCATTACTGCACCCCCCCCCCCCCGTGGACCGCCTTTTCCAGTTCAAAAAAATAAAATTAAAGAAAATGATGTAAATGTCAAAAAAATAAAAGAAAATAAGTTTCCCATGTGATATGTGGTCTACTTGTTGGGAAAATTTACAAATATGAATTTTGACTTTATTTGCAAAATATCTCTGGAATTTAGTAAAACGGGTATAACTTTTGCATACGAACTCGGATTAAAAAGTTTTTTATATGAAAAATCAACTACTCGAAAAGTTACATCCGAATTTAACTGGGGAAACCCCGTTAAACATTTTCAAAAGCCCAAAAAACCTAACAGAAAAAAGTTACGGGGCTTTTAAGATCTACAGGCAAAGAAATTCAAAAAAAATTCAAACTTACTAGTGGCGCACCGTTTGCTAGGTGCGCCACTAGTAACAGAAAAAATATATAAAATTTTCGAAAAAAAATATTTTATAATTTTTTTTCAAAAATATGATACGTAATATGACCGGGAAGTTTGAAATATATTTTCAAAATTTCATCATACTCATGAACATTAACAAACTCCTAGACATCAAGAAGGGTTAATAGGATTGATATGATAGATATATCAACAAGTGCGTGTGAAGTGAGCTGGTGCTGGGGTTGGATAGAACTACGAAGTTGAGCGTGCTCGGGCTGGAGTAGTGTGAGGATGGGTGACCTTATGGGAAGTTTGACCACAGAGTGCAATTTGACTTGAGATTAAGCAAATTAACCCCAGATTAAGCCATAATGATCTGAGATTAAGAAAAAAAATTGAATTTTTTTTTTGAAAAAAAAAACTAATGGCGCACTTCTATGTAGTGCGCCATTAGTATGCCAAAGCACCTGGGTATAGATGGCCCGCTGCGAGGCATACTAATGGCGCACCGTGCACTATACTAATGGCGTACCTGTGGTGCGCCATTAGTATGCCAGATACTAATGGCGCACCAGAGGTGCGCCATTAGTAAATAATACTAATGGCGTGCTACTAATGGCACACCAGTAGTGCGCCATTAATGGGCAAAACCGGTGCACCAATAGTAGCCCTTTTTCTAGTAGTGCTTGGTCTCCAACACTCACCGAGACCTCGTCTCGTGAGCATATGAAACATCGACGTGACTTCGCACGGCCGTCTCATCATCCAAGTGAACGCATTCTTGTTACCACATTAATCAATTATTGTAGGTTTATTCTCCATTTCGACCAAGACCAATAGTGTGACCTACTACAAACTTTGTACTATCGATAGACTTTATAAACACTCTGCAGAGGTAGCGCACTGCACCCACACAACGAAACCCATGGCCTCGTCATCCCATTCGGCTGGACCAACGGCGTTCCGACGAAACCGACCTACTGTCATGACAGTCTCCCGACCACTACGACTCATTCCCCACTGGGCTAGTCCTGGGTGGCCCCGTGTCTACCAAAGACACAACGACCACCGTCGTGGCCAAACGGTCCCAAACGGGGACCAACGGTACCATAACAACAAGAACGACGGGCACACAAGTCTTATGTCCGCCTACCTGATCAGGGTAGCGCGCGCCCATAACCTTCCCTACTTGGAGGCACCGGCGAGAGGCACGAGAATAGATTGCATTAAGGCCTTCCCACAAAGGCAAATGTGGCTGCACTGAAGAAGTTCGATTTGGTGGCACCATGACTCGATCCCATCGATGACGGAGGAGTTTGTTGTGATTAAGTCATTTTATTACTTCTCCATCATCATGAGCATATATAACAAGAATGCAACAATGAGCATGCAACATACAAAAGTAGGTACAAAATATCGAACTTCTCAGGTGCACAACTATAGCATAAAGAATCATAACAATACCAAGTACAAGCACATTAACGGTGCATTCAAATCATCATAGCATTTTATAATGATGTCAGGAAAATCAAATAAAGTGGTGACGTGGCATCATTCATAACAATATTCTAACTAGCATGGCAAAATATGTCATGAAAACGCAAGCATGCATGGAAGCCATAAAGAAATGACTACAACTGAGAAGAGTAAGAAAACATCTGCAACTATACACACACAAGGCACAAGCAAAGTCAACATGCGAGTTTGGGGCTCGTGATAAGAGGTTGGCCTGCCTGGTGGTCGACAAATACTCCGGAGAAAAGTGCAGAAAGCTCGCGGAAAGAATCGCCGAAAATAGTTCTCTCTCGGAGGGGGCTGTTTATAGAAAGGGAAAAATGATCATTTTCAGAATGTCAAGAAATGGGCTTTGGAATCACCTCATTTGAAGTTACGAGCAAAAAGATATGAAGGTTTTTTTGCCAGGGACCTTTCAGCAATAAAATCATCACAAGCAGACCCTTGGCTGGAAAAACAGAACTCGCCTTTCTGAAACTACGTTTTCCAGAAAGGAAAACACATTTCAGTCCGAGGAAGAGCATGAATACGCTTTCGATAAGCGAAGACGTAATCCGTGGATTACCGCTCCACTTATCCAGTGTGGCAAAGGCGGGGCCGGGGCTGTCTCGCTGACGCGCGGGGCCCGCGTGCGTTGACTCATCTCTCCCAACTCCTTCTTCTTCCTCCCGTCGATGCGCAGAAGCAGGGATGAGGCCAGCCGCCCCGACGGCGACTACCGGCGCATCCGGCCACCGCAGGAGGCGTGCGACCTACCCCGACATTCAGGATGATGAGACGCATCCGTTCCCGGCCTTGGAAGACGCCGAAGAGCTCGGGAATGGGCGCCGTTCGGCCCACGGCGGAGTAGGTTTTGGGTGGAGATGGGCAGGGCGCTTCGATTGGGTGGGAGGAGGAGAGGAGGAGGAGAGCAGCCCGGGGCTGCTTGGATTCGAGCGGAGCCCGACGGCGGCCATGGCGGCATAGGGCAGCGAGGAGAGGTCCTGGGTCTTGGGCGAGTGGCTGGGGATGGCTTGTGGACTGTGAGGGGCTCAGGATGGCTACTTATAGTCGCGGGGAGAGCTCGGGAAGGAGGGGGAGGAGGTGAGACGCAGCTCGCAACGTGTCCGTGCGCCGGCGACATGCACGGTGTCGGCAGACGCGGCCAACGAGCTCGGGAAGCGGCGGAAAGGCGACGAGGGGGAAGCGGACAAGTGCCAGGCGGTCACGGAATCGAGCGGCGCTCGCGGACGAGAGGGAGAAAAAGACAGGAGAGAGGGAGGCGACGACGGCCATGGGAGCGCACTGTGCGGCCATTGGAGCGACTCGCCGGAGAAGAAAACAGAGGGGGCAGGAGGTCTAGGGGGAAGAGGATGGCGAGGGGACGCTATTTGGCAACTGTGGCGACGCCAGAGCTGGTCGGAGCAGCGATGCCGCCGACAATAGTGGCGAGACCACCGTTTTGGCTGGCGCTCCGCGTGATCACCACGGACAAGGCGCGTCCCAGAGATCTTACTGGAGTAAAAACATGTCTACTGCGTAGTCCCCCGAAGGTAAAGAGTTACCATGGTAAATAAGTAGGCAGAGACAAAATGGAATAAGTAGAATAAGCTTCACAAGGTTGCTGTTGCAACCTTGACAACATTCTAGAGATAAAACCAGAGAAGTAGAAAAGTAACAAGAATGTCTGGTAGGCTTAGGGTAATAAGAACTATGATCCTGGGAGTTTTGAGGTCATTAGGGCAAATTTTTAGCATAGTTGCATTACAACTGCCAAAATCTGTCCAGAAAACAAACGAGGATGAAGCTCTCACTAGGAGTAATGGAATGTGTTGAATTTTGGCAAGGCTTGATGATTTGGTCACATAGTGATGCTGTAAAAAGCTCATCCCAAATGGACTTGCCAAATTAGTACTTGCTTCACAAACATCATTTCTGACCAAAAGCTTAGGAAAAATCTAGGGAAATATTGGCTACATGGAATAAGCCAATACCTTGGGAAGATGAGTTATATGACTAGTAGAATGCTTGGGAATATTTTCAGCTACAATAGAGCAAGATAAAATGTACTTGTTTCACAAACTGAAAATTTTGACAGAAAGCAAGAATTGCTTCTGTGCTCCCATAATTCAATAAAATGAGCTAAATTTGGGTAGAGGAAAATTATTTGGTGTATTTGAGAGGATGGGAGAGTTTCATCCCATTTGAAAAATTGATGAAGGTACTTCCTTCACAAACTTGAATTCTGGTCAGAAACTTTGAAAAATTGCACAAGGAGCTAGGATGAAAGGATTGAGCTCATATTTGGTTTTCATGGGTGATTTATCAATGTTAATCACCCTGGCAAATTATAGCTCATTTGGAAAGGATGGAATGATCAACAGATCAATGCAAATGATGGCTCTTTTGTAATCACAAAAGGTCACATATAAATTCCAAAGGTTTGGAATTAGGGTTTGAGAGAGTTTAAGGGGATGCAAATATGGTCTTGCCCACTAACAAATATAGGAGCAAGGATTTGAAGAGTCAACAATGACCGGAAATTTCAGGGTCATCTAGAAATCCTCATGAGAAAATTTGAAAAAGGGTTGCCAGGAAGAAATAACAACACAAAATTGATAACCCAATTTTGAGGCTGTTACCAGGACCAGTACTACGGTTGGCGGGGCATAGTGCTGCGCAAAGAGTAGGTCTAGTCGATCAACGCGTGTGAATTTTTTTCCAGGTTCATGCCAAAAATGATGCGTAAAACCCTAGTCATGTTTGTCCGTGTTTATGTTGTGTTCTTGATCTCTTTAACTAGCTACTATGCGTGCCTTGTCCAAAAAGTCCTAATCTCCCCACAGTATGCCACGGGCATCCTTTTATATGGCAAAGGGGTCACCACAATGGCACACAGGAGGTGGAAAGTATCTATAGTGTACAAGTTCATCACCTGACATCATAGGAAAAACTCATTTAATGCACCGCCTATGTGTCCTCTAGCTTTATCGGGGATGGCAGCAGAGCTTGTCTGCCCGTCACCGCCTCGCCTTGCTTCGATGCGTGTCCAAGCCGACGAGGCATGCAACGCCACGCTGGCTGGCTAGTCAATGTGCTGGTGCGGTGGCAGGATCTTCACGAAGATCTGCATGCCACCACGCAGGTGCTTGACCAGTTGGCCTAGAAGTTGCACGCTGCCACACATGTGCTTGTCCAGTTGGCAGGTTGGCTGCCGCGTAGGAGCGGCCGCGGGGCAGCGAAACCTTGGTGGGTGCGGGCCTGGCTGTGGCTCTGCAGACGCCCCTGGCAAGGGTCTTGCTGGAGTCTTGTGGTTGTCCCTCCAAGGATCTTGTCGGGCGTCTTCATCTTCTGGTCCTTGTCTAGGTCCGCAGGCCTTTAGTCTCCACAAAGATCTGCATGCCACCATGTAGGCGCCCATGAATCTTGGTCTTGACGTTGTTGATGGTATCAGAGCTCCCAGGCCCAAGGGTGGCGGCCTTTCTAATGTTAGGCAAGTCGCCCCGACAAGACTCTTGCCGGGGCTATGTAGGCCGCCCCGGCAAGGGTGTTGCCGGGGGGGAGTCTATTTTGCCCTTATTCTCTTCATGCCGCTGGCTTGAGTGTTGCTCTGGCAGTCTTGTACTTTTCCTTCCTCTGCCGCACAAAGCATAGCCGTAGGTGTGGCTATAACTGCTCATGCACAAGTAAAGGGGTACAGAAAGGCCCCTACTTTTGTACACCGACAGGAGCCCCCGGGCTTGGCCCCCACATAAGCATGAAGCGTTGTTAAGCCAGGCCCAGAACGGTGTGCGGGCATGCGTGGCAAAGTTTTAACTGCGGTGATCTTTTCGCTAGTTGCGCTTCCCCATGACTCGCATTGGGTGCTTGACATGGGGGTCGTGCGTGGAGCGGTTGCGGCGTGCTTACGTCACCTCGTGGTGAACAGTAAAGAGGCGGCCCCCGTCTTCCCCGTAAAAAGAGGAAGCCGCAGGGGCGCTTCTCATTTACGAAGTGGACTCGGGTCGTGGCCTTCATGGCGCCCACGCCCCACGATCACGGGGCGGGGAACGGGTGCTCCACTTGTCTTCTTGATTCTGGCTCGCTTGCCACGTGCCCCCATGCCTCAGGGGAGGTAAGTGGCGGATACAGAGGGCACGAGCATTAACACCAAGGCGGGAAACCGGGCGTCGCTGATTGGAGCAGCGGGTCGGTCCTGAGTCCCAGCGCCTCTGGCGGCCGGATTGGTCGAGTGGGGGCGGCCACCCTTAGTTTGGGGGCCGAGCCCTCGAAGCAGCTATGGCAGGATGACGCCGCTGCCCTCAAGGACTATGTGGATAGGGTACAACTCTGGACCAATGGCCTCATCGACATTGGAGAGAGGCTCAGTACACAGCTATCCGCCATGGGTATGTCGGACTTCAAGTACTCTCAGGAGGCGAGCATAAGCCCCAACGCCTGGCTGACCTTGTTCTTCGGGCGCGTTCTTGACGCCATGGAGTAGCTCCGCTCCAATCGAGCAACTTATCTAGCCAATGAGGCTCGGAAGCTTTGCCGGGGCACCCTGACCAAGGTACTCACCAAGGTGGCATTCTGGAATCCCAACGTCGACTTCACCAATGCGCTTGAGAGCTTGCCGGAGGATGTTGACCTCACGACACTCGAGGAGCATATTGAGCCCATCATCAGTTGCATTGACGGAGTCAAGAGGTTGGAAGGCCAGCGCCGGGACTAGCCACCCCGCTTCTCATTGCCGATGCGAGTTCATGCCCAAGAAAAAAATATCTTAAGTTAGAACCGCGGCCACCGCTGATGAAATATAACTTTGCAGTATTTTGAAATAGTGCATGCTACCTTCCTGTTTGATCTTTCTTTGTATGTACACACCCTACGCTTAATTGGATAGGGTTGTCAGCACGTAAACCCGTGCCGTGGCGTTTTGAGGAATGGATTCTTAGTAGCCTACCGAGGGTTCTTGTTGCCGGGCAAGCCACCTTGTTGTTCTCGGCGCAGCCACTTGAACTATTGAGTGGACTCGAAACAGAACAAGGGCGTTGCCAATAGCGAATAGGTTCCTTTGCGTGCAGGTTCTCCATACAAGGAGCAAGATCTTTCGAGGAAAATAACCCTATAGAAAGGAATTTGCTCAAGGTTTTGTATGACTTAGCTTGTTCGTCGCCATGCAAATGGTTGTTGCGGCTGCAGACGACACCACTCACCTGGCTGACGACACCAGAGCGGTGGGGATGGTGTTGAGCTCCTCCGCCACCTTCTTCTTCGGGGCCATCGTGATGACGGAGTTGATGCGCTATCTTCTAGACCAGATTTTCACAACCTAGCGCCCCTACCTGGCGCACTAAAGATGTCGGGGAAACGAGGCCTATGGGATCTCGGGGACCCCTACTACGGTTGGGGGGAGGGGGGCGTAGTGCTGCGCAAAGAGCAGGTCTAGTCGATCAACGTGTGGGAATTTCTACCTATGTTCAGGGCGCAAATAATGTGTAAAACCCTAGTCCTGCTTGTCTGTGTTTATCTTGTGTTCCTGAGCTCTTGAACTGGCTACTATGTGTGCCTTGTCCAAAAAGTCCGAATCTCCCCACAGTACGCCTCGGGCCTCCTTTTATATGGCAAAGGGGTCGCCATACTGGCACACACGAGGTGGAATGTATCTATAGGGTACAAGTTAATTACCTGACATCATAGGCAAACGCATTTAATGCGCCGCCTATGTGTCCTCTAGCTTTATCGGGGATGGCAGCAGAGCTTGTCCGCCCGTCGCTGCCTCGCCTTGCTCTGTCGCGCGTCCTAGATGACGGGGCATGCAGCGCCACGTTAGCTGGCTGGTCGCTGTGCTGGTGCGGTGGTAGGGTCTTCACGAAGATCTGCTTGCCACCACGCAGGTGCTTGACATGTTGGCCTCGAAGCTGCACGCTGCCACGCAGGCGCTTGTCTAGTTGGCGGGTTGTTTGCCGCGTAGGAGCGGCCGCGGGGCAGTGAAAGCTTGGCGGGTGCGGGCCTGGCTGTGGCCCCGCAAACGCCCCTGGCAAGGGTCTTGCCGGGTTCTCGTGGCTATCACCGTCAAGGATCTTGCCAGGGGTCTTCGCTCATCCCTGGCAAGGCTCTTGCCGAGGGTCTTCGTCTTCTGGTCCTTGTCTAGGTCCGCAGGCCTTTGGTCTCCATAAAGATCTGCATGCCACCACGCAGGTGCCTTGAATCTTGGTCTTGACGTTGTTGATGGTGTCAGAGCTCCTAGGCCCAAGGGTGGCGGCTTTGCTGGTGTTAGGTAAGTCGCCCCAACAAGACTCTTCTCGGGGCTATGTAGGCCGCCCCGGCAAGGGTGTTGCCGGGGGGAGTCTATTTTTCTGTAATGCCCAGGACATCCGGGGCATTACATTTTCCCTTCCGCTCTTCATGCCTTTGGCTTGAGTGTTGCTTTGGCAGTCTTGTACTTTTCGTTCCTCTGTCGCGCCAAGCATGGCCGCAGTTGTGGCTACATGTAAAATTTGGATGTTAACATAGATCATTCATATGCATTCATCATTTGATCATTTCTGAGTTGTTTTATTTGAAAATTGATCCAAAAACTTTAAGCAACTCAAGGACCCAAGTGAGAGAGTTGGAAGTTTTCCCAAAGAGGACCCACTATTTTTATTATTTTGCCAGTGAGGCTGGATCAAATATTTTTGCCAAATTTCATTTTCGGTATTTTAAAATAAATGAGAGAAGATAATATGACTTCTTCAAAAACAGAATAAAAATGTTGAAATTTGAATTTTGAGTAAAAATAATTTTATTGGATTTTTATTTGCAGTTTAATTATTTTAAATTGCATTAAAAAGTTTATTTTATTATAGGCATTTTTTTTCAACAAAATGTTTACTTTGTCCCAAATATTATGAGGGAACAGTGAAAATTGTTTCTGCAATTTTAGGATTTTTATTTATATTTATTTTGAATTTTCTTCATTGTCTGGTTTTTTTCTTCTAAAAAAAAACAGTTTCAGACCTGGCCGACTGGGCCGAAGCCCAACTGATAACCCTCAACCGTAAGGGATCGAGATAGTCTTCGCGGGTAAGAATAACCCAATTTATTGATTCGACACACGGGGAGCCAAAGAGTATTTATAAGCTTTGACAGTTGAGTTGTCAATTCAACCGCACCTGAAATATACTTACTTGCAACAAAAGATAAGTGGTAACAGTGATATGATAGTGATGATGGTGATAGTAAAAGTAAACAGCAAAAGTAAATAGCAGGAGTAAATGGCAAAAGTAGTAACTAGTAACCAGCAACATTTAAAACACTTTAGGCTAGGGAGATGGATGGTTGGGCGCTGCATGGATGAGATATATCATGTTTCTAACTTGGGGGCACGACACACGGAAAAGTAATGATCATCTAGGCAAATATCAAACATTAGGCATGTATCCCGTAGGTAGTTGTACGTGCTTGCAATAAGAACTTGCACAACATCTTTTGTCCTACCATCCCGCTACGAACGGGGCCAAAAGGAACTTATGGAGATTAAGGTGCTCCTATCAAAGAGCACCGGAACAAAGCAATGAACTCAATGGATACATGAAATCCTCAAACTACGGACCATCCCCTTTGGTGTCCCAAGCTGTCACTTTTGGGATCGCCGGTTCCGAACCGTAATAGGTGCAAACAACTCATAGATAGGATCAAGAACACAAATATATTCATGCGAACACATATGGTTCAGATCTCAAATCATGGCACTCGGGCCCTAAGTGACAAGCATTAAGCATAACAAGTTGAAGCAAAGATGATAAACACCATAGTAGATGATAGGCAACATGCCCCCAACGATCTGACAAACTATTACATGATCTAACTCATCCAATCCCTACCATCCCCTTCGCCTACAGCAGGGGATTACTCACACATGGAAGGAGAAATCATGGAGGGATGATGGAGTGGTGATGATGATGACGATGGCGACGATCTCCCCTCTCCGGAGGCCAAATCAGCCTCCAGATTAGCCCTCCCGAAGAAGAACAGAGGGTGGCGGCGGCTCCACGACGAAAACTGGGAAAAGAACTTATGATCTGGGATTTCTCCGTCACGAGCTAAAATACGGGTCGAAGTAGGGCACCAGGGGAGGTGGGGCCCACCCAGGCGACCCCCCGGCGCGGCCAGGGGCTGGGCCGCGCCACCAGGGCGCCCCCTGGCCCCCCTCTGGCCCCTCTTCTGGCTCCGGGTTCCTTCGGGTGCGAGGATTTTCTGTGATTTTTCGTGGATTTTTATGAGATACCTAAAAATCCGTTTTCCTGCACACAATAAAACCATACAGGCAGCTCTGTTGAAAACAGCGTCAGTCCGGGTTAGTTCAGTTCAAATCATGCAAGAATGAGGTCAAAACAATATCAAAAGTGTTTGGAAAAGTAGATACGTTTGAGACGTATCAACTCCCCCAAGCTTAGCATATTGCTTGTCCTCAAGCAATTCAGTTCAACGAACTGGACGCGACAAAGAAAACTTTGACAAACTCTTTTCTTTCATTAGATGTATATAAGCATGTACTACGAAAAGAGTCTAGCAAGTATTGAAACAGTACTATGAGGACAATGCACGGAGCAATCCTTCTTTCAAGTGACCAATCACAAATACCTAAAAGTAAATAATATACTACTGAAAATCAAGACAAGATTACATTGCACATAGCTTGAGCATATTATGGTGGTATCTCGCTAGCCTCCATGAGTAAAGCAAAACATAAATGCAGAAACTCCTCCAGAGTTTTAAAGGAGACTAGAACTAAGAATTTCAGAATAAATCATATCACAAGCATGCAGAAGACAATGTAATACTTTGGGACAATGCACATTACACTCAGAATGACAATTATGCTCTCCTAGTTGGTGCTTTGAAGAAAGAAGGTGGAGACTCTCGAACCGTGGCTTTTGTTGGCAAGGTTGAAAACCCGTGGTCGAAAACAAAAACTAAACATGTACCAGAGCTCTTGGTTTTAAAAACAGAGGTAAAAATGTTTTTGAGAGGTGCATATTTCGTCAACGAATGCTAGCAGATAACTCAATCACTTCTTGAGCTGGACAAGTCTCGAGGAACGGCCCCCGCATGAGGACGATCACATCCTCTTAATCTCCTTTGTTTATCACTGCCAAAGTTTTCTGATTTCTCATGAACAAAGCGTGAAGGAGGGTTTGTTTGTTGTATTATCTTTTATGAGCCGGGCGCACTCTATGCGAGTTCCTTCTCGTATTATGGGTTTGCACATTAGACATGCAATCCCGGGGTGAAACTTGTCCAACTTAAAAAGATCATGAATTAACTACTACTTCCTCATGAGCTAAAACAGAGGCACAAAAAGAGAAATGCTTTTGATTAATTTCGAGATGGTACACGAAAGTCTTTGTTAGGAATGGCAGGTAAATACCATGTATAGGAAGGTATGGCGGACTCATATGGCATAACAGGTTTTAAGGATTTTGGATGCACAAGCAGTCAGTCCGCTTAGTACAGGTGGAGGTTAGCAAAAGACTGGGAAGCGACCAACTAGAGAGCAATAACGGTCATAATCATGCAGAGCGACAAAGCAACAATGAATCGGGCATGAAAGTGATATAATTATTCTGAAACTCAAAGATCATCAAGGCAGAGCAGACTTTTTAGTCTTAAACATGTGTAAACATGTGCCAAGTCAATCCAAAAATTCTCTAAAGGGAAATACCACCTTAGTATACCGAACTATGAACAATGCAATGCATGCAGATTATTTCAATAACACATTATATACTCTAGCTATTCGAGACTAGCCACAAGGAAAGCATGAACCACTGGAAGAGCATTGTAAACATAGCATTATGTCGCTACAAGCTGGTCTCTAGATCATAAGTACAGGCATATGTACAAAAGTAGAAACAAGAAGAGTTCATACCGGTCCTCCTTGTTGCTTCCCTTTAGTCGATCTTCGTCATTACTGCCTCGTCACTTGCACGATCGAACGTAGGAAATATAATTAAATGCCATCACGGACTCGAGCTGAACTCTGAAAACAAAGCAAACTAAAGAGAGAAAGGAAACCTTTTTGGATTATTTCAAAGGTTGAACGAAAGCAAAAGAAAGAGAAAATCTTTTTGTTGTTTTTGCAAAGAGAGAAATAAAGAAGAACGGGCAAAAACTTCGAAGAGATCAAAGCGAATAAAACGGATAATACAATGGAAAAGTGAGAGGGGCACGTACTCCCCCAAGCTTAGGCTTTTGGCCTAAGTTGGTAGCAGCTACTGCCCCCAGGAGCCTCCTGCTCCGGGGGTATGGTAGTGAGACCAAGGATCGTAGAAGGATGCTGGCGCGTACACCGAACTCCTCGGAGTCTCCCACGAGGAAGGGTCCGTGCACCAAGCAGAGGAAGACCATTCACCAAACTCGATGGCGGTTTCTCCCTGAAAAGGTGGTAACTCACCGTGCTCCTCCTCGTCGGGCACAACCCCCTCCATGGGGTTATGAAACTGATGCTGGGCTATGAACTCATCGAACTGGACAACATCAAAGGACCATCCGTTCCTGCGAGAAAAATCAAACAAAAGAGGTGCAGGTAGACGGATCTCGCATTCCGCGGTAGTTCCGAAACGCAAGATATAAACAAGATTATCAAGCTCAAAAGCCATGGTAACAAACTTATGCCTTTTCATAGCAGCAAGATCAAAGCTTAAATAAGTAAAAGGATTATCATCAGGGTGTGGGGTGCCTCCAAGATGTTCTAAGATAAGTATGGCATACACGCCACCATATAAGTCCCCCTTGTTACCGTTCTAAGATAAGTGCAACTCAAATCTATTTTTGAATGTTTTAAAATTTAAAATCTAAAATATTTGTATTTGAACTTCGTTTGATCGTAACTTGAGTTTCGTAGCTCCGTTTGAGTTAATTCTTTTTGCAAATCGAAGCTCTTGACCTAAACTTTCTGATAAGGTGGAATTTAATTAATTTTGGTACTGTTAGAAATTGTTTTCTGTTACAAGAGCTGTTTGCTTGTTTTCAAGTTCTTTCGAGATATGTTCTTCGATTCTGTTGCATGATTGCTTATGTATGCTATTGTTTGATTGCGATAGAATTTCCGGAGTGCGAAGTGTGCTACTACGTGTCTCTAGGTTTCAAAGATTGTGGGCAAGGCAAGTTCATACTTTGATCATACTTTCCAATACCCAGTTTTTATTGCATTAGTTCTATCCTCAAAGATTGCATGAGTAGGACTTGATTACATGTGGTATTGCTTTGTAGTTCATGAGGTAGGAAGCCAATGACTTGAGATCAACCCCGGGATATACACTTTGTTACTTATAGCTTAGCCATGCCTAGACGTGGATTGCTATGTGAGATCTCATGAAAGTTGTGAGTTTAATAACAACTAAGGGAATGTTTAAGGTGGCAACTTTAATACACAACTAGGTGGATTGGTAGCAGGGCACCTGGAGAATCCTGTGTTGTCCTAGGAGATCCCAGAGGACCCGTGTGATCATCCTATGGAATGCCACCCAGGCTCGAAGGGATCATATATCATTCATGCCTAGAAACTTCCGTGTGCAGCCACATGCCATTATGGGCTCTGGCATAGTTGAGTATGTTGTGTGAGCTCTTTCAGTGGTGGACTAGCAGATGTAGGACAATGTAGGTGTACTGGTCCATCCGGGGAAAAGAGTAAATGCTTTTGTAAGACTGTGTCTCGGTCATCCGTTTCTCAAACACAATGCAGTGTGAGAATTAAATGGAGGCTATCGAGTCTTGTGGGGAAAAGTGCACAAACCTCTGCAGAGTGTACAAACTATTCATGAGTAGCCGTGTCCCCGGTTATGGACATCTTGAGTACCCTGGTATTTGAATTATGGACTGATCTCAACACTCTATTTAATTAATTTGTTGGGTTATTAATGACTTTGGAAATTGGGATTGAGATGGAGGACCCATTCTCAATATTGCTTAATCCAACTGAGTAGTAAATAAAATGTATTCATTTGTTGTAGGGAAAAAATTAGCTTTATGCAAATATTAACCTTACATCCTCCACCAGCAAAATATGCATATAGTTGTAGACACTTGTTCTTCATTACTTGCTACAGTGTGTTCTTGCCAGCATATTCAACGTGCTAACCTACACGGCTGCAATGTCTCATGTTGCAGAGTTTACCCACAAAGAATAAGGCGTGATTAGGTCGTTGTCATGCACTCAATGTTTGCCGTGGAGTTGGATAGACTCAACTTATCTTTGATGCTTCCACAAGATTCGTATTAGTTTATTGTTATTAGATGGCCTTCAGCCATATTATTGTAATGAGACTCCTTATGAGGATTTCAATGTAACAAAGTGTGATTGAAACTCTACTGTAAGTCCTTGAAGTACTGTGTGTGTCAGCATAACGATCCAGGGATGACACTGAGCACAGAGACTCTGATCCATTGGGATCGAGGTCGTTACACTAAAACTGCATGTGCACAAGTAAAGGGGTACAGGAAGGCCCCTACTTTTGTACACCGACAATGCTAATTTTTTTATTTTTATTTTAACTCAAAAAAGAAGAAACTAAAAAAACGGAAAACATCTTCGCACGCATGGAAGTGCCTCTTGATTACGCACAAAAAATACTGCCCCTGCTATCTCGGACCCACCATAGATGTAGGCTCACTTGTGGGCCTACTAAGTTGACACGGACGGAGGGCTTTATCAACTTAGTCAATATTGAACGATTTTAGCTCCAGTGACCGTATGATGTCCATCCAACGGCCATAGTGCTTCTTCAACCTCTAGTCTTCTTGCTCGAGCTGCCAAAAGCATCGCGGGCCATGCCACCTGCTTCTGCCTCCCATGGCCGGCTGTGCTACAGTGCAGGCCTCACTGCCGCTCCTATTCCAACCGCTGGCCAGGCCATCCCTCTACTCACCCACAACCCCTGTTATTCTGCGGTGATGGTAGCCTCACACCATACCCGAACCAGTTAACCCTCGTACTCCCCTTTGCGTGGGAATCCACTGCCGTGTTTTTCCCGGCTCCGCGTCGTCCCCTTCTTAGGCCTCGCTGTCATCCACTACCTTGGTGCCCTGGCCGCGGCATGGCCAACGTGGTCAAGGAAAGACTTCCATCGGAAGAGGACTATACGTGGAGAGGCTGACAGATGGGTCCACGGCTGCAGCAAGTAAGTGCCTCCTTATTACTCGTAAAATAATTATTCCTCCCCTAACAGCGGGGACCTACCGGAAGGGCCTCTGTATTTTTCGGGAAAAATGGTTTGCCCCTCACAGCTGGGACCCACCAGCTATATCTTCGCACGCAAGGAAGTGCCTCCTTGTCCTCCCTGAGAGCTGGGACCCACCCGGTAGAAGTGTACGTAGCGTTAGCTGTCTGGTCACGAACGTGTACGTACATAGCGATCGATCGGTCTCTCCATAGCGATGAACCATGGCCGAGTAAGGAGCGACACATGTCGTAAGTATAGTCCCGTCTAAAACGTGTACACATATGTACAACCACATGGAAAAAAATATGGCTACGTATGTACATATAGGCGGAGTCTCGAACGCGTACTCGCGCATACGTACGGCCATAGCTGGTGTACATGGAGAGGTGGCGGAAGGCAGCAACGACGTCGTGTTTATCGGCAGCCAACCGGCATGGTCGGAAAAAAGAAACAGCGTCGTGTTCATCGGGAGGCAACAGGCTTGGATGGAACAGCCGAAACCTAGTGTGGCATACCGCAAAATAGAGGGAAACGGTCTTTCTGTTGGAGCGCGTATGGTTGAAACATGGTCCTGTTCATGGGGAAATGTCTGGCTTACCGCAAAACGGAGGAAATGGCCTTCTGCTTGACTGGCTACGGTCGAAATGGGATCCTATTCATCGGGAGGGGTGGCGTACCACAAAATGGAGGAAACAAACTTGTGTTGGAGCGCTACGGTCGATATGGGGGTCTTGTTCATCTGGAGGGGTGTGGCGTATCGCAAAATGGGACTCCACGGGCTACTGTTCACACACCATCGACTTCCTCCAGTGTCCACCTGCACTGTTCATTCACCGCGTCTTCCTCTGCCTCCAACGGCTAATGTTCAACCAGCCCTCCACCAGCTACTATTCAACCAGCCGTCCACAGGGTCTTGTTCATCCAACCAGCCCTCCACCGGTTGCAGTTCAACCAGCCCTCCATGGGGTCCTGTTCATCCACCCCCAATGCCTCGGCTGTGGCGGCCTCATCTCATGGTCCTGTTCATCCAGCGACAACCGCAACAGCCTACTACCACGGGGTCCTGTTCATCCAACCCCGACCGGGAACTGTTCATCCAACCCCAACCATGTACGTCTCAACTCGTTCAACCAACCCCACATTCACTGTTCATCAAGAGGCAGCAGCTGGTTCGATCAGCTTTAGTAAGCAGCAGCAGCAATCGGTCGGGTTCAGTTAGCAGCAGTGGCGAAGAAATCCCTCGGGTTCAGTAACGTAGCTAGTGCAATTGGTCGGGTTGAGTAAGCGAACGCCTTGCTCGGGTTGAGTTAGAGCCCAACGCCTCGCACATACACGTGACGTGTACGATAGAAATGTGTAAACCTCCGTGCATCGCTCCGTCCCAACCACCCACCGTAACTGAGAACTCCCAGAAATTTTCCTCGCCCTCGCTTCTACCACAGTTTTTTACATCATGGACGGCCCAAAGAATGTTATGCATGTGCGTCCCCAGCCCGCCCAGGGCGAAAAGTCCATTTTCTGTCATGATTTTTTGTCATAGAAGTAGGAGCCCACCACATCTATGATGATACGGGTTCTTGTCACAGTTATCGTCATAGAAGTGTCATAAGCATGACAGAAAAAAAATCATCGGGCCAAAATGTCACAGATGCGTCTTATTTTTGTAGTGATGGGCTTTGGAGTTATCCAACTTTGGTTTGAAGTTTGAGAGCACATCAACTATTCATAGCAGAGAACCGGCTGAATTCATTGTAGAATGGACACCTACCCATGACGAAGAAGTATTGGAGACATTCATCCCCGACAAGGAAGCACCCCAACAATGGATCGTGTACTTTGACGGTGCCTTCTCCCTACAGTGTGCAGGGGCTGGCGTGCTTATTGTTGCTCACACAGGGGAGCACCTGAAGTACGTTGTCTAAATGCATTTTGCCCGGGAGGAGGCCACTAATAAAAGTGCATAGTACGAAGGACTCCTTGCCGAGCTCAGAATTGTCACAGAATTGGGAATCAAGAAGCTGATCATTTGCGGAGATTCATAGCTTGTGGTGAGACAAGTAAACAAGGATTATAAGAGCCTGTTGATGGAGGCATACTGATACGTCCATTTTGCATCATGTTTTCTTGCTCTTATTTATGTTGTTATTATGCATAATAATGCTTTTTGGGGTAATTCTAATGCCTTTTCTCTCATAATTTGCCAGGAATGCACCAAAGGGGAGAATTCTGAGAGCTAGAAATCTGGACCTGAAAAAGCTACGTTAGGCCAACTATTCTGCACAACTCCAAACAAGATGAAACTTCACGGAGATTTTTTATGGAATATATAAAAAAAATGAACCTGATAACCACCAGAGGGGCCCACCAGGTGGGCACAACCCACCTGGGCGCGCCAGGCCCCCAAGACGCGCCCTGGTGGGTAGTGCTCACCCAGGCCCATCTCTGGTGCCCATCTTCAAGTATATAAGCCCTTCTGACCTAGAAAGAAAATAAGGAGGAGACTTCCGGGACGGAGCGCCGCCGTCTCGAGGCAGAACTTGGGCAGGAGCACTTTTGCCCTCCAGTGGAGCGATTTCGTCGAGGAAACTTCCCTCCCGGAGGAGGAAATCATCATCATCATCATCACCAACAACTCTCCCATCTTGGGGAGGGATATCTTCATCAACATATTCAACATCACCATCTCATCTCAAACCCTAGTTCATCTCTTGTGTTCAATCTTCTAACCAGAACTATATATTGGTTCTTGTGGGTGACTAGTAGTGTTGATTACATATTGTAGTTGATTACTATATGGTTTATTTGGTGGAAGATCATTTGTTCAAATCCATTATGCTATTTAATACCCCTCTGATCTTGAGCATGTTCATCATTTGTGAGTAGTTACCTTTGTTATTGAGGTCACGGGAGAAATCATGTTGCAAGTAATCATGTGAATTTGATATGTGTTCGATATTTTGATAGTATGTATGTTGTGATTCCCTTAGTGGTGTCATGTGAACATCGACTACATGACACTTCACCATATTTCGGCCTAAGGGAATGCATTGTGGAGTAGTAATTAGATGGTGGGTTGCGAGAGTGACAGAAGCATAAACCCCAGTTTATGCGCTATTCCGTAAGGGATCGATTGGATCCAAAAGTTTAATGCTATGGTTAGAATTTATTCTTAATACATTTCTCATAGTTGCGGATGCTTGCATGAGCGTTAATCATAAGTAGGAGGTTTGTTCAAGTAAGAACATCACCTAAGCACCGATCCACCCACATATCAAATTATCAAAGTAGTGAATATGAATTGAACCAACATGATGAAAGTGACTAGATGAAATTCCTGTGTACCCTCAAGAACGCTTTGCTTATTATAAGAGACCGTCTTGGCCTGTCCTTTGTCTCAAAAGGATTGGGCTATATTGCTGCACTTTTTCTACTACTATCGTTACTTGATCGTTACAAAATTATCTTGCTATCTAACTACTCTGCTACTTATAATTTCAGCACTTGCAGACATTACCTTACTGAAGAACACTTGTCATTTCCTTCTGCTCCTCGTTGGGTTCGACACTCTTAGTTATCGAAAAGAGCTACAATCGACCCCCTATACTTGTGGGTCATCAAGGCAATTTTCTGGCGCCGTTGCCGGGGGAGTGAAGCGCTTCTGGTAAGTGGAAATGTGTAAGGAAGCATTGATATAGTATGTTGAAATTTATTGCCACTTGTTACTATGGAGAACAATCATTTGAGGGGTTTGTTCGGGGTATCTTCACCTTGAACGGAACCACAATTAGCTAACCCTCAACCCGTTACACCTACTGAAAATATTGAATATGAAATTCCTTTGGGTATGATAGAACAACTGCTAGCTAATCCTTATGCAGGAGATGGAACCGAACATCCTGATATGCACTTAATATATGTGGAACAAATTTGTGGATTGTTTAAGCTTGCATGTTTACCCGGAGATCAAGTTATGAAGAAGGTTTTTCCTTTATCTTTGAAGGGAAAAGCATTATCATGGTATAGGCTATGTGTGACACCCCGAGACCGGTGCCCCAGGTGTCAGCTAGTTATTCGTCGTCGTTGCCATGCCATCTGCTTCCATGTTGCATCTTGCCATGTCATCATGAGTGCTGCATCAGCATGTTTTTCAAAACTTGCATCCGCCCGAGTCCCCTCGTCCTTTCCGCTGAGCCCAGACACACTTGCACGCGCCCGCGGTGCCTCCGAATATTTATTTTATGAGTGGCCGGAAACTATTCTCGGAATGGGTTGAAACTTGGCGTGTGGTCTTATTATAGTGTAGACAGGCCGCCTGCCAAATTTCATCTCATTCGGAGCTCAGTTGATAGCCCAACGGATATATATAGCGGCACTAGTAGCCGGTTATTTCGTCGGATGTTTTCGGTCTCCGAAAACACCGCGGGCCTCTTTTCCCTTCTCTCCTAGTAGCCCGAAACCTCTTCTACACAGCCCACTAATTCCCTCTAGGCCCAGCCTACTCCCCCTTTGCTCCGTTGCCGTTGGATCGCGATCCGATGGCTCCAGAACGGTCCAAAACCCCCCAAACCCTACCCTTTTTGCTATAAATAGCCCCTCTCCATGCCATTTTTGGCCTTCTCCAACCCCCTCCTCCATTTCCGCAGCCACCCCCACCTTCTGCCTCGTTTTCAGCGCCAGGCCCTTGCCCCGCCGCCACCTGGCCACTTCAGCCTCGCGCCACCTCGCTTCTGCCAAATGGCGGCCAGCCATTGGTCAGCCGCCGCCGGAATAGCCGCCCTGGCCAACCGCCCGTCGCCATGTGGCAACCGCCACGCCCCCTGGCCCCCCTCCGTGCGTGGCCCGCTCCAGGCCCGCCCGGTCCCCGATCTGGGCCCGAGCCGGCCCGCCGTCACCCGCCGGTCGCCCGAAGCTCCTGCTCGACGCTCCTCCACCCCGAGCCCCCCCGCAGGCGACGATCCTGCCGCCTCGCCACGCCGGCCTCCGCCCGCTCCCCGCCGGCGAGCTCTGTCCTGGCCGCTCCGCCGCCTGGAACTCCTCCGCCCCGTCAGCGCCGCCCGGCTGACCCGTTGCCTCCCTGGATTGGAGCAGGATCCCGATCCCGCGGCGCCCTCTCCCATCGCAGGCCGCCCCATGGATCGCCGTCTCCGGCCAGATCCGGTGCCCAGGTGGCCAGATCCGTCGTCCCCGCGCCCCAGCCCTGCCGCGCCGGCCCACTCCTTCGCCGGAGGATGAGCTCCCGCCGCTGGCTGTCCAGATCGCTCGGGAGGAGCCCGATCGCTCGCCGCGTTGACCTCGGGCCTGCGCATGGGCCCCGCCTCGGGCCTCCTCTTCCACTGTCGCGTGGGCCAGCCGCCGGACAGTGTCCGCCCAGTCTTCGGACATGTCCGTTTCCCGAGGTTGCCCCTATTTCTGCCATGTCCCAAGAATTTTCATATAATGTTGCATCTTTGACTAGTGATAACTTTGTGTGTACTTATCCAAATTGAGTGTATGATTTGTCAAAATGATCGTGGTGATATGCTCTACACTTTGTTCCATTGTGCCATGTTCATTTGAGTTCATCTAGATGCTCCAATCTCTGTTGCAAGAGTGCTACTTGATATAAACTGGTGCTACTTGTTATTTTGTTGCCATGTTTGAGATGTGATAACTTGGTGCATGTTTATCCAAATGATGCAAATGATATGTCAAAATGTTCATGATGAGATGCTCTACATGTTGGTTGCTATAACATGCTTGTTTGAGTTCATATTGCCATGTTAATCCCTGTTGCAAAAGTGCATGTGGCTGTTAGGTTTTGTAACTTGTTACGAGATGCCTAGTTGAGGAGCTCGTTGCTATTGTTGTGTTTGTCCCCTTGTCACATGCCTAGATGTTTTAGATTCTCCATGATGTGTTCTTTGATGTGGTGAATTTAACTTTCCATGATATGCCTTGTGTTGACTTAAACATGCTCGCAAACATGCCATGATAATGTTACTGTTTTAACACTTAGTGAAATTTCACTAAGTCTGGAATCTGTCATATCCTGATGCTATGTTTGCTTGATGCCCTAGGCAAATCCATGATCATTCCTTGTTGTATATCTTGTTGTCTATCTATTCATGCCCTCACTTGCTCATTTGGATTGCTGTAGCTTATTTAAATCTTGCTCCCAAGTTGCTATAAAATATTGCTGTCAGGTTTTTAGTGTCATGATCAAAATGTTGTAGCTTGTTGCTATTGATCCATGCCTCCTATCGAGATGCTCCAATGGAGTTGTTTGCTGTAGGATATGTCTACTTCATGTCCATGCTTCTTGTCACCATGTTTGAGTGCTGTAGAGTATATATTTCTTGCTCCAAAGTTGCTATGTGGCTGTTAACTTCAGCTTGTTGTTATATCTTGTTTCATGTGTATCTTTTAGCCCGTTGCTCCGTTTTGGGTTTGCCTTATATGAAACTGGTGTGATTTTGCATGTAGAATCATAATATCATATTGTTTTCATGTTTGGAGTGAGTTTGCTTGATGTTTGGGTGCACCTTGCACCGTTGCCATGCTTGTCTTGTTTTGCTCATATCTTCTAGGTCGTAGCTCCGAATTATACAAACTTTATATGTAACTTGACTAGAATTTCGTGTAGATCATGATGGTGCATGTTAACTTGCTGTTTAACAACTTTAACTTAAGGTTTGTGCAGATCTGGACTAATTTCAAACTATGCATATGAGGACTTACCGGATTTGTCTTAAGTAGCTTCCGGCCTCATTTAAACTTGTTGTTCTTATGTTGCTTCTCTGTGCTTCCTAACTTGTCATGTTTTGCATCCTATATAGACTTGTCTTGCATCCTACTTGCTTGAGCTTATTGTCTTGTTCTTGTGTTGTTCTGGTGTGCTTCCTATGTTGTTATGTAGTGCATCCTAAGTGCATCCTAAGTGCATCTGCAGTGCATCATACTTTGCCATGTATTGCATCATATATAGACTTGTGTTGTTTTTTTGTGCTTCCTACCTTGCCATGTTTTGCTTCCTGTATAGACTTGCTGTGCATCATATGTAGACTTGTCGTGCATCCTACTTGGTTGAGCGTATTGTCACGTTCTTGTGTTGTTTTTCTGTGCTTCCTAACTTGTCATGTTAGGCTTCCTGTATAGACTTGTAGTGCTTCCTATATAGAACTGTCTTGCATCAACTTGGTTGAGCATATTGTAATGATCTTGTGTTCTGTGTTTACCGTATTGCTTGCTTCTTCTCGTTAGTGCTTGTTCCGTTGCGATCGTGAGGATTCGTTCGCCTACCCGTGGTTCTTCTTCAAGGCTTCTTCTCCGTCTTCTTCACGGAACCGTTCTTCTTCCTTGCGGGATCTCACACAAGATGACCATACCCTTGGATACCTTTACTATCATTGCTTTTGCTTAGTTGTCTCGATGCTGTCGTTATATGTCGCGCTACCCATCTTATTGCCAGCCCCTCTCCTTGTGGCCATGAAGCCTCTAACCTTTGAAACATTCCTAGCAAAACCATTGTTTGGCTATGTTACCCGCTTGCTCAGCCCCTCTTATAGCGTTCCTAGTTGCAGGTGAAGATGAAGATCGTTCCAGGTGGGAACTTGTTGTTGGAATATCACAATATGTTATATATATAATAACACACCTATATACTGGGCATGGGTGGAAGGCTTGGCATTTTTCTCGGTGTTTTGTTCAACTCATGCCACCTTAGGCGCCGATAAACCGGCATTATGTTCCTTGATTTTGCGTTCCTTACACGGTTGGGAATATGGCGACCCCTTGACAGTTTGTCTTTGAATAAAACTCCTCCAGCAAGGCCCAACATTGGTTTTAATTTTCTCATAATAACAACTTAATTAATTAATTAAATTGCATAGGGAGTTAGCGCTACCCGAGGATTCTTCTACATAACAGGGGGGCCAGTGCTGATGGTGTTGGTCCCAAACGGGCAACCTGCGGGGCCACCTTGGGGAAACCCGAGGGCTGGTTTTACTCGTAGCTTGTCCCATCCGGTTGTGGCCTGAGATGATATACGCGTGGCTACTATCAGGGTGTCGGCAGGCCGGGAGGTCTTGCTAGACTTGTTTTACCATTGTCGAAATGTCTTGTGCACCGGGATGCCGAGCCTGATCGGATTTTCCTAAGATAAGGGGTGATGATATTATATTTATCACTTCAGCTGATCGTGAGAGCTTGTGATGGGCTAAGTTGGGACACCCCTGCAGGGTTATGATCTTTCAAAAGCCGTGCCCGCGGTTATGTGGCAGATTGGAATTTGTTAATGTCCGGTTGTAGAAAACTTGACAGAGGATCCGAAGTAAAACACACAACTGTGTGAGTAACCGTGACTGTCTCTTTTCACTTTGAGAAGAGAACACAGTGGGGTTATGTTTGACTCGTAAGTAGTTCAGGATCTTTAGCAATCACTACTAGTTGCGACCGTTTACGTAGATGCTCATCTTATTCTTGTACTCGTAAGTTAGCCAGCATATTATGCTTAGCCGCTGCTGCAACCTCACCACTTTACCTCTTCCTACCCTTTAAGCTTTGATAGTCTTGTTACCCATGGTTATGGGATTGTTGAGTCCTCGTGGCTCACCGATACTACATCAGCAGTTGCAGGTGCAGGTTTCCGATGTCTCGACGTGAGAGCGATGATCGTTGTGTTGGAGTTCTTTCTTCTTCTTCTTCTTCTTCTTCTTCAGTCTTGGGTTAGGTTCCGGGTCGGCAGCCTGGGATAGCAGATGGATGTCTTTGTTCTTTTCATGTTTGTATCCGTAGTCGGATACTTGTATTGATGTTGTTGTATTCATGTGACTTGTATGTATTGTTGTATCCCCCATGTATGTATGTAATGGTACAATGTAATGATATCCATCTTGCTAAGCGCCCGAAATGCGGTTGTGCCCCAATCACGTAAGTGTCACGTGATCGGGATAGAATCACATCTATCCTATGCATCTAGTTCATTTAGTGATCACGATGATATTGGACCTTGGAACTGGAACCGACTAAAAATAGAGTTTCACCAAAAAAATATCCTATGCATCTAGTTCATCATGATTGGAATTACATATATAATTTTTGGCCTCATGAAGGAGAAAGTATCGATCTAAGATTTGGGGAGGCTTAAGTCAATGTTATATTCATGCCCCAATCATGAGCTCTCAAGAGAAATTATTATTCAAAATTTTTATGCTCGGCTTTATCGTAATGATCAATCCATGCTTGATACTTCTTGTGTTGATTCCTTTATGAAGAAAACTATTGAATTCCGGCGGGATCTTTCGGAAAGAGTTAAACGCAACTCTGGAGATTGGGAATTCGACGAAGGTAAAGAGTTAGGTATTAAGATTAACTATGATTGTGTTAAATCTTTTATGAATACCGATGCTTTTTCAAAGTTTAGCACTAAATATGGACTTGACTCTGAGATAGTACCCTCCGTTTGTGAATCTTTTGCTACTCATGTTGATCTCCGTAAAGAGAAGTGATTTAAATATCACCCACCTATTAAAGAAGAAATTAAAGAACCTGTACCAGTTAAAGAAGAAACTATACTTTATAATGTTGATCCAGTTGTTCCTACTACTTATATTGAAAACCCACCTTTCCCTGTTAGGATAATGGAACATGCTAAAGTTTCAGCTGTGGTTAACAAAAGTTATATAAGAACACCTATAGTAGATGAACAAATTAAAGTAGAACCTAATATTGCTATGGTCAAAGAGCTGTTGGAAGAAAATGTAGATGGGCATGTTATTTACTTTAATGAAGAAGCTTCTAGAATTGCCAAGCCTGATAATAAGGATAAACACATACCTGTTGTTGGCACGCCCGTTGTCTCAGTCAAAATTGGAGATCATTGCTATCATGGTTTATGTGACATAGGTGCTAGCATGAGTGCTATTCCCTACTCTTTATACCAAGAAATTATGAATGACATAGCACCCACAGAGATAGAAGACACTGATGTCACTATTAAACTTGCTAATAGAGACACTATATCACCAATTTGGATTGTTAGAGATGTTGTAGTCTTGTGTGGGAAAATAAAATACCCTACTGATTTTCTTGTTCTTGGTTCCCCACAAGATGACTTCTGTCCCATCATCTTTGGTAGACCTTTCTTGAACACCATTAATGCAAAAATAGATTGTAAGAAACAAATTATAGGTGTTAGTTTTGGTCATGTGTCTCATGAATTTAATTTCTGCAAGTTTAATAGAAAGCTTCATGAAAAATTGCCTAGTAAAGATGAAATTTTTGGTCTTGCTTCTATTGCTATGCCCCCTACTGATCCTCTAGAACAATATTTGCTAGACCATGAAAATGATTTACATATGCATGAAAGAAATGAAATAGATGATATTTTCTTTGAGCAACATCCTCTGTTTAAACACAATCTACCTATTGAAACTCTAGGAGGTCCTCTTCCACCTAAAGGCGATCCTCTGTTTGAATTAAAACAATTGCCTGACACTTTGAAATATGCTTACACTACAAAAAAATACACTTTCATGATGATACATGTTTGTCACAGTAGGTAACGTTTTCTGTCATGCATGTACATCCATGACAATTTTATGACAGAATCAAGATACTCATACCTGTGCTATCGTAGAAGTGTTCCATGACATTACCAAAATTATCATCACGGAAGTGTCCACTTCCATAACGATAAATCACGCATCACAGAAGTGCTTTCGTCAAGTGTGACCAACACGTGGCATCCAACGTAACGGAACGCCGTTAAGCTATCGGGTCCGGTTTTGGATCCGATAACCCGTTAACAGCCCCGACCAATGGGGATTTTTTACGTGTAAAATCATCATTGGCTGGAGAAAACACTTGTCGCCTGGCCGTTGGAACATATGTCATCCACTCATTGGACCCAAAGCGCCTATGATACGCCGACACATGGCATGGCCCAATAGAGGCCCATTCCTGTGAAAAGGCCGGCCCGTTTGACTTGGTCAAAAGGTGGCGGGCCGGCCCACGGCAAGCCTGTTAACGGCCTGTTCGCATATAGCCCATGTACAGCCTGCTAACCCAGGGCCCGTTTACGGCCTATCCGAATTAGGCCCAGTAACGTCATCTAGGCCGTCCAATATAAATCCAGCCTGTTTTAACTTTCGGCCCATGTATGGCCCATGACGTCTTTCGGCCCATATGAGGCCCTTATTACTCTCGGCCCATTAACGGCTGTCAGGACCGGATTTTTGGGGTATTAAATTCCCAAAAATTGGCCCTTGTGCTCACCAGCCCCAGGATTACTATTAGCTGATGAGGCACCTCTTGATATAGAAATTTCCAAGCAAAGGTACAAATATGTAGTACAAGACCATTCTGGCCTTTTAAGTACAACAAGAGGTTTCTAGTGGCTGATGGCGGAAGCGGTTGTGATACGTCGGCGTTTGTGGGACTCCATTTCCCACGGGAACAGCTGACCAGGTTAACTCCTATCTTCGTGGGGCTGCTATCACTGTTGTATAGGTTCCAGGTTGTCGTCGCGACGCTCCTCTCCATGCGAGAAATCTGGCCAAAACAATGGCCAGGGGCAAGCCTGTGAGTACTTTGAATGTACTCGCAAACATTATGAACAAAGGATGAAATATAATCATGCTCGAGAATATTCGATGATCACGATGTTAATTATGATCTGACCATCCATGATGCAAGCAGTTCATCTGTATAAAAATGCATATGCATTCAGGGAGAGATAATAAAATGAAAGCGAATCAGGCCACAGTCGGGCGTCTGAGCGACACCACATATAGGGCTTATAAAGAAAAGTAAATAACAGACTGCCACAGTCGGACGTCTGAGCGACATCACATAAAGGGCTTATAAGGAAAAGTAAATAACAAAATGCCACAGTCGGACGACTGAGCGACATCACATAAAGGGCTTAAAAATAAAAGATGGATGACAGTGAATATCCAGGTGGTAGGACCATCCCAGGGATACTCATTAATTTGCATAATACAGGGGTTATTTCATCATAATCAATGTCACCATATTCCACACTTCATAAACAAAGTTCTGGTTTTAGCAGTTTTCTCCTCCGAAGACAGACGCTAAGACCGACACTTGACTCTTCCCATACTGTAGTCCTAACCCAGGTAGACGACTATTCGAATAGATTTAATCTCTGCAGAGGGTGTACTCTTTACCCATGAATAACAGATTCCTTTAGTCTTTCTGGACTAATTCCTTTTACGGTCTTTTAATTGAAAACACATCTGGCCGCACACACCAGCTTAACTTACCTGTGTCTGGAATCACCCAGGACACCTGCCAAGCCAAACTCTAAGTGGGGAGGCTACAACCTTGACTAGCATGGGATCACAAAATTTATAATGCGCACAAACTAGGGAAGCTATCCCCTTCGGCTTCAACTGAGACACCCATGCCCCCGGACCAGGTGGCATGCCTATCAGATGCAGCCGATATCTTCCACCATGGCCTCTCTGTACGGTGTGTGCTAGAACAGGGGTCAACAATTTACTGAACCGTACCCTACCTGTAGTAGGGACAAGTGGTAGTACGAAAACGAGTATGGGGGTTACTGGAACAAGACTCGATCTATGGTCGACTCAGGAGGTTTCAGCATCATTTGCATGATTAGCATAATCATCATATTCCATAACCACAGTCGGAATCGCCACCCGTCATACCTCACCAAGCCATATCGGACTCTGCCGTCTCAACGAGGAGCTAATGACAAGCTCGTGTCTACACAAGACCACGACTTTCACGGCTTTCTTCCGTTAGGCATGGGAAGCATACGAGGGGGATACCGTCGTGCACATTAAACATTCACAACAAGGGGGTCTACCTCATGCACTCACGGGTAGTATCATATCATCACATATGAAAGGAAAAGAGTGCATTCATATCAATGGCAATCACATGCATTAGATCAAGGTTCAAAAATGCTTGCCTTCAAGTAGAGGGGAGGAGAAATGCATTCCAAAACTTTTGGAAATTTTCTCCTTCTTCAAAAATCCTAATAGAAAGAAAATGAAATTAATACAAAGAATCACAACAGCACAGAAAAGTTGTCTGGAAAATTTTCAAATAAAAATCAAAATAAACTAGACCAAATTTGAGGAACAACAGAAAAAGAATCAATTCATTTGGAGTTATATTTAAAAAGTTAAAGCCAGTCAAAGTTTCAGTCAAACCCTGATTTTAAAATAAAACAGAAAAGAAAACGTTTCGAGCAGAATGCGTATTCGCTGCGAGGAGACGTACTTGGGAGTTTACGCCTTCACTTAAAACGCGTGGAGGCGGGGCTGTGTCACTGACAGTGGGTCCAGGGGCCCACTGGTCAGGTTTGACGAGTCGCCTCTCCCTCCTCTTCCTCTGCCCGAGCAGAGGCGGGACTCCAGCGATCGTCGCCGGCGGACGGAGGCTTCTCGAGGGAATCCGAGTGCAGGAATGGATCCATCACTCCTAGGCGGTCCTCCCGGTAGTCGACTGGTCGGCGGGGACGGAGGGAGTCGTCGGTGGCGAGCTCCGCGGCGAAGGGTGTTTCGTGCAAGATTGGGGATTTGCACTGTGGTGGGTTTTGATCGCGTTCGAGGGGTCGGGCAGCTCCGCAAGGTCGAGGGGAAGGTGATAGCGGCGCTGGATGGGCGGGGAAGGCCCTGGTGGTGCCGGAGTGATCGAGACAGTGGCGGAGGCCGTGGTTGCCGGAGAGGAAGAAGACGACCTCTCTGGTCTTTCTACTGCTACGGGCGGATCAGTGAGGGAGTGTGGGAGGTTCCTTGAGGGCCTGATGAGCTCGGGGGCTCCTTATATAGGCGGGCAATGGCGGTTCCGCGGCGGCCGGGGATAAGATCACCGGCGACCGCCATTCTGTAGCACCAGGAGACGTGGCAGTGACGAACGCTTGCGGATGAGCTTGCACTGCTCCAGGAGGCAGCTGGCGAGCGCGCGTGGCTTGGGTGGTGCCGACCATGGCAGAGATCCACTGTGATTGCCGGCGTGCCGCCAAACGGGCTCTGACGACGGCGCTGTGGAGTCCCAGGGGCGGCTTGGAGGGTTCTGGTGTGCGGATGAGGTCGGGCGCGGCTCTGCAGGCGAGTTGGGGTCAGGGGCGCGACGCGGCGGCTCGGGCGCACGCACGTGCAAAACGCATGCTCTGGGCGCACGCAACATGTTGGGCGATATGCCAAGGCATGCTAGGGGGCTCCAAACCACAAGGGGGTTAGCAGGGTGGGGCTAAAGGCTAGGGTAAAACCATGTGACATGCTGGTCTAGTCAAGGGATCAAGTTCATAACACAAAACAAAAACTAAGCCAAAACTGGTCATGCACTCAGGGTGTTTGACAAAATGCCAAAGGCATCTGGGCAACTCTTGGGGTGGCCAAATTATCTAGATAAGTGTCTCCTTGGATGAGTAAGAGAGTGGTGAGGTTAGTTTATCGAAAGCAAAAACTTGCTACTGCAGTTTTTGCAAAACTTCAGTTCTGGGCAGAAGGTAAATGGCATTGTTTCATGAACCAAAAATCTTCCAATGGGTCCACTCTTATGGACTTAAGGGTTTTGCAAGATGGGCTCTAAGTTTGGAAAAAGATCAAGGCCAAAGGAACTAGCTAGAATAGGGCTGCAGTAGAAAGTGACATTCTGGACCAGAGAGCAAAAGAGGATGTTTTGCTCAATTTTTCCAAAAGGTACCCGAGCAGTTTTGCATGGAAGTGATGTAGGGGTTTTACCTGACATCCCTGAATTTTGGTGGAAGTTTTGGACAATTCCATCAACGGGTTGTAGTGCAAACTGGGCCCTAAAAAAGAAGGAACACAATTTAAAATAAATAAAGCTCAGGGAGAAATTAAAGCAAAAGATCCTACAACTAGAAAGGTTGTTCTTCTTGGCATAGGGCAATTAAGTCCAACAATCTGCCAAGAATTTTGCACTGAGGCAAAAACTCCATAAAAACAGCAGAAAGAAGCTCTAACAATCAAAGAAAAACCCAGAGAAGGGAAAGCTGAAACTCCTAGTCAAAATTTTATTACTTAAGCAAGATCAAATTTTTGGGGTGTTACAATGGCATGTGGTAAAACTGGCCCGTAATGAACAGTGTATCACTTTATACGCACTAACGGCACGTGGGGAAACTGGCCCGTAATGAACAATGTATCACTTTATACCCATTAACGACCCATTATTCCGTTGGGCCGATTCCAGCCCATGTTATCTTTCGGCCTTCTCAGGGCCCATTTATTCTTGGGCTCATTTCCACATTCATTTACTAACGGCCCGTTAATGTCATTTTCTGCTTGTTGGCAAATTCAGCCCGTGGTTACAGTCGGCCCGTTTGTGGCCCGTTAGTACGTTGGGCCGTTTTCATAGCATCATCAAAATACGGCCGATTAACGATGGCCCGTTATGGTCGGCCCATGAATGGACGATTTCAACTCTAGCCCATTTACGTCGATAATGTGGTCTGTGATTGGCCCATGTTTGGACAACCGATCATACGGCCCGTAGAAGGCCCATTGATGATATGGCCCATAGAAGGCCCATTGTGTCTACAGCCCGTATAAGGCCCATTGTTTCTACGCCATGTAGAAGGCCCATTGTTTGTTTGAAAGAAAGAAGGGCCATTGTTTCTTTGGCCCTTAGAAGGCACATTGTTTCTATGGCCCGTAGAAGGCCCATGTTGACTACAGTCGGTGGGCATCAAAGTTTGCCACTAGTGCAAATATATGGAACACCCTACACTATACAAAAATGGCTTGCTGTTTTCTTCAGTCGGTGGCTGCACGTTAAGAACAAATTTTGTATCGCACCAAAACAAATTACAACTATAAAATAAAAGGAAGTTTGGCATAAAAGTTAACAATCTAGCAGCTAAATGCACCACCAGAAGTTCAGAAGCTCAGTTCATTTGACCTAACTGTTACGTTTTCGTGACGTATTGTCCGATGGAGCACTATAACCTTCGCCTTCAATTCTCCTAGGCTCCTGAACAACATAGCAAATGTCTGATAGTCTAGTTTCAAAACCATGCATATCTTGACAACATCGAACAATGTCTCTCCTTCTTTCACAAAAGGTCTCTGTTAGGGAATGGACTTGTGTCTGGAGCGCAGATACAACATTGTTTTCATCTTGCATATCTTGATGATGAGGCAGTTTGGACGAGAATGGCTTAACAACCAAGCCAGTATTACGCAGGAACGTGCTTCTGGCACTGTTAGTGGACAGGTACTGACCCACTGCAGCAAGAGCTGACATTGCGGTTATAGTTGCCTCGCCACCTTCAGAAGGTGGCGGTTCCACCATTTTTTCCATAGCTCACTGAAAAGTTGAGGTTTTACATTAGTAGTACTAGAACAGAAGATATTAAGGAGGCAACAAAACCAAACAAAATAGCTTTGGTCTATATACATAACTTATTCTGGTGAACCCATGTAAAATAATAGTTGTATTTTATTGCAAAGTACATAATAAAACCAGGTTCCAAACATATGTCCATGTACCATCGCTAATGTATTATCTATTTCTTCACATTGTATTGAGGGCTAAGGATAAAGAGACGAAGTTTATAATACAGTAAGCATAGTATGACATCATTCATATCACAAAACAACTGAGAACAAACAAACATGCAATTGTAACGTTGTGTGGGCAAGTCTAGCACGGAACTAGATTACAGGTCAAGATCAAAGGAACATCACTCCTCTGTTTTAAACCTTGTAAGGTGCAATGATACGCTAAGCCAATTGTGTATAAAATTGAAAAGAGTAATAGACATTGGTTGCAAACCATGCAGTTCAAGGCACAAGTCAGAGTTTAGTAGTAGTTAATAGGCATGAGTATTAAGGACTTACAATAGCAGCTTTGACTGGTGTTGTGATGCCCTTCTTCTTGCTGGTGTGACAGTCCTTGCAGATTTCCACAGCATTTGGTTCAGGTACTTTTTGGTCGTTGCAGGCTTTCCTCTGCATTTGGAACAAGTCAATATAGATCTGATAATATGGTACAACGAAAAGAGTGAAACAACAGCTAATTACAAGAGCCTCGCAGTGTGCAATATAGCTACGAGATCATGTCGTCTGTTGGAATTTCACTTTCGTACGATTGGCCTTGTTCTTTGAACAATTCACCTACAAGAAGATAGATTTGTGTGGCACATGCGTAAATAGGACTTCAACATGTGATCTAATCACATATATATAATGTACCTGATACTTCGGATCGGACCAGTGTTTAACAAGGCCTCTCCAGTCTTCATCAGATATATTTTCCACTTGAGATGTTTGGGCAAGTTCATTGTTAGCCTTGCCTTCAAAGTGAGTTTTCCTCAAGTTATATGGATACTTTCGCAGAGCAGACTTGAAAACATGGGTGCAAGCTTGTCTGGTTGCATCATCTTGGCTATCCAACTTGAACCTCATCTGTTGAAAATTATGGACAGAGCAAGACGATATTACTAGTTTCCATACATAACCATACTTACAGATAAATGGTCGAGGAAGGTGTTGAACTGGGTTTCATCTTTGTCATTCCTGTACTGAATCCATGTTGGGAGGATATGTACATGACACCTAACATCAACCGCTGCCTCTCATACTAACTTGGCTAACTCTGTAGCATCACGTGGCCTTTTTAAACTTGCCTCAAAACGGATCTCCATTCTTCCTCCTCTAGATTTAGTTAATCTATCGAGCATTATCCCTGATGTTTGTTTCCTGTTGCGCCTAGGTGCTCATCCAACAACAAACATAAGAAGTGTTAGTGTACATCAGACAGTGAGACTACATATAAAGAAGCATGCAACTGTAACTTGACTCGAGCAACTACCTTCTTGCTGTTGAAGCTCACAAAGTTCATCTGATCTTGCCAACTCATCTTGTGTGAAGAGTGCTTCAGAAGTAGTGTCATGTGGCAAGGGAGCTTGGGAATGTGCTGCTAGCTGAGTTGTCTCTGCTTGTTTATTGGCAGCTAGTTGTTTCTGTTTGGCTTGTTCTGCAACTTGTGTAGCACGAGATACCCTGTCGGTACAATTTTCCGCTTGACTTTGACCTTCTATTGCACCATCAGTACCAGCAAAATCTACAGGATTGTTCCGCTTCCATTTCCCTGTCGTTCTGTCTTGCTTCCTCTTGCTCTGTGCCATGTTAAGTCAAGCTGACAAGAAAAATGAATATCAATTTAATTCTTCAGAACAAATGTACTTTGATGTAAGAACATGGTGCGATAGACAGATATTGTATGTTCTAGAAACAGGAACACGTGTCTTAGTCATGAGTATAATGTGTAAAGTAAGAAGATGATATTCAATAAAATTAGAAGCAATACAAGCTAGACATCATACATAACATGCAACCACATATAACAGTGCCAAGTTAGAGGGAGCACCTGTGATGGTGCACTAGGGGAGACGTGCTCATCACCAACACAACTACGTTGAGTGTCTATGCATGTGTTGTCTTGGAAATCATCTTGGGGGGATGGAGGTGTAGAATCTGTGGAGGCCCTCCATTTGGAAGGAGCACCTTCATCCGCTGCCTTGCTAACTTTCTTCTGCTTTATTGATTTTGAATTGTCAATTAAAACCGACAAGAAAAAGCAATAAAATTCACTCTTCAGAACTCATTCATGCATGATACTTACAATCACTACTTTGATGTAAGGCAAACACATGACTCCAGGATGGAATAATACGAAAAACAGGACGACATGGCATATTCACAACTGTTTGTGTAAACAAAGCAGAAACCATTTCACCAAATAAGAAGCAATGCAAGCTAGACACCACGTGAAAGATGCAACCAATATGACTCTGTCAAGTTCAAAGTGTCCCATCATAAATGGCATTTCAACAAATTAGAAGCAGCACATGCTATAAATCATATCAAAGATGCAACTAATATCACACTGCATATACTGAAGGTGTCTTGTCATATTGATTTATGCGGGATACAAAAAAACAATAGTTTTATGTGAGGACATGCTTAATAGACAGATGTACTATGTACTAAATACAGGAAGGCATGTCACATTAACAGGTATAATGTATAAGCTATGCAGAATAGCACATGAAGTTTAACCAGATTGGAAATATTACAATCTAGACACCATATGAAACATGCAACCACATATCACGCTGCCAAGTTAGAGCAAGCACCTGCGATGCTAGTGTAGGGGAAATGCGGTAATCAACTACAGAGCTACGTTCACTATCTTCATCTAGCCTTGTTGTTTCTTGAGAATCATGTCGGAAGGCTGACGCTGCATTCTTTAAATGAGGAGTAATCGACTTGCCTGACTGCCTCATCATAAGTGATTGATGAGGGATACACAAGAACATTAGTTTGATGTAAGAACATGGTTAATACACGGATGTACTAGTATGTACCAAAAACAGAAAGGCATGTCATATTTAAAGGTATAATGTGTAAGCTAAGCAGATGCAATTTAACCAAATTGGAAGCAATACAAGCTAGACATCCGGCTGGAGTGGTGAGCATGATCATCTAGGACCTGAGAGCCTGGTGGGAGGCGGGCTGCTTCGTCACCATCGCGGCTTTTTAGTTGGTTTCCAGGTGATGCCTCTCTTTACTGGGCTTGTCACTGGCTCGGCCAATGCCCTGACTAGCTATTTGTGTTCTGGTGCTCACGGGATGGTGGTACATGTAAAAAATATATTTCCTTATATTAATAAAGACCGACTTCGGCCTTTCGAATACAAGCTAGACACCATATGGAACATGCAACCAAATATGAAACCGCGAAGTTTAAGCAAGCACCTGGGATGGTGGTTCATTGCGAGCGAGGTCATCAACTTCAGAGCTACGTTTACCGTTTCCATCTGCTGACACTGCACCCATTATAAGGCTGAAACATGTATGGCATAACTGGCTAGCATGCTGGAGCGACTTCTCTCTTTTCTTTTTTGCTTCTCTCGTAGCAGTAGAGTCTGAAATACCATTGCATAAAAACACAATAGTGAGAGTATGGGTAAAGTGTGTGCAGAACTAGTGCACTGTAAAAGTAGCAGATAGTAGGTGGCTGAAAAATAAATGAGAGGAGACATATGATAGCTCTACAACATTGCATGGCAAACAATATTAGATTCTACTCTATATGATTTTGTAATATATGAGCACAGGAAATGCAAGTGCTCCTCCAGCACACCACCACATGTGGTCATATCAAGATAACAGTCGACTGAAAATAAATAGGTCAGTCAATTTTTTTAATGAACCGTTCGATCTATAAGGAACGGGCAGATGGCCTTCGTATACCTCCCGCCAGTCATTGTTGACGATCTTTCTTGAACCACCAGCTACCACTAGCCCAGACCCCTGCCTCCGCCGCCCCGCCCTTCCCTCGACCTCACACCACCGCCGTGCTTGACAGCGCCCCCAAGCCATCCCTTTAATCCCGGCCGACCTCCAGATCAGGCGACAGTAGCTCTAGGCCCCACACGCCCCTAAGATAAACACCGAGGCGCTGCTTCCCCGGCGTAATAGGCGGACTAGCGCCTGTTACGCCGGGGAATGCTTCCATTAATTGGAGAACAACTAACCAGGAATTGAAATTCAGGGGGGCGACGGACCTCTAGCTAAGGTGAAATAGTATATGAGGAGAAACCTTGTGCATCATGAGTTACTAGGAACATCTAGTATCAAGAAGAAGCGGTCAACTAGTGTCTTCTGTGGGATGAGTACCGTGCAAGCAGACACGTAAGATTTGCACGAATAAGGGAAGAGGAGTACCATTTTCGGTTGCTGGTGTGGTCGCCTCCACATGTCGCTCCAATCTTCTTCTTTCTGCCGAGGAAACCGATGTTCTAGAGGAGGGTGCAGGCTTGGATGAACCCATGGCCAAATAGTTGACTGTGTTGCCGTGGCCGTATGTCGGCGCAGGGGAAGCAGATCCGAGGCGGCGAAGGACGGCGTAGCAGGAACAACTTCGGTGCGGTGGAGGGTGGCGAAGTTGGAGCGGCAGCGGTGATGCGCAGGACAGCGTGGTTGAACTGGCTCGGGTACGGACGGCTCGGCCTCGGCTTCAACTACTAGCTATGGAGGGCGTTGCGGTTGAGGTTGCGGTGGACGACGACGTCGGGGTATCGGCTCCGGCGTGATGGAGGAGGGCGGTGGTTGATGGGTTGAATGGGGTGGCGGACGGAGGACGCCAGGGTTTCGCGGCTGGTGGAGAGGTAGTTTTCGCGCCCATGGAGTACGAATGGGAAAT
>LR738710.1:320309332-320337720 GCA_902687465.1 Secale cereale
TGTTTCGGGTCTTGGACGCACTTGTTTTAGGATTTTTTGAACAGAAGATGGGACGTGCTTGTTTGAAGTTTGGGGAAGTACAAAATTTGCCCCCCTCTTAAATTTCGGACCTACTGCGGGTCGGGGGTAGGATGGTAATCCCAGGTGTCCCAAATAGTGGGCGGGAGCGATTTCGGCCGCGCGCATGTGTGCTTAGGCGGCCATTGTGTATGAATGTTTTTCGGAGGCGGTTGCGTGGCGTCTAGATGAAGCTACGAACCTACCCCGATTCAGACCTTTGGACGTCGGGCCAGTAGGTTTCACGGGTCGTAGTTATTAGAAAAGTAATTTCCTTGTACTACCAAACATTGGTCTCACGCGGTTTCAGGCGAGTAGAGCCTCTTTTGGCGCTTCGTTCAAAATTTTGAAACACAAGCATTCACGTTTAGAGTACCCTTGAACTTTGAGGATTGACCTAAATAGACAACTTTAAATTTGACCTTGTATGTTTGAAAACCTCATTAAATTATCCGCTTCTTTTTTAAATTTTTACACTTGAAAATCCTATAACTACGATTATTTTGGAATGGAGCAGCTAAATTAGAATCTATTTTGTACACGACTACATATGCTATTATGTGCAAAATCAGAGCAAATATTGGTTCCCCCATAATTTAGGTATGATTTACAAATGCCATGATATCAAATTCAAATAATTGAATGGACTTCATGTTGAATTTGATTTTTTAAACCACCTTAAGTTGAATTCAAATGTATGCTAGTCCATATGTAGCTATTTATAATGGTCATTGTGTAACTTTCGTATGTACAATGTGCTTTACACACACAACATGAACTATACTCACGTTTATATTCGATTGCTAAAGTGATGCATTGTCTCGAGTTCAAAAAACTAACTATGTGGATCAATTGTGTCGAATAATAACATAGGCATGCTCAAATTCGATAGAATCGAGATGTCTGATGGATCAATGACCGTTCCTTACGCGAATTGCAAATATCATGATCCCATTCTAATATTTGGATACAATTAATATCTTTAATCAATATGTACATCAGTCTTGTACATGTAGTTTCACTCTCCATCGGTGGTCTCTCACACATGCTCACACACACTCTCCCGAGGAGCGATATAACCCTCCACCCCTCTCGTAACCAGTTACGACTGTTTTCACTAACCTTTATCACAAGCACTCGCCCTCTCGCAAGTATACAAACGCACAATCCCCATCGACCCTTTCTATATACATAGACCTGCCTACGTGTCTCCTGTATGCACATTATCTTTAGGCCTGTCTCTCACTCATTGTCTCACACCTCTCTTCCTAATCGACGAGTATTATTCTAGCAGAGCATTCTGTAGGATGCCCCTTAAAGTTAGGTTGGATGAATAGTAATATCAGAGATATAGGGGTTACCTTAGTCTGAGAACCTAGGGTTACAAAACCTAGCCGGCTTTGTCAGTGGACATAGAGTCCTTCACAATTATGCTATCTCTGTCTTGTACGACTAGTCATCCTTGGGTCTCCCTAAATGCGTCACGGGCCGACCAATGTGGTGCGGGATGGAACCAAACGAAGGGCCTCACCTCGACCCACCAGACCTCACGCGGTGACTCAGCCTCTGCCCCCACGCCCCGTTATCTTCTCACACCCACACATACCAACATAGACACCACCCAGAAAAATATATGCTCCTGGTGCCTCTATCCACTCGCCCTTGCATATACACACTCAAGGGAATCTCTCGCCGTGACGTCATATTCGTTTCTCTCTCTAGATCACTCTCATTTCTCGTGCTATCTCTCCCACGCCCCCCCTGCCGGCCCCTCTATCCATGCCTCTCTCGAATACGTAATACACACACATACCTCTCTAGGTCCTGCCAAATGCATCAACTACACATTCACACATGTTATATCACATACCCCATTGATCTAAAAAGCCCTCTCTTCACATCTATTTCGCCTACAACATTCCTTTTGAATAAAGTGTGGCCAAAAATATTATAGAATTTCTACAAATCTACAACATTACAAAGTTGTATGGAGGAGTATGAACGCTTGCATTGCATGGTGCCCACAATGATATTTATTCCGCACTGTGAATTTGTATATTTTTATACTATATATAAAGTTAGTCATAGTAAAGAGAAACGAAGAGCATATCTCTCTCCATCGCATACCCCCCTCTACGCCCCTTTCACATACGCACACAAACTATCTCCAGGTCCTCTAAAAGTAAGCCCCCAGCACATTCACGCATGTTTCATCTTTCTCTCAAAATATATACAATGACGATCATTGTATTTGAAGCGAAAGCACCATACGTACATTGGACTTCAGAATCCACTCATTACGGTCACCATTTATGTTTTATGGTTATTATACAGTCACGGGCTCACCGTATAACTCTGTATTTTCTCAAGACACGACTAGTTGACCAGTTAAATGCTCCACGTGGCACCTCTAGTGTTGCATCACATTATCTCACTACCATCGGGCCCACCTGTCGGCTTGTTTCTACTCTACATCTACACTCTTATAAAATACTAGCAAGATGCCCATGCGTTGCACGGAACATCAAGATGCATTTGTATGAGTAGTTTATCTTGTGGGAGAAAAGGATGAACAAGGGAAGGCCTTATTTGCAAGTGTGGAGAGGGGTGTGGGTATCTTTTTGCAAAATTGCCATAGTTTCCTTCCTAACCGTCAGATATAGATCGGACGGCCTATATTGCAGGATGGCGGGCACACGATCATCACCGACTATGCTTTTTATAAGAGTAGGGATAAAATACACTTATAAAAATAGAGTTGGTGATGATGGTGTGCCTGCCATCCTGCAATATAGGCCGTCCAATGTATATCTGACAGATAGGAAAGAAACTATGACAATTTTGCAAAAATGTACCCACACACCTCTCCACATTTGCAAATAAGGCCTTCCCTCGTTCATCCTTTTCTCTCACAAGATAAACTAGTCATACAAATGCATCTTGATGTTACGTGCAACGCACGGGCATCTTGCTAGTAAGAATGAAAACAAACAACAACAAAATATTGGACGGTGGTTCGAAGTCATGACCGCGGGCACAGCGGACAAGGTGGCCTTGTATTGGTATGTTGAGCCACCTGTTTTAACACATAGGAGCTGGTGTGGTGATTATACACACACACACACATGCACACGAACTGCATGCACGCAACACTCACACGAAGACATGCACCCACGCACGCACGCAACACTCACACGTACACACACAACCATGCACAGACGCAACACTCACACGCACACACGCATGCATGCATGCACACACCAGTACACCACACGACCAACACACACTCTCACGCTCAAGTGCTCAACCTACACGTGCATGCGCACACACCAGGCCGTGACAGACACGACAAGGTGTGGAGTCTTGTCGCGCCTGCGTAAATTTGTGTTTATTTGACCTTTTCCCTATGCGAACTGACAGGTGGGACCCACTATGAACGTGTTCAAACTAGTCAACATGGTGCCACGCAGACTATTTGGCCGGTCAACCGAGTGCAATCCGATGCCGAACCATGAGCAAGTGACCGTATAATCACCGCAAAATGTATATAGTGACCGTAATCAGCTTATTCTGAAGTTCGGTGAACGTATTACGCTTTTTTGTCTGTAGGCCCTCCAAAACTACATCTCTACGTGTTCTCGCATGTTACATCTAACAACTATGAGATACAACACCACTACTACACTCTAACACAATAAATCATATGTGTTTTTAGTTTTACTAGATATCATATTGTTACTTAATTATTCAGTTTGCATACATTGAAATTGCCTTTGAAATGTATGGCCAGTATCATATACCGCGCGGGAAAAATCCCGCCCTTTCCTGTTTAATCGGGTTTGTATCGATGGATTGTGCGAAACAACAAAACTATAGTACTATATACAGTACAAGTGACAGTTCACTAGGCCGTCGTGTCGTGTACTCCTCCATCATAAGAGTGGAGCGCTCACTTTCATAAATCTTTTAGTACCTTTCGCCGACATGTGGGGCATCAAGCTACCGGGTCCACGTGCCATACCGGAATACAGTGCAGAGCAGCCAGGGTGAAGCACCCAGTCATGGCGCCGGCGTAGTAATGAGCAATGAGGCGTCAAATCACAAAGCTGCACCTTTCCCGCAGTTAAGTTGGAGGGACAGAAGTAATAATGCTAAAAAAGAAGAAGTTGGAGGGACGGAAGTAATAATGCTAGAAAATAAGAAGTTGTAGGGACGAAGCAACCATCATTTCACTCGTTGCTGAATCCTCTTTTCCCTCATCTTTTTCAAGTTAACCACGTGTTTCTTCTGTCGTTGTTCTGCCTCATGTGGGAAGTGGATCGGCTTGGTGAAGCACTCACATGTGGGACCGCATGTTAGCAAACTGTCAGGACAACGTCCTCTAAAAATAAGAAACCTCCCCCGCCATCCGCGCGGCAAAATCGTCTTCTTTTTACTAATCTTGATTTTATAATTTTTTAGATCAATATAATTGAGATTTGTATAGATAGCACACATGAGCAAAACCAAGTGGTACGGTTAAGGGCATCCACAATGTGTAGCCAAATGTTAAAATAGTTTTTGGCACCGTGGGAACCATTGTGGACGGTGTTGCCAAAGCCAAAAGGATGGAACCAAAGCTCCCTGATTGATTGATTGAAGGAATAGAAAAATGCAACGTATCTCCTCTTTTTCCCGTGCTCTGAAGCATGTACAGTATAGAGGACAGAGTCTACTCCCCTGTCCCTTCTATCACAAATCACAAAGAAGTGAGGCGTCAAATTACAAAGCACGGATGAAGCAACCATCATTTCACTCTTCGTTGACTCCGCTTCTCTATCGTCTTCTTCGAGAAACCATCTCACCGCACTAAGCTGGACGGACGACGCTATTGTGTATGAGTAGTACTAGTACATCTACGCGTCCTTTGGTTCAACGGACTTCCTGGATGCAAATAAGGCGGTTGTCTCGGCTGGCAAGCGGCACTTGTGAACGACTTACCGTGGTCTCCCTCGATGGTGTTCTACGTCGAACGCACTTCGCCAAACCACAACGTTCGAGATATCGTCGATGTCACGGCAATGGGGAAGGAAGTCCAATATAGTTACTACCTCCATTTTTTTACACAAGGCCAGTATATCAAAATTACAATTTGCAAAAGGCCACTAACACTAATCGAGGCAAAATTGATGGGGTTTGCCTCGTACTAGTAACCAAGGACATTAATATCCCCTACATGCATGCGAAAGTGAGAAGGTTTGTTTGCATGGCGCTGCATTAATCAAGCGATGAGGAGTGAGATGGTTAGCTCTTTGGGCTTTGGAGAAAAAAATATGCATTAATTTACACATGAAACGAGGATTTGTATCGATTAATCCCACGAAGGAAAACCCCGCCTTTCTTTTTTAACACTAGTACTCCTAGTACGTAGTACTACTACGTACTTATCCTGTTTGGGTCTAGGCCATGCATTGCCATACTTTGCCACACATTTTTGCCAAGCTGGCCTAAAGTTTTCAAAACGAAAAGGAGGTACACTTGCGCACGGCTGTCGCGTCGCACCGCACCCTCACACGGTCGCTCCTGCACGCCGCGGTCGCACCGCACGCTCACATGCACAGTCGCTCCTGCACGCCGCAAACCCAACCAAGGGAACGCACGCTCACTAACACGTGCTGTCGCATGTGAACAGACCAAACGCAGCCATCCTACCACTGACACATAATTTTCGTTCATAGAGTATGTTTATCCAACCACATGTTGGGGAGTATCCGTATGGCCCGTGCGGTGGTATGTTGGGGAACAAGAAGAGGTGAGGAAGAAGGGTTAGGAGATGTAGGATATTCATCCAACCGCGTGAAATGGTAGACTGACCCAAGTCAGGCGACTTGCATAACAATATATGTTTTTACAGAGCAAAATATCCATAAAACAACAACATAAAGAAAAACTATCACTGCTCACGGAACGAGATGACCTCGTCGTCTTTGGCTGCCGGCGCGAACCAGCCATAGCTGCCGACGTGTGTCTCCGCACCGTGGTTGTCCTCGGCCTCCACCTACTCGTTCACGCGGAGCGTGCGGGCGCTCTACACGGACGAGAGCACCGCCCGGTTCTAGTCAAGGACGTCCGGTTCCGCCTGCAGGAGGGCCTCGATGGCAGCGGCATCCACGCGCTCCGCATCGAGTTGAGCCTCCACCGCCCGATTCAAGTCCAGAACGTCCGGTTCCTCGTGCAGGAGGGCCTCGATGAGAGCGGCATCCGCGCGCTTCGCGTCGAGTTGAGCCTCTTCCGCCCGGTTCAAGTCCAGGACGTCCGGTTCCGCCTATAGGAGGGCCTCGATGGCAGCAGCATCCTCGTGCTCCACCTCAAGTTGAGCCTCCGCCGCCCGGTTCACATCCACGACATGCGGTTCCGCTTGCAGGAGAGCCTCGATGGCAGCGGCATGTGTGCGCTTTGCGTCGAGTTGAGCCTCTGCCTCCCGGTCCTCCTTCAGTATCGCCAGGTTGAACTGCTGGTCCGCCTGCATGGGGACTCGGACGCCGGCAAGAAGTCGATGTCCATCATCTCATACCCATCGGGGGCCTTCTGCGCTGCGACCTCCGTCATGAAGATTGGATCGGCTTCCTCCTCCTCGTAGCTTGGCTCCAGAGAATTCGGGGATTGGCCCACCGCAAAGCGAGCTTGGGAACGGAGGTCTCTGGCACCGACCGCCCCCGCGATTTCTGCGTGGCGCTCCAGCGTCAGCATCTTGTAGTACGTGATCTTGCGGCGCACCATGGCTTTCCGGCGAACTAGGGGACGCTTGATGCAGGCTAGGGGATCGAAAGGTGGGGGAAGGGGCTGGAGTAGGCCGAGCAGCGAAGGTTCTGGTGTGAATAGTGTTTCCGGTGACGACCGGTCAATCGGTTTTGACTGTACATCGCTCTTGTCGCGTTCGCATTGCAGCCCAGCACGCTGGACCCTCCATGTCGCTCACCGAATGAAACGCGCTTCGTCTCGCGTTTTCGCTCACTTGTGGGACCGCAGTTGCGAGCAAACCGACGTCCCTCCCCCTTCCCCGCCAGCGTCATTTTATGCGGAGTAAATAAAAATAGAGGGAGTATACTACGGATGAGGATCCCCTGACGTGGCCGAACCCATTGAGTAACTGACATGCGGGGCCTAGCAAGCATGGGGTCCGCCAGTAAGTGACTGAAAGGGAGGGTAATGCAGGGATACGTATGTGAAAGGAGCTTCCAATAATATAATTTTCACATTATACATCTCATGTACTATTAATCTTGTCTATAGTCAAATGCGGTTTTCAAAAACGCATTAGAGCATGGTTAATAATATAGCCAGTCGATGGCTATAAGGAACTGCCATGTCATCTATTGATCTCGTCAACATGAACCGAATGGGATGTCAAAACTAAGACACGAAGCGACACGTAGTGGAGGCAAAGTGAAACTTCAAGCGAATCGTTTGTTTGTATGCATGTCGGAGAAATTACAAATAAACATTGGAAATACAAGCATGGTGTAGGCCCACATGCGAATGATACTCGGCGGAATGTTCAAATGAGGCATGCGGGAGGATGGACTCGACCGGAGGGCGACATGATCGATGGAGAGGAATGAGAAATAAGCTAGCGCCACATGATTATACTTGAACGACTCAAATGATCAATAAGTTGTCTCGTTTGGCCTACATAGTGAAAGGCCTAATGCGCAACACGGAGCACTGACACTCGAATATGGCCTGGAAAATCAGGAAACTAACATGTGGGGCACACCTGTCGAGACGACATAGCGCAAACTAGTCCAATGGAGGAGCTGGCCCACGACCTCTTCGCCACCGGCAACCGTCCATGTGGGTCGTGGGGGCCAACAACGTGGTGTAGCTCTAGCACCGCCTCTGGACACGGCGACCACGGTGAGTGACAGGCTCATCGTCGCTAGACATGGTCGGTTTCAGTGTGCCGAGGGTGGCGTTAGTGCTGTGGCACGACCAACAGTATGTTTGGTTTGTGCCCAAGGTTGCCCCATCAAAGCATTGGGTAGCCAAAATTTTGGTTGAGGTTTTGGTTGCCCATGATTTGACCGACATCGGCAAGAAAAATGAACTAGAGTTGGCTAGTGTTCATTGGCATGCCAAAAAAATGGCAATCATCCAAACAAAGACCAATTTTGGTAAGGTGCAGTTTGGGCACAATCCAGACACACGCCAACACCCGTCTCGTCGAGGATGCACAGGGCGCCGGGATGCGTCCGCGGAGTGGTGTAGTGCGGCCAACTGCATCCTCAGGACATGAGACCATGCCGGGTCGTCTTACTTTTTGGATGACATGCGTCGATCGTATGTGAGCAAAGGGCATCTCCAACGTTGCCACGACCGCAGCTGACTACCCTGGCACACCAAAAACCCTTGTCCCTCGCGCTGTCGTCCGGTGCATTCCCAGCCAGCTCTAGCTGCCCGCATTCATGCCGTCCATCCGTATGCCGTCGTTAAGACCCTCGGTGCCCGAGGAACCAACTCCGACGACTTAATGACGCACCAGGACTCTTGGCCTCACCGGAATGCACTACTAAAAGCGGTAACACCCAGCTAACCTCCACACCATAGCGCATTGTCCTCCTACCTGGAACCACATCCGTCATGACCGCAAGCGCGAACGCTCTGCGGGAGAGCTTGTCTTCGGGGATGGAGCTCGAGGTCACTGCCCTCGCTCAAGTCGCCGCACAAGCGGTGGCCACGCTGGCGGCCGACGACGGGAGCACCGTCAGCCACACGTTCTACTTGCCGCCGTCCAATGTCTAGCACTGCTGAGGTCGGGGACTCCTCCGAGGATGAGTAGGGCATGGGAGGCGGCAGGGCATGGTGTGCCAACTAGCCGGTCCATCTCCAGTGTTCTACTTTTCCTTGCCGGAGACCGCACCTTCACTTCACGGGTCTTGAACCCCGCCCCCGTACATGGAGATCGCAGATGGGGGACGTCGGTCGCCGCCGTAGAATAGGTTTAGGGTCGGGTTTCTTTTATTTTTCTGTCCTATAAAAGTTCGAAATGTTATGAAAATCTGCCGTGTTTGCATTAATCTCGGCCGGTGTATATGAACTTTCACAATAATATAGTATATTGTGGGAGTACTAGCAAGATGCCCATGCGTTGCGCGGAATATCAAGATCTTGTGGGAGAAAAGGATGAACGAGGGAAGGCCTTATCTGCAAATGCACATTCACGCATTTCACATGTACGGGAGCCTACGAAAGGGTTAACGTAAACTGCCTCTCTCTCTCTCTCTCCTCCCCTGATTTTCATGGTGGTGGTCCCCTCCCTCCCCCCAATCTACAATCAATAGCTCACACATTTCACATTATGTTAATTACGTAATGGGGACTACGTAGGTGTAGCATTACTCGCCCTAAAAAACCACCCAACTAAGCCAACCTCCCAGCATATCGCGTGGGAAAAGACCCGCCCGCGCCGTTTTAGTCGGGATTACTGGATTACTAGTAGTAGTATCGATGGATCGTGCGAAGCAACAAGTTTTTTTTGAGGGGGCGAAGCACCTAGTTTCAAAGGAAAAAAAGGCGGTACACTCACAGCACCCGTGTCGCGGTCGCATTGGACCCCACACACATTCGGTCCTGCACACGGCTCACGCAAACGGAACGCGCTTCGGCTTGCCTCTTCACTGACACGTGGGACTGCACTTGGAGAAACCGACCATGCGCCAAACTCCCCCCGCCCACCGTGCGAAAATCCTCCCCCCACCCCCCAAATCCTAGATTCAAACGCCCTTCAGCCAAATAGCCAATAATATTCCCCAAACCCCCTCCCCCCGTCTCCCTCCACTCCATTCGCTCCACCAAAGCCGCCCTCCCCGCCACACCGATACGTCGACGCCGCGGTTCATCGAGGGGATGAACGGCGATCCTCTCGCTCCCACAGTACGCTCTCGTAGACTGCCGTCCTCTAGCCGCGCCGCCACCGGTGGCGACGTTCTTGTGGAGGCGCACGGCGGTCAGCACCGCCACCGCTGGTGACATTCGTGTGGAGACGCACGGTGGTCAGATTCTCCCACAGTACGTGCATTCTAGACTGAGGCCCCGTGCATGTCGATGTAGCGCTGAATGTTAGCTGATAGACGCTGTTAATCTCACTATTTGCCGAAGTAGTTTACAGTCAATATGCTCTGCTTAAGAAGCTTCCTTGCCCTGTTCTGCACTCAATATGCTTAGCTGAGATGGCATGCCAAGGCCGATTAGTTGCTAAAATATCCTGCCATATATTTATTGTGACGTAGATTGCCATGGTCTAGTAGCCAATCTGTTAGGTGAAATGGCTCTACACCGTTTTATACTCGATCTTGCGATGGCCTTTGATAGTTCGATGGCTGTGTGCTCTGTTGGAAATACATAATCCATCATGCTCGGCCTCATTGACTGCTGAAACAGCCTGCAATAATTTAGATCTCAAATATGTTTGCTGAATTAGCTTTACATATATTTCGTTACTTAGATCTTCTCGTCCAAATATCTTGCCATAGCTTTAGACATCGACCTAGGTATTTTCTTCTGGACTTCATAAAAAAGCATACATGTTTTTCCTGTAATATCTAGTAGAAGAACTAATTTGTATGTATAACAGATGGGCAGGACTTGGATAACTTCTGCTCGAAAATTCTCCGATGCATATGTCGAGGGGGTTGAAAACTTCATGAACTTTATCAGAGCTGAGTACGGTGGTCCGAAATCAGATGTGCTCTGCCCGTGTAGCAGTTGTATGAATTCAGTTACAAGACCCTAGTCAACTGTGCAAAATCATCTACACTTGTATGGGATGTCGGTCACCTATACTAGGTGGGTTCATCATGGTGAAGCTGTGAACGTCAATGTTATTGACGACGTGGAAGCAGCAGATCACCATCTTGATCTGCCTGATGCTCAGGTGGACGAGGAGGAGGAGGTGGTGGCGGAGCCAGTGAGTTTGACCAACATTGAAACAATGCTACGAAATGCTCATGCATTCCGTGAACTTTCGCCCGCAGAAGAAAAACGGTGGGCCCGCATGTTGGAACAATGCAACGTGGCTGTCACCCCAGGAAATAAGCTGTCAGTATTCTCAGCTATGGTCACCTTTCTTCAGGTGAAGACATCTGAGCAGATGACCAACAAATCATTCGATGTGATGTTGCCTGCTTTCCACAAAGCTTTCCCATATGCGTCTGAGCTGCCACACACCTACAGTAAAATGAAGAATTTCCTTCTTGAAGTTGGAATTGGATATGATATGATCCATGTTTGTAAGAATAATTGGGTTCTGTTCCGGAAGGATTATGCCAACCTAAGTGAATGCCCGAAATGCAAATCATAAAGATGGAAAGATGGCGATGCTGTGAAGAGGATTCCTCATAATGTTCTGAGACATTTTCCAATTACACCAAGATTGCAGAGGTTGTTTCATGATGCTGAAACAAGAGAGGATGTACTGTGCCATTCTAGGAACCAGGAGTACAGAGATCAGAATGTAATGAGCCATCCATCACATTGTAGTGAGTGGAAAAGCTTCAATTAGAAGCACGAAAAGTTTGCTGCTGACCCGAGAAACATTAGACTTGGCTTAGCTTCCGATGGATTTTACCCATTTGGCCACCAGAGCGTCACATATGGCATGTGGCCAGTGCTTGTTATCCCTTACGACATGCCTCCAAATATACGCACCGAAGAATCAAACTACATGATGGCCTTGCTCATCCCAGGTCCAAAAAGTCCTGGAAAGTATTTTGATTTGTTCATGGAGCCTCTTGTGGAGGAACTTCAACAACTTTGGAGGGGTGTTGTCACTCTAGACCTATATAGAAGCCCACCAACTAATTTCTTTCTGCGTGCTGTTATAATTTGGTGCATCCATGATTATCCGGCTTTGGGCACTATGTCAGGGCGAATGACACATGGTTACAATGCATGTGTTCGCTGTGACAGGAATCCACTGTCATATGCAATACTTAGCAAGATCCATTACATTGGACACCGCCAATTCCTTGCCAGGGACAAGCCGCATCCTAGAAAATACCGAAGACATGTGTTCAATGCAAAGCATGAAAACCGTGATGCACCAAAGAAGCTCAGTGTCGATGAGTTGCAAGTGGAATTAGATAAGGTCAGGCATATTACACCTGGAAACCATCCTGATAATGGTAGCGGGAAAAGGAAGCATGGTAGGGCAGAAGAGAGATTATTGTTTACCCGCAGGTCCACTTTGTGGAACTTGGAATATTGGAAATATTTGGACCTGCGGCATAATCTTGATGTGATGCACATCGAGAAAAATATATGTGACAGCAATATGGGCACACTTCTTAATATTGAAGGCAAGACGAAATATACCTTAAAATCTAGGATTGATTTGACACACCTGGGTATCAGAGTGGATTTGCAGGTGCAAGATGAAGGTAAACCACGGGATATGTCACCAGCTGTGTACATCTTGGACAAGGTAAAAAGAAAAGAATTTTGCAAGGTCCTGTCACGTGTGAGATTCCCACACGGATTTGCTTCCAACCCTGAAAGGAGAGTCGGTGCAGATGGAAACAAGGTACAAGGGTTGAAAACTCATGACTGCCATGTCCTACTTCAAAGGGTTTTACCTGTTATCGTTAGAGGATTGGGCCACCCTGACTTATATAGAGCAGCTGCAGAGTTGGGACAATTCTTCAGGGAACTCTGCAGTAGAAATATCAGGATAGATGCTTTGGAGCGTCTTAGAGACAAGATACCAACTATCCTATGCAACCTTGAGAACATATATCCTCCAGCCTTCTTTGATGTGATGGTGCATTTGGCTGTTCATCTACCTGAAGAGGCACTACTTAGAGGTCCAGTACAGTATGGCTGGATGTACCCTATTGAAAGGCGGCTAGGCACTTTCAAGGGCTATGTTAGGAACAGAGCTAGACCCGAGGGTTCCATTATAGAGGCCTATATTGCTACAGAAGCGTTGACATTCTGCTCAAAATACATTGATACAGCTGATCAGCTTAGCAAAGAGGTGGATGAAGACAATCCCGGGCTCAATGTTTTCGATTATTCTGTTTGAGTTACAGGGAAGAGTCGACAAGAGGACAAACCTAAAGATTTGGACAAAATGGTTTGGTATGTGTTGAATAACTGTCCTGAGATACTACCTTCTATCAAGTAAGTGTCAAGTACTGCAGCTTATACATCGTAATCTACTAAACTTGCAGCACATTCTTATATATTTAGATGTTTGACACGATCACTATGTTGTGCAGCATCTACAAACAGTAGTTACTGCCGCAAAATCCAAGAAACATTGACAAACTGGTTATGGCAGGATTTGTGAAATGGTTCAAGACCCATGTAAGATTTTGAATTTCACTGTCAGTTTTTTTTAATATATTGAGTACATAAGATGACCAGCTTGTCTATTTTCTAACCATATGTTAAGAAGATGCGGGAGGATGGGCAGGCAGTTGATGATGCCCTTTACTCACTAGCAATGGGTCCTGATACTCGGGCAAGACATTATGAATCTTGCGTTGTTGGAGATGTGCGCTACAACACCCATGCACGAGACGAAGGCAGGAAGACACAAAACAGTGCCATCATAAGCACTGATACGTATGAAAAAGAGGCAACTGAAATGTATGCTAACATAATAGACATTGTTCAGTTGCAGTATAACTCTGGTTTCGAGGATCATTGGTGTGTGGTTCTGTTGTGCTGTCGTTGGTATAACCTGTTTTCCAGGATCGCAAAACCTAGAGCCGATGATTATTTCAAATCCATCAATGTCAAGGTGGCGTACCAGACCAACGAGCCTTTTATTTTGGCAAATCAAGCAACACAGATATTTTTCTTGGAAGACACATTTGCACGTAGCGATGACTGGAGAGTATTGCAAAGGTTTGAGCAGATGAATTTGTTGGAAATATGCCCTAGAGGCAATAATAAAATGGTTATTATTATATTTCCTTGGTCATGATAATTGTCTATTATTCATGCTTGAATTGTATTATCCGGAAACAGTAATACATGTGTGAATACATAGACCACAACGTGTCCATGGTAAACCTCTAGTTACTAGCTCATTGATCAACAGATGGTTACGGTTTCCTGACCATGGACATCAAATGTCATTGATTACGGGATAACATCATTAGGAGAATGATGTGATGGACAAGACCAAATCCTAAGCCTAGCACAGATCGTGTAGTTCGTAATGCTAAAGCTTTTCCAATGTCAAGTGTCTTTTCCTTAGACCATGAGGTTGTGCAACTCCCGGATACCGTAGGGATACTTTGGGTGTGCCAAACGTCACAACGTAACTGGGTGGCTATAAAGGTACACAACAGGTATCTCCGAAAGTATCTGTTGGGTTGGCACGAACCGAGACTGGGATTTGTCACTCCGTATGATGGAGAGGTATCTCTAGGCCCACTTGGTAAGACATCATCATAATGAGCTCAATGTGACTAAGGTGTTGGTCACGGGATGATGTATTACAGAACGAGTAAAGAGACTTGCCACGACGAGATTGAACAAGGTATCGGTACACCGACGATCGAATCTCGGGCAAGTACTATACCGATAGACAAAGGGAATTGTATATGGGATTGATTGAATCCTTGACATCGTGGTTTATCCAATGAGATCATCGAGGAACATGTAGGAACCAACATGGGTATCTAGGTCCCGCTGTTGGTTATTGACCGGAGAGTCGTCTCGGTCATGTCTACGTGTCTCCCGAACCCGTAGGGTCTACACACTTAAGGTTCGGTGACACTAGGGTTGTAGAGATATATGCATGCGGTAACCCGAATGTTTTCTGGAGTCCCGGATGATATCCCGGACGTCACGAGGAGTTCCGGAATGGTCCAGAGGTAAAGAATTATATATAGGAAGTCCAGTTTCGGCCATCGGGAGAGTTTCGGGGGTCACTGGTATTGTACCGGGACCACCGGAAGGGTCCCGGGGGTCCACCGGGTGGGGCCACCTATCCGAGAGGGCCCCATGGGCGGAAAGGGGAAGGGAGCCAGCCCATAGTGGTCTGCTGTGCCACCCTTGGGCCTTCCCCCTGTGCCTAGGGTTGGGAACCCTAGGGGAGGGGGGCGCCCCAGGTGACTTGGGGGCAAGCCCCCCTAGGCCGCCGCCCCCCTAGAGATCCCATCTCTAGTTCCGGTGCACCCCCTAGGCCCCCTATATAAAGTGGGGGGGAGGGAGGGCAGCCGCACCCTTGCCCCTCGCGCCTTCCTCTCCCTCCCGTTACATCTCTCCCTCCTCCAGTGCTGCTTGGCGAAGCCTTGCTGGAATACCACTGCATCCACCACCACACCGTCGTGCTATTGGATCTCCATCAACCTCTCCTCCCCCCTTGCTGGATCAAGAAGGAGGAGACGTTGCTGCACCGTACATGTGTTGAACACGGAGGTGCCGTCCATTCGGCGCTAGGATCATCGGTGATTTGGATCACGACGAGTACGACTCCATCATCCACGTTCTCTTGAACGCTTCCGCTCGCGATCTACAAGGGTATGTAGATGCACTCCCCTCTCCCTCGTTGCTAGATGACTCCATAGATTGATCTTGGTGAAGGGTAGAATTTTTTTGATTTCTGCTACGTTCCCCAACAGTGGCATCTGAGCTAGGTCTATGCGTAGTATCTTGCACGAGTAGAACACAAAGCAGTTGTGGGCGTAGATTTGTTCAATTCTCTTACCGCTACTAGTCTTATCTTGATTCGGTAGAATCGTGGGATGAAGCGGCCCGGACCGACCTTACACGTATGCTTACGTGAGATAGGTTCCACCGACTGACATGCACTAGTTGCATAAGGTGGCTAGCGGGTGACAGTCTCTCTCACTTTAGTCGGATCGGATTCGATGAAAAGGGTCCTTATGAAGGGTAAATAGAAATTGGCATATCACGTTGTGGTTTTGGTGTAGGTAAGAAACGTTCTTGCTAGAAACCTATAGCAACCACGTAAAAACTTGCAACAACAATTAGAGGACGTCTAACTTGTTCTTGCAGCATGTGCCGTGTGATGTGATATGGCCAAAAGATGTGATGACTGATATATGTGATGTATGAGATTGATCATGTTCTTGTAATAGGAATCACGACTTGCATGCCGATGAGTATGACAACTGGCAGGAGCCATAGGAGTTGTCGTAGTTTTATTGTAGGACATGCGTGTCATTGAAAATGCCATGTAATTACTTTACTTTATTGCTAAACGTTAGCTATAGTAGTAGAAGTAATGTTTGGCGAGACGACTTCATGAAGACACGATGATGGAGATCATGATGATGGAGATCATGGTGTCATGCCGGTGACATTGATGATCATGGAGCCCCGAAGATGAAGATCAAAAGGAGCAAAATGATATTGGCCATATCATGTCACTATTTGATTGCATGTGATGTTTATCATGTTTTTACATCTTATTTGCTTAGAATGACGGTAGTAAATAAGATGATCTCTCACTAAAATTTCAAGAATTGTGTTCCCCCTAACTGTGCACCGGTGCTAAGGTTCTTTATTCCGAAGCACCACGTGATGATCGGGTGTGATAGGCTCTAACATTCGCATCCAACGGGTGGAAGCCAGATTTACACACGCAATACACTTAGGGTTCACTTGACGAGCCTAGCATGTACAGACATGGCCTCGGAACACGGAAGATCGAAAGGTCGAACATGAGTCGTATAGAAGATGCGATCAACATGAAGATGTTCACCGTTGATGACTAGTCCGTCTCACGTGATGATCAGACACGGCCTAGTCGATTCAGATCATGTTTCACTTAGATGACTAGAGAGATGTCTATCTGAGTGGGAGTTCATTAAATTGTTTAGATGAACTTAATTGTCATGAACATAGTCTAAAATCTTTACAATATGTCTTGTAGATCCAATGGCCCACGCTCATGTTACCCTCAACTTCAACGCGTTCCTAGAGAAATCCAAGCTGAAAGATGATGGTAGCAACTATACGGATTGGGTCTGTAACCTGAGGATCATCCTCATAGCTACCAAGAAAACCTATGTCCTTGAAGCACCGCTAGGTGATGCTCCCGCCCCAGCGAACCAAGACGTTATGAACGCTTGGCAGTCGTGTTGTGATGATTACTCCCTGGTTCAGTGCGGCATGCTTTACAGCTTAGAATTAGGGCTCCAAAAGCGTTTTAGCACCACGGAGCATATCAGATGTTCCAAGACCTGAAAATGGTTTTCCAAGCTCAGGCCCGAGTCGAGAGATATGGCGTCTCCTACTCATTCTACACTTGTAAGATGGAGGAGAATAGTTCTGTCAGCGAGCACATACTCAAATTGTCTGGGTTGCACAATCGCTTGTCTCAGTTGGGAATGAATCTACCAGACGAAGCGGTCGTTGACAAAATTCTTCAGTCGCTCCCACCTAGCTACAAGAGCTTCGTGATAAACTTCAATATGCAAGGGATGGAGAAGTCCATTCCCGAGGTGTATTCAATGCTGAAATCAGCGGAGGTGAAGATCAAGAAAGAGCATCAAGTGTTGATGGTGAATAAAACCACTAAGTTCAAGAAAGGCAAGGGTAAGAAGAACTTCAAGAAGGACGGCAAAGGAGTTGCCGTTCCCGATAAGCCAGTTGCCGGGAAGAAGCCAAAGAATGGACCCAAGCCTGAGACTGAGTGCTTTTATTGCAAGGGAACGGGTCACTGGAAGCGGAACTACCCACAAATACTTAGCAGATAAGAAGGCTGGCAACGTCAAAGGTATATGTGATATACATGTTATTGATGTGTACCTTACCAGCGCTCGTAGTAGCTCCTAGGTATTTGATACCGGTGGAGTTGCTCACATTTGTAACTCAAAGCAGAAGCTGTGGAATAAGCGGAGACTGGCGAAGGACGAGGTGACGATGCGCGTCGGGAATGGTTCCAAGGTCGATGTGATCGCCGGCGGCACGCTACCTCTACATCTACCCTCGGGATTAGTTTTAAACCTTAATAATTGTTATTTAGTACCAGCTTCGAGCATGAACATTGTATCTGGATCTCGTTTAATGCAAGATGGCTACTCATTTAAATCCGAGAATAATGGTTGTTCTATTTATATGAGAGATATGTTTTATGGTCATGCCCCGCTGGTCAATGGTTTATTCTTGATGAATCTCGAACATGATGTTACACATATTCATAGTGTGAATGCCAAAAGATGTAAGGTTGATAATGATAGTCCCACATACTTGTGGCATTGCTGCCTTGGTCATATTGGTGTCAAACGTATGAAGAAGCTCCATGCTGATGGACTTTTGGAGTCTCTCGACTATGAATCATTTGACACGTGCGAACCATGCCTTTTGGGTAAGATGACCAAGACTCCGTTCTCCGGAACAATGGAGCGAGCAACCAACTTGTTGGAAATCATACATACCGATGTGTGCGATCCAGTGAGTGTTGAAGCTCACGGAGGCTATCATTATGTTCTCACCCTCACGGATGACTTAAGTAGATATGGGTATGTCTACTTGATGAAACACAAGTCTGAGACCTCTAAAAAGTTCAAGGCATTTTAGAATGAGGTCGAGAATCAACGTGATAGAAAAATAAAGTTCTTACAATCGGATCGTGGAGGTGAATATTTAAGTCACGAATTTGGCACGCACCTAAGGAACTATGGAATTGTTTCACAATTGACACCGCCCGGAACACCTCAGTGTAATGGTGTGTCCGAACGTCGTAATCGTACTCTGTTGGACATGGTGCGATCTATGATGTCTCTTACCGACTTACCGCTATCTTTTTGGGGTAATGCTTTAGAGACTGGCGCATTCACTTTAAATAGAGCTCCGTCTAAATCCGTTGAGACGACACCGTATGAACTTTGGTTTGGCAAGAAACCTAAGTTGTCGTTTCTGAAAGTTTGGGGTTGCGATGCTTATGTCAAGAAACTTCAACCTGAAAAGCTCGAACCCAAATCGGAGAAATGCGTCTTCATAGGATACCCTAAGGAAACTATTGGGTATACCTTCTACCTCAGATCCGAAGGCAAGGTCTTCATTGCCAAGAATGGATCCTTTCTGGAGAAAGAGTTTCTCTCGAAAGAAGTGAGTGGGAGGAAAGTGGAACTTGATGAGGTGACAATCACCCCTTCCCTACCAGAAAGTAGCGCAGCGCAGGAAGATGTTCCTGTGGTGCCTGCACCGATTAGGGAGGAAGTTAATGATGATGATCATGAAGCTTTAGATCAAGTTACTACTGAACTTCGTAGGTCCACAAGGACACATTCCGCACCAGAGTGGTACGACAACCCTGTCATGGAAATCATGTTGTTAGACAACGGTGAACCTTCGAACTATGAAGAAGTGATGGCGGGCCCGGATTCCAACAAATGGCTTGAAGCCATGAAATCCGAGATAGGATCCATGTATGAAAACAAAGTATGGACTTTGGTGGACTTGCTCGATGATCGGTACGCCATAGAAAACAAATAGATCTTTAAGAAGAAGACTGACGCGGATGGTAATGTGACCATCTATAAGGCTCGACTTGTCGCTAAAGGTTATCGACAAGTTCAAGGGATTGACTACGATGAGACTTTCTCTCCCGTAGTGATGCTGAAGTCCGTCCGAATCATGTTAGCAATTGCCACATTCTATGATTATGAGATATGACAAATGGACGTCAAAACGGCATTCCTTAATGGTTTCCTCAAGGAAGAAATGTATATGATGCAGCCGGAAGGTTTTGTCGATCCTGAGAATGCTAACAAGGTATGCAAGCTCCAGCGCTCTATCTATGGGCTGGTGCAAGCATCTCGGAGTTGGAACATTCGCTTTAACGATGTGATCAAAGCGTTTGGGTTTATACAGACTTGGGGAGAAGCCTATATTTACAAGAAAGTGAGTGGGAGCTCTGTAGCATTTCTCATATTATATGTGGATGATATATTGCTGATGGGAAATGATGTAGAATTCTTGGAAAGCATAAAGGCCTACTTGAATAAGAGTATTTCAATGAAGGACCCTGGAGAAGCTGCTTACATATTAGGCATCAAGATCTATAGAGATAGATCGAGACGCCTCATTGGTCTTTCACAAAGCACATACCTTGATAAGATATTGAAGAAGTTCAATATGGATCAGTCCAAGAAAGGGTTCTTGCCTGTATTTCAAGGTATGAGATTGAGCATGGCTCAATCCCCGACCACGACAGAAGATAGAGAAAAGATGAGTGTCATCCCCTATGCCTCAGCCATAGGTTCTATTATGTATAACATGTTGTGTACCAGACCCGATGTGAACCTTGCCATAAGTTTGGTAGGGAGGTACCAAAGTGATCTTGGTATGGAACACTGGACAGCGGTCAAGAATATCCTGAAGTACCTGAAAAGGACTAAGGATACGTTTCTCGTTTATGGAGGTGACGAAGAGCTCGTCGTAAAGGGTTACATCGATGCTAGCTTTGACACAGATCTGGATGACTCCAAGTCACAAACCGGATACGTGTATATTTTGAATGGTGGGGCAGTCAGCTGGTGCAGTTGCAAGCAGAGCGTCGTGGCGCATTCTACATTTGAGGCGGAGTACATAGCTGCTTGCGAAGCAGTGCAGGAAGGAGTCTGGATGAAGGAGTTCATCACCAACCTAGGAGTTATTCCAAGCGCGTCGGGCCCGATGACTCTCTTCTGTGACAACACTCGAGCTATTGCCATTGCCAAGGAGCCCAGGTTTCACAAGAAGCTTAGCACATCAAGTGCCATTTCAACTCCATCCGGAATTATATTCAAGATGGAGACATAGATATTTGTAAAGTGCATACGGATCTGACTGTCGCAGATCCGTTGACTAAACCTCTTCAACGAGCAAAACATGATCAACACCAGAACTCTATGGGTGTTCGATTCATCACATTGTAACTAGATTATTGAATCTAGTGCAAGTGGGAGGTTATTGGAAATATGCCCTAGAGGCAATAATAAAATGGTAATTATTATATTTCCTTGTTCATGATAATTGTCTATTATTCATGCTTGAATTGTATTATCCGTAAACAGTGATACATGTGTGAATACATAGACCACAACGTGTACCTGGTAAACCTCTAGTTACTAGCTCGTTGATCAACAGATGGTTACGGTTTCCTGACCATGGACATTGGATGTCATTGATAACAGGATCACATCATTAGGAGAATGATGTGATGGACAAGACCCAATCCTAAGCCTAGCACAGATCGTGTAGTTCGTAATGCTAAAGCTTTTCCAATGTCAAGTGTCTTTTCCTTAGACCATGAGGTTGTGCAACTCCCGGATACCGTAGGGATACTTTGGGTGTGCCAAACGTCACAACGTAACTGGGTGGCTATAAAGGTACACAATAGTTATCTTCGAAAGTATCTGTTGGGTTGGCACGAACCGAGACTGGGATTTGTCACTCCGTATGACGGAGAGGTATCTATGGGCCCACTCGATAAGGCATCATCATAATGAGCTCAATGTGACTAAGGTGTTGGTCACGGGATGATGTATTACAGAACGAGTAAAGAGAATTGCCATGACGAGATTGAACAAGGTATCGGTATACCGACGATCGAATCTCGGGCGAGTACTATACCGATAGACAAAGGGAATTGTATACGGGATTGATTGAATCCTTGACATCGTGGTTCATGCGATGAGATCATCGAGGAACATGTAGGAACCAACATGGGTATCTAGGTCCCGCTGTTGGTTATTGATCAGAGAGTCGTCTCAGTCATGTCTACGTGTCTCCCGAACCCGTAGGGTCTACACACTTAAGGTTCGGTGACGCTAGGGTTGTAGAGATATATGCATGCGGTAACCCGAATGTTGTTCGGAGTCCCGGATGAGAGCCCGGACGTCACGAGGAGTTCCAGAATGGTCTAGAGGTAAAGAATTATATATATGAAGTCCAGTTTCGGCCATCGGGAGAGTTTCGGGGGTCACCGGTATTGTACAGAGACCACCGGAAGGGTCCCGGGAGTCCACTGGGTGAGGCCACCTATCCCGGAGGGCCCCTTGGGCTGAAAGGGGAAGGGATCCAGCCCATAGTGGGCTGGTGTGCCCCCCTTGGGCCTTCCCCCTTCGCCTAGGGTTGGGAACCATAGGGGTTGGGGGCGCCCCACGTGACTTGGGGGGCAAGGCCCCCCACCTAAGCCGCCGCCCCCTAGAGATCCCATCTCTAGGGCCCGTGAACCCCTAGGCCCCCTATATAAAGTGGGGGGAGGGAGGGCAGCCACACCCTTGCCCTTAGCGCCTTCCTCTCCCTCCCGTTACACCTCTCCCTCCTCCAGTGCTGCTTGGCGAAGCCCTGCTGGAATACCACTACATCCACCACCACGCTGTCGTGCTGCTGGATCTCCATCAACCTCTCCTCGCCCCTTGCTAGATCAAGAAGGAGGAGACGTCGCTGCACCGTACGTGTGTTGAACGTGGAGGTGCCGTCCGTTCAGCGCTAGGATCATCGGTGATTTGGATCACGACGAGTACCACTCCATCATCCACGTTCTCTTGAACGCTTCCGCTCGCGATCTACAAGGGTATGTAGATGCACTCCCCTCTCCCTTGTTGCTAGATGACTCCATAGATATATCTTGGTGAAGCTTATAATTTTTTTGATTTCTGCTATGTTCCCCAACATAATTCGTTTAATGAAGTTGCACAACAAGATGATGATTACAAGATAACACAGATGCTCCTAATATCTTTGAGAACCATCACATCAATGACGCCGGTGAACACATTGCCTGTCGTGCTGTGGTCATACAAGAGTTGATCAAGAAGAAGCCAATGTTCGAGGTCGTTCAGGACGAAGAAGAAGATGACACCGTGGGGGAATTACGATTCAGACTGATACACATGGCGAAGATGTTGACGCTGCTGCTGCGGATGATGATTACCTTGCTTTTGTCGTATTTGCCTGTCAGAAGAAGTTTCTTTATCTACTATGTGAAATTGTGTGTGCTATGACAACTGAAACCTAATGAACATGTTGTTTAGTATTTTCCTATGAGAACATCACTTGTTATGTATGCTGATTTGTGTTTGGTGATTGTATGATGACTAAAACATGATGACACTGTTGTTTAGTTGTACTCATATTTGGCTGTGAAACTTGAATTTGATGACATAGTTTGATGTTGGACTGCAATTTTCTCAACGTCTTCGAATGAGAACAAAGCTGACCCGACAAGGCCTCTGCTAATTTATTTATTTATTACCAAAACGGTCTCTGCTATTTATTTATTTATGAGCAAAAGGGGATACCCCCTGATCTCCGTTAATAGAAATCATTAGATGTTCACATCACTATGCCCAGCCTGCTACACATGTTTCATTCATTACTCGTTTCAGCAAAGTGCTCATGTCATAGCCACTGAATACATCACGAGTGCTACATACACTGCAAATAAAGAGACAATCATCCTACATAGCACATCGATTTTGCCCATTATCTTGACAATCTCTTTCATCTCCTCATTGCTATCAAGGCCGTTCAGCAGTTGTTGCTCGGCCATGATCAGAGGAACTGCATCTTTAACCTTCTGCTCGGCATCTTCCTCTTCTGCCGTTCCTTCAGTTACTTGTCCAACACCCCAACCTGCTGGTATTGGGATTCCTCGGCTAACCAATTAATTAGCGTAGTTGCACTCCCCCACATCAGCAACTTCCCAGAAATACAAATTACACGAATCTTCCCTTTTATGCACGAATCAAATTGGAAGATCATCAACCAAACTATTAAAAACAATAAGCAACTAAAAGCAGCAGAACAACACTTAAACATATTATTACCCCATGATTCGGGCATTTGTAGAAGACTCGGCCAGGGTTGAGGCTTGTGGTTGAGACGCGACGTATGACTTTGCGTGATTTCAAGCAGTGGCACCACACCAACGGCAGTGGGTTGCGAGGAGAAACCGGCTGCGGTGCATGTGCCGGCAGGGGTGTGATGAGGCCCACAGGCGATGGTACGGGTGGCGACTTGGCGCATATTTGGTTGTTGCCTGCTGAAGAGCAGCTGGACGAGCATCCAGCGGACATGGTTGCTACGGCCAGAGCTTCTGATGCTAGGCAGAGTAAGTAGAGAAGAGGAGAAGCGAACGTTGGATATGTTAGTTTCATTACTTGTAGAGTAGCATAACACCATATATAGTCATAGTCTAGGTTTGGATTCGAACCAGCTACAGGAGCATGTCTCTCTTTTTTCTAAAACTCAGCAACGTCTCTTTAGTAGTACACTAGCTTATTCTGTATGCCTTCTCAAGTCTTTGATTCCTCCACCTGACATCTGGGACCCATCGGAAGGGCCTCAGTATTCTGTGAAAAAAATGTGCCCCCCGCTGACAGGTCGGACCCACCAGCTATCTTCGCACGCAAGGAAGTGCCTCCTTATTACGCACAAAAAAATGAATACTCCCCCTGCCAGCTGGAACCCAGCATCGTGAGAGGCTGACTTGTGGGCCTACCAAGTTGACGGAGATGGAGGGCTTTGTCAACTTAGTCATATGAACGATTCTAGCTCCAGATACCGTACGATGTTCATCCAATGGCAGTAGTGCTTCTTCAACCTCTGGTCTTCTTGCTACAGCCGCCCAAACCAACGCCGGTCGTGTTGCGTGCTCCTGCCTCCCTTGGCCGGTTGTGATGCCACTGGGCCTCACCGCACCCTACGACTCCCACCGTTAGCCAGGGCATCCCTCTACTCACCCACACCCCCTATTATTCTACGGCGACGGCAGCCTCACACCGCAGCCGAACCAGTGAACCCTCGTACTGCTCTCCGCGTGGGCATCCACTGACGCGTGTTCCCCGGCTCCGCGTCGTCCCCTTCCTAGGCCTCACCATCGTCCACCGCCTTGGTGCTCTCGGTGCGGCGTGGTCAATCTGGTCAACGAACGACTTCCATCGCAAGAGTACAGTACGTGGAGAGGCTGGCGGCTGGGTCCACGGCCACAACCCAGTTTTTTTGTGATTTGCCAAATAAGTCGCTTTGTCATGCCTGCTGGGCTGCAAATCTTTCAAGACAAGGAGAGCTTCATTCGGCTGGCCGAGAAAATGGCCTATTAGTAATGAGAAATGGGCTATACATTTTTAAAACACATCACACTGGTAATTAGTTTCAAATATCTTTTTTCATTTTAAGATTTTAAATTGCATTGATTTTTATGTGTGGACAATTTGTTGGATTTTATATTGATATGCATTTATTTTTAAAATCAGTTTGAATGTGACTTGAAATTTTGAGATTAAAAAAAATTCGAACCGCACCAAAATATGCAAAATTTCGTATGAGTTTTTAACCGTGGCCACAATATGAGCTGTAATGCTAACAAAAATAATATGGGCTCCAAAAAAATCTTAAGAATTAGCAAATGGGCTGTAAATTATTAGAAATAATGGCTGATGGACCGTATGATGTTTTCCACAGATTTGAGGCCTTCCTAAAAAAAGGTTGACGCACAAGCAGTGACTGTTGGATGTCCATCCAACGGCTGTCGTGCTTCTTCAGTCTCCGCTCTTCTTGCTCCAGCCGCTCAAACAAGCGCCGGCGGGACTGCCTGGTCCCTCCTTCCCGCGGCCGGCTGTGCTGCCGCGCAGGCCTCACCGGCCATCGTACTCCCATCGCTGGCCTAGCCATCCCTCTACTCACCCACACCTGCTGTTATTCTCCAGCAATGACAGACGAACCAGTAAACCCTCGTGCAGTCGTACTCCCCTCCGTGTGGGAAACAACTGCCGAGTCTTCCCTGCCTCCATGTTGTTCCCTTCCTAGGCCTCACCGTCGTCCACCGCCCTGTTGCTCTCGGTGCGGTGTGGTCTATCTGGTCAACGACCGACTTCCATCGGAAGAATACTGTACGTGGAGAGGCCGACAACTGGGTCCACGGCAGCCGCAAGGAAGTGCCTCCTTATTACGCGAAAAATAATTATACCTCCACCTGACAGCGGGGACCCACCGGACGGGCCGTCGTATTTAGCAAAAAAAAACATTTCCCGCCTGACTACTGGGACCCACCGGATGGGCCACTATATTTCGCGAAGAAACGATCCCACCTCTGTCAGCTCGGACCCACCGGAAGTGCCTCCTTATTACGCACAAAAAAAAAGAATACTCCCCCTGCTAGCTGGGACCCAATATGGTGGGAGGCTGACTTGTGGGCCTACTAAGTTGACGGGGACGGAGGGCTTTGTCAACTTAGTCAATATGCACGATTCTAGCTCCAATGACCGTACGATGTCCATCCAATGGCCGTAGTGCTTCTTCAACCTCTGGTCTTCTTGCTCCAGTCGCCCAAACTAGCGCCGTTCATGCCTCACGCTCCTGCCTCCCATGGCCGGCTGCGATGCCGCGGAGGCCTCGCCGCCCCCTACTATTCCCACAGCTGGCCAGGCCCTACAGCGACGGCAGCCTCACACCGCAGCCGAAGCAGTGAACCCTCGTACTCCTCTCCACGTGGGCTTCCACTGCCGCGTCTTCCCTGGCTCCGCGTCGTCCCCTTCCTAGGCCTCGCCATCGTCCATCGCCCTGGTGCTCTTGGCGCGGCGTGGTAAACATGGTCAAGGAATGACTTCCATCAGAAGAGTACTGTACGTGGAGAGGCTGACAGTTGGGTCCACGACAGTCGCAAGGAAGTGCCTCCTTATTACGCGGAAAATAATTATTCCTCCACCCGACAGCAGGGACCCACCGGACGGGCCACCGTATTTGGCGAAAAAACGTTTCCCCCCTGACTATCGGGACCCACTGGACGGGCCACCGTATTGCCCAAAAAAACATTCCCCCCGCTGTCAGCTCGGATCGACCGGAATTGCCTCCTTATAACGCAAAAAAAATGAATACTCCCCTGCTGGTTGGGACCCACCTTGGTGGGAGGCTGACTTGTGGGCCTACTAAGTTGACGGGGACAGTGTGCTTTGTCAACTTAGTCAAGATGAACGATTCTAGCTCCAGTGACCGTACGATGTCCATCCAACGGCCATAGTGCTTCTTCAACCTCTGGTCATGTTGCTCCAGCCGCCCAAAGCAGCGCCGGTCGTGTCGCATGCTCCTGCCTCCCGTGGTCGACTGTGCTACCGTGGATGCCTCACCGCCCCCTACTATTCCCAACGCTGGCCAGACCATCCCTCTACTCACCCACACCCCCTGTTATTCTGCGGCGACGGCAGCCTCACACCGTGGCGAACCAGTGAACCCTCGTACTCCTCTACGCGTGGGCATCCACTGCCGCGTCTTCCCCGTCTCCATGTTGTCTCCTTCATAGGCATCGGCGTCGTCCACCGCCCTGGTGCTCTCGCGTGGCATGGTTAACGTGGTCAAGGAACGGCTTCATTGGACATGGACTGTACGTGGAGAAGCTGACAGCTGGGTCCACGGCCGCAGCAAGGAAGTGCCTCCTTATTACGTGCAAAATAATCATTCCTCCACCTGACAGCAGGGACCCACCGGATGGGCCACCGTATTTCGTGAAAAAACATTTCCCCCTGACTGTTGGGACCAACTAGCTACATCTTCGCATGCGAGGAAGTGCGTCCGGGCAAAAAAAACGATTCACCCCCCTGACTGCTAGGACCCACCAGCTACATCTTCGCACGCAAGGAAGTGCGTCCGGGCAAAAAAAAAGACGATTCGACCCCTGACTGTTGGGACCCACTAGCTACATCTTTGCTGGCAAGGAAGGGCCTGATAGTCGGGACCCACCTGGTGGAAGCATAGGTAGCGTTGTCATTCTGGTCGCGAACGTGTACGTACATACTGGTCTATGTAGAGGCGCACACGTGTCGTAGTAGAGGCGCGCACGTAGCATGTACACGTACGTACATCGGCAAGTGTGCAAGAAAGAAAATACAGCCACGTACGTACATACGGGCAGGGTCTCAAACGCCTAGTCGTGCATACATACGGCCAGGGCTCGTGTACATGGCTGGATCGGAACGGAGAAACATCGTCGTCGTCGTGTTCATGGGGAGCCAACCGGCTGGGTCGGAACGGAATGCGTCGTCGTGTTCATCGAGAGGGCTTGGACGGAACAGCCGATGGAAACGAGGCCTGGCATACCGCGGAACGGAGGAAACGGCCTTGTGTTCGATCGGCCACGTTCGAAACGGGATCTTGTTCATCAAGAGGGGTCTGGCGTACCGCAAAACGAAGGAAACGGACCTCCTACAGTCGAAACGGGGATCCTGTTGATCGGGAGGGGTGTGGTGTACCGCAAAAAGGAGGAAACGGACTTGTGTTGGAGCGCTACGGTCGAAACGGGGGTCCTATTGATCGAGAGGGGTGTGGTGTACCGCAAAACGGAGGAAATGGACTTGTGTTGGAACGCTACGGTTGAAACGGGG
>LR738710.1:320337818-320610182 GCA_902687465.1 Secale cereale
ACCGCAAAATAGGACTCCACGGGATACTGTTCAACACCACCGTCGACCCCCTCCAGCCTCCACGGGCTACTGTTCATCCACCGTCGACCTCCTCGAGCCTCCACCTGCAACTGTTCAGCCTCCACTGCGGGCTACTCCACTGGCTACTGTTCAACCAGCCCTCTCCACGGGCTCATGTTCAACCACCCCTCCACGGGCTACTGTTCATCCAGCCCTCCACCATCTACTATTCATGCAGCCCTCCACAGGATCCTGTTCATGCAGCCCCAACCGGCTCGATCGAACGGGGTCCTGTTCATGCAGAGGCAACACCACGGGGTCCTGTTCAGTGATACGTCTCCAACGTATCTATAATTTTTGATTGTTCCATGCTATTATTTATGCTGTTTTGGATGTTTAATGGGCTTTGTCATACACTTTTATATTATTCTTGGGACTAACCTACTAACCCAAAGGCCCAGTCCAGATTGCAGTTTTTGCCTATTTCTGGGTTTTGCATAAAAGGAATATCAAACGGAGTCCAAACAGAATGAAACCTTCGGGAGAGATATTTTTGGAGAAAATAGCGCACGCGAGACTTGAGAACCACGGAGTAGGGCACACGTGGCGCACACGAGGGTGGGGGCGCCCCCCTATAGGGCGCACCCCTGCCTCGTGGGCCCCACGTTTGGCGGCCCGGTGCCCTCCTTCCTCCTATATATGCCTACGTACCCTGAAACCATCAGAACAACAGAGAAAACCCTAGTTCCACCACCATAACCTTCTGTTCCCATGAGATCCCATCTTGGGGCCTGTTCCAGAGCTCCGCCGGAGGGAGGATCTACCACGGAGTGCTTCTACATCATCATCATCGCCTCACCATGAGTTGTGAGTAGTTCACCACAGACCTTCGGGTCCATTGCTAGTATCTAGATGGCTTCTTCTCTCTCTTTCGATCTCAATACAAAGTTCTCCTCGGTCTTCGAGGAGATCTATTCGATGTAATCTCTTTTTGCGATGTGTTTGTCGAGATCTAATGAATTGTGGGTTTATGATCAAGATTATCTATGAGAAATATTTGGTTCTTCTCTGAACTCTTTATGTATGATTATAATATCCTTGCAAGTCTCTTCGAATTATTGGTTTGGTTTGGCCTACTAGATCTATAGTTCTTGCAATGGGAGAAGTGCTTGGCTTTGGGTTCAATCTTGCGGTGTCCTTTCCCAGTGACAGTAGGGCAGGAAGGCACATATTGTATTGTTGCCATCGACGATAAAAAGATGGGTTTGATATCACTAAGTTTGAGTTTATCCATCTACATCTTGTCATCTTGCTTAACGCATTACTCTGTTTTTATGAACTCAATACACTAGATGCATGCTGGATAGCAGTCGATGTGTGGAGTAAAAGTAGTAGATACAGAATCATTTCGGTCTACTTGTCTCGGACGCGATGCCTATATATAATGATCATGCCTAGATAGTCTCATAATTATCCGCTTTTCTATCAATTGCTCGACAGTAATTTGTTTACCCGCCGTAGAATATCGCTATCATGAGAGAAGCCACTAGAGAAAACTACGTCCCCCGGGTCTATTCTCAACATGTCAATCTACAATCTACTTTAGTTTTACGCTTTTACTTTCTCTTCTTATAAACAAAAATACCAAAAATATCAAACTATCATCTCTATCAGATCTCACTTTCGTAAGTGACCGTAAAGGGATTGACAACCCCTTATCACGTTGGCTGCGAAGTTCTTATTTGTTTGTGCAGGTGAGAGGGACTCGTGCATGGCCTCCTACTGGATTGATACCTTGGTTCTCAAAAACTGAGGGAAATACTTACGCTACTGTGCTGCATCACCCTTTCCTCTTCGAGGGAATACAACGCAAGCTCGAGAAGTAGCAAGAAGAATTTCTGGCACCGTTGCCGGGGAGGCTTACGCAATAGTCATATACCAAGTACCTATCACAAACCCTTATCATTCGCATTACATTTTTTCCTCTCGATTTCCTCTCCCCCACTTCACCCTTGTCGTTTTATTTTCCTTTCTTCTGCCGTGTGTTTATCGTTCGCTTGCCTCTTGTTTGCTTGTGTGTGTTGGATTGATTGCTTATCACTATGGCTCATAACAATACCAAATTTTGTGACTTCTCCAATACCAACAATAATGATTTTATCAGCACTCCAATTTCTCCTATTACCGATGCTGAATGTTGTGAGATTAATGCTGCTCTATTGAATCTTGTCATCAAAGATCAATTCTCTGGCCTTTCTAGTGAAGATGCCGCTACCCATCTAAACAACTTTGTAGATTTGTGTGATATGCAAAAGAAACAGGATACGGATAACAATATTGTTAAATTAAAGTTATTTCCGTTTTCACTTAGAGATCGTGCTAAAACATGGTTTTCCTCTTTGCCTAGAAATAGTATTGATTTGTGGAATAAGTGCAAAGATGCTTTTATCTCTATGTATTTCCCTCCTGCTAAGATCATCTCTCTTAGAAACAATATTATGAATTTTAAGCAACTAGATCATGAGCATGTTGCACAAGCTTGGGAGAGAATGAAATTAATGATACGTAATTGCCCTACACATGGATTGAACTTATGGATGATTATTAAAAACTTTTATGCTGGCTTGAATTTTGCTTCTAGAAATCCTTTAGATTCGGCCGTAGGTGGCACTTTCATGGAAACTACCTTAGGAGAAGCTACCAAACTCCTAGATAATATTATGGTTAATTATTCTCAGTGGCACACCGAAAGATCTACTAGTAAAAAAGTGCATGCTATTGAAGAAATTAGTATTTTGAGTGGAAAGATGGATGAACTTATAAAATTATTTGCTGCTAAGAGTGCTTCTTCCGATCCTAATGTTATGCCTTTGTCCACTTTGATTGAAAATAACAATGAATCTTTGGATGTGAATTTTGTTGGTAGGAATAATTTTGGTAACAATGCTTATAGAGGGAAATTTAATCCTAGGCCTTTTCTTAGTAATTCCTCTAATAATTATGGTAATTCCTACAACAACTCTTATGGAAAGATGCCTTCTGGATTTGAAACTAGTGTTAAGGACTTTATGATTTCACAAAAGAATTTCAATGCTATGCTTGAAGAAAAATTGCTTAAGATTCATAAATTGGCTAGAAGTGTGGATAGAATTACTCTTGATGTTGATTCTTTGAAAGTTAGTTCTATCCCACCTAAGCATGATATCAATGAGTCTCTCAAAGCCATGAGAATTTCCATTGATGAATGCAAAGAAAGAACCGCTAGGATGCATGCTAGAAGAGAGGATTATATAAAAGCGTGTTCTTCTAGTTATCATGAAAATAAAGATGAAGATCTGAAAGTTATTAATGTGTCTCCTATTAGATCCCTGTTTTCTAGTATAAATCTTGATGAAGATAGGATTGGAGATGATTCTACTTTAAGGTGTCCCAATGATTCGGAGTTTTTAGATCTTGATGCTAAAATTGTTAAAAGTGGGAGTGAAGAGATTAAAACTTTGCATAGTGATGAACCCACTACTTTCGATTTCAATGGATTCAATTATGATAATTGCTCTTTGATTTATTGTAGTTCCTTGTTGCAATCCGTACTAAACTCTCTGCATGTTTATAGTCAAACTAAAGCTTTCACTAAACATATAGCTGATGCTTTGATGCAATCACATGAAGAAAAACTTGAGTTAGAAGTTTCTATCCCTAGAAAGCTTTATGATGAGTGGGAACCTACTATCAAAATAAAAATTAAAGATCATGAATGCTATGCTTCGTGTGATTTGGGTGCAAGAGTCTCCACTATCCCAAAAACTTTGTGTGATTTGCTAGGGTTCCATGAGCTTGATGATTGTTCTTTAAATTTGCATGTTGCGGATTCCACTATTAAGAATCCTATGGGAAGGATTAATGATGTTTTTATTGTTTTCAATAGGAATTATGTGCCCGTAGATTTCATTGTTCTTGATATAGATTGCAATCCTTCATGTCCTATTATTCTTGGTAGACCTTTCCTTAGAACGATTGGTGCAATTATTGATATGAAGGAAGGAAATATTTGATTCCAATTTCCGTTAAGGAAAGGCATGGAACACTTTCCTAGAAAGAAAATCAAATTACCATATGAATCTATTAAGAGAGCAATTTATGGATTGCCTTCCAAAGATGGCAATTCCTAGATCTATCCATGTATCGTGCCTAGCTAGGGGCGTAAAATGATAGAGCTTGTTGGGAGGCAACCCAATTTTGTATTTTTTTGTTTTTTCTTCTGTTTAGGAATAAATATTGCATTTAGCTTCTGTTTAGATGTGGTTTTGTGTTTTAATTAGTGTTTGTGCCAAGTAGCACCTTTGGGAAGACTTGTGTTGAGTTTATATGATCTTGCTATGAAAAACAGAATCGTTAGCGCTCGCTAGAAGGGTCACCAGATTTTACTGGAGCGTGCTATTTAGTTGATTCTTTTTGAAAATGATTAATCGACAAATTCCTCACGTTTACCAATTTAGTTTGATTTTTTTGGAGTTACAGAAGTATGTGAAACCTGCAGATTACTACAGACTATTATGTTTTTGACAGATTCTGTTTTTCATGTGTTGTGTGCTTATTTCAATGCATCTATGAGTAGTATTGGGAAGTATGAACCAAAGAGAAGTTGGAATACAATAGGTTGAACACCAATATAAACAAAGACTGAATTCATTGCAGTACCTTTGAGTAGTGGTTTGCTTTCTTATACTAACGGAGCTCACGAGATTTTTGTCTAAGTTTTGTGTTGTGAAGTTTTCAAGTTTTGAGTATTGCTTTGATGGACAATGGAACAAAGAGTAGCAAGGGCCTAATACTGGGGATGCCCATGGAACCCCAAGGTAAAATTCAAGGGAAACCAAAAGCCTAAGCTTGGGGATGCCCCGGGAAGGCATCCCCTCTTTTGTCTTCATCCATCTGTAACTATACTCGGAGCTATATTTTTATTCACCACATTATATGTGTTTTACTTGGAGCGTCTTGTATAATTTGAGTATTTGCTTGTTAGTTTGCCACAATTATCCTTGCTAGACACACCTATTTGAGAGAGTTAAATATGGCCTAGGAATTGATAGAACACTCTATGTGCTTCACTTATATCTTTTGAGTTGAATAGTTTTTTTTCTCTAGTGCTTCACTTATATCTTTTAGAGCACGTTGGTGATAATATTTTGAAGAATTTTTTGATCTCTCATGCTTCACTTACATCCATTTGAGAGTCTATTAAAACTGAATGGTAATGTGCTTAGGCTATAAAACTAGTGTTTACATGATAAACATCCAATATCAATGTAGTAAAAACTTTCACACTTAGTGCATTGAATATGATGAGAGTTGGATGCTTGATAATTGTTTTGAGATATGAGGATAGTGATATTAGAGTCATGCTAGTGGAGTTGTTATGAATTGAGAAATGCTTGTGTTAAGGTTAGTGATTCCCGTAGCATGCACATATGGTGAACCGCTATGTGACGAAGTTAGAGAATGAGGTATTTGTAAAGTGTCAACCTTTGTGTGGGGGTCGGGGGTGCGCGATGGTTAACTCCTACCAACCTCCCCCCTAGGAGCTTGCGTTGATTGCTTTGTTTTGATGACTCATAGATTTTTGCAATAAGTATATGAGTTCTTTATGACTAATGTTGAGTATGTGGATTATACGCACTCTCACCCTTCCACCATTGCTAGCCTCTCTTGTATCGCACAACTTTCGCCGGTACCATACACCCACTATATATCCTTCCTCAAAACAGCCACCATATATATTCCTCAAAACATCCACCATACCTACTTATCATGGCATTTCCATAGCCATTCCGAGATATATTTCCATGCAACTTTCCATCGTTCCGTTCATATGACACGCATCATATTGTCATATTGCCATGCATGATCATGTAGTTGACATCGTATTTGTGGCAAAGGCACCATGCATAATTTTTCATATGTGTCACTCTTGATTCATTGCACATCCCGGAACACCGCCGAAGGCATTCATATAGAGTCATACTTTGTTCTAGTATCGAGTTGTAATGAAAGTGCGATGATCATCATTATTAGAGCATTGTCCCATGTGAGGAAAGGCTAAATCAATAAAGCCCCTCCAAAAAAAGAAAAAGAAAAAGGAAATGAAGGCCAAATAAAAAAAGAAAGGCCCAAAAAAAGAAGGAAAAGAAAAAGGGACAATTTCTACTATCTTTTTCCATACTTGTGCTTCAAAGTAGCACCATGTTCTTCATGATAGAGAGTCTCATGTTTAGTCACTTTCATATACTAGTGGGAATTTTCATTACAGAACTTGGCTTGTATATTCCAACGATGGGCTTCCTCAAATGCCCTAGGTCTTCATGAGCAAGCATGTTGGATGCACACCCACTAGTTTCTTTTGTTGAGCTTTCATACATTTTTAGCTCTAGTGCATGTGTTGCGTGGCAATCCCTACTCACTCACATTGATATCTATTGATGGGCATCTCCATAGCCCGTTGATAAGCCTAGTCGATGTGAGACTATCTCCCTCCTTTTTATCTTCTCCACAACCACCTCTCTATTCCACATAGTGCTATGACCATGGCTCACGCTCATGTATTGCGTGAAAGAAGAAAGGTTTGAAAGAATAGAGTATGAAAACAAGTGCTTGGGTGAAATCGGGGTTGTGCATGATATGAATATTTTGTGTGATAAAGAGGGAGCATAGCCAGACTATATGATTTTGTAGGGATAACTTTCTTTAGCCATAGTTTTTTGAGAAGACATGATTGCTTTGTTAGTATGCTTGAAGTATTATTATTTCTTATGTCAATATAGACTTTTGTCTTGAATCTTTCAGATCTGAACATTCATGCCACAATTACGAGAATTACATTGAAAAACTATGTTGGTTAGCATTCCACATAAAAAATTCTGTTTTTATCATTTACCTACTCGAGGACGAGCAGGAATTAAACTTGGGGATGCTTGATACGTCTCCAACGTATCTATAATTTTTGATTGTTCCAAGCTATTATTTATGATGTTTTGGATATTTAATGGGCTTTGTCATACACTTTTATATTATTTTTGGGACTAACCTACCAACCCAAAGGCCGAGTCTAGATTGCTATTTTTGCCTATTTCAGGGTTTTGCAGAAAAGGAATATCAAACGGAGTCAAAACGGAATGAAACCTTCGGGAGAGATATTTTTGGAGAAAATCACTCACGGGAGACTTGAGAACCACGAAGTAGGGTACACGTGGCACCCACGAGGGTGGGGCCGCCCCCCCCCCCCTCCAATAGGGCGCGCCCCCTGCCTCGGGGCCCCACGTTTGGCCCCCGGTGCCATCCTTCCTCCAATATATGTATAATGCCCAGGATGGGACTATACCTCCTATGTGTCGAGGCAAGACTTAAAGGTATAAGCCCATTCTGGAATGATCGCAAGTTCGGTATCTTTGCACATCTCATGTAAAAATAGGGATGAAAGGGACAAAGATAGTTGGCTTACACTCGCCACGTCACACAATTCATTACATAGCCAAACATCATTCAAATAACATCACAACCCGTCTACGGGGTGAAGATCCAAACGAAAGATACCAAACATACATAAAGCCACAGGTCTGAATCGCCCTAGTAGAAACCTCTACTGATCGTCGGGATAGTGCACATAGTAACGGCTACGGTCCTCGTCGTAATCCCAGTACAGCTCAGTGCTGTCACTTGAATAGATCGCCTGAGTACCTGCATCTGGTGTGGAGTAGAATCTGTGAGCCACAGAGGACTCAGCAATTCCGTTCCCGGGTAACACAACTATCTAAGCCTTGGGTGTGGAACAAGGCTGAAGAAAGAAAAAGAGGTGGCAGCAGCACTAGCACTACCTTACGTAAAATAGAGCGAGAAGAGAAGAGCCTCGGACGATAAGATGATTACGAAGTGATCCTAACTAAGTATGTCAAACATAACCCCACCGTGTTCACTTCCCGAACCCCTTTCGGAAGATGACCATCACGGTACTCACGCTGGTAGTGTGTTGTGAACATGGTGTCAAGTTTTCTACAACCGAATATTAACAAATTCCCATCTGCCACATAACCGCGGGCACGGCTTTCGAAAGTTCAATCCCTGCAGGGGTGTTCCAACTTGGCCCATGACAAGCCCACGATCCGCGGAGTCGCAACTCCAAGGTGGGAAGGCCCGAGTATTCTCGAAATCCCGTGCTCAAGATACTCCGACTAAGGTAAGACTAATCCAGCAAATCCTCCCGGCGTGCCGACACCCTGACAGTAGCCGCGCGTATCTAGTCTCAGGCCACGACCGGATAGGTCAGCCTATAGGTATATACCAATCCTCGAGTTTCCTCGTGGTGGCCCCGCAGTCTGCCCAGTTTGGACCAACACTCATGTGGAGCACTGGCCCGGGGGTTGTTAATTAAGAACTCGGGTTTGCAAAGCCCTATGCAAGTTTTTAGTTGTTAGGCAAATAGTACTAATGTTGGGACTTGCTGGAAAAGCCTTAGCGCTAAGCGGTTTATCGAGGGGGTCCCATAACCCCAACCGTGTGAGGAACGCATAATCAAGGAACATAACACCGGTTTATACGGTTCCTAGGGCGGCATGAGTGGAACAAATCACCAAGCAAAAAGTCTTAGCCTTCCACCCATTACCAATATATAGATGATTTCATTTAAGAATTATACAGTGTGATATCCCAACAAGCTTCAACAAGAAGCAAGAATCTTCAAATCTTCTCCTGCAACTAGCAATGCTATAAGAGGGGCTGAGCGAAGCTTACTTAGCCAATCATGGGTTTGCATAGGTAGGGTGGTTAGACAGATTCATGGTTATAATAGGAGGCTGATAGGAAAACATGGGCATCGAGGTAAAAGCTATAGAGCGAGACTTCTAGCAATAGGCAAAGATAGTAATGATATCCGGGTCAGGTCATCTTGCCTGTTGAGTCGTCGATGGGATCGTAAGCGGGCTCCTCGTTCTCAACCTCGGTAGTAACCTCGTTCTCGTACTCGTTCTCGGCTTCCGGCTCTACTCAACACAAAACACACGAGGCATGACATCAAACACGATGAAATGCGCAAACTACAGGATGCATGGCTGATGCACTAAGGAAGCACTACAGATGCACTTAGGATGCACAGAAAGTCAACATAGGGAACACAGAGATACATCACAAGGAACATGACAATGTGCATCAAGCAAGATACTTCAAAACATGCTAACAAGAGGATATTATTAATCTACATGCAAAACCACACAAGTTTCATATAGGACTTGCTCAAAACGGAGCAATGGGCTAAAAGATACACCCGAAACAAGAAACATGCAAAGCTGAAAATAATAGCCACATAGCAACTTCGGAGCAAGAAATATATACTCTAAAACACTCAAACATCATGACAAGAAGCATGGACATAAATTAGACATATCCTACAGCAAACAATTCCATTGGAGCATCTCCAAAGGATGCATGGATCAATAGCAACAAGCTATAACATTTTGAACATGACAACAAAAACCTGACAGCAGTAATTTATAACAACTTGGGAGCAAGAGTTAAATATGCTACAGCCACCCAAATGAGCATGTGAGAGCATGAATGGATAGCCAACAACATATACAACAAGGAATCATCAATAGTCACCCCAAAACTAGCATGGATTTGCCTAGAACAACAAGCAAACATGGCATCTGGAAATTACAGATTCCAGACTTAGTGAAATTTCACTAAGTGTTAAAACAACAGTAATATCATGGCATGTTTGTGAGCAAGTTTAAGTCACCTCAAAGCATAACATGGCAAGTGGTTTGCACCACAGCGAAGTACACATGATGGGGAGTTCAAAACATATAAGCATGCAACAAGGGGACAACCACATCAATAGCAACGAGCTCCTCAACTAGGCATCTCGTAACAAGTTTAACAACCTAACAACCACAAGCACTTTTGCAAAGGAGATAAACATGGCAAGATGAATTCTATCATGCAAGCTAAAGCAACCAACATGTACAGCATCTCATGATGAACGTATGGACATTACATTTGCTTCATTTGGATAAACATGCACCAAGATATCACATTGCAAACACGGCATGAAAACAACTAATAGCAACAGTTTATAACAAGTAACACTCTTCTCATGAAGATTAAGACATCTAGATGATCTCAAACATGCATGGCACAATGGAACAAAACATAGAACATGTCACCACGATCATTTTGACATATCATATGCACAAAACGGACATGCACGGTAAAAGTTATCCTCGTCACAAATATGCATCAGACATTGAAAAATCTAACACTTAGCCAAAAAAAGGAGAGTCAACCTGCGGGCGGTTAAACGGGTCGGATCTAGAACTGGAGCGGCCAACGGGCTGCCGGTGCGGGTCGGGAAGCGGGTCCGCGGGCAGATCCACTCGGCCCGTTAGGGTTGAAGCGTTTGGATCCCGATTGGATCGGGGATCCCTTCGATCCTTCGAGGGCGGCGGCGTCTGCTTCGATCGAACGACGCGGCGGCGGCCGGGATTCGATCACGACGGCGGAAGGACCCCGGCGACGGCTGGCCGGGACGGCGGCTGGCCGGAGGCGAGGGGGAGCCGGGGCGGCGGCGGCGCACGACTGAGGAGGCGGCGGCGCCGGTGAAGGAGGCCGGCGGCGAGGGGCACTGGGGCCGAGGCGGCGGCGGTCCTCCGACGAGAGGGAGGAGGTGGCCGGCAGGATCCTGGCAGCGGCGAGGTCCAGCCGAGGCGGGGAAGAAGGGCGCGGCGGCGGGAGCTCGGCCCAGATCGCGGCGCGGCGGGCCGGCGCTTGGCCCCGCGGGCCCACGCGGTGGGTGGAAGCACGGCGGTGGAAGCACGGCTGGGCGACGGAGGAAGCACGGCTCGGCAACGGTGGAAGCACGGCGCGGCAGAGGTGGAAACACTAGGGTTTTGGACGCAAAATTGGAGGGGGGTGGACGTTTATATAGGCACGAGGAGCTAGGGTAATCGAAAAGAGGAGAGGTTTTCGGCCACGAGGTTGGTGGGCTGTTGGAGGGGGGTCTCGGGCCTCAAATAGGAGGTACTTTTAGCCCACGAGGATAACTGTTGGAGTATCAAACGAACTCCAAACACGACAAAACTTGACAGGCGGGTTACACGTATCAAAACAACATCGCATGACAAGTCTCACGCCAAACCGGAAACGTTACACGGCCAAACACAAAAGAAGGCCTCGGGGAAGCCACGGGCACGTGTGAGAGCGTCGGAACCCGAAACGGACAACGGGAAGGAACGAGTGGGACCGGATGCAAACGACACACAAATGCAATGCAATGCACATGACAACATGACATGGATGAATGCACACACGCACACGACAAAACGACGAAAACCCGAAAAAATGAAGAACCCGGAATGGAATTGATGAAGCCAAAGTTATATATTGCCAAAAAGGAAAGTATTACATCCGGGGCATTACAAACTCTCCTCTACTATGAAAAGATCTCGTCCCGAGATCTAGGACTGGAATAAGGAAGGGTACTTGGAACAAAGGTGATCTTCTCGTTCCCACGTAGCTTCTCGATCGGTATGGTGTGACCACTTGACTTTCAAGAACTTGATTGACTTGTTGCGGGTCTTGCGCTCGGTTTCTTCGAGAATAGCAATGGGATGCTCTCGGTAAGACAAGTCTTGTTGAAGATCAATCTCCTCAAACGGAATGGTGCGTTCAGGTGTCTTGAAGCACTTGCGGAGTTGGGACACATGAAACACATCATGAACATTAGCGAAGTTGGAAGGGAGCTCAAGTTGATAGGCTAGATCGCCTCTTTTGCCAAGAATCTTGAAAGGGCCCACGTATCTAGGAGCAAGCTTTCCTTTGATACCGAATCTTTGGGTGCCTTTCATGGGAGAAACACGGAGATAGACATGATCCCCAATGTTGAAGGCCAAATCACGATGCTTGCCGTCATAGTAGCTCTTCTGACGCGACTGAGCAGCCTTGAGATTCTCACGCATGACTTTGCACATTTCTTCGGCTTCTGAGATCAAGTCATTGCCAAGAAGTTGACGTTCACTAGTCTCGGACCAGTTCAGAGGGGTACGGCACTTTCTGCCATAGAGGATTTCAAACGGAGCTTTGCCGGCACTTGCTTGGAAGCTGTTGTTGTAAGAGAACTCGGCAAACGGAAGGCAATCTTCCCATTTCATGCCAAAAGATATGACAAAGGCTCTGAGCATGTATTCTAGAATCTGATTAACTCTTTCGACTTGACCACTAGTCTGAGGGTGAAATGCAGTGCTGAAACGGATCTTAGTGCCCATGGCAGACTGAAAAGAGTCCCAGAACTTGGAAGTGAAAAAACTTCCACGGTCTGAGGAGATAACTTGAGGAATGCCATGTAAGGACACAATTCTGGAAGTGTACAACTCTGCCAGTTGAGCTGCATTGATGGATTCTTTGACTGGAAGGAAGTGAGCGACTTTGGTAAGCTTGTCAATCACCACAAAGATAGAATCATTCCCTTTCTTCGACTTAGGAAAGCCAGTGACGAAATCCATTTCAATGTGGTCGAATTTCCACTCGGGAATAGGAAGAGGTTGGAGAAGACCGGCTGGACGTTGATGCTCTGCCTTCACTCTTCTGCAGACATCACATTCATTCACAAATTGGGCAATCTCCCTTTTCATGTGAGTCCACCAGTAAGATTGCTTGAGGTATTGGTACATCTTGGAACTTCCAGGATGAATCGAAAGGATGGAATCATGTGCTTCGTCCATTATGAGCTTCCTGAGATCACTTTTGGGAACCACAAGTCTGCCCTCAAAGAACAAGGTATCTCTCTCATCAACGCGATAGCACTTGTATTTGGGAGTACCCTTTGCAATACCATGTTTCACTTTCTGCACCATAGCATCACTGAGTTGGGCCTCACGGATCTGATCTTCCAAGGTAGCAGCAACTTGAAGATTTGCAAGAGAGCCTTGCGGAACAACTTGGAGGTTGAGCTTCCTGAGTGCTTCACAAAGCTCAGGCTGAAACGACTTGATAAGGAGACTGTTGCAATATGCCTTTCTGCTCAAAGCATCTACAATGACATTTGCCTTGCCAGGTGTGTATTCGATCCTTGGATCATACTCTTGGATCATCTCAACCCAACGAGTCTGGCGGAGGTTCAGATTCGGCTGTGTGAAGATGTACTTCAAGCTCTTGTGATCGGTGAAGATGTCGACGTTTCTGCCCAACAGAAGGTGTCTCCACGTAATCAAAGCGTGTACCACAGCTGCTAGCTCGAGATCATGAGTGGGGTAGTTCTTCTCACTTGGCTTCAGTTGACGAGAAGTGTATGCCACAATCTTCTTGTCCTGCATTAGCACACCACCAATTCCTTGAAGAGAAGCATCACATAATACTTCGTAGGGCTTGGACTCATCTGGAGGAGTAAGAACTAGAGCAGAGATGAGCTTTTCTTTGAGAGTTTTGAAAGCCACATCACAATCTGGAGACCAGTTGTACTTGACATTCTTCTGCAGCAAGTTGGAGAGAGGCTTGGCAATCTTGGAGAAGTTCTCAACGAACCTTCTGCAATAGCTAGCAAGACCAAGAAAGCTTCGGAGTTTCTTGACGTTCTGAGGAGGTTCCCAATTGACAATCGCTTCAACTTTCATGGGGTTCACAGCAATACCTTCAGTGGAGATGATATGGACCAGATACGAGACCTTATCGAGCCAAAATTCACACTTGGAGAACTTGGCATAGAACTTATGTTCACGGAGTCTGTCGAGAACCAGACGGAGGTGCTTTTCGTGATCCTCTTCGTTCTTGGAGAATACCAAGATGTCATCCAGATACACAAGCACAAACTCGTTGGTGTAGGGGTTGAAAATGTAGTGCATCATTCTCGAGAAGGTAGGTGGAGCATTAGCGAGGCCAAAAGAAATGACTGTATACTCATAGGAGCCGTAGCTCGTTCTGAAGGCAGTCTTGTGGATATCTTCTTCGCGAATGTGAATTTGGTGATAACCCATTCGGAGATCAAGCTTTGAGAACACTTTAGCTCCTTTGAGCTGCTCGAACAATTCATTGATGTTGGGGAGCGGATACTTGTTCTTTATTGTCTTCTTGTTCAATGGCCGGTAATCGACGCAAAGGCGCTCCGTGCCATCCTTCTTCTTGATAAATAAGACACCACATCCCCAAGAAGACGTACTAGGCCTGATCAGACCCATACGCTCTTGTTCATCAAGCTGTTTCTTCAACTCCTTCAACTCTTCAGGGGAGAGCTTGTACGGACGCCGGCATGCTGGCTCAGTACCAGGCTCGAGTTCAATGACGAATTCCACTTGACGATGTGGAGGCATGCCTGGAAGTTCTTCAGGAAAAACGTCTTCGTATTCGTTAACCACCGGAATTTGAGAGATGACATTAATCTCGCCCTTGTCATTGAGAGAGAAAAGCCTGATTGTGTTATCCCGAGAGGCGAAGATAATCACGTCTTCATTAGGATGAGTAATCTTGACTTCCTTATTTGCACAATCAATGTGAGCATCATGCTGAGAAAGCCAATCCATCCCGAGGATGAGGTCAATGTCGGAGTTGCCGAGAACAACCGGATTAGCCAGAAAGCGGTAATCACCCTTGCAAATAGATACATTCGGAGCCGTCAAATTGGAAGTCATGTGCTTGCCCGGAAAGATAATTGACAACTTCTTATCCAGAAATACCGAAGTGAAATTATGCTTGGTGAAGAATGGTCTTGAAATGAAACTGAGAGATGCACCAGAATCAAATAATACTTCTGCAGGGATAGAGTTAACTGGAAGATTACCAATTATCACATCAGAAGAATTTTCCGCTTCAGCTGCATTCATCAGATTCACTCTTGCATGCTTGGGATTGTGCTTGACAATAGCTAACCTGACAGGTGGAGGAGGCGGAAGGCGCCTTGGGTTGGTGCACTTGTTGGAATAATGACCCTTCATACCACATTTGTAGCAAGTGACCTCAGAAAGTGGACGAGCAGGAGGAACACTTGACTTGCAAGCTTGAAACTGCGACTTGGACTGATTGCCTTGGTTGTGTGGGTGGGAGAAACCACAACCACCAGCATTCTTGTTGTTGTTGTAGGGAGCTCGAATCACTGGAGGAGGTGGAAGCCAAAACTTCTGTTGCTTCACGACCACTTGAGAAGATGAGGAGGAGTGAACAGCGTCTCTGATCCTCTTTTTGGAAGCTTCCATCTTGAGCTGGGCTGCCTCTTGCTTAAGTGCCATATTATAGAATTTGTCAAACTCATCAGGCTCGAACAAGGTGAGAGCAAGTTGGAGTTCATCCTTCAGACCACCACGGAACTAATAGATCTTTCTCTTGGCATTTGGGATGTCTTGCTTAGCATAGCGGGCAAGGTTCTGAAACTTGACATTATATTGGTAGACAGTCATAGAGCCTTGCTTCAGGTTGCGGAGTTGCTCACGCATACCCTCGATGACACTTGTTGGAATGTGGTGAGAGCGAAAGTCCTTGCAGAAGTCATCCCAGGAGATTTCACGCCCTGCTCTGGAGTCTTTGTACTGCTGCCACCAATCAGCTGCTTGGTCCTTGAGTTGGAAGGCTGCAAACTTCACATAGTCCTCGGGCCTGACGTTACTGCACTCAAAATGCTTCTTGATATCCGTTATCCAGTCTTCAGCATCGAGAGGATCCACGCAGTAATTGAAAGCCTTTGGTTGATTAGCCAAGAACTGGTTGAGCGTAGCAACGTGCTGTTGGTTGAACAAATTGCCTTGGTTCCCATGAGCACCCTGATTTGCTTGATTTGATTGCATTTGCTGCATCATCTGCATAAGCATCTGGGTGTTCTGATTCGTAGTTTGCATAATTGCTCTCCAGGCCTCAGACGGAGGAGGAGGGGAAGGAGGACGATTAGGAACCTCTTCACCCTCTAGGTTAGCGTTGGGAACCCTTTTAGGAGCCATCCTGAAAGAGATGACCACCATTAGCCATTTGATTGAAAGAAGATATAAGCTGAAACAACGGCTAGAATTGCAACATAGTCTTCACAAGAATCATTCGAACAAGAGGAAAAAAATGAAATTCTCAGTTTAATGATAACAACAATCTTCACGAGAAGCCACTTGGGAGACAAAAGGTAAGTAAGAAAAACAACAAGGTGCAGATAGAACAAATACAAGATAGGAGCTTCGTTCGACATATTCGTGTTGAAAGCTTATGGAACGTGTCACGAAAGGGTTTTGCAATCCCCGGATCAGCATAGCCAAGGACCCTTTAAGATGCAACTCCCGATCAGAACATCGGCCATAAAACCACTTCACTCAATGTAGAACCCCAAACTCCATAACCTGCATTCGTTGGAAGAATGCCTACGAACTACTAGATGAACCCACCAATTAATTTCCGAAAGTTTCCAGTTATGCAATCAGGTGTTGGGGATACAGGGGAAGCATCGCGCACTCAACTCTAATCCTACATCCAGCTGTATCCATCCTTCAACACATAACCAGTTATTTTCGGAAACCGTCTACCTCGGACCTTCGAAACGCATCTACTATACAAGCTATGGCAATACTACCGAACTACCTCCCCAGTACTGGGTGATGTCGGGGTTATCTTGCCACTAACCGCATAGGAGAGTTTTCGATGTCGGCCGTCTTAAGTATTCTAGAACTGCCGCGATATGTTTGTGACGAGAACACCTCGGAGCTCAACTCCCCGGGACACTGCCACAACCCCTAATGACAGGAGGCATCGAGAACAATGTTCTCGTCACAAAGACATCGAAACAATCCAAACAATACTCGCGAGATTCCTAAAAAAAATTTGTGCAATTTTGAGAGTAGAAGAGACAAGAGTACTCGTCAGGAGTCCTCACCAGAGTGAAAAGAGATGAGGAGCAAAAGAAATCCTACTCTCCGATATAAATATAGGACACAAAACATTTAAGTGTGTGCCTAGACTCAACCGTCAATGATTCGATCAATCAGTGGGGGCTTCTAGGTCGGAGAAGGCTCTGAATACCAACTTGTAATGGCCAGGATGGGACTATACCTCCTACGTGTCGAGGCATGACTTAAAGGTATAAGCCCATTCTGGAATGATCGCAAGTTCGGTATCTTTGCACATCTCATGTAAAAATAGGGATGAAAGGGAAAAAGATAGTTGGCTTACACTCGCCACGTCACACAATTCATTACATAGCCAAACATCATTCAAATAACATCACAACCCGTCTATGGGTGAAGATCCAAATGAAAGATAATAAAAAAACATAAAGCCACAGGTCTGAATCGCCCCTACTAGAAACCTCTACTGATCGTCGGGATAGTGCACATAATAACGGCTATGGTCCTCGTCGTACTCCCAGTACAGCTCGGTGCCGTCACTTGAATAGATCGCCTGAGTACCTGCATCTGGTGTGGTGTAGAATCTGTGAGCCACAGAGGACTCAGCAATCCCGTTCCCGGGTAACACAACTATCTAAGCCTTGGGTGTGGAACAAGGTTGAAGAAAGAAAAAGAGGTTGCAGCAGCACTAGCACTAACTTACGTAAAAGAGAGCGAGAAGATAAGAGCCTCGGATGATAAGATGATCACGAAGTGATCCTAACTAAGTATGTCAAACATAACCCCACCGTGTTCACTTCCCGAACCCCTTTCGGAAAATGACCGTCACGGTACTCACGCTGGTAGTTGAAGGAAATATGCCCTAGAGGCAATAATAAAGATGTTATTTGTATTTCCTTATATCATGATAAATGTCTTTTATTCATGCTAGAATTGTATTAACCGGAAACTTAGTACATGTGTGGATACATAGACAAAACAGTATGTCCCTAGTATGCCTCTACTAGACTAGCTCATTGATCAAAGATGGTTATGTTTCCTAGCCATAGACATGAGTTGTCATTTGATCAACGGGATCACATCATTAGGAGAATGATGTGATGGACAAGACCCATCCGTTAGCATAGCACTATGATCATTTAGTTTAACTGCTATTGCTTTCTTCATGACTTATACATGTTCCTATGACTATGACATTATGCAACTCCCGAATACCGTAGGAACACCTTGTGTGCTATCAAACGTCACAACGTAACTGGGTGATCATAAAGATGCTCTACAGGTGTCTCCGAAAGTATTCGTGGTGTTGGCATAGATCAAGATTAGGATTTGTCACTCCGAGTGTCGGAGAGGTATCTCTGGGCCCTCTCGGTAACACACATCACAATAAGCCTTGCAAGCAAAAGACTAATGAGTTAGTCACAAGATGATGTGTTACGGAACGAGTAAAGAGACTTGCCGGCAACGAGATTGAACTAGGTATAAAGATACCGACGGTCGAATCTCTGGCAAGTAACATACCGTTTGACAAAAGGAACAACGTATGTTGTTATGCGGTTCTGACCGATAAAAGATCTTCGTAGAATATGTAGGAGCCAATATGAACATCCAGGTTCCGCTATTGGTTATTGACCAGAGATGAGTCTCGGTCATGTCTACATAGTTCTCGAACCCGTAGGGTCCGCACGCTTAACGTTTGATGACGATCGGTATTATGAGTTTTTGAGTATTGATGTACCGAAGGTAGTTCGGAGTCCCGGATGAGATCACGGACATGACGAGGAGTCTCGGAATGTCTGAGACATAAAGATTGATATATTGGACGGCTATATTCGGACACCGGAAGTATACCGGAAAAGTTTCGGATTTATCGGGAATGCCGGACGGGGTTACCGGAACCCCCTACGAGAGGGGATGGTCCATAGTGGGCCTAAAGGGTGAGAGAGAGGCATCCCATAGGGCTGGCCGGCGCCCCCACCTAGGAATCCTAGTTGGACTAGGATTTGGGGGGCGCCACCTCTCCTAATCCTTTCCCCCTTCTTCCTTCCGGTGAATCCTACTAGGAATAGGATTGCAATCCTATTCCTAGTAGGAGTCCCTTCCTAGCCGCACCATAGGGAGTTGGCCGGCCCTCCTCCCTTGCTCCTTTATATACGGGGGCAGGGGGGCACCCAAAGACACAGAAGTTGAATTGTTTTAGCCGTGTGCGGTGCCCCCCTCCACAGAATCACACCTCGGTCGTACCGTTGCGGAGCTTAGGCGAAGCCCTGCGCCGGTGAACACATCATATCCGTCACCACGCCGTCGTGCTGACGAAACTCTCCCATGAAGCTCAACTGGATCAAGAGCTCGTGGGACGTCATCAAGATGAACGTGTGCTGAACGCGGAGGTGCCATACGTTCGGTGCTTAATCGGTTGGATCGCGAAGAAGTTCGACAACATCAACCGCGTCACTTGACGCTTCCGCTCCCGATCTACGAGGGTACGTAGTCACACTCTCCCCTCTCGTTGCTATGCATCTGGTAGATAGATCTTGCGTGATCGTAGGAAAATTTTAAAATACTACGTTCCCCAACAGTGGCATCATGAGCCAGGTCTATGCGTAGATGATATGCATGAGTAGAACACAATGAGATTGTGGACGATACTAGTCATACTGCTTACCAGCATGTCATACTTTGCTTCGGCGGTATTGTGAGATGAAGCGGCCTGGACCGACATTACGCGTACGCTTACGCGAGACTGGTTTCACCGTTACGAGCACTCGTTGCTTAAAGGTGACTGGCGGGTGTCTGTCTCTCTCACTTTAGCTGAATCAAGTGTGGCTACGCCCGGTCCTTGTGAAGGTTAAAACAGCACATACTTGACGAAACATCGTTGTGGTTTTGTATGCGTAGGTAAGAACGGTTCTTGCTAAGCCCGTAGCAGCCACGTAAAACTTGCAACAAACAAAGTAGAGGACGTCTAACTTGTTTTTGCAGGGCATGTTGTGATGTGATATGGTCAAGACATGATGAGTTATACGGTTTTGTATGAGATAATCATGTTTTGTAAAGTTATCGGCAACTGGCACGAGCCATATGGTTGTCGCTTTATTGTATGAAATGCAATCGCCATGTAATTGCTTTACTTTATCACTAAGCGGTAGCGATAGTCGTGGAAGCAATAGTTGGCGAGACGACAACGATACTACGATGAAGATCAAGGTGTCAAGCCGGTGACGAAGGTGATCATGACGGTGCTTTGGAGATGGAGATCAAAAGCACAAGATGATGATGGCCATATCATGTCACATATTTTGATTGCATGTGATGTTTATCTTATTATGCTTCTTATTTTGCTTAGAACGACGGTAGCATTATAAGATGATCCCTTACTAAATTTCAAGGTATAAGTGTTCTCCCTGAGTATGCACCGTTGCGAAAGTTCGTCGTGCCGAGACACCACGTGATGATCGGGTGTGATAAGCTCTACGTTCAAATACAACGGGTGTAAGCCAGTTTTGCACATGCAGAATACTCGGGTTAAACTTGACGAGCCTAGCATATACAGATATGGCCTCGGAACACTGGAGACCGAAAGATCGAGCGTGAATCATATAGTACATATGATCAACATAAGATGTTCACCATTGAAAACTACTCCATCTCACGTGATGATCGGACATGGTTTAGTTGATTTGGATCACGTGATCATTTAGATAACCAGAGGGATGTCTATCTAAGTGGGAGTTCTTTAAATTAATATGATTAAATAGAACTTTAATTTATCATGAACTTAGTCCTGATAGTTTTGCATATCTATGTCGTTGTAGATCAATGGCCCGTGCTACCGTTCCTTTGAATTTTAATGCATTCCTACAGAAAGCTAAGTTGAAAGATGATGGTAGCAATTACACGGACTGGGTCCGTAACCTGAGGATTATCCTCATTGCTGCACAGAAGAATTATGTCCTTGAAGCACCGCTAGGTGACAAGCCCCCTTCCGCTAATGCAGACGCTTTGAACGTCTGGCAGTCGCGGTCTGATGACTACACGATAGTTCAGTGTGCCATGCTTTACGGCTTAGAACCGGGACTTCAACGACGTTTTGAACGTCATGGAGCATATGAAATGTTCCAGGAGTTGAAGTTAATATTTCAAGCAAATGCCCGAATTGAGAAATATGAGATTTCCAATAAGTTCTACAGCTGCAAAATGGAGGAGAATAGTTCTATCAGTGAACACTTGCTCAGAATGTCTGGGTACTACAATCATATGACTCAACTTGGTTGCAATGTTGACGAGGATAGTGTTATTGATAGAGTTCTTCAATCACTGCCACCAAGCTATAAAGGCTTCGTGATGAACTATAACATGCAAGGGATGCAAAAGACAATTCCCGAGCTCTTCGCTATGCTCAAAGCTGCGGAGGTAGAAATCAAAAAGGAGCATCAAGTGTTGATGGTTAACAAGACCACTAGTTTCAAGAAAAAGGGCAAGGGAAAGAAAGGGAACTTCAAAAAGAATAGCAAGTCAGTTGCTACTTCAACGAAGGAACCCAAATCTGGAGCCAAGCCTGAAACTGAGTGCTTCTACTGCAAGGGGACTGGACACTGGAAACGGAACTGCCCCAAGTATTTGGCGGATAAGAAGGATGGCAAGATGAACAAAGGTATATGTGATATACATGTTATTGATGTGTACCTTACTAATGCTCGTAGTAGTACCTGGGTATTTGATACCGGTTCGGTTGCTAATATTTGTAACTCGAAACAGGGACTACGGATTAAACGAAGATTAGCTAAGGACGAGGTGACGATGCGCGTGGGAAACGGTTCCAAAGTCGATGTGATCGCCGTCGGCACGCTACCTCTACATCTACCTTCGGGATTAGTTTTAGACCTAAATAATTGTTATTTGGTGCCAGCGTTGAGCATGAACATTATATCTGGATCTTGTTTATTGCGAGACGGTTATTCATTTAAATCAGAGAATAATGGTTGTTCCATTTTGATGAATAATATCTTTTATGGTCATGCACCCTTAAAGAGTGGTCTATTCTTACTAGATCTCGATTGTAGTGATACACATATTCATAATATTGAAACCAAAAGATGCAAGGTTAATAATGATAGTGCAACTTATTTATGGCACTGCCGTTTGGGTCATATTGGTGTAAAACGCATGAAGAAACTCCATAAAGATGGACTTTTGGAATCACTTGATTATGAATCACTTGGTGCTTGCGAACCATGCCTCATGGGCAAGATGACTAAAACTCCGTTCTCATGAACTATGGAGCGAGCAACAGATTTGTTGGAAATCATACATACTGATGTATGTGGACCAATGAGCGTTGATGCTCGCGGCGGGTATCGTTATTTTCTGACCTTCACTGATGATTTGAGCAGATATGGGTATATCTACTTAATGAAACACAAGTCTGAAACATTTGAAAAGTTCAAAGAATTTCAGAGTGAAGTAGAGAATCATCGTAACAAGAAAATAAAGTTCCTACGATCTGATCGTGGAGGAGAATATTTGAGTTACGAGTTTGGTCTTCATTTGAAACAATGTGGAATAGTTTCACAACTCACGCCACCTGGAACACCACAACGTAATGGTGTGTCCGAACGTCGTAACCGTACTTTATTAGATATGGTGCGATCTATGATGTCTCTTACCGATTTACCATTATCGTTTTGGGGTTATGCTTTAGAGACAGCTGCATTCACGTTAAATAGGGCATCATCTAAATCCGTTGATACGACGCCTTATGAACTATGGTTTGGCAAGAAACCAAAGTTGTCGTTTCTTAAAATTTGGGGCTGCGATGCTTATGTGAAAACACTTCAACCTGATAAGCTCGATCCCAAGTCGGAAAAATGTGTCTTCATAGGATACCCAAAAAAAAACTGTTGGGTACACCTTCTATCACAAATCCGAAGGCAAAATATTCGTTGCTAGGAACGGATCCTTTCTAGAAAAAGAGTTTCTCTCGAAAGAAGTGAGTGGGAGGAAAGTAGAACTTGATGAGGTAATTGTACCTTCTCCCATATTGGAAAGTAGTACATCACAGGAAATTGTTCCAGTGATTCCTACACCAATTAGTGAGGAAGTTGATGATAATGATCATGAAACTTCGGATCAAGTTTCTACTGAACGTCGTAGATCAACCAGAGTACGTTCCGCACCAGAGTGGTACGGCAACCCAGTTCTGGAAATCATGTTACTAGACCATGATGAACCTACGAACTATGAGGAAGCGATGATGAGCCCAGATTCCGCAAAATGGCTTGAAGCCATGAAATCTAAGATGGGATCCATGTATGAGAACAAAGTATGGACTTTGGTTGACTTGCCCGATGATCGGCAGGCCATCGAAAATAAATGGATCTTCAAGAGGAAGACCGACGCAGACGGTAATATTACTGTTTACAAAGCTCGACTTGATGCGAAAGGTTTTCGACAAGTTCAAGGAGTTGACTACGATGAGACTTTCTCACCTGTAGCGATGCTTAAGTCTGTCCGAATCATGTTAGCAATTGCCGCATTTTATGATTATGAAATCTGGCAAATGGATGTCAAAACTGCATTCCTAAATGGATATCTCAAAGAAGAGTTGTATATGATGCAACCAGAAGGTTTTGTCGATCCAAAAGGTGCTAACAAAGTATGCAAACTCCAGCGATCCATCTATGGACTGGTGCAAGCATCTCGGAGTTGGAATATACGCTTTGATGAGGTGATCAAAGCATATGGTTTTATACAGACTTTTGGAGAAGCCTGTATTTACAAGAAAGTGAGTGGGAGCTCTGTAGCATTTCTAATATTATATGTAGATGACATATTGTTAATTGGAAATGATATAGAATTTCTGAATAGCATAAAAGGATACTTGAATAAAAGTTTTTCAATGAAAGACCTCGGAGAAGCTGCTTACATACTAGGCATCAAGATCTATAGAGATAGATCAAGACGCTTAATTGGACTTTCACAAAGCACATACCTTGATAAGATTTTGAAAAGGTTCAAAATGGATCAGTCAAAGAAAGGTTTCTTGCCTGTTTTACAAGGTATGAAGTTGAGTAAGACTCAATGCCCGACCACTGCAGAAGATAGAGAGAAAATGAAAGTCATTCCCTATGCCTCAGCCATAGGATCTATCATGTATGCAATGCTGTGTACCAGACCTGATGTGTGCCTTGCTATAAGTCTAGCAGGGAGGTACCAAAGTAATCCAGGAGTGGATCACTGGACAGCGGTCAAAAACATCCTAAAGTATCTGAAAAGAACAAAGGATATGTTTCTCGTATATGGAGGTGACAAAGAGCTCGTCGTAAACGGTTACATCGATTCTAGCTTTGACACTGATCCGGATGACTCTAAGTCACAAACCGGATATGTATTTTTATTGAACGGTGGAGCTGTCAGCTGGTGCAGTTCCAAGCAGAGCGTCGTGGCGGGATCTACGTGTGAAGTGGAATACATAGCTGCTTCGGAAGCAGCAAATGAAGGAGTCTAGATGAAGGAGTTCATATCCGATCTAGGTGTAGTACCTAGTGCATCGGGTCCAATGAAAATCTTTTGTGACAACACTGGAGCCATAGCCTTGGCGAAGGAATCCAGGTTTCACAAGAGAACAAAGCACATCAAAAGACGCTTCAATTCCATCCGCGATCTAGTCAAGGAGGGAGACATAGAGATTTGCAAAATACATATGGATCTGAATGTTGCAGACCCGTTGACTAAGCCTCTTCCACGGGCAAAACATGATCAGCACCAAGACTCCATGGGTGTGAGGATCATCACTTTGTAATCTAGATTATTGACTCTAGTTCAAGTGGGAGACTGAAGGAAATATGCCCTAGAGGCAATAATAAAGATGTTATTTGTATTTCCTTATATCATGATAAATGTCTTTTATTCATGCTAGAATTGTATTAACCGGAAACTTAGTACATGTTTGGATACATAGACAAAACAGTATGTCCCTAGTATGCCTCTACTAGACTAGCTCATTGATCAAAGATGGTTATGTTTCCTAGCCATAGACATGAGTTGTCATTTGATCAACGGGATCACATCATTAGGAGAATGATGTGATGGACAAGACCCATCCGTTAGCATAGCACTATGATCGTTTAGTTTAACTGCTATTGCTTTCTTCATGACTTATACATGTTCCTATGACTATGAGATTATGCAACTCCCGAATACCGTAGGAACACCTTGTGTGCTATCAAACGTCACAACGTAACTGGGTGATCATAAAGATGCTCTACAGGTGTCTCCGAAAGTATTCGTGGTGTTGGCATAGATCAAGATTAGGATTTGTCACTCCGAGTGTCGGAGAGGTATCTCTGGGCCCTCTCGGTAACACACATCACAATAAGCCTTGCAAGCAAAAGACTATTGAGTTAGTCACGAGATGATGTGTTACGGAACGAGTAAAGAGACTTGCCGGCAACGAGATTGAACTAGGTATAAAGATACCGACGATCGAATCTCGGGCAAGTAACATACCGTTTGACAAAAGGAACAACGTATGTTGTTATGCGGTTCTGACCGATAAAAGATCTTCGTAGAATATGTAGGAGCCAATATGAACATCCAGGTTCCGCTATTGGTTATTGACCAGAGATGAGTCTCGGTCATGTCTACATAGTTCTCGAACCCGTAGGGTCCGCACGCTTAACGTTTGATGACGATCGGTATTATGAGTTTTTGAGTATTGATGTACCGAAGGTAGTTCGGAGTCCCGGATGAGATCACGGACATGACGAGGAGTCTCGGAATGTCCGAGACATAAAGATTGATATATTGGACGGCTATATTCGGACACCGGAAGTATACTGGAAAAGTTTCGGATTTATCGGGAATGCCGGAGGGGGTTACCGGAACCCCCTACGAGAGGGGATGGTCCATAGTGGGCCTAAAGGGTGAGAGAGAGGCAGCCCATAGGGCTGGCCGGCGCCCCCACCTAGGAATCCTAGTTGGACTAGGATTGGGGGGGCGCCACCTCTCCTAATCCTTTCCTCCTTCTTCCTTCCGGTGAATCCTACTAGGAATAGGATTGCAATCCTATTCCTAGTAGGAGTCCCTTCCTAGCCGCACCATAGGGAGTTGGCCGGCCCTCCTCCCTTGCTCCTTTATATATGGGGGCAGGGGGGCACCCAAAGACACACAAGTTGAATTGTTTTAGCCGTGTGCGGTGCCCCCCTCCACAGAGTCACACCTCGGTCGTACCGTTGCGGAGCTTAGGCGAAGCCCTGCGCCGGTGAACACATCATATCCGTCACCACGCCGTCGTGCTGACGAAACTCTCCCGTGAAGCTCAACTGGATCAAGAGCTCGTGGGACGTCATCAAGCTGAACGTGTGCTGAACGCGGAGCCGCCGTACGTTCGGTGCTTAATCGGTTGGATCGCGAAGAAGTTCGACAACATCAACCGCGTCACTTGACGCTTCCGCTCCCGATCTACGAGGGTACGTAGACACACTCTCCCCTCTCGTTGCTATGCATCTGGTAGATAGATCTTGCGTGATCGTAGGAAAATTTTAAAATACTACGTTCCCCAACAGTAGTGTGTTCTTAACATGGTGTCAAGTTTTCTACAACCGGATATTAACAAATTCCCATCTGCCACATAACTGCGGGCACGGCTTTCGAAAGTTCAATCCCTGCAGGGGTGTTCCAACTTGGCCCATGACAAGCCCACGATCCGCGGAGTCGCAAGTCCAAGGTGGGAAGGCCCGAGTATTCTCGGAATCCCGTGCTCACGATACTCCGACTAAGGTAAGACTAATCCAGCAAATCCTCCCGGCGTGCCAACACCTTGACAGTAGCCGCGCGTATCTAGTCTCAGGCCACGACCGGATAGGTCAGCCTACAGGTATATACCAATCCTCGAGTTTCCTCGTGGTGGCCCCGCAGTCTGCCCAGTTTGGACCAACACTCATGTGGAGCACTGGCCCGGGGGTTGTTAATTAAGAACTCGGGTTTGCAAAGCCCTATGCAAGTTATTAGTTGTTAGGCAAATAGTACCAATGTTGGGACTTGCTGGAAAAGCCTTAGCGCTAAGCGGTTTATCGAGGGGGTCCCATAACCCCAACCGTGTGAGGAACGCATAATCAAGGAACATAACACCGGTTTATACGGTTCCTAGGGCGGCATGAGTGGAACAAATCACCAAGCAAAAAGGCTTAGCCTTCCACCCATTACCAATATATAGATGATTTCATTTAAGAATTATATAGTGTGATATCCCAAAAAGGTTCAACAAGAAGCAAGAATCTTCAAATCTTCTCCTGCAACTAGCAATGCTATAAGAGGGGCTGAGCGAAGCTTACTTAGCCAATCATGGGTTTGCATAGGTAGGGTGGTTAGACAGATTCATGGTTACAATAGGAGGCTGACAGGAAAACATGGGCATCGAGGCAAAATCTATAGAGCGAGACTTCTAGCAATAGGCAAAGATAGTAATGATATCCGGGTCAGGTCATCTTGCCTATTGAGTCGCCGATGGGATCATAAGCGGGCTCCTCGTTCTCAACCTCGGTAGTAAACTCGTTCTCGTACTCGTTCTTGGCTTCCGGCTCTACTCAACACAAAACACACGAGACACGACATCAAACACGATGCAATGCGCAAACTACAAGATGCATGGCTGATGCACTAAGGAAGCACTAGAGATGCACTTAGGATGCACAGAAAGTCAACATAGGGAACACAGAGATACAGCACAAGGAACATGACAATGTGCATCAAGCAAGATACTTCAAAACATGCTAACAAGAGGATATTATGAATCTACATGCAAAACCACACAAGTTTCATATAGGACTTGCTCAGAACGGAGCAACGGGCTAAAAGATACACCCGAAACAAGAAACATGCAAAGCTGAAAATAACAGCCACATGGCAACTTCGGAGCAAGAAATATATACTCTACATCACTCAAACATCATGACAAGAAGCATGGACATAAAGTAGACATATCCTACAGCAAACAATTCCATTGGAGCATCTCCAAAGGAGGCATGGATCAATAGCAACAAGCTATAACATTTTGAACATGACGACAAAAACGTCACAGCAGTAATTTATAGCAACTTGGGAGCAAGAGTTAAATATGCTACAACCACCCAAATGAGCATGTGAGAGCATGAATGGATAGCCAACAACATATACAACAAGGAATCATCAATAGCACCCCAAAACTAGCATGGATTTGCCTAGAACAACAAGCAAACATGGCATCTGGAAATTACAGATTCCAGACTTAGTGAAATTTCACTAAGTGTTAAAACAGCAGTAATATCATGGCATGTTTGTGAGCAAGTTTAAGTCACCTTAGAGCATAACATGGCAAGTGGTTTGCACCACAACAAAGTACATATGATGGGGAGTTCAAAAACATATAAGCATGCAACAAGGGGACAACCACATCAATAGCAACGAGCTCCTCAACTAGGCATCTCGTAACAAGTTTAACAACCTAACAGCCACAAGCACTTTTGCAAAGGAGATAAACATGGCAAGATGAATTCTATCATGCAAGCTAAAGCAACCAACATGTAGAGCATCTCATTATGAACATGTGGACATATCATTTGCTTCATTTGGATAAACATGCACCAAGATATCACATTGCAAACATGGCATGAAAACAACAAATAGCAGCAGTTTATAACAAGTAGCACTCTTCTAATGAAGATTAAGACACCTAGATGATCTCAAACATGCATGGCACAATGGAACAAAACATAGAACATGTCACCACGATCATTTTGACATATCATATGCACAAAACGGACATGCACAGTAAAAGTTATCCTCATCACAAATATGCATCAGACACTAAAAAATATAACACTTAGCCAAAAAATGAGAGTCAACCTGCGGGCGGTCAAACGGGTCGGATCTGGAACTGGAGCGGTCAACGGGCTGCCGGTGCGGGTCGGGAAGCGGGTCCGCGGGAAGATCCACTCGGCCCGTTAGGGTTGCAGTGTTTGGATCTCGATTGGATCGGGGATCCCTTCGATCCTTCGAGGGCGGCGGCAGCTGCTTCGAATGAACGATGCGGCGGCGGCCGGGCTTCGATCCCGACGGCGAAAGGACCTCGGCGACGGCTGGCCGGGCCGGCGGCTGGCCGGAGGCGAGGGGGAGCCGGGGCGGCGGCGGCGCACGGCTGAGGAGGCGGCGGCGCCGGTGAAGGAGGCCGGCGGCGAGGGGCGCTGGGGCCAAGGCGACGGCGGTCCTCCGGCGAGAGGGAGGAGGTGGCCGGCGGGATCCTGGCGGCGGCGAGGTCGAGCCGGAGGCGGGGAAGAAGGGCGCGGCAGCGGGAGCTCGGCCCAGATCGCGGCGCGGCGGGCCGGCGCTGGGCCCCGCGAGCCCACGCGGCGGGTGGAAGCACGGCGGTGGAGGAAGCACGGCTCGGCAACGGTGGAAGCACGGTGCGGCAGAGGTGGAAACACTAGGGTTTTGGACGCAAAATTGGAGGGGGGTGGACGTTTATATAGGCACAAGGAGCTAGGGCCTAGGGTAGTCCAAAAGAGGAGAGGTTTTCGGCCACGAGATCACAATTGAACGGCCTAGATGATGGGAAGGGTTTGAGCTGGGTTGGTGGGCTGTTGGAGGGGGGTCTCGGGCCTCAAAGAGCAGGTACTTTTAGCCCACGAGGATAACTGTTGGAGTATCAAACGAACTCCAAACGCGACAAAACTTGACAGGCGGGTTACACGTATCAAAACAACATCGCACGACAAGTCTCACGCCAAACCGGAAACGTTACACGACCAAACACAAAAGACGGCCTCGGGGAAGCCATGGGCACGTGTGAGAGCGTCGGAACCCGAAACGGACAATGGGAAGGAACGAGTGGGACCGGATGCAAACGACACACAAATGCAATGCAATGCACATGACAACATGACATGGATGAATGCACACATGCACACGACAAAACGACGAAAACCCGAAAAGACGAAGAACCCGGAATGGAATTGATGAAGCCAAAGTTATATATTGCCAAAAAGGGAAAGTATTACATCCGGGGCATTACAATATGCCTACGTACCCCGAAACCATCAGAACAACAGAGAAAACCCTAGTTCCACAGCCGTAACCTTCTGTTCCCATGAGATCCCATCTTGGGGCCTGTTCCAGAGCTCCGCCGGAGGGGGGATCTACCACGGAGTGCTTCTACATCATCATCACCTCACCATGAGTTGTGAGTAGTTTACCACAGACCTTCGGGTCCATAGCTACTATCTAGATGGCTTGTTCTCTCTCTTTGGATCTCAATACAAAGTTCTCGTCTTCGAGGAGATCTATTCGATTTAATCTCTTTTTGCGGTGTGTTTGTTGAGATCCGATGAATTGTGGGTTTATGATCAAGATTATATATGAGAAATATTTGGTTCTCTTCTGAACTCTTTATGTATGATTATAATATCCTTGCAAGTCACTTCGAATTATTGGTTTGGTTTGGCCAACTAGATCTATAGTTCTTGGAATGGGAGAAGTGCTTGGCTTTGGGTTCAATCTTGCGGTGTCCTTTCCCAGTGACAGTAGGGGCATCAAGGCACGTATTGTATTGTTGCCATCGAGGATAAAAAGATGGGGTTTATATCACTAAGTTTGAGTTTATCCCTCTACATCATGTCATCTTGCTTAAGGCGTTACTCTGTTCTTATGAACTCAATACACTAGATGCATGCTGGATAGCGGTCGATGTGTGGAGTAATAGTAGTAGATGCAGAATCGTTTCGGTCTACTTGTCTCGGACGTGATGCCTATATATAATGATCATGCTTAGATAGTCTCATAATTGTTCGCTTTTCTATCAATTGCTTGACAGTAATTTGTTTACCCGCCGTAGAATATCGCTATCATGAGAGAAGCCACTAGAGAAAACTATGGCCCCCGGGTCTATTCTCAACATATCAATCTACAATCTACTTTACTTTTCCGCTTTTACTTTATGTTCTTATAATAAAAAATACCAAAAATATCAAACTATCATATCTATTAGATCTCACTTTCGTAAGTGACCGTAAAGGGATTGACAACCCCTTATCACGTTGGCTGTGAAGTTCTTATTTGTTTGTGCAGGTGCGAGGGACTCGTGCGTGGTCTCCTACTGGATTGATACCTTGGTTCTCAAAAACTGAGGGTAATACTTACGCTACTATGCTTCATCACCCTTTCCTCTTCGAGGGAATACAACGCAAGCTCGAGAAGTAGCATTCAGCCACCCCCACCAGGAACTGTTCATCCACCCCCAGCAATGCTCACTGTTCATGCAGAAGCAGCATCGATTGGCTTCAGTTAGCAGCAGTAGTGAAGGAATCACTCGACTGGGTTCAGTTAACAGCCATCGATCGATCGCTCGCGTTCAGTAAGGCATAGCCTGCAGTGCAATCGCCCGGGTTCAGTTAGATCCCAATGCCTAGCACCCACGCGCGTGCGTGTACGAGAGAAACGTGCATCGCTCGGCCCTGATCACCCACCGTAACCGGGAACACCCCAATATTTTCCTCGCCCTCGCTTCTACCACGGTTTTTTCTGTCATGGACGGCCCAAAGAATGTCATGCAGCTGCGTCTCCGGCCCGCCCAGGACGAAAAGCCCATTTTCTGTCATGATTTTTTTCCCATAGAAGTAGGAACCCACCACATCTGTGATGATACCGTGTTTTGTCACAGTTATTGTCATAGAAGTGTCATAGGTATGACAGAAAAAAGTTTCGTTCGGACCAAAATGTCACGGATGTGTCTTTTTTTGTAGTGTTATCTTGATGAAAAGAAGATATATCATATTATTATTAGTGCTAACCTTTCAGAACATGAAGAAGAAAGATTATTGAAAGTTCTAAGGAAGCACCGAGCTGCTATTGGATATACTCTTGATGATTTACAGGGCATCAGTCCCACTGTATGTCAGCATAAGATTAATATAGAACCTGATGCTAAACCCGTTGTTGATCATCAACATCGGTTAAATCCAAAAATGAAACAAGTGGTAAGAACGGAAATATTAAAACTTTTGGAAGCAGGTATAATCTATCCTATAGCTGATAGTAGATGGGTAAGTCCCGTTCATTGTGTTCCTAAGATAGGAGGTATTACTATTGTTCCTAATGATAAGAATGAACTTATTCCACAAAGAATTGTTACAGGCTATAGAATGGTAATTGATTTTAGGAAATTAAATAAAGCAACTAGAAAATATCATTACCCTCTACCTTTTATTGATAAAATGCTAGAAAGATTATCAAAGCACACACACTTTTCCTTCCTTGATGGATACTCTAGTTTTTCACAAATACTTGTTTCTCAACCTGATCAAGAAAAGACTACTTTTACTTGTCCCTTTGGAACTTATGTTTATGGACGTATGCCTTTTGGTTTATGCAATGCACCTGCTACCTTTCAAAGAGGTATGACTGCAATATTCTCTGACTTTTGTGAAAAGATTGTAGAGGTTTTGATGGATTTATTCCTCTGTCAATGGGAAGTCTTTTGGTGATTGTTTAAGCAATCTTGATCGAGTTTTGCGGAGATGTGAACAAACAAGTCTTTGTCTTGGATTGGGAGAAATGCCACTTTATGGTTAATGAAGGTATTGTCTTGGGCCATAAGATTTCTGAAAAGGGTATTAAAGTGGACAAAGCTATGGTTGATGCAATTGAGAAAATGCCATGTCCTAAGGATATCAAAGGTATTCGCAGTTTCTTAGGTCATGCTGGTTTCTATAGGAGATTTATCAAAGACTTTTCTAAAATTCCAAGGCCTATCACTAACCTTTTACAAAAGGACCTTCCTTTGGTTTTTGAAGATGATTGCTTTGAAGCCTTTGAAACACTTAAGAAAGCCTGAATTTCTACACCTTTTGAAATTATGTGTGATGCTAGTGATTATATTGTTGGTGTTGTTCTAGGACAAAAAGTTGATAAAAAACTAAATGTTATTCATTATGCTAGTAAAACTCTACACAATGCTCAAAAGAATTATGCTACCACTGAAAAAGAATTCTTAGCAGTTGTGTTTGCTTGTGACAAATTTAGATCTTACATTGTTGCTTCAAAAGTAACTGTTCACACTGACCATGCTGCTATTAAGTATCTGATGGAAAAGAAAGATGCTAAACCCATACTTATTCAGTGGGTTATCTTGCTACAAGAATTTGATTTGCATATCACTGATAGAAAAGGAGCTGAGAACCCCGTAGCTGATAACTTTTCTAGACTTGAAAATGTGCTTGATGACCCATTACCTATTGATGGTAGTTTTCCTGATGAGTAGTTAGCTGCAATAAATATTACTAATAATACTCCTTGGTATGCTGATTATGCTAATTACATTGTTGCTAAATATCTACCACCTAGTTTTACTTACCAACAAAAGAAGAAGTTCTTTTATCATTTGAGACATTACTTTTCGGATGACCCACATCTGTATAAAGAAGGATTAGATGGTATTATTAGACGTTGTGTACCCGAGCATGAACAGGGACAAATCCTTCGGAAATTTCACTCCTAAGCATATGGAGGACATCATCCTGGAGATAGAACTGCTCACAAGGTATTGCAGTCTGGATTTTATTGGCCTACTCTCTTCAAAGATGCCCGTCAGTTCGTCTCATCATGTGATGAATGTCAAAGAATAGGTAATATCGGTAAGCGTCTAGAAATGCCTATGAATTATTCACTTTTTGTTGAACCATTTGTGACAGCTTGATTTTTTGCACTCTTTTATTTGCCTGATTTTCATTTGGATTGATTTTGAAACTTGGAATTTTTGAATCTTTTCATGTGGACTAAAACACTTGGGTACCCTTGGCTTTCACCCAAGTGCCTCATCTCCATCTCTAATCATCATTTCCTCTCTGGTTCACCCCAAAATAATAGTTAGAATATTTTTCTTTAATGGAAAATATTCATTTTCCTCTCTAAAACCCTAGCTAGCTCAATGTGCTCCAAAGCAACCCCAATTTTTCCTGCCCACAAAAATCTGAGAAAATTCACAAATATCCTTTGAACCCTAGGGCACCTTCATGAGCAAAAACATTGCACCACTTTTTGGAATATTTTTGCTACAGAAAATATTTTCTGTTCTAGGCAGAAATGGTAGTTTCTACAACAACTACCATTTTAGTTCCTCCATTGTAGCTGAATTTTCTTGTGCATCTTCACCTTAGTAGATGATTGCTATCCTCCAAAGCCCAGCTCCCAACTCCCAGCCGTTTGACCTCAGTAAACTCTCAAAGTTACTTTCTAGAAACTTACCTAGCTTGTGAAATCTTTTCTACTGCGTCTGGGTCCAAACCAAATCATGGTAATAATCAAAACTACCACGAACAACAATCCAGACATGAACTTTGGACGCAGGTCAGCCTGGGGGAAAAGTTCACGCGGTGACCACGCGTGTACACGATTCCAGCCTGCGTGTCGACGCGCTGTGAGTGCCGTCGAGCGCTCTGTTTCGCATGTGCTCGCTTCCTCGACTGCCATAGCGTGCCAAACCTCACCACCATCTTCGTCCCAACTCCATTAACTCCCCTTGGCACTCGTCGACGCTGGAGCTCGCCGCAACGAGCACGGGCACGGTCCGGCCAAAGTAACAGTGCGGGGTGCACTGTGCTCGTCGCCTTCTCTTTGATCCTGTGCTCGTCCCCGTTTGCCCACAGTCCCCGCGTGAGCTGCGTTTCCTTCTGCCCCTCCCACTGACACTGCTCGTCGCCGGGCGCAGTGTCCAGGTGTCGACTGCGGAGCCCGATTCCCCCCTCGCGGCTCGCCTATAAATGGAGCCACCCCCAGCCTCCTCGAGCACCATCCTCCACTCTCACACACCCCACAACCACGTAAGAAACAACAACCCGGCCGGGCAGACCGCAGGACGCCGTCCCCGAGCTTGAGCTTGCCGGCGATCCGGTCGGGTCATCGCGGTAGCTACAGCCCCTCCCAGGCCTGTGCAATCCTTCCAGGGCGTCCGCCACTCTCCGGTGGTGCTGTTATGCCTAGTTGGAGCCCCTGGAGTCGCCGTTGCTCGTCGTTGTCTTTGTCTCCGGCGACCACCGCTCTCTGCCTCCTCTTGCGAGGTCGATTCTGACGTCGTCCGACCACCCTAGCTACGCTACGGGTACGGGAAGGTGCACCTTCATCCCCTTTCTATATCCCTCCCTCTTGTTTTGGCTAAGGAGCCCTCGTCGCCGGCTTGAGCTCTAGCGAAGCCGCAACCGCCTATGTTTCCTTCGCCCTCTCCCCCTCACCTGACTAACGGGGCCCGTTAGTCAGCCACTCAGTACGCACGGGAAGCGGTATGAGTGGTGGCGCCCCGAGGCTTTACGCCTTTGACGTCAGCCCCTTCCCAGTCTGTTTATTTAAATTCAAATTGATATATATTCCAGAGAACTTCAAACAGCAATAATTTTTAACCAGAATTCCAAATGAATTGATTCTTTTTGCATTGTGTTCTTTGCAAAGAAATCTTGCAGCACACCCAAAATGAGATTTTTCTGTGCTGTGTAGACTTTCTGTTGACTTTCAAAAGGGTTCATGATGTTTTCTTTTTGTGTTTTTAAATATTTCCAGAAGGTGAAGCTTGTCTTGAGGATCACTAGGAGGTTTGTGAACCTCATATGAACTAAGGCAAGCCAGATCAACATTTTCATGGTGCCATTACAATATTTGTGATTATTCGACTTGAATGAATGATTTAATCCATGCATATAAATCAATTTTATTATTTTATTCTGTTGATTGCTTGTTTTAGTTGTCATATTTAATTTACAGAAAGTTGGAAGTTAATAAGTTGTTAATGTAACTAGAAGTAAGTTTGGGTTATAAAGAACTAATATGGTTCTGGATATAAGTAATTATTTGGGGTTATTCTTCTTGCATAAGAAATATGATAAAATTTGCAAGAAATGATTCTGTTTAAATTGAGGTTGAATCCTAACCAGAAAAGTATTAGAAGTAGTTGATGTTGTTGCTTAGTGTGGAGGAGCTGACCCAGTTATTTACGATGATGTATATGTTGTGTTACATTTGCATGGAATGTTATGACACCGATTATTCATTTTTAAGTTGAACCTGTTAATCACTCAAGTTGAATATATCGTTGACCGGGTCATGGTGCCACTGAATCGTGTTTTTCCCGGTGCAACCACATTTGCATTTTATGGGAAGGCCTTTATTCGGTCTGTTGTCATACCTCTAGTCGGTGCCTCCAACTAGGGCAGGTTATGGATGTGCGGTACCCTGGCCCGGTAAGCAGAGATAACCTTGTATGCCCGTTGTTGAGATTATGGTACCGTGTTCTTGTTTGGGACAGTTTATGTTTGGCCACGACGGTGGTCGTTGTGTCTTTGGTAGACACGGGGCCACCCAGGACTAGCCCGATGGGGAGTGAGTCGGAGTGGCCGAGAGAGTGTCATGGCAATGGAGGGGTTTCGTCGGAATGACGTTGGTCCACCTGAATGGGAGTGCGAGGCCATGGGTTCCATGGTGTGGGTACAGTGCACTACCTCTACAGTGTGTAATTAATCTATCGATAGCCGAGTCCACGGTCACGGACACGCTCGAAAGTACGTCACACCATGGGTCAACATTTAATAAAATTTTGCACACTAAGTCATGAACTTTGCACTATAATAGATGGTGGAAAGACCATCGAGATGTATGAGACCAAGGGTTGGTCATGGTTGTGATCACCAGAAAGATCATGGGGTAATCTGTATTGAGACCAAGAAGTTGGTATGTTAGTGATCTAAGAAAGATCACCGTTGGTAAGCCAGTCTGAGGGACTGTCTTCACAAAGGCATGAGCACAACATGTTGGATATATTTATATACATTGTTACATTTTAATAATTGAATAATTATCATGATATTGTTTGTCATTATGTTTATGCTTGCTGTAAACTTGCAAGTACATTCAATGTACTGACATGGCGTGTCATGCCAGATTTCAGGAAAGTCTCGCTGGAAAGGAGTGCCGTCCGAGTCTAGATCGTGTCCACATCGGTGTCCCTATGCTATGGAGTTCATCTACGAAGTTTGTTCCGCTGCGGCGCAGTTGTTATGACCGAGGCCTTTTATGTTCACTAAATAATGTACATATTCTTCAGCCGCACCATGTGTGCCGCTTGGCCTCGCTACCTTTTGTAATGTAATCTTTGATCCGCTAGCATCAATAAAGCAGTTGTTTTTTGTACCAAGATGTTGTGTGTTGCCAAAAGACATGGTCTCTGGGCTGGGAATGCATGGTAAAACTGTTGCTCTGAGCCAGGGTGCCACAATGCTTGGTATCAGAGCCGCGCTGACTGTAGACCACACTAGACTATGACGTGTTAACTGGACGGTAGATACGAGTTTAAGTTGAGTGCCGGTAGCATGTGTAGCTGGTTGTTGCTTTGCATATACTTGGTTTATTTTTATGCTAACCTACTAATGGTTGTGAGTGTAGATGGCTCTGGTGCCGTATTCGTGCCAGTTGCAGCTAATGCCGTACACATCACCGCACCTCCTTCATAACGTGTGGTATCGACTGCACACGGAGATGACCTGGTCTATCGTGTGTACCGGGAGCGTCTAGCAGGCTCAGTGTATGAGTATCAGGCAGTGGTTACTCTGCGCACCAGTTCCGATTCCAGCACTTACACTCGTACCTCTCGGAGTAGTTACGCTTCTACCGCTTCTCAGGCCGTCCAATTTGCTCCATTCGAGGTCCTTGTCGAGCTTCGTTACAGAGAGGTCTGAATGCCGAACCACCCAGGTTTCCAATACTATCCTTCTCTGTACAAGAACGGTCGTGTTCGTTTCCCTACCATTGATCCCGAGTCTGATAGTGTTGCTAGCTACCTTTCTCGTTATATTACTGCTAGCTATCTTATGATCCACGAGTTGGCTCGAGAGCTGACTCATACTCGTATTGCTTTAGCCACTACTAGGTCTATCACTATTCCAGCATCCATGGGATTTACACCTTACATTCCAGCTAGTTCTGGTTCCCCTATTTCACTGGTTACTCCTCCGAGTAGCTAGGGCGCCTCGACCATAAATCCTCTCAGTGCTCCTGCTGAGTGGGTTTCTCTTCTCACTACTCATGTAGCTCCTATGCTTCACCCTACTCCTGCCCCGGAGGGAGAGCCCCCGAGGTAGCGCCGTCGTGTTACCTTTAACCCGGAGGTTTCAGTCAACCTCGTTAGTTCAGGATCCGAGTCCGCTTCAGGAGAGGACCCCGCAGCACCAGCAGAGCAGTAGAGCTTGTGAGTATCTGCAGTTATTAGGATGGTGTAACGGATGTACTCATATGAGTCATGATGTTTCGTTTCCTGTATGGGAGTAGTGGAACCTGGCATGTTAATTACCTTTCATGTATGAGTCTATGTATAATTACGCTGGAACTGTATTTCTTCTATTCGCTGTGCTTCCTTCGTCATTTCGTTTTCTCTCGGGATTTGTTGCTGGCTTTTCCCCATTTTACTTTTGGATGTTTCTCATCTCGTGTCACACCCTGCATTTTGTAACATGTTATTTGTAACTTTGAAGCATGAAAATTTGGACCAGCAAATTTTTTTAGCATCATTTGGCTTTTTACTTGAATTGAGTTTTCTTCATTTGCTTTTTCATGTGCTCATTAAAGTCAACTATGACCTCTTGTAGATTTCATCTCCACACCCAAAACTTCTGCCCAATGATCATGCCAAGTGTTATATAACAGTATAGTATTTTCTTACAAAATTAATTTGGCCAAAAAGTATTTTATAAATTTAGTTTTCCAAAAACCCCTGAATTGAGATTTGCACTGCAAGTACTTGATCTAGGGTGTGAAAATTATTTCAAAAGGTTTATTTGAGACCTAGTAGTCATAGGACTCCCAGAAACCACAAAGGTATAATTTTAAAAGTTATTTTCCTATTTTATTTAAAAGCTTTTTCTTAAGGCCAGAAATGGTCTTTAATAGGGGAAAATTATGTAACTGTTTCAAAAATAATTGCCAAAATTCAGAGAGACTCATAGGACATATATTGTGCATATATAAGAGTTTCAACACTTGGTCATGTTCAAAATAATGGGCTAAACCCTCTAAAACCCTTTCTGGATATTTCAAGCTTTTGAAATATTTACAAAGGAAACTTCTTCCAAAAATTCCAGGGAAATTCTATCATGTCATATATGACATATTTGATGATCTTGCCAAGTCCCATGCCTTGGGAAGCAAGAAAACCTCCTCAAACCCCTTCATAACCATTCTGTCCATATTTGAAGTTTGAGCAACTTTACATTGCCAAACTTGTCCAAATGCTCTCAAACTTGGTGCACATGCTAGAATGGCCTAATAAGGCACCTAGACCAAATGGCACAAGAATTTGAATAGAGAAACTTGATCAGATCACCTCAAAACCCTCTGTGTTCAAATGCAAATTTGAACAACTTTACATTACCAACTTTTTATCTGGAGCTTCAAACTTTGTGGGCATGATCAATACCCCAAATGATGATGCTACACCAAGAGGTGCATCAAGGGGAGATGATTAGCTTGACTCAACCAAGATGAAACTGTTTTTGTTGATTTCTAGGGTTCACCAAAGTTACATTGGCTAGTTTCTTCAAATGAGCCCAAATTTGGTGAAACACCCTATTTTCTCATGTCTTTCAACCCTGTCAAGTGCCATGTCTAGTGGACTTCATTTACTTAACCAAACACAGATCAAACACCTTCTGCAGAATTACTAAAACCTCCAACTTGACCACTTTCACTTTTCTCCATGGCCTCAACTTCTTACCACAGGCTCATTGCATTACCAGCTACCTCCAGTAACTCCCCCAGCACCTCAGCTCCATGATTGAGGGGTGAAACCTCTGTTTTACCTTGCTGTACAGTAGGTTTCCACCATTTTACCAACACTCTCACTCTCTCTCTGCACCCCCAGGGCATCCAAGGCCTCAGGGCATTTCTTTACTCCTGCCTCTACTTGCTGGACACTGCTGGACACGTTGGATCGGGCCAAACCGGCGAGAGCACGCTGATGCCAGCAATACGCATGCTCTGGAGCGCGCGAACAGTGCCCTCCGCACGCTGGCTCCAGCCAATCGCCGATCCCCGACAACCTCGAGCCTCCCCCTCGCGCCAGTCGAGGCGCCTCGACGTCCGCGACCTCCCCGGCACTGTCCCCCCTCCTCCTGCGCCCTGCAGTGAACGTCGTCGCACGCGCACCGGCCGCCCGCTTCGGCCATTCTTCTGCTTCACACGCGCGCGCTCCTCTGACGCTCCCCCGCTCCTCCTCTCACCTCTACTGGACGTGGAGCTCGTCCAGGAACTCCACGGACTCACTCCGCTGGCCTCCCGTGCGCTGTAGCCTCGAGCCGGAGCTCGCCGGCGCACTGGACCACGGTCTCCGTCGAGCCCCTATAAATAGGCCCTCCCGAGCCCCTCCAGCACCATCCACAGCCTCACTCCTCTCCACTGATCCCCCCAGCAACTCCAGTTCGACCCCAGGACGTCCCAGTGCTCGGGATCGACCGGAGCTCCGCCGCGTCGGGCCGCCGGCGATCTCGAGGTACGGGCCTCCCCTGCCTCTCCTTCCACTCGTTTCGGAACCGCCACACTCCACTGATCATTTTCCCCCTGTTTCCCCTCTCCGTGGCAGCCGGAAACAGCCGCAGCCACCACCCTCCGACGAGCTTCCGCCGCCCCACCTCGTCGCCGGCGAACCAGACCTTCCCGCCGTGCCGCACCACCACCACTGCAACCGCAACACGACGCTGGTCACGTCCCTGGCCTCCGTTGCCGTCGCCGCGGCCGGAATCCTCGCCGGTGAGCTCGCCGTCGCCGTGGCCGCGGGGTTAGAGATGACATGCGGGCCCCGCCTGTCATCCCCCCACCTCTCTCCCCCTCCTCTGTGCCGCTGACCCACGGGCCCCGCCCGTCAGGTTTGAAAACCTGACGTGCGCGCGCGCTGGCTCCGTGCGGCTGGGCCAGTCCGTCTGGGCCGTGCACTGTGGCCTTCTCTGGCCCAGTGCACAGGACCCTCTTTCATTTTTCTTTTCTGTAAATGCTTTAAACATTTATACAGAAAAGAATATTGATCCAAATTATATAATTCCAACTCCTAAAATCTTGTAATATTCCAACCTATTTAATGGTACCACTTTCATTCAAATCCATGAAACTTTGCTGTACTGTTCAAATTTAAATTCAAATTTGGGCAGTAATACTCCTGTTCAAAAATCAATATATCCTATTCTGTAACTCCAAAACTCCAACTAAGATTTTTCCCCATCTTAGAAATCTCTCTAGTATTTTACAAAAATGAGTTGACATTTTTCTGAGCACTTTGAATTTTCTGTTTTATTTGTATTCTTATTTTCCCGTTGTTATTAAGCGACGTATAGATCCCGTATTTGACGAAGTTGCTGTGGAAGAAGAAGGAGAAGGGCTTGAAGACTTTGAAGACCAAGCCAATCCAGGCAAGCAGCCCTTTGACCATGATACACTTGTTCTCGGAACCCGTTTGTTTCCGATGCTTGATGATAGGGTTACGATGGTAACCTAGATGAACCACCACATGATGCATGCCTTATTGTTGATCTTCCTATGTGCGAGATGACATGCAAATAGTTGGTCATGATGCTTATATGATGCATGTGTGATATGAACCCTCGTAGTTGAAATCTTTGCATGAACCCATCGGGTGCCCCTAATGCCCGAGGGTGATGAAGTGTTAGGTCATCACTTGAGAAAGAAGTGATGTGCCGGTAATATCATGTGCATGGTGGAATGATGGATTAGATTTATGTGTGACTACCGTCCCAACCAAACATGTGCAACCACACTACCCCTTATGGGACGGGGCTTTATTGATTACTTAGGTCGATACTAGCATGGTGCCCGCATTACTAGTGACGGGAAGACTTGAGGTCTTTCCCGGGACGGGGTCGTGCTTGGATAGACGGCCATGATTGTTTTTACAAGGCACCGGACACACCGTTCGTCCCTTCGGGTACGCGTGACATTGAAATTAGGGCAAGTCCCGTGATCTATTGTTTGTACCCGAGGGCCGTGTGCCAACGAGTGGACTCTATGTTAGTGTCGTCTAAGGAAAGGTAATGACCGGGTGCTTACCCCGGGTACTTGAGGTACCGCGGGTCGTGGATGACACGGAAGTTCCCCGGATCTTGTGGATAAAGTGCGCAACCTCTTCAGAGTGTAAAACTATTCGAATAGCCGTGTCCACGGTCATGGACAGTTGGGTGGTGCTACTTAAACTATGTCCAGAATTTTACTTCATCGGTGTTGATATGTGTGTGATGAGTCAAGGATGGTGACTTGACTCGAAGAGTTGAATCATATTCATGTTGATATCGGTAACCTGTCTTCGAGGTTACGCGAGGTTATTGATGCATAAACTTGATGATAGCATATTGTTCTAGCTTCCTGCTAGATTGTTCATTATTGTTCCATTGCATTGTTACCAAATCATGGGTTGCTTGCGAGTACATTCAAAGTACTCATTGGCTTGCCACTGGTTATTTAATTGGCCAGGCAGGGAAGAGCAGGATTATGAGGAAGAGTTCTTTGGAGATGAACATGCGAACTAGGACGCTATCCCAGTCAGAATGCCTGTAGGGTTAAGGCAGATGGCATGGGTTCTACCCGTTTATCGAAGACTTCCGCTACTTGAGATATTTGCTATTCAGCCCGTGAGGCTCTATCTATGTAAGACTTGGCCATAATGGCCTTAATTCGTGTAAGACTATTTGAATGGATGTAAGACTCTTGTTATTTCAGCTTCTGTGTGTTCAGTGAGCATTGATCTCTGGGATCACTGTACACGTGCATTCGGTGATCTCGACTTCTAAGTCGGGGTCCCCATAGAGCTGGTATCAGAGCCATCCTGACTGTAGGAAGCCTTAGTTAGCATGGGCGTTAGTTAGTTGAGACCCCCTTTTCAAAACCTTCTGAACCTCTCTTCTTTTCTAAACCTGAGATTTCCTCAGCTTATTAACCCCTCCCATTCCACCTTTGTAGATGGCCGCTGTACCCGAAGAGCACCTGACCACTAGGTTTCCCCTACTTCTCGAGGATAGCCTCCAGGAGTGTCAGTTCCACCGAGCACCCATCCTCACCTACCTTGTGCATTGGGTGAGCGATACTGAGGTGGAGTACCATGTGGAAGTGATCGTGAAGGCAAACGATCCTCCCACAAGTTGGTTCTTTGAGGGACCCCAGATGGCAACACTACCACTTGCTGTCGAGGCTGCTACACTCAAGGCACTAACCCGTCTCCGCGAGCTTCTTCCGGAGATGGCAGCCAAGATGGCAACTCGCTTCTTACCTTACCGGAAGGAAGGTGACGAAGAAAGCAGCGCACTAGCCCCTTCATTGAAGGGAGGACTCTCGCTTCGGTTCCAGACCTACTTCAGTCTATGTGCCGACAGCCTGGCACAAGACTTGGCCTCGGAATCAATGAAGCTTCGAGAAGAACTTTACAAGACCAAGGCACTTCTTCGTCGAGCTCAAGAGAAGGCAAACAGGATCAAGAAGGAAGGAGCACCTTCTGGACAATCCGCTATCGCATATCGAGGCGGAAGGCCCTCCGAGGATGTATCTTCCAAGGGTGAAGAACCACCTCGGCGACGCCGGATGACAGGAAGGGAATATCGCAAGCTTTTCCCTGCACCACCGTCGAAGCACCGTCGTATCCAACTCCTCCACTCCCCCACTCCCTCCAGCGACAAGGGAGCCCAGACAGATGAAGACAAGGAGGAAGACCCAGAAGAGCCGGAATACGCGACCGAGCATTCCGCCGCTTAGGCATTATTCGCTACTCGGATATGCCAGTTGTAACCCCTACGGTAGGATAGGTCGTGTAACCCCTATGCGCAGTCGAGTCCTTGTATGGTTCATAAGAAACCACCTAGTGTTTGCTTTTGTTGTGTCTGGATGTATGTCGTATTCTTCCTTCGGGAAGGTGTAAACGACTACATCACCCATTTGGATTTTAATGAATGTGTTTTGGCCTCTCGGCCCTTGCATGATTTGATTTAGTGTCACACCCACCCCCTTACTAGGCACCCATCTATCTTGCTTTCCCTCTTCCGAGTCATGAGACCTTTTACCGCTCCAACAGGATGCCTGTTGTAACTCGTACTGGTACCTCTACCCAGCAGCCCGAAGCCGGAGCATCCTCTCAGCCAGAGGCAAGCCACGACCAAACCAACGACCAAGCTCCACCACCACCTCCTCCAAGCATGGACATGGCTCAGCTTCTCCAAGCTTTCCGAGAGGAACGCCAAGCCAACACTGCAGCTCTTCAGCTGATTGCTCAAGCTGTCGCCAACAACCGCCAGCCGGCGGGGAATGGCAATGGACGTTCCACGTTGGCAGAGTTCAAGAAGCATGCACCGCCAACCTTCATCGAGACTGCAGAACCCCTCGATGCTGACGACTGGGTCCGTTCCATTGAGGAGATTCTGGAACTAGTTGGATGCACCGAAGACCGCGAGAAGGTGGCTTATGCAGCCCACTGCCTCGGGGGAACTGCTAGAGCTTGGTGGGATGGATTCAAGGTCATGCATGCTGAACAAGACATCACTTGGGTGAACTTCAAGGCAGAATTCCGCAAGGCCCACATTCCTTCCGGAATCATGGCTATTAAAAAGCGCGAGTTCCGAGCCCTGAAGCAAGGAAGTGGCACTGTCAAGGAGTACATGTAGAAGTTCAGCATTCTATCAAGGTATGCCCCTGAGGATGTCAGCACTGATGCTGCCAAAAGGGAGCGCTTCATGGAAGGCCTTAATCAGACTCTGCAATATTCGCTTGTCGTGTGCGACTGCCCATCTTTCCCTGACCTGGTGAACAAGGCACTTATGCTTGAAGACAAGCGGCGTGCTTTGGAAGACACTCGCAAGCGTAAGTTGGTCAGTAAGGGAAGTTCCAGCAACCAGAAGCCTCGTCCGTGGCAGTCAGCCCCGGCCAAGCCCACCTATCAGCAGCCAAGAGCTCCTGCACCTCGTGCCAATCCTCAGCCTCAGTAGTATGCTAACCCCAGGCCAGCTTTCAACCCCAATACCAATGGTGGCAACAAGGTCAACACCCCAAACCAAGTCACTTGCTTTGGGTGTGGTCAGCCCGGACACATCTCAAGGGTGTGCCCCAACAAGAAGCCTGATGCCCCGCGCCCCAATGCGCAGAACCAGGGACAATGCCGTGGTATGCCACCAAGGAACCCAGCTCCTCGCAATCCACCGAACTATGGGAAGGGGCGTGTGAATCACGCCACTGCTGAAGAAGCCCAGGAAGACCCGGACGTCGTGCTGGGTACGTTCCTTATCAACTCAGCACCTGCAACTGTCTTGTTTGATTCTGGAGCAACGCATTCATTTGTCACTCAAAGATTTGCATTAAAAAGTGGCATGACCCCTACACCCCTGAATAACCCTATGGTGGTACAAACCCCCGGAGCCGAGATGAGAGCCAAGATAGGCTGTAAAGGAATCAGTATTACCATTAACGGTGTAGACTTCCTAGCAGACCTTATCGTCCTGAGATCGCAAGGCTTGGATGTGATCCTAGGTATGAATTGGCTCATCAAGCACCAAGGCTTGTTAGACTGTGCCAATCGGACAGTCACTGTGACCAATGACCAAGGAGTAGAAGTCAAGTTTGCCCCCAACTCCTCTTCCGCTCAAGCCGCTAAAGTCAACTGTCTGTCTGAAGTTGGGCTAGATCAAGTACCGGTGGTATGTGAGTATCCTGATGTCTTTTCGGATGAACTACCGGGAATGCCCCCTGACCGTGACATTGAGTTCATCATCGAGCTCGTGCCCGGAGCAGGACCCATCTATAAGAAGCCTGATAGAATGGGGACGGAAGAATTAGCCGAGTTGAAGAAGCAGCTAGAAGAGCATCTAAGGAAGGGATTTATCTGCCCAAGTGCCTCCCCTTGGGGATCTCCTGTTCTGTTTGTGGCAAAGAGGGACGGTACCATCCGCTTATGCATTGACTATCGTTCCCTCAATGAAGTTACAATCAAGAACAAGTACCCACTTCCCAAGATCGAAGATCTGTTTGATCAACTCAGCGGAGCCAAGGTATTCTCCAAGATCGACCTCAGATCTGGGTATTACCAGCTGAAGATCAGACCCCAAGATATTCCAAAGACGGCATTCGTAACCAGATATGGCCTGTACGAGTGCACGGTCATGTCTTTTGGGTTAACCAATGCCCCAGCTTACTTCATGTATCTCATGAATAAAGTCTTCATGGAATATTTGGACAAGTTTGTTGTTGTCTTCATTGATGACATTCTTGTGTTCTCGAAGTCGGAGGAAGAGCATGAGCAACATCTGAGGATGGTCCTAGACAAGCTTCGTGAGCACCAACTGTATGCCAAATTCAGCAAGTGTGTGTTCTGGCTACATAAAGTTGGATTCTTAGGTCATGTCTTGACCGAGGAAGGATTATCTGTTGATCCTGCAAAAATCGAAGCTGTGACCCAATGGCAATCTCCAACGACCGTCAAGGAAGTCAGAAGCTTCCTCGGATTAGCGGGCTATTACCGTAAGTTCGTGGAAGGATTCTCTAGCATTGCACGACCAATGACTCAGCTCCTCAAAAAGGACAAGAAGTTCGAGTGGACGCCAAAATGCGAAGAGAGCTTCCAAGAGCTCAAGAAGAGATTGACCACCGCCCCAGTTCTGGCAACACCTGATATTCACAAGGAGTTCGTGATATATTGTGATGCCTCTCGAACTGGATTGGGAAGCGTTCTGATGCAAGAAGGCCGCGTCATAGCATACCTCTCCAGGCAGCTACGACCCCATGAGGAGAACTACGCTACTCACGATCTTGAGCTAGCGGCAGTAGTTCATGCCTTGAAGACATGGCGGCATTACCTCCTAGGGAAACGGTGTGAGATTTACACAGACCACAAGAGTCTGAAGTATATTTTCACTCAAAAGGAATTGAACATGAGGCAGCGGAGATGGTTGGAACTCATCAAGGATTATGACCTCAGTGTTCAGTATCACCCTGGGAAGGCTAACGTGGTGGCCGATGCCTTAAGCAGGAAGGCTTGCACTTTGAATGCCATTATTCAAGAAAGGCAGCCAGCCTTTTTTAAGGAGATCGAACAATTCAGTTTGGAATTGGTCACCCCCGGATTTCTGGATCATTTGGAAGTCAGACCGACCCTGAAGGACGACGTCAAGAAAGCTCAAGATGGTCACGCAAGCATCGAAGGTATCAAGAAGAAGATGAAGCTGGGCAAGGCCCCAGGATTCTCTGAAGACGAGCACGGGATTGTTTGGTACAAAGGTCGCCTCTGCGTACCAAACAACACCGAGTTGAAGACGCTGATTCTGCAAGAAGGCCACGACACTCCGTATTCCATCCACCCCGGAGGAACCAAGGTACCAAGACTTGAAGGCACGATTCTGGTGGCACGGTATGAAGAGAGAGATTGCAACCTATGTTGCAAAGTGTGATGTGTGCCAAAGGGTCAAGGCTGAATATCAGTGACCTGCTGGATTGCTTCAACCACTCCAAGTTCCTAAGTGGAAGTGGGATAAAGTCGGAATGGACTTCGTCACTGGATTACCAAGGTCGAATAAAGAACATGACTCTATCTGGGTCATAGTCGATCATTTGACCAAGGTGGCCCATTTCATTCCTGTCAAGACCACTTATGATGGCAACCGGCTGGCAGCTCTCTACATCGACCGAATCGTAAGTCTTCACGGTGTTCCCAAGGAGATTGTGTCAGATCGAGGAACCCAGTTCACCTCAAGGTTCTGGAAGAAGTTCCAAGAAGCCTTGGGAACCAAGTTGTCTTTCAGCACAGCTTTCCACCCACAGACCGGAGGTCAAACTGAGCGAGTCAATCAGATTCTCGAAGACATGCTCCGAGCTTGTGTCCTGGCATATGGAGCCAAGTGGGAAGACTGTCTCCCTTTTGCCGAGTTCTCCTATAACAACAGTTACGAGTCAAGCCTTCAGATGGCACCATTTGAGGTGTTGTACGGACGCAGATGCCGCACACCCCTCAACTGGTCAGAGACTGGAGAAGGACTAGTCTTTGGACCGGATAATCTCCGCGCAGCAGAAGAGCAAGTCCAACTAGTCAGAGAGCGATTAAAGGCAGCCAAGTCAAGGCAGAAGAGTTATGCTGACACTCGACGCCGAGACATGAGTTTCCATGTCAGGGACCATGTGTACCTGCGGGTAACTCCTCTGAAAGGAACCAAGCGTTTCCATGTCAAGGGGAAGCTCGCACCAAGGTTCATTGGACCCTTTGAGATCACTGCACGACGAGGAGAAGTGGCTTATCAGTTGGAACTACCACCTGAGCTATCCGATGTGCACAATGTATTCCATGTGTCACAACTCCGGAAATGTCTCCAGGTTCCAGACAAGCCCAGTCTCTACAAGGATGTGGATCACCAAGCCATTGATCTGCAGCCTGATTTGACCTACCGCGAGAAGCCCATTCGTATTCTGGACGAAGCAGAACGACGTACGCGGAGCTGTACCATCAAGTACTTCAAGGTCCAGTGGAGCAACCACACCGAAGCAGAAGCAACCTGGGAACGAGAAGACTATCTTAGATCCGAGTTTCCCGATCTCTTTTAAGCCCTAGTTTAGGAATCTCGGGGACGAGATTCTTGTAAGGGGGGTAGGTCTGTCACACCCTGCATTTTGTAACATGTTATTTGTAACTTTGAAGCATGAAAATTTGGACCAGCAATTTTTTTAGCATCATTTGGCTTTTTACTTGAATTGAGTTTTCTTCATTTGCTTTTTCATGTGCTCATTAAAGTCAACTATGACCTCTTGTAGATTTCATCTCCACACCCAAAACTTCTGCCCAATGATCATGCCAAGTGTTATATAACAGTATAGTATTTTCTTACAAAATTAATTTGGCCAAAAAGTATTTTATAAATTTAGTTTTCCAAAAACCCCTGAATTGAGATTTGCACTGCAAGTACTTGATCTAGGGTGTGAAAATTATTTCAAAAGGTTTATTTGAGACCTAGTAGTCATAGGACTCCCAGAAACCACAAAGGTATAATTTTAAAAGTTATTTTCCTATTTTATTTAAAAGCTTTTTCTTAAGGCCAGAAATGGTCTTTAATAGGGGAAAATTATGTAACTATTTCAAAAATAATTGCCAAAATTCAGAGAGACTCATAGGACATATATTGTCCATATATAAGAGTTTCAACACTTGGTCATGTTCAAAATAATGGGCTAAACCCTCTAAAACCCTTTCTGGATATTTCAAGCTTTTGAAATATTTACAAAGGAAACTTTCTCCAAAAATTCCAGGGAAATTCTATCATGTCATATATGACATATTTGATGATCTTGCCAAGTCCCATGCCTTGGGAAGCAAGAAAACCTCCTCAAACCCCTTCATAACCATTTTGTCCATATTTGAAGTTTGAGCAACTTTACATTGCCAAACTTGTCCAAATGCTCTTAAACTTGGTGCACATGCTAGAATGGCCTAATAAGGCACCTAGACCAAATGGCACAAGAATTTGAATAGAGCAACTTGATCAGATCACCTCAAAACCCTCTGTGTTCAAATGCAAATTTGAACAACTTTACATTACCAACTTTTTATCTGGAGCTTCAAACTTTGTGGGCATGATCAATACCCCAAATGATGATGCTACACCAAGAGGTGCATCAAGGGGAGATGATTAGCTTGACTCAACCAAGATGAAACTGTTTCTGTTGATTTCTAGGGTTCACCAAAGTTACATTGGCTAGTTTCTTCAAATGAGTCCAAATTTGGTGAAACACCCTATTTTCTCATGTCTTTCAACCCTGTCAAGTGCCATGTCTAGTGGAATTCATTTACTTAACCAAACACAGATCAAACACCTTCTGCAGAATTTCTAAAACCTCCAACTTGACCACTTTCACTTTTCTCCATGGCCTCAACTTCTTACCACAGGCTCATTGCATTACCAGCTACCTCCAGTAACTCCCCCAGCACCTCAGCTCCATGATTGAGGGGTGAAACCTCTGTTTTACCTTGCTGTACAGTAGGTTTCCACCATTTTACCAACACTCTCACTCTCTCTCTGCACCCCCAGGGCATCCAAGGCCTCAGGGCATTTCTTTACTCCTCCCTCTACTTGCTGGACACTGTTGGACACGTTGGATCGGGCCAAACCGGCGAGAGCACGCAGATGCCAGCAATACGCATGCTCTGGAGCGCGCGAACAGTGCCCTCCGCACGCTGGCTCCAGCCAATCGCCGATCCCCGACAACCTCGAGCCTCCCCCTCGCGCCAGTCGAGGCGCCTCGACATCCGCGACCTCCCCGGCGCTGTCCCCCCTCCTCCTGCGCCCTCCAGTGAACGTCGTCGCACGCGCACCGGCCGCCCGCTTCGGCCATTCTTCTGCTTCACACGCGCGCGCTCCTCTGACGCTCCCCCACTCCTCCTCTCACCTCTACTGGACGTGGAGCTCGTCCAGGAACTCCACGGACTCACTCCGCTGGCCTCCCATGCGCTGTAGCCTCGAGCCGGAGCTCTCCGGCGCACTGGACCACGGGTCTCCGTCGAGCCCCTATAAATAGGCCCTCTCGAGCCCCTCCAGCACCATCCACAGCCTCACTCCTCTCCACTGATCCCCCCAGCAACTCCAGTTCGACCCCAGGACGTCCCAGTGCTCGGGATCGACCGGAGCTCCGCCGCGTCGGGCCGCCGGCGATCTCGAGGTACGGGCCTCCCCTGCCTCTCCTTCCACTCGTTTCGGAACCGCCACACTCCACTGATCATTTTCCCCCTGTTTCCCCTCTCCGTGGCAGCCGGAAACAGCCGCAGCCACCACCCTCCGACGAGCTTCCGCCGCCCCACCTCGTCGCCGGCGGACCAGACCTTCCCGCCGTGCCGCACCACCACCTCTGCAACCGCAACACGACGCTGGTCACGTTCCTGGCCTCCGTTGCCGTCGTCGTGGCCGGAATCCTCGCCGGTGAGCTCGCCGCCGCCGTGGCCGCGGGGTTAGAGATGACAGGCGGGCCCCGCCTGTCATCCCCCCACCTCTCTCCCCCTCCTCTGTGCCGCTGACCCACGGGCCTCGCCCGTCAGGTTTGAAAACCTGACGTGCGCGCGCGCTGGCTCCGTGCGGCTGGGCCAGTCCGTCTGGGCCGTGCACTGTGGCCTTCTCTGGCCCAGTGCACAGGACCCTTTTTTATTTTTCTTTTCTGTAAATGCTTTAAACATTTATACAGAAAAGAATATTGATCCAAATTATATAATTCCAACTCCTAAAATCTTGTAATATTCCAACCTATTTAATGGTACCACTTTCATTCAAATCCATGAAACTTTGCTGTACTGTTCAAATTTAAATTCAAATTTGGGCAGTAATACTCCTGTTCAAAAATCAATATATCCTATTCTGTAACTCCAAAACTACAACTAAGATTTTTCCCCATCTTAGAAATCTCTCTAGTATTTTACAAAAATGAGTTGACATTTTTCTGAGCACTTTAATTTTTCTGTTTTATTTGTATTCTTATTTTCCCGTGGTTATTATGCGACGTATAGATCCCGTATTTGACGAAGTTGCTGTGGAAGAAGAAGGAGAAGGACTTGAAGACTTTGAAGACCAAGCCAATCCAGGCAAGCAGCCCTTTGACCATGATACACTTGTTCTCGGAACCCGTTTGTTTCCGATGCTTGATGATAGGGTTACGATGGTAACCTAGATGAACCACCACATGATGCATGCCTTATTGTTGATCTTGCTATGTGCGAGATGACATGCAAATAGTTGGTCATGATGCTTATATGATGCATGTGTGATATGAACCCTCGTAGTTTAAATCTTTGGATGAACCCATCGGGTGCCCCTAATGCCCGAGGGTGATGAAGTGTTAGGTCATCACTTGAGAAAGAAGTGATGTGCCGGTAATATCATGTGCATGGTGGAATGATGGATTAGATTTATGTGTGACTACCGTCCCAACCAAACATGTGCAACCACACTACCCCTTATGGGACGGGGCATTATTGATTACTTAGGTCGATACTAGCATGGTGCCCGCATTACTAGTGACGGGAAGATTTGAGGTCTTTCCCGGGACGGGGTCGTGCTTGGATAGACGGCCATGACTGTTTTTACAGGGCACCGGACACACCGTTGGTCCCTTCGGGTACGCGTGACATTGAAATTAGGGCAAGTCCCGTGATCTATTGTTTGTACCCGAGGGCCGTGTGCCAACGAGTGGACTCTATGTTAGTGTCGTCTAAGGAAAGGTAATGACCGGGTGCTTACCCCGGGTACTTGAGGTACCGCGGGTCGTGGATGACACGGAAGTTCCCCGGATCTTGTGGATAAAGTGCGCAACCTCTGCAGAGTGTAAAACTATTCGAATAGCCGTGTCCACGGTCATGGACAGTTGGGTGGTGCTACTTAAACTATGTCCAGAATTTTACTTCATCGGTGTTGATATGTGTGTGATGAGTCAAGGATGGTGACTTGACTCGAAGAGTTGAATCATATTCATGTTGATATCGGTAACCTGTCTTCGAGGTTACGCGAGGTTATTGATGCATAAACTTGATGATAGCATATTGTTCTAGCTTCCTGCTAGATTGTTCATTATTGTTCCATTGCATTGTTACCACATCATGGGTTGCTTGCGAGTACATTCAAAGTACTCATTGGCTTGCCACTGGTTATTTAATTGGCCAGGCAGGGAAGAGCAGGATTATGAGGAAGAGCAGGATTATGAGGAAGAGTTCTTTGGAGACGAACATGCGAACTAGGACGCTATCCCAGTCAGAATGCCTATAGGGTTAAGGCAGATGGCATGGGTTCTACCCGTTTATCGAAGACTTCCGCTACTTGAGATATTTGCTATTCAGCCCGTGAGGCTCTATCTATGTAAGACTTGGCCATAATGGCCTTAATTCGTGTAAGACTATTTGAATGGATGTAAGACTCTTGTTATTTCAGCTTCTGTGTGTTCAGTGAGCATTGATCTCTGGGATCACTGTACACGTGCATTCGGTGATCTCGACTTCTAAGTCGGGGTCCCCACATCTCGGTTGCGTTGTCTTGGAAAAAATCCATAATAGGATGCCGCAGGGAGGCAGTGGTAGCAGCACTCACGAGGATGTTCCTGTTTGTCGTTCCGCCCGATAGGCAGGACACTCTCCTGAGCCATACATACAGCCACCACCTCCACCGCCAAATCCGCCTACCACCGAGAAAATTATGCGTATGTTTGAGGACAGGAGGAATAATGATCTGATTGAGATATTAAGAAGTGTTCAAGCTATGGTTGGACAAAATGGAAATCAGAACGGTTATTAGTCCAAGCTATCAGATTTTTAGAGAACCCAGCCTCCTAGTTTCAGTCAGGTTATTGACCCTTTGGATGCAATGATTGGTTGCGGTCCATTGAAAGGAAGCTTGAGATTGCCCGTACTATAGAAGATGATAAAGTTCCATATGCAACTCATTATATTGAAGGCGCTGCTGCCATATGGTGGGAGAATGCAAAAGCCATGTGGCCTGCTCATGAAGAAATCACCTGGTCAAAATTTAAGGATCAGCTCCGGAAATATTATATTCCTACTAGAATTATGAAGACTAAGCAACGTGAATTTCTTGCACTCACCCAAGGAAATCAGTCTGTGGGTGAATGTTTGCAAAAATTCAATCATCTGGCCTGTTACTCTCTTTACGACGTGGCCACTCAAGAAAGAAAGATTGACAGATTTCTTGGGGGATTAAACTCGCAACGCCGGCGTACCCTCAGCATGCTCAATTTTCGAGACGTCCAAACCTTGGTGAACAAAGCTTTCATTGCTGAAAGGGAGCACAAGCTCGTGTTAGATAATAGGCCTGCTAATAACGATCACAAGCGCAAGTTTGAACCAAGGAAGGAAGGGAAACCAGTGCAAAAGGCTCGTACCTGGCAGCAGACTCAAGTGGAATACAAGCCCAATTGGCAACAAAATGTTAACAAGACCACTACCCAAGTCAAGAATGTCGTGACCAACCCATTGCACGAGGAGCGTCAGCGCAACAATTCTTGCTTCAGTTATGGGCAAAACAGACATCATGCCAGACAGTGCCCCAAGAACAGCAAGGCAAATGCCCTATTCAGGCCACAAGTCAACTTTATGGTGTCATACCAGAACCAGAAAAACATCGCTGGGCACGTTCATCACCTCTCCGCAGATGAAGCCCAAGAAAACCCCGAAGTAGTAATTGGTATGTTTTCTGTTAATAGCATACCTGTCGTAATTTTATTTGACTCTGGGCTTCCCACACTTTTATTTCTCGGAGTTTTGTTGCCCAAAACAAATTTCCTTGTTCGCTTTTGGGCAAGAATATGCTGGTACAAACCCCGGGATCCTTAATCAAGAGTAATCTGGTCTGCCGTGATCTGGAAATCAATATCAACGGGGTCTGTTTTCCAACTTCCTTGATACTCATTGAGTCGGTACAGTTGGATGTTATTTTGGGTATGAATTGGTTGACCCAATATCAAGTATGCATAAATTGCGCGACCGGAGAAGTCACTCTGACCAATCAGAAGGGGCAGACTACCAAATTCTATTCTCGCAGAAGCGTACGGAAGAAAAGAATGGTCTTCACCACTGTGGCTGAGTTAAAATTTATTCCCGTGGTCAGTGAATTTCCTGATGTATTTCCAGAAGAAATGCCAGGCATGCCACCCGATCGAGAGCTTGAGTTTGCAATAGATCTTGTACACTGAACTGCACGTTATACAAGAAGTATTACCGGATGACCTCATCAGAATTAGTGGAGCTAAGGAAACAACTCAATGAAATGCTCCAGAAACGATATATCCGTCGCAGCTCTTCCCCATGGGGATCACCTGCTATCTTTGTGAGCAAGAAGGATTGCAGCCTCCGCATGTGTGTGGATTACCGTCAGTTGAGTGCTGTCACCATCAAAAATAAATATCCGCTGCCAAGAATTGATGACTTGTTTGATCAGCTGAGTGGGGCCAAGGTATTCTCCAAGATTGACTTACAGACAGGATACCATCAGCTCAAGATTAAAAAGGAAGATATTCCTAAGACCGCATTCACCACTCGATACGGTCTTTATGAATATATAGGTATGTCCTTTGATCTCACGAATGCCCCTCCTTTCTTCATGCATATAATGAACAAAGTATTTATGGACTTCCTCGATAAGTCCGTGGTAGTCTTTATTGATGACATACTTATATACTCAAAAAGTGAAGGGGGTCACAGAGAACCCATCCGAGCAGTGCTACAACGACTCCGCGACCATCAGCTATACACCAAAATGTGAGTTTTGGCTCAAGAAGGTTGGATTCCTTGGACATGTGCTATCCACCGAGGGTATAGCCGTGGACCCAAGCAAAGTAAAGGATGTGCTCGATTGGTTGCCACCCACAACAGTATCACAGATCCGGAGTTTCTTGGACTAGCCGGATATTACTGTCGCTTCATTGAAGGGTTCTCCAAGATTGCTAATCCCATGACAGAGTTGCTCCAAAAGGATAAGAAGTTTGAATGGACCGAAGACTGTGTGAAAAGTTTCAATGAGCTAAAGATACGACTGACAACCGCACCCGTATTGACTCTTCCAGACATCTACCGCAGTTTTAATGTGTACTGTGACGGCTCAAGACAAGGCCTTGGATGCGTACTTATGCAAGACGACAAGGTAGTAGCATATGCATCGCGACAGGTACGACCACACGAGGGAAATTACCCTACTCATGATCTGGAATTGGCCGCGGTGGTTCATGCTCTAAAAATATGGAGACACTACCTCATCGGGAAGAGGTGCCAAATTTTTACCGATCACAAACGTCTCAAGTATATATTTACTCAGCCAGATTTAAATCTCCGTCAACGAAGGTGGATTGAGTTGGTCAAGGATTATGATCTCGCTAACATTTTGGAAGTTACCCCCACACTTCAGGAAGAGATCCGCAAGGCCCAGCTAGCTGACACCGTCCTGCAGAGGCATGCCAAGAATATGGTAGCAGGACGTACCTCTGATTTCTCAAAGGATCAATTTGGTACTCTCCGATTCTGTGGATGCATTTGTGTACCCAATCAATCGGACCTAAAGAAGAAAATCATGTCAGAAACACACGAATCCTCATATTCTATTCAACCTGGAGGTACGAAAATGTATGAAGACCTTCGACAAATATTCTGGTGGGATGGAATGAAGAAAGACATTGCCTATTTTGTGGCCTGTTGCGACATATGCAACAAGGTGAAGGCAGAACATCAGAAGCCAGCCGGACTTCTCCAACTGCTGCCAGTTTCGCAAAGGAAATGGGATGACGTTTGCATGGATTTCATCACAGGACTACCTAAGACTCAGCGAGACAATGATGCAATATGGGTCATAGTGGACACCTTAACCAAGGTAGCTCACTTTATCCCGATCAGAACCACATATCGAGCAGATCAACTTGCACAACTGTATGTATCCAGAATAGTCAGTCTGCAAGGAGTACCTCAAACCATCACTTCCGACCGAGGTTCACTCTTTACCTCCGCTTTTTGGTCACGTCTCCATCAAGCCTTGGGGACAGCGCTGAAATACAGTACCGCTTATCATCCTCAGACTGATGGACAGACAGAGCGGGTAAACCAAATACTCGAAGATATGCTGTGAGCCTGCGTTTTGGCCCAAGGATCTAAATGGGAAGACTGTCTGCCATATGCCGAGTTCTCTTACAACAACAACTTCCAAACCAGTCTAAAGATGTCACCGTACGAGGCTTTGAATGGCCGTAAGTGCCGCACTCCTTTAAATTGGTCTCAAACTGGAGATAGCCATATCTTCGGAACAGATCTCATGATGGAAGCTGAGAAACAAGTTAAGGATATCAGAGACAGATTGCAATTGGCCAAATCTCGACAAAAGAGTTATTATGATGCAAAACATCGACAAATTCGTTTTGAATCCGGAGAACATGTATACCTCCGAGTCACTCCTATGAAAGGAGTCAAGAGATTCCAGACTTGTGGAAAGTTGGCACCTAGGTTTATTGGCCCATTTCCAGTTATGTCTCGAGTGGGTACTGTTGCTTATCAGTTGGAACTACCCCCAGAATTGTCCGACGTGCACAACGTGTTTCATGTCTCACAGTTGAGGCGATGCATATCGCTGCCTGAGAAAAGGACTGTTATGGCCAAAATAGAGTTGGCAAATGATTTAACATACGAAGACAGGCCATTCAAATTTTTGGATCAGATGGAAAGGGTCACTCGCAGTAAAGTGTGGAAGTTTTACAAAGTCCAGTGGGAGCATCACACCGAGTCAAAATCAACCACGGAACGAGAAGAATTCCTAAAGGTACAGTATCTAGAATGGTTTTCCCAAGCAACCGAATCTCGAGGACGAGATTCATTCTAAGTGGGGAAGGTTTGTGATAGCCTAATTTTTTGCCCTATTTTATTTGCCTGATTTTCATTTGGATTTATTTTGAAACTTGGAATTTTTGATTCTTTTCATGTGGACTTAAACACTTGGGTACCCTTGTCTTTCACCCAAGTGCCTCATCTCCATCTCTAATCATAATTTCCTCTCTGGTTCACCCCAAAATAATAGTTGGAATATTTTTCTTTAATGAAAAATATTCATTTTCCTCTCTAAAACCCTAGCTAGCTCAATGTGCTCCAAAGCAACCCCAATTTTTCTTGCCCACAAAAATCTAAGAAAATTCCAAAATATTCTTTGAACCCTAGGACACCTTCCTGAGCAAAAACATTGCACCAGTTTTTGGAATATTTTTACTATAGAAAATATTTTTTGTTTCGGACAGAAATGGTAGTTTCTACATCGACTACCATTTTACTTGCTCCATTGTAGCTTAATTTTCTTGTGCATCTTCAACTTAGAAGATGATTCCCTAACCTTCAAAGCCCAGCTCCCAACTCCGAGCCGTTTGACCTTAGTAAACTCTCAAAGTTACTGTCCAGAAACTTACCTGGCTTGTGAAATCTTTTCTACTGCGTTTTGGTCCAAACCAAATCATGGTAATCTAAAAAACTACCACGAACAACAAACCAGACTTGAACTTTCGACGCAGCTCGGCCTGGGGGCAAAGTTAACGGAGTGACCATGCGTTTACAAGATGCCAGCCTGCTTGTCAAAGTGCTCTGAGTGCCGCCGAGCGCTCTGTTTCGCGCGTGCTCGCTTCACCGACTGCCATAACGCGCCAAACCTCGCCACCATCTTCGTCCCAACTCCATTAACTCCCCCTGGCACTCGCTGACGCCGGAGCACGCTGCAGCGAGCACGGGCATGGTCCTGCCAGACAAACAGTGCAGTGTGCACTGTGCTCGTCGCCTTCTCTGTGATACTGTGCTCGTCCCCGTTCACCCACAGTCCCCGCGTGAGCTGCGTCGCCTTCTCCCCCTCTCACTGACGTCGCTCGTCGCCGGGCGCAGTGTCCATGTGTCGACGGCGGAGCCCGATTCCCCCATCATGGCTCGCCATGGAGCCACCCCTAGCCTCCTCGAGCACCATACTCCACTCCCACACACCCCACAACTACGTAGGAAACCGCATCTCGGCCGGGCAGGCTGTAAGCCGCCGTCCCTGAGCCTGAGCTCGCCGGCGATCCCCTTGGGTCGTCGCGGTAGCTTTAGCCCCTCCCAGGCCTGGGCAATCCTTTTAGGGCCTCCACCACTCTCCGGTGGTGCTGTTCCGCCTGGTTGGAGCCCCTGGAGTCGCCGCTGCTCGTCGTCGTCTTCGTCTCCGGCGACCACCGCTCTCTGCCTCTGCTTGCGAGGTCGATTTCGACGCTGTCCGACCACCCCTAGCTATGCTATGGGTATGGGCAGGAGCACCTTCATCCCCTCTTTATATCCCTCCCTCTCATTTTGACCAAGGGGCCCTCGTCGCCGGCGTGAGCTCCCGCGAAGCCGCAGTCACCTCTGTTCCCTTCGCCCTCTCCCCCTCACCTAACTAGCGGGGCCCACTAGTCATCCACTTAGTACACGCGCTAAGCGATATGAGTGGTGTCGCCTCGAGGCTTTACGCCTTCGACGTCACCCCCTTCCCAATCTGTTTATTTAAATTCAAATTCATATATATTCCAGAGAACTTCAAACAACAATAACTTTTTAACCATAAGTCCAAATGAATTGATTCTTTTTGCATTGTATTCTTTTCAAAGAAATCTTGCAGCACACCCAAAATGAGATTTTTCTATGTTGTGTAGATTTTCTAGTGAATTTCAGAAGTGTTCTTGATGTTTTATTTTTGTGTTTTTAAATATTTTCAGAAGGTGAAGCTTGTCTTGAGGATCACCAGGAGGTTTGTGAACCTCATATGCACTAAGGCAAGCCACAACAACATTTTCATGGTGCCATTACAATATTTGTGATTTTTCAACTTGAATGAATGATTTAATCCATGCATATAAATCACTTCTATTATTTTCATTTTGTTGGTTGCTTGTTTTAGTTGTCATATTTAGTTTACAGAAAGTTGGAAGTTAATTAAGTTGTTAATGTAACTAGAAGTAAGTTTGGTTTATGAAGAACTAATATGGTTATGGATATAAGTAATTATTTCGGGTTATTCTTCTTGCATAAGAAATATGATAAAATTTGCTAGAAAAGATTCTGTTTAAATTGAGGTTTAATCCTAACCAGAAAAGTATTAGAAGTTGTTGATGTTGTTGCTTAGTGTGGAGGAGCTGACCCAGTTATTTACGATGATGCATATGTTGTGTTGCATTTGCATGGAATGTTATGACACCGATTATTCTTTTTTAAGTTGAACCTGTTAATCACTCAACTTGAATATATCGTTAACCGGGTCATGGTGCCACTGAATCGAGTTTTTCCCAGTGCAACCACATTTGCCTTTTATGGGAAGGCCTTTATTCGGTCCGTTGTCATGCCTCTGGCCGGTGCCTCCAACTGGCGAAGGTTATGGGCATGCGGTACCCTGGCCTGGTAAGAAGACATAACCTTGTGTGCTCATTGTTGAGATTATGCTACGGTGTCCCCGTTTGGGACAGTTAATGTTTGGCCACGACGGTGGTCGTTCTGTCTTTGGTAGACACGGGGCCACCCAGGACTAGCTCGATGGGGAGTGAGTCGGAGTGGCCGAGAGAGTGTCATGGCGATGGAGGGGTTTCGTCGGAATGCCGTTGGTCCACCCGAATGGGAGTGCGAGGCCATGAGTTCCGTGGTGTGGGTACAGTGCAATACCTTTGTAGAGTGTAATTAATCTATCGATAGCCGAGTCCACGGTCACGGACACGCTCGAAAGTAGGTCACACCATGGGTCAACATTTAATACAATTTTGCACACTATGTCATGAACTTTGCACTATCGTAGATGGTGGAAAGACCATCGAGATGTATGAGACCAAGGGTTGGTCATGGTTGTGATCGCCGGAAAGATCACGGGGTAATTCTTATTGATACCGAGAAGTTGGTATGTTAGTGATCTAAGAAAGATCGCCATTGGTAAGCCAGTCCGAGGGACTCTCTTCACAAAGGCATGAGCACAACATGTTGGATATATTTATATACATTGTTACATTTTAATAATTGAATAATTATCATGATATTGTTTGTCATTATGTCTATGCTTGCTATAAGCTTGCAAGTACATTCAATGTACTGACCTGGCGTGTCATGCCAAATTTCAGGAAAGTCTTGCTGGAAAGGAGTGTCGTCCGAGTCTAGATCGTGTCCACATTGGTGTCCCTATACTATGGAGTTCCACTACGAAGTTTGTTCCGCTGCCGCATAGTTGTTATGACCGAGGCCCTTTATGTTCACTAAATAATGTACATATTGTTCAGCCGCACCGTGTGTGCCGCTTGGTCTCGCTACCTGTTGTAATGTAAACTTTGATCCGCTAGCATGTTGTGTGTTGCCAGAAGACATGGTCTCTCGGCTGGCAACGCATGGTAAAGCGGTTGCTTTGAGCTGGTGTGCCACACCATTTGATGATGGGGATTTTATTACATGGGACATTTTCCTTCATCTAATGGGAATACACATATTTTGGTTGTTGTTGTTGATGATGTTACTAAATGGATAGAAGTTATTCCAACCAGTAGTGCTAATCACAACACCTCTATTAAAATGCTTAAGGAAGTTATTTTCCCAAGGTTTCGAGTCCCCAGATATTTAATGACTGATTGTGGTTCACACTTTATTCATGGTGCTTTCCGTAAAATTCTTGCTAAATATGATGTTAACCATAGAATTGCATCTAACGACCAAACCTCGAAGGATTTGAGTCTCTGTGCTTACCGTGCTAGTCCCTGGATCGAACTCACTAGCACACACAGTATAGATGAATACCAAAATACAAGTGCATCATTTATTACAACGTATGATCCAGAGTATATAAAATGAAACAATCTCCATAGCTCATGGCTAGCTATTATTCAATCACACAGCGGAAAGTAGCAGAAAAATAACGATGAGTCCCATCATAGCCGAACTGGCGATGCTGAGTGCAGACTCGCGACCCTAACGGTACCTTACTCCTCGTCTGAAAGTCCTGCAACATGAGACGTTGCAGCCGTATTGGTCAATACATTGAATGTATTGGCAAGTTACACATGAGAAGTAATAAAGTAGACCTACATGTATATGCATAGAACAACAAAGGAAGGCTTGGGGGTTTATTTTGCAGAAAGCTGATTTTATCCTCATAACTACCTAATAGTCAATTTTTCATTTATTATTTTAATACTACAATTAAATGCACAACGTTGAGTTGGCAAAATCAACTCCAACCTACCCATTTATTAAGTTGCCCACAAATATAATTAAGTGTCACATCTATCAAGATCATCCAACAACTGTAATGGCATAGTCGCTCAAATTTACCCATAACTGGGGGCACGGCTAATCATGATTAGTTGTAATACTCTGTAGAGTTTTGCACACTTTACCCACTAGACTCAACCTGAATATTGAGACGAAGTCTTTCAGAAGTAGTCACCTCCACCCCTGGCGGCCGGTACACCTATCCATATCTACATCTGCCAGCATACCTGGGCGAGGATCCCACAACCTACTCAACTAAGCCAGAGCCCATTTAGCTAGTGGTCGTGCATGGAAGCTACTAGTCATTTAGTCTATCTGATCTTTTTGAGCCTGGGCGGCCGTCCACTTACATTCAGAGGGTATAAACAATGATGTTCTTAAAACCACCCATCAATACAACTTCCGCCCAGATGTGAGTTAAGCCCTGAATTACTACTCAGTTTGTTAAATATTAATAATCCTCACATAAGCTCAATGTATACAGGAACCAACCCCGTCTACAAGCATAGCAAGACTATACCTACCACGATTTGCAAAATACGAGAGATAGCTCAACAATATAGCTCACATTATAACAATCCTATAATGCATAAATTTATAGTGTGGCATAACCTACAATGCATATGAAAACAATAGGTAAAGGATGATCAACATGTAACTTGCCTTGGTTCTGGTTCAAAAAGTCACACTCCTGACAATAGCTCGCGTCGCACTCCGGACAATCTACACATTTCACACAATACCACAAATCAATCACCGAAACTCCAATAAAACCAAAGTAAAACCAACAGCAAGAAAATTATTTTATAACTAAAAAACAGCAGCAAAACAACATGTACAGATCATCTACATGGCACTACGATCACAATGAAAAAAGAATCACTCGATTCTGATAAATGGTTTAAAAGATACGGTCTCCGGAAGTTTTAATTCAAATTCAAACGAATTCAAATTTGAATAGTGCAAACATGTGCAAAATTGGTACTGTGATATTCTGCTAGTCATTGTGAGTGCACAGGAAAAAGAATTACCTAAATTGGATTTACAGAATAAAAACTACAGCTATTTGAAGTTTTGAGGAAAAACTAGAAAAGACAAAAGCAACAGAAAAAGCCTGAACTGTAGCAACTCCTGTTCGTCCACTGTAGCAACGGCCACGTGGCAGTTCCTGGTTGGCTGAAAAGCCCCTGCGCGTGCGTGCTCACCGAAAGCAGAGGACGCGGCGGCGGTCTCGGGCGTCGGCGATGGCACTGCTGCGGTGGGTCTCCGACGAAGGCAAGGTGACAGACGGGTGCAACGTCGAGTGGCGGAGGTGGTGGTGGTGTCGGACGATGGCGAGGGGGTCTGTATCGGTGGCAGTGATGGCATGAATTCCGGCGGCGGCGGGGGTCGACGGCGGCAGTCCTCCGGTGACGTCCTGGTCACTAAACGATGTCAGAAAGGTGCGTTGTCGAGAGTAGGTTCGAGGAGAGGAAAGCGGCGCGTCTGACGTGATCTTACGGCGACGAAATCAACCGGCGGACGGCGGAGCTCCTCGCGAGATCGGTTCTGCCCTAGCTGACGCGTGCGGCAGCGAGAGATGTCAAGGGAAAGAGGTGCGGTGCGTCGAGGCCTTGTGTTTGAGCCAGACAACTCGGGCTCGGCCGCGATTGGGCGTGCGGCAGCGTCCGGTTCGGCGAAGCAGAGGAACAGGGGACACGGGTGCGGGGTGCGGGGTCCATCCGTCAGCAATAGAGGGTGGTGGGTCGGGTGCAGGTGCGGGTGCGGTGCGGGCGAGTACCGCTTCGCAGGGCTAGCTGGCGGGGCCGCGGGGTGTGGTGCGGCTAGGCCGCGATGCGGTGGCCGCTCGTGCTAGCTGGCTAGCTGGCTGCGCTGGCTGGTGGGCTGGGCCGCTGGCTAGCTGGCTGGCCCCCTTTTTTTTAACAACCAGCAGCAAAACCAAAATAAAGAAAATAAAATACACAGGGTAAAATCTAAATAAAAATACCAAGACATACAGTAAAAATAGCCCTATCAATATAAACTACAGGAACACTTTTTCCAAAACTAATGCAACTTTGTAAAATCATTTTGATGCATTTGGTCACTCCAACAGCAAATAAAATCACAAATAAAATGCTTTGAAGATTGCAAAAATTACGAGAACATATCAAATCAACTGGAAACATTATTCTAGACATTATGAACATTTTTAAATAAAGGGGAGAAATCATGTTATCTCCACTCCAATAATTGCCTTTAGTTGCATAATGATCCAAATTTCACAAAATAGCAAAAGATGCAATAAAAATATGAGATGCATATGAATGATCTAATAACATCCTAATTTAGGAAAATTGGGATGTTACAAACCTACCCCCCTTAAGATGAATCTCGCCCTCAAGATTCGGGTTGGCTAGGAAATAGGTGTGGGTGCTCCTGCCTGTGATCTTCCTCTCGTTCCCAGGTAGCCTCTTCCTATGTATGATGATCCCACTGAAACTTGCATAACTTAATTGTCTTGGTGCGAGTAACTCTCTCTGCTGTCTCCAGAATCTTAACAGGCTTCTCCTCCTATGTCAAATCAATCTCCAACTAAATTGCATCAAGTGGCACTGTGTCCCTCAATGGAACATCCATCATCTCAGCGTGGCACTTGTTCAACTGAGATACATGAAACACATTATGAACTCCAGACAAAGACTCAGGCAACTCCAGCTGATAAGCTATCTCTCCTCTACGCTCCAAGATCGTGTAAGGCCCCACAAAATGTGGTGCTAACTTACCCTTAATGCCAAACCTCTTAATTCCACGAAGTGGTGAAACTCGAAGATATGCACGGTCTCCTACCTCATATGTCACCTCTTTGCGCTTTGCATCTGCATAACTCTTCTACCTGGACTGAGCTATCTTCAGCCTGTCACGAATCAGTTTGACTTTCTCCTCAGCATCTCTAATCAAGTCTGGTCCAAAGAACTGTCGCTCTCCAACCTCATCCCACATCAACGGTGTCTTGCACTTCCTGCCATACAATACCTCAAACGGTGCCATCTTCAGACTAGCCTGATAACTATTATTATATGAGAACTCTGCATAGGGTAAATTATCATCCCAACTGGACCCATAGTCCAAAACACAAGCTCTCAACATATCCTCCAAAATCTGATTTACCCTCTCTGTCTGCCCATCAGCCTGTGGATGGAAAGCTATACTGAACTCCAGCCTGGTGCCCAAGGATTCATGCAACTGACGCCAAAATTTAGATGTGAACTGAGTACCTCTATCAGACACTACCTTCCTTGGAACTCCATGCAGACAAACAATTTTAGACATATAAACTTTAGCTAGCAAAGCACTTGTCTAAGTAGTCTTTACCGGAATGAAGTGAGCAACCTTAGTCAAGCGATCAACAATTACCCAAATAGAATCATAACCTGACCGAGTCCTAGGTAAACCTGTAATGAAATCCATACCAATCTGATCCCATTTCCACTCAGGTATCGACAATGGCTGTAACAAACCTGCTGGCCTCTGATGTTCTGCTTTAACTCTCTGGCACACATCACATGTAGCAATATATCCAGCGATTTCCCTCTTCAGGCTAGGCTACCAAAATCTTTCCCTCAAATCCAAATACATCTTACTATTACCTGGGCGAATAGAATAAGGTGAATCATGTGCCTCCTGAAGAATCAACTTCCTGATGTCTGCATCTTGCGGTACACAAATACGCTTCTCAAACCATATGGTCCCATGTTCATCCTCATGGAAACCTTCGCCTTACCTTTAGTCATATTCTCTTTTATTGCAGCAATCTCTTTATCACCCTTTTGAGATTCCCTGATCCTGTCAAGCAAAGTAGGCTTTACCTCAAGTGTTGCCAAATATCCCTAAGGAACCATCTCCAACCTGCGATCCCTCAACTGATCACATAACTCTTGTGGCATATCATTGATATCAATTGCATTAACATGGCTCGTACGACTCAATGCATCGGCAACAACATTAGCCTTACCAGGATGATAATGCACATTCAAATCATAATCCTTAATAAGCTCCAACCATCTCCTCTGCCTGAGGTTAAATCCCTTTGAGTAAAAATATACTTCAAGCTCTTATGATCAGTAAATATATCACAACGATTACCAATAAGATAATGCCTCCAAGTTTTCAATGCATGCACAACTGAGGCTAACTCCAAATCACGTGTAGGATAATTATGATCATGATTCTTAAGCTGACGTGACGCATATGAAGCAACTTTACCTTCCTGCATCAAAACACTCCGAAGTCCTTGACGAGAAGCATGACAATATACCTAGAAGTCCTTATGTATATCCGGCAGAATTAAGACTGGTGCTGTAACCAAACGCTGCTTCAATTCCTGAAAGCTGGCTTCACATTCATCAGTCCAAGCAAATTTCTTCTCCTTCTTCAACAATTCAGTCATAGGCTTCGCAATTTTAGAAAAGTTATCAATAAACCTCCTGTAATACCCTGCAAGGCCCAAAAAGCTTCGAATCTCCCCAACTGTTGTGGGTGTCTCCCACTCTGTAATTGCAGCAACCTTAGATGGATCAACTGCAACTCCATTACCTGACACAACATGTCCAAGGAATGCTACCTCATCCAGCCAAAACTCACATTTGCTGAACTTGGCATACAACTAATGTTCCCTCAACTTCTCCATGACCAAACGCAGATGTACCTCATGCTCTTGCTTATTTTTGGAGAACACCAATATATCATCAGTGAAAACAACCACAAATTTATCCAAGAACTCCATAAACACCTTGTTCATCATATTCATGAAGTATGCAGGAGCGTTAGTCAATCCAAATGAAATAACAGTATATTCATACAATCCATACCTCGTAGTAAAAGCAGTCTTTGGAATATCTTGCTCACGAATCTTTAATTGATGATAACCAGAACGAAGATCAATCTTTGAAAACACAATAGCTCCCTCCAACTGGTCAAACAAATCATTTATAATAGGCAAGGGGTACTTATTCTTAATGGTTACCTCATTCAGAGAACGATAATCAACACACATCCTCAAGGTCCCATCTTTCTTCTCCACAAACAAAACTGGAGCTCCCCAAGGTGATGAACTTGGGCGAATAAATCCTTGTTCCTGCAATTCCCTTATCTGCTTCTTCAATTCCTCCAACTCCTGAGGAGGCAGTCTATACGGTCTCTTTGCAATAGGTCCGGTGCCTGGTATTAAATCAATAAGAAGCTCAATATCTTTGTCTGGTGGCATACCTGGCAACTCCTCTAGAAACACATCTGGGTAGTCCCTCACAACTGGCACATCTTCCAGACTACCCCCCTTAAGTGAGTTCACTTGCACCTGATTATGCTTATACTTACATACATATATGATCCTCTTACCTCCTGGTGCACTGAGAGTAATAGATCGACTGGCACAATCAATAAGACCTTTATATATAGTCAAACAGTCCATACCCAAAATAATATCAATACCCTGTGACTTCAATATAACCAAATCCGTGGGAAAAACATGCTTCCCAATGGACAAAGGCATCTGAAAGCATCCCAAACTTGCTGCCATCTCAGCCCCCGGAGAACTCACAAGAATAGGTGACTTAAGTACTACGGTAGGCAGCTTATGTTTATCCACAAATACCCGTGAGATGAATGAATGCGATGCACCAGAATCAAATAGAACAAGTGCAGGTACCGAATTAATCAAGAACTTACCAATCACGGCATCAGGTTCATCATAAACCTCCTCCACATTAACATGGTTAACATGACCCTTTTGGAAGGGGTTTGGCTTGCTAACTCCAGAATTCCCATTACCGTTCTTGCTCTCTGGGCAAGTGTTGGAGTAGTAGCCCATCTGCCTACACTTATAACGCTGAACCTGGCTAATGTCCCTCTGCACAGGCACACTCTGGTGGCTCTGGTTATTACTCCCTCCATTACCATTACCATTACCATTACCTTTGACATTGCCATTGTTACTCTTGTGCCCATTGTGATTATGGTGGCCATTATGGTTGTGGCCATTCCCTCCGTGATGATTATGTCCATTACCTCCATGATGATGATGATGCCCATTACCTCCATTACCCTGATATGAAGTGCGTGGCTTCTGTTGTGGTCCTGAATTATACCTGTTATTGTTGTTGTACTTCCTCTTGCGATTCTCTATGGCCTGATGCTTCCCCTCTAGCATAATAGCCTTATCAATCAGCTCCTGACAATTATCAAAAGTGGCCACTGTCAACTGAATGCTCAACTCATCATTTAGGCCCTCCAAGAATTTCTCCTGCCTAGCTGCATCAGTGACATCATTAGGAGCATAGCGTGCAAGATTATTAAATTCATCCACATACGCATTAACTATGTGTCCTCCTTGACGCAAACTGCGAAACTCCTTCTTTTTCAGAATCATAGCACCGGCAGACACATGTGCAGCACGAAAAGCAGTCTGAAACTGAGTCCAAGTGATACCAACAATGGGATAAGAGACCAAGTAGTTGTCCCACCAAGCTGCGGTAGGACCCTCCAACAAATGTGCGCCAAACCTCACCCTCTCTGCATCTGTGCATCCAACCGTCTCCAGGTTCCTATTGACTCCACGGAGCCAATCATCAGCCACAATAGGTTCAGGGGAACTGGAGAACCTCTGAGGATTCAACCTTACGAACCTGGTAAGCATATCCGCGGGTGGCGGGTTGTTGTTGTTGTTGTTGTTGTTCTGGTTGTTCTGGTTCTGCACAAGCAACTGGATCAACTGCGTCTGCCCCTGAAGCAACTGCTGCATGTATGGCGGTATGTCATTGCCATTGTTCTCTCCTCCTGAAGCATTGCGCCTATTATCACGCCTCGGCGGCATCTGGTGGGCAAGCATAGAAGAGTTATAGATATAATAGGGCCAAAGCTATAGATATAAATATATTCTATCCATATTGCATATATGATCAAGGCAATAAAACACAACAACGAATAACACAAACAAACAAACAGACAAACAATCACAATAATATAGTAGTATATATATATGTATATATAGTCAAATAATTTAGACGAGATAAAATTTAACAAGCAAGCTACCAATCAAGCAAACAATCTAGTATCTTCATACCACGAAAGTGGACATAATCAGATACGCTAACACGATAACGTTGCAAAATAAAACAAGCATATATGGTGGTCTCAGGACTAGGTCCTACTTAACTGTTCAAGATACTTGAGGCGATGAACTAATAAACAGTAAGAAGTATAACTAGTTTATAAAATAATTTTTACTCCTATGGCTTTTGTAATCCATTTTCTAGGGTCACGTCCTACAGTCAACACACTGCTCTGATACCACCTGGATCGACCAAACCTCGAAGGATTTGAGTCTCTGTGCTTACCGTGCTAGTCCCTGGATCAAACTCGCTAGCACACACAGTATAGATGAATACCAGAATGCAAGTGCATCATTTTTTACAATGCATGATCCAGAGTATATAAAATAAAACAATCTGCATAGCTCATGGCTACCTATTATTCAATCACACATCGGAAAGTAGCAGAAAAATAACGATGAGTCCCATCATAGCCCAACTGGCGATGCTGAGTGTAGACTCACGACCCTAACGGTACCTTACTCCTCGTCTGAAAGTCCTGCAACATGAGACGTTGCAGCCGTATAGGTCAATACATTGAATGTATTGGCAAGTTACAAAGGAGAAGTAATAAAGCATACCTACATGTATATGCATAGAACAACAAAGGAAGGCTTGGGGGTTAATTTTGCAGAAAGCTGATTTTATCCTCATAACTACCTAATAGTCAATTTTTCATTTATTATTTTAATACTACCATTAAATGCACAAGGTTGAGTTGGCAAAATCAACTCCAACCTACCCATTTATTAAGTTGCCCACAAATATTATTAAGTGTCACATCTGTCAAGATCATCCAACAACTGTAATGGCATAGTCGCTCAAATTTACCCATAACCGGGGGCACGGCTAATCATGATTAGTTTTAATACTCTGCAGAGTTTTGCACACTTTACCCACTAGACTCAACCCAAAGATTGAGACGAAGTCTTTCAGAAGTAGTCACCTCCACCCCCGGTAGCCGGTACACCTATCCATATCTACATCTACTAGCATACCTGGGCAAGGATCCCACAACCTACTCAACTAAGCCAGAGCCCATTTAGCTAGTGGTCGCGCATGGAAGCTACTAGTCATTAAGTCTGTCTGATCTTTTTGAGCCTAGGCGGCCGTCCACTTACATTCAGAGGGTATAAACCATGATGTTCTTAAAACCACCCATCAATACCACTTCCACCCAGAGGTGAGTTAAGCCCTGAATTACTACTCAGTTTGTTAAATATTAATAATCCTCACATAAGCTCAATGTATACAGGAACCAACCCCTTCTACAAGCATAGCAAGACTATACCTACCACGATTTGCAAAATACGGGAGATAGCTCACATTATAACAATCCTATAATGCATAAATTTATAGTGTGGCATAACCTACAATGCATATGAAAACAATAGGTAAAGGATGATCAACATGTAACTTGCCTTGGTTCTGGTTCAAAAAGTCACACTCCTGACAATAGCTCGCGTCGCACTCCGGACAATCTACACGTTTCACACAATACCACAAATCAATCACCGAAACTCCAATTAAACCAAAGTAAAACCAACAACAAGAAAATCATTTTAAAACTCAAAAACAGCAGCAAAACAACATGTACAGATCATCTACATGGCACGATCACAATGCAAAAAGAATCACTCGATTCTGATAAACGGTTTAAAAGATACGGACTCCAGAAGTTTTAATTCAAATTCGAACGAATTCAATTTTGAATTGTGCAAACATGTGCAAAATTGGTACTATGATATTCTGCTGGTCATTGTGACTGCACAGGAAAAATAATAACCTAAGTTGGATTTACAGAATAAAAACTACAGCTATTTGAAGTTTTGAGGAAAAACTAGAAAAGACAAAAGCAACAGAAAAAGCCTGAACTGTAGCAACTCCTGTTCGTCCACTGTAGCAACTGCCATGTGGCAGTTCCTGGTTGGCTGAAAAGCCCCAGCGTGTGCATGCTCACCGAAAGCAAAGGACATGACGGCGGTCTCGGGCGTCGGCGATGGCGCTGCTGCGGTGGGTCTCCGGCGAAGGCAAGGTGACAGACGGGTGCAGTGTCGAGTGGCGGAGGTGGTGGTGGTGTCAGACGGTGGCGAGGGGGTCTGTAGCGGCGGCGGTGATGGCGTGAACTCCGGTGGCGGCGGGTGTCGACGCCGGCAGTCCTCCGGTGACGTCCTGGTCACTAAACGATGTCAGAAAGGTGCGCCATCGAGAGTAGGTTTGAGGAGAGGAAAGCGACGCGGCTAAGGTGATCTTACGGCGACGAAATCAACCGGCGAACGGCGGCGGACGGCGGAGCTCCTTGCGAGATCGGTTCTGCCCTAGCTGACTCGTGCGGCAGCGAAAGGTGTCAAGGGAAAGAGGTGCGGCGCGTCGAGGCCTTGTGTTTGAGCCAGACAACTCGGGCGCGCTCGGGGTGGTCTCGGAGCGCGAGTTCAACTCGGGATCGGCCGCGGCTGGGCGTGCGGCGGCGTCCGGCTCGGCGAAGCAGAGAAACAGAGGACGCGGGTACGGGTGCGGTGCGGGCGAGTACCGCTTCACAGTGCTAGCTGGCTGGGCCGCGGGGTGTGGTGCGGCTGGGCCGCGGTGCGGTGGGCTCGCGCACGCGCTGGCTAGCTGGCTGGTGGGCTGGGCCGCTGGCTAGCTGGCGGGGCCCTTTTTTTTAACAACCAGCAGCAAAACCAAAATAAATAAAATAAAATACACAGGGTAAAATCTAAATAAAAATACCTAGACATACAGTAAAAATAGCCCTATCTATATAAACTACAGGAACACTTGTTCCAAAACTAATGCAATTTTGTAAAATCATTTTGATGCATTTGGTCACTCCAACAGCAAATAAAATACTTTGAAGATTGCAAAAATTACCAGAACATATCAAATCAACTGGAAACATTATTCTGGACATTATGAACATTTTTAAATAAAGGGGAGAAGTCATGTTATCTCCACTCCAATAATTGCCTTTAGTTGCATAATGATCGAAATTTCACAAAATAGCAAAAGATGCAATAAAAATATGAGATGCATATGAATGATCTAACATCCTAATTTAGGAAAATTGGGATGTTACATTGCATCACCTTATCATCCTTAGGATAGTGGTCAAGTTGAGCTTAGTAATAGAGAAATAAAATTAATTTTGCAAAAGACTGTCAATAGGAAGAATTGGTCTAAGAAATTAGATGTTGCACTTTGGGCCTATAGAACAGCTTATAAAAATCCAATGGGTATATCTCCTTATAAAATGGTTTGTGATAAAGCTTGTCATTTACCTCTTGAGTTAAAACATAAATCTTTTTGGGAAATCAAGGAACTCAACTATGATTTCAAACTTCCTGGTGAAAAGAGGTTATTTGATATTTGCTCATTAGATGAATGGAGAACCCAAGCTTATGAATATGACAAGTTATTTAAAGAAAAAGTTAAAAGATGGCGTGATAAAAGAACCCAAAAGCGTGAGTTGAAAGTCGGAGAATATGTTCTTTTGTACTACACTCGTTTCAGGTTCTTTGCAAGCAAACTCCTCTCTAAATGGGAAGGCCCCTATGTTATCGAGGAGGTTTATCGATCTAGAGCCATTGAAATAAATAATGCTGAAGGTACAAACCGAAAGGTTGTTAACGGGCAATGAATAAATCTCTATATCTCAGGTACGCCCATAAATGTTGAAAGCAATATTATTCAAACTTTGACACCGGAAGAACACATAAAAGAGTCCTTCTGTAACACTCCAGAATCATGAAAATAAGAAGGTACGTGATATGGTAAGTAAACGGACTCCGAAGAATCAGCAAAAATATTTTTATCAGTTTTGGAATATTTACAAAAATAGGAAAATAAGAATCTACGAGGAAGCATACCCTAGTAGGCACACGACACCAGGGCGCGCCAGGCTTGCCTGGCGTGCCCAGGTGGGTTGTGCCCACCTCGGCTACCTTCCGGAATCCGTTTTTCTATAGTTTGCTTGTTTCCCAAGATAAAAAAATCTTTATATACTCCCTGAACCTATTGACCACCATATTGTGGAGAAATCTTATGTTCTCTTTTATTGCTATTTTTGGTCAGTTCTATCAAGCCCGGCATCATGTCTTCCTGCTCCTCCAACCTAATGGAAGAAGATGCTTGGCTGATGAAGATTGAGCTGAAGAGAGAGAAGGCCGTAGAAGCTGCAAATGGTGACAAAGGCAAGGGGGTTATCGGTGATCAAGCACCGGCAATCGAGCAAGCACTGCCAGCAGAAGTGAAAGAAGAAGATATCCTTAAGCCCTACTATGCTTTTCTTACTCCCACTGAGATTGAAGCCTTTCGGATCGTTGAAACGGCTCGTGTGCAAAATAAATATCTCACTCATGAAAATATTCTTCATCAGGAGCACATCATCTTCCTCCGAAGCGTCATCAGTAGATTGGAGAACCTCTTGATCTTGAAGGATGAGATCGCATCTACTTCATCACCACCACCATCTTCTTCATCAATGAAATAAAATTGAGTATCGAGTATGGGCACTCCCCTTGGCTTTCGCCAAGGTTGGGGGAGGTGCCCCGGTATCGTATCATCCCCACTATCCTTTTGCATTTACTTATCCTAGTTCGATCTTTTGCTTTAGAATAAAGGAAAATTTAGTTCGATCCTTTCTCTTTGTGAGTTTGCTCAGTTATCTATCTTTGTAATAGTGTGTGAGAAATATAATAAAGTTTAGTTTTGAATTTTTGCTTTCTTTACCTTCCTATTGCAATAAAAAGAAAGGTTATAATTGAATGAATAAAAGAAAGGAAATAAATTAAGAAGATCATATGCTAATCTTATGGTAGGTGATAGCACCACATAAGGAAAAGTATAAGTATAATTTTTGTATTAGAGATTGATAAACATAGAATTGGTTAATGATGTAACTCACGAAAGAATTAATAAGGGAAGAGAAGATTCACATACAAAATATCCTGGAAATCTTTTGTGATTGTGAGCCCCCATCAAAATATTATATGCCAAAATTGTTGATGTTGGACAAGGAAGACAACTTAATGATTTATGTTTGTTCATATTCACATAGAAATCATATTGACATAGATCCTTTAACATGTGGTGCTTGCCCAACATCTTTTCTAGCCAAAAAAGTCTGCACTAAGTAGAGATACTACTTGTGCATCCAAAAACCCTTAAACCAAAACCTTTTTCGAGAGTCCACCATACCTACCTATGGATTGATTAAGATCCTTCAAGTAAGTTGCCATCGGTGCAATAAGGCAATAAAAATTTCTTCTAAAAGTGTGAGATCATTTAGTGAAAGAGAAAAATGAGCTTTGCACGAACTTGTGATGGTGAAGAATAAAAGCGACACACTGCATAATAAAGGTTGCTATCACAAGGGGCAATGCAACGCGACATTCTTTTGCACTAAGGGATTGATCATACAAACAAATAAGTGCATGACAACCTCTGCTTCCCTCTGCAAAGGGCCTATCTTTTACTTTTATGCAAAGAATCAAAGTTTTCTCTCTATTCCTTTTTATTTTGTCCTTTGGCAAGCATCATGTGGTGAGGAAAGATCTAGGCACATATGTCCAGTTGAATATGGGTGACATGAGCTATTATTGTTCACATGACCCTTGAGGTCAGTACGTTGGGTGAGAAAACCATAAGCCCCTATCTTTCTATGTGCCCGGTTGAAACGTTTTGCTCATGAGTCTGCGGTGAGTGTTAGCAATCATAGAAGACTATTTGATGGTTGAGTATGTGGACCTGCCTAAAGGCTCCGATACGTGACCCTTCCTAAAAAGATGATGAATTGTAGTTGCAAAGTTGACTGAGAATATAGTTTGTTGGTTTCTAATAAAGTTTATGCTTTATAGTTCTACTGTGTGATGAAATGTTACTTTAACATTAGAAGTCTCTGATACAAGTCCTTTGATAAAAGTCTTGTGTTTAAATTTGTTGATGTTATAATAATCCATATGATGCTTCTATGTCCGTACTTTGTTTTTATCGACACCTCTCTCTCAAAGCATGTGGACATGTTTTTCGTTTTTGGTTTTCGCTTGCGGACAAGCAAGGTCTAATCTTAGGGGAGATGATACGTCCATTTTGCATCATATTTTCTTGCTGTTATTTATGTTTTTATTATGCATAATAATGTTTTTTGGAGTAATGCCTTTCTCTCATAATTTGCAAGGAATGCACCATGGGGGAGAATTCTGGCAGCTGGAATTCTGGACCTGAAAAAGCTACGTTAGGCCACCTATTCTGCACAACGCCAAACAAATTGAAACTTCACTAAGATTTTTTTACAGAATATATAAAAAATACTGGACCTGATAACCACCAGAGGGGGCCCACCAGGTGGGCACAACCCACCTGGGCGCGCCAGGCCCCCATGCGCGCCCTGGTGGGTTGTGCTCACCCAGGCCCATCTCCGATGCCCATCTTCTGGTATATAAGCCCTTCTGACCTAGAAAAAAAATAAGGAGGATTCTTTCGGGACGGAGCGCCACCGTCTCAAGGCGGAACTTTGGCTGGAGCACTTTTGCCATCCGGCGGAGCGATTCCGCCGGGGGAACTTCCCTCCCGGAGGGGGAAATCATCATCATCCTCATCACCAACAACTCTCCCATGCTGTGGAGGGCTATCTTCATCAACGTCTTCAACATCAGCATCTCATCTCAAACCCTAGTTCATCTCTTGTGTTCAATCTTATTACCAGAACTATAGATTGGTGCTTGTGGGTGACTAGTAGTGTCGATTACATATTGTAGTTGATTACTATATGGTTTATTTGGTGGAATATCATATGTTCAGATCCATTATGCTATTTAATACTCCTCTGATCGTGAGCATGTTCATCATTTGTGAGTAGTTACCTTTGTTCTCGAGGTCATGGCAGAAATCATGTTGCAAGTAATCATGTGAATTTGATATGTGTGCGATATTTTGATAGTATCTATGTTGTCATTCCCTTAGTGGTGTCATGTGAACGTCGACTACATGACACTTCACCATATTTGGGCCTAAGGGAATGCATTGTGGAGTAGTAATTAGATGGTGGGTTGCGAGCGTGACAGAAGCATAAACCCCAGTTTATGTGCTATTCCATAAGGGACCGATTGGATCCAAAAGTTTAATGCTATGGTTAGAATTTATTCTTAATACTTTTCTCGTAGTTGCGGATGCTTGCGGGAGGGTTAATCATAAGTAGGATGTTTGTTCAAGTAAGAACAACACCTAAGCACCGATCCACCCACATATCAAATTATCAAACTAGTGAACAAAAATTGAACCAACATGATGAAAGTGACTAGATGAAATTCCCGTGTACCCTCAAGAACACTTTGCTTATTATAAGAGACCGTATTGGCATGTCCTTTGCCTCAAAAGTATTTGGCTATATTGCTGCACTTTTGCTACTACTATCGTTACTTGCTCGTTAAAAAATATCTTGCTATCAAACTACTCTGGTACTTATAATTTCAGCAATTACAGACATTACCTTACTGAAGAACACTTGTCATTTCCTTCTGCTCCTCATTGGGTTTGACACTCTTACTTATTAAAAAGAGCTACAATTGATCCCCTATACTTGTGGGTCATCACATACGTCGAGGAAGTGAGAAACTTGGAGGAGCGCTTTGACGGGTTACAAACAGAGCACGTGCCTCATGCGGAAAACAACATAGCCGATAATCTGTCAAAGTGCGCTGCATAAAAACTCCCTGTGGAACCAGGGACTTTTGTTCTCCATCTGACTCAACCCTCCGTGTCCCCAATAACGATGGCCAGAAAGAGGAGGAAACTGGACTCCTCCAAGCCTCTCCTAGCAGAGTTCACTAAAACCCCTGACAGGGGGCTTGGCGAAAATAACTCCTCTTTGACTGGTAAGCCACACCCTCCAGCAAAACTTACGACATCTATGGTTGAGGAGTGCGCTTCCGGGAATGAGGAGGTGCCACTGATACTCGTTGCTGAGCCACATGCTCCAACTTGGGCACGACACATTGTCCATTTCCTCCAATCAGGAGAACTTCCGAAGGGAAAGAAGAAGCTGAAAGAGTAGCCTAGAGGGCCGGTATGTATCAGTTTGTTGATGACACACTGTACAGAAGAAGGCCCAACGGAGTGAAATTGAAGTGCATTTTCCGGGAAGAAGGAAAGGAACTGCTGGCGGAGATACACAAAGGTATGTACGGCTCCCATATTGGATCGAGGGCTCTGGTTGGGAAGGCTTTCCGGAAAGGTTTCCATTGGCCTACCACCCTCAAAATGCAATTGAGCTAGTCACCAGATGTGAAGCCAGCTAGTTCCGTCCCAAAAATATCCATCATCCTGCCCAAGCTCTTCAAACAATCCCTTTGTCATGGCCATTTTCGGTCTGGGGGCTCGATATCTTGGGCCCCTTTCCCCGTGCTGTCGGGGGCTTTGAATTATTGTTCGTCGCAATCGACAAGTTTACAAAGTAGCCTAAAGTGGAGCTCGTGCGAAAGGTGACCACTGAGTCAGCTATCAAGTTCTTGAAAGGATTGGTGTGCCTCTTCAGAGTCCCTTCTCGGGTCATCACTGACAATGGCACCCAATGCGAGAGCCGCACCTTCATGCAATACATTCATGCCCTCAGAAGCAAGATTTCATTCGCATCAGTGGCTCACCCAAGGAGCAATGGACAAGCTGAGAGGGAGAACGCTAAAGTGCTGCGAGGCCTTAAGACAAGAACATTCAATAAGGTACAGAAGTGTGGCAGGTGATGGATCGACGAGCTGCCGGTGGTTCTTTGGTCCCTCCGTACGACACCAAATCGAGCCACCGGATAGACTCCCTTCTCCCTAGTCTATTGGGCAGAAGCAGTTATCCCCACGGAACTCATATATGGGTCTCCTCAAGTGCTTGCCTATTGTGACGTAGCGCAAGAACATCACTGGCTTGACGACGCTGTGCTACTTGAGGAGAACCATCTCTGGGCTGCTATGCATGCTGCATGCTACCAGCAAGCCCTGCGTCGCTATCACAGCTGCATGGTTAAGGCCCGGAGTTTTGAGGAAAGTGACCTTATACTTAGGCGCGTTTAGTTTGCCAAGGGTACAAAAAGTTCACCCTGAAGTGGGAAGGCCCTCACCGGGTAGTACGAGTCACCAGACCTAGCGCAGTCCATCTAGAAACCGGAGATGGCATTCGACTGCAAAACTCATGGAACATTGAGCATCACCATAAGTTCTACCCGTAAGGCATGGCTGGCGGATCCTACCCGACAACAACCCTTTTATACACGCTTTGCCTCAGTTACATGTAACCCATTGTACAAAGCCAGGCGCAGACCCTGAGCAATAGAGAAATAAATGAAGCGCAAGGGGGCCCCCCCGAAGAAGATTGCATGCATGCATAAACATATCACGAGCATGGCATGTTCATATAGATAAGATTGCATGTGACATTGTTTTTATCCGCATCAAACTCCAGGATTCCTATCGCGGGAATTGGCCTCGAAGAGGAGAAATGATGACAAGCATACACAGCGATCTTCGGCAAGCCAAACAGATAAGTTTTTCTTTTTACCCATACATGTTTTGTAGAATAAGACATGTGCATATGAGAACCCCATTACCTTCGAAACTTAGGTGCTCTCATCCTTTGGCTCAAACGCTTCTTCAGTCAGGATGGTCTAATTAGCCTTTGGCAGAAAATAATTGGTGGGGGGCTGGCCCCTCTTTATGGTTTAAGGCCCGGCAAGCGTAGACCCATGACAACAAACCAAGGGTACCGGTAGGATAGCCTACCGGGGAAAACTTGTTTACTTAAACGTGTAGAGGCATTCCACCTCTGCATGGATACCATACATGCACAAGTGCCCATGAAGGCTCGTCTTTTTCATTAATATGCTGATAAGAAAGTACGGATTTTACATAACACAAGCATGGGTAAAGCAGATTACATAACTTACACTAAAGTTTGGCAAGCGGCTACACATTTTAAAATGAAAAGAGATAAGTGCCTCGTAATCCCCTTCTCTGTCCCTCCTTTCCCAGGCACTGCAGTGGGAGGAGAAGAGGACAAAAGGAGTGCCTAGGCGAAGGTGACGATGAAGAGAGTGGCGCAAGAAGGCCCTCGATCACCGCCACTAGGGCCAACAGGACATGATAGGGCGAACGAAGCCGGAAGCCACGAGGAGACCTGTCGGGGTCCAGCTGGAGGACTGCTGGAGGAATCATAGACACCACCTGCACCTCCTCGTCCAACTCCCCGGCAAATCACCTTGCTAGGGAAAGGCATGTGCAGGTGGTGCTACCATTAGGAGATAGTGATGGTGTGGATGGCAATCGGCCGGAGTCGGAGTCGTAGTCCTCGCCGCCGACACCGATGTCATCGTCGTCACTGCCCTCCTCGTCGCTGTCGCTCGAGGAGGATCTTTCATCATCGGTCGAACTCTCCATGCAACACCCTAAGCGAGCACTCGAGCGTCCGAAGACCTTGACGGATAGTAGGGATGCCTCCATTAACTTGAAATGGGGGACATGCCCTGCCACCAAACTACGGGCGTGCATGAAGGTTTTCCTGCCACATCGCAGGAGCAAAACGTGAGGGGCCGGAAACTCTGTGTTCACCTGCATGTTGCCGCTACAGCAGCCCATCATGTGCAGTCTTAGCGTCGATGGTGGGTCTACCTCCATCACCCTGGCAAAAGGGGTAGGGATATGAACACGACCACGCAGGGGACCGTGCAGCTTGATAATGAATTCCAATTGTCGTCCCCAATGTGGCCTACTGGCGGCACTGGAGCAGCCGGAGGAGGGAGGACTGATACGTCTCCAACGTATCTAATTTTTCAAATAGTTTTGCCCTTGTTTTGGACTCTAACTTGCATGATTTGAATGGAACTAACCCGGACTGACGATGTTTTCAGCAGAACTACCATGGTGTTATTTTTGTGCAAATAAAAGTTCTCGGAATGACCTGAAAATCAAGAGAGATTTATTTTGGAATATATAAAAGATATCTGTGGAAAGAACCAGACGAGGGGGCCCACACCCTGTCCACGAGGGTGGGGGGCACGCCCCCTCGTGGCCCCCCTGATGCTCCACTGATATCACCCCCGACTCCATATATTCACTTTCGGGGAGAAAAAACTAGAGAGAAGAAATTATCGTGTTTTACGATACGGAGCCGCCGCCAAGCCCTAATCTCTCTTGGGAGGGCTGATCTGGAGTCCGTTCAGGGCTCCGGAGAGTGGAGACCGTCGCCGTCGTCATCATCAACCTTCCTCCATCACCAATTCCATGATGCTCACCGCCGTGCGTGAGTAATCCCATCGTAGGCTTGCTGTACGGTAATAGGTCGGATGAGATTTACCATGTAATCGAGTTAGTTTTTTAGGGTTTGATCCCTAGTATCCACTATGTTGTAAGATTGATGTTGCTCTGACTTTGCTATGCTTAATGCTTGTCACTAGGGCCCGAGTGCCATGATTTCAGATCTAAACCTATTAAGTTTTCATGAATATATGTGTGTTATTGATCCTATCTTGCAAGTCAATACTCACCTATTATGTATTATGATCCGGCAACCCCGAAGTGACAATAATCAGGACCACTCCCAGTGATGACCGTAGTTTGAGGAGTTCATGTATTCACTATGTGTTAATGCTTTGGTCCGGTACTCTATTAAAAGGAGGCCTTAATATCCCTTAGTTTCCAATAGGATCCCGCTGCCATGGGAGGGTAGGACAAAATACGGCATGAAAGTTCTTCCCCATAAGCACGTATGACTATATTCGGAATACATGCCTACATTACATTGATGAACTGGAGCTAGTTGTGTGTCACCCTATGTTATAACTATTACATGAGGAATTGCATCCGACATAATTATCCATCACTGATCCAATGCCTACGATCTTTTCACATATTGCTTGTTGCTTATTTACTTTACCGCTGGTGCTGTTACAATCACTACAAAACTACTATCGCTACTTTTGCCATTGTTACCGTTACTTCCATATTACTTTGCCACTAAATTACCTTGCTGCAGATACTAAGTCTTCCAGGTGTGGTTGAACTGACAACTCAACTGGTAATACTTGAGAGTATTCATTGGCTCCCCTTGTGTTGAATCAATAAATTTGGGTTAAATACTCTACCCTCGAAAACTGTTGCGATCCCCTACACTTGTGGGTTATCAAGACTATTTTCTGGCGCCGTTGTCGGGGAGCATAGCTATATTCTTTAAGTCACTTGGGATTTATATTTATTGATCACTATGAAGAACTTGAAAGACTAAAAAACAAAGATCTATCCCTCAACTACGAGGGGAGGTAAGGAACTGCCATCTAGCTCTGCACTTGATTCACCCTCTGTTATGAGTAAATTTGCGACACCAACTCCTCCTATTGAATTTGATATGTCGTATGTTCTTGATGATGCCACTTCTGCTATGTATGATGAAACTACTTCTATGCTTGATAATACTGTGCCACTAGGTGAATTTCTTGATGAACAAATTGCTAAGGTTAGAGAGAATGAAATTATTGAAACTGATAATATTGATGAGAGTGATGATGAAGATTCTCCTCCTAGATATGAATTTCCTATTGTTCCTGAGGGTTATGTTATGGATGAAGAAACTTCTAGAGACTTTCTTACATGCAATGATAGACATGATCTTAAGAAATTATTAGCTAAGCTGAAAGAAAAGACTTTGAATGCTAGAATTAAATATGACCCTACTTTTGCTACTTCACATATCTGTGTTCCTGATAAGGATTATGATTTCTCTGTCGATCCTGAGTTAATTACTTTGGTTGAATCTGATCCTTTCCATGGCTATGAATCTAAAATTGTTGTGGCACATCTTACTAAGTTAAATGATATAGTCACCCTATTCACCAACGAGGAAAAAATTTGTTACTACTATATCCTTACGTTAGTTCCGTTCTCGTTGAAGGGTGATGCTAACACATGGTTTAATTCTCTTGATCCTGGTTGTGTGCGTAGTCCCCAGGATATGATTTATTACTTCTCTGCTAAATATTTTCCCACTCATAAGAAACAAGCTGCCTTACGGGAAATATATAACTTTGTGCAAATTGAAGAAGAGAGTCTCCCATAAGCTTGGGGAGGCTTCTCCGATTACTTAATGCTTTGCCTGATCATCCTGTTAAGAAAAATGAAATACTTGATATCTTTTATAATGGACTAACCGATGCTTCCAGAGACAACCTGGATAGTTGTGTTGGTTTTGTTTTCAGGGAAAGAATTGTTGATCAAGATGAATAGTTATTGAATAATATGTTGACCAATGAAAACAATTGGACACTTCCTAAACTAGCTCCTAAGCCAACTCCAAAGAAAAGGGGTGTTCTATTTCTCAGTCCTGAAGATATGCAAGAGACAAAGAAATCTGTGAAAGAAAAAGGTATTAAAGCTGAAGATGTTAAGAATTTACCACCTATTGAAGAAATACATGGTCTTGATAACCCAACACAGGTAGTAAAGGTAAATTCTCTTTATAGATTTGATGAAGGTGATATTCCTCGTTATAAGTCTGCTAGCCCGTGATTAGATGAGTTTGACAATTTTATTGTGAAACAAGAAAATTTCAATGCTTATGTTGGTAGACAATTGCAATGTAATGCTTATATGATTGAACGCTTGAGTGATTATATGTTTAGAGTTAAAGGTGAATTGAAACTCATTAGTAAACATTCCTCTATGGTTACCACACAAGTAGAACAAGTACTTAAAGCACAAAATGATTTGCTCAATGAATTAAATAGTAAGAAAATGATAATGCTATTAGAGTAGTGACTAGAGGTGGTAAAATGACTCAGGAACCTCTGTATCCTGAAGGACATCCTAAGAGAATTGAGTAAGATTCTCAGAGAGCTAATGTAGATGTACCTAGTTCTTCTAAGAAGAAGAAAAAGAAAAATGATACGACTTTGCATGCTTCTAGTGAACCTGTTGCTCACACACCTGAGAATCCAAATGATATCTCTATATCTGATGTTGAAACACAATCTGGTAATGAACATGAACCTAGTGATAATGTTAATGATAATGCTCAACCTAGCTATAATAATGATGTAGAGATTGAACCTGTTGTTGATCTTGATAACCCACAATCAATGAATCAACATTATGATATGAGAGACTCTTCTTGCTAGGAATCACAGTAAGGAAAGAGAACCATGGTTTCAGAAACCCATGCCTTTTCCTCCTAAACCATCCAAGAAAAATGATGATGAGGATTTTCAGCACTTTGCTCAAATGATTAGACCTATCTTTTTGCGTATGCGTTTGACTGATATGCTTAAAACAAATCCTTATGCTAAGTATATGAAAGATATTGTTACAAATAAAAGAAAGTGTAGCGACCACGATCCGAATGGACCGAAGTCTATGTGTTTCTGTGTCATCCCTGGATCGGTAATGCTGACACACACAGTACTTGAAGGATTTATAACAGAGTGGAAATCACACACTTATTACATCGAGTGTCTCCAAAGAGAACTTATTACAAAAGTCTATGGCTTAAGGCCATCTAACAAAATAACAGCGGAAGGCTTGGAAGATAAGTTAGTTCATCAACTCCAATGGCATAGCTGAGTGCATGACAAACGACCTAGAACGTCTTACTCCTCGTATGAAAAGTCTGCAACGTAACATGTTGCAGCCCGAGAACGGGTCAGCACGTGGAATATGCTGGCAAGATAACATAGAAGATGCAAGTAACAGAATAAATGCTACACTATATGCATATTTGGCTGGTGGAGGCTCTAAGGTTAAAGTTTCGCGTAAAGCCAATTTTTCCCTACAACAAAGGAATATATTTTATTTTAACTATCATGGTAGTTGAAACATCATTGAGAAGGTACCTCCAACTCAATCCCAATTAAAGTAATCATTAACCCAACAAATTAACTTTAGAGTGATGAGATCAACCAATAATTCAAGTACCAGATACTCAAGATTGTCCATAACCGGGGACAGAGCTAATCATGATCAGTTTTTACACTCTGCGGAGGTTTGTGCACTTTTCCCACAAGACTTGATCGCCTCCGTTGGATTTCTCGCACTACATGGTGTTTGAGAAACGGATGACCGAGACATAGTCTTTCCGAAGAGGTCCCCTTAACCGATAGATAGGCTGGTACACCTACAATCCCTCGACATCTGCTAGCCCATCATGGAGAGGTTTCCCACAACTTACTCAACTATGCCAGAGCCCATAATGGCATTGTGGTTGCACACAGAAGTTTCTAGCATGAATAGTTTTATGATCCCTTTGAGCCTGGGTGGCATTCCATAGGACAATCACACGGGAACCCCGGGATTTCCTAGGACAACACTAGATTCCCCAGGTGCCTTGCAACCAATCAGCCCAGATGTGTATTCAAGTAGCCACCTTAAGTTGAATCCTTAATTAACAGCTCACATCTGTCATGGATTTCACTCAAACCCAAACCACGTCTACGAGCATAGCATAGCAACCTAAGCATAACGTTGAAGTAACTCCCAAGGGTTTGAAAATAAAGAAGGTAATAGGTTCTACCTCAAACTACTTCCCAGACCCACAAGTTAAGAGATCCTACTCATGCAATGTGTGAGGGCTTGATCTAATGCATAAAAACTGGGTAATAAAATGGTATGATCAAAATGTTACTTGCCTTGCTGACGATTCGCAAAACCTAGAGACTCGTAGTAGCACGCTTCACAGTCCGGGTATTCTATCGCAAGCAAACAATAGCATACATAAGCAATCAAGCAATGATGCACAAACAAAACTCCAAAAGATAAGATCTAACCAGGAAGTTCAACTTAAGAACTCGGGTTTGCAAAAAGAACCAAATCGAAAGAAACAACGAAACTCAAACTGCGAAAGAAACGAGATCTGTTTACTAGTTTGATCTAGGGTCAAATTTTACAGTAGCAAAACTTGGTTCCAGTGGGTTAAACGGAAAGCGGGCGTCGAGACAAAGATCTGGGATTTTGAATCGCCTGGTTCCGACTCTCGAGCGAAAAGAAAATCGAATAACAAGATCAGGGCAGAAATCACGATCGAAATAATCGCGGATAAATACCCCGAAAAAGAAAACGGACGAACTGACTAACGAACGAACGTTCGCTGTCTGTGGCTAACGGGCGAACAACGTTCGTTAAAACGAACATACGGACGAACGTCCGCTAAATAACTAAACCGAAAAAGAAAAACCGATCTAACAAAAAAACGGATCTAGGGTTCTACGAAAAAGAACCGATCATTTAAAAAAAACGACGGCTACCTCGAAAACGACGAGCTCCGGCGGCTACTCCGGCGGCGGCTGGCGGCGGCAGCGCGGCGCTAGGACGGCGGCGGCGAGTGTTGGCGAGGCGGGGCGGGCTGGCTGTCGGCCGGCTGGGCCTCGGCTTATAAAGGCCCCCCGGCTAGGGGAGTCCTAGTCGAGTACGGCCCAAAGGTGGTTTCCCACTTTTTTTTAAACGAGTCCTCACGTAGTAAAACGGGCGAAAAAATACTAAACGGAGTCCAAAAATTCCGAAATAAATTTTCTCCGTCCTCTAATAATATTTAGGACAAAGTGAACATTTTTTCTGGACCTAAATGCAATTTTTAAAAACGCGTATTTTTCCTATGCAAATAAAATCACAAATAAATCCGAAAAAAATACCAAAAGTGATTTTAATATTTTTCCTCCAATATTTCTGTTATTTTGGAGAAGTCATATTATCTCCGCTCATATATTTTATTTAGAATTTGTTTAGGAGAGAAAAATAATTAAAACCAACACTATCCTCGTACCGGTATTCGAGTAAACTCAAATACAAAACGGTAGACTTCCCAACTCTCTCCGTAGGTCCTTGAGTTGCTTAGAATTTTCGAGGATCGCCACGCACCAAATGCAAAGAAATATGCAATGCAGTATGATCTATGTATAACATTCCAAATTGAAAATTTTGGATGTTACAAACCTACCCCCCTTAGAATGAATCTCGCCCTCTAGATTCGGCTTGGCTAGAGAACAAGCGTTGGTGGTCCTTGCGTAGATCATCTTCTCTTTCCCAGGTGGCTTCTTGCTCGGTGTGGTGACTCCACTGAACTTTGCAAAACTTGATAACCTTACTGCGGGTGACTCTGCTCGAAAATTCGAGAATCTTAACAGGCTTCTCCTCGTAAGTCAGATCACTATCCAACTGAATTGTTTCCAGGGGTACTGTGTCTCTAAGCGGGATATCGACCATCTCCGCATGGCACTTCTTAAGCTGCGAAACGTGAAACACATTGTGCACTCCTGACAATCCTTCGGGCAACTCCAACTTATAGGCAACCTCTCCCATGCGTTCCAAAACACGGTAAGGTCCCACAAATCTCGGGGCTAGCTTTCCCTTAACTCCGAAACGTTTAACTCCTCGCAGAGGCGATACTCTCAAGTACGCTCTGTCTCCGATTTCATAGGCTATCTCATTGTGCTTCGAGTCAGCATAACTCTTCTGCCTAGACTGAGCTACCTTCAATCTATCTCGAATTAGCTTAACCTTTTCTTCAGACTCTTTGACCAAGTCTGGTCCAAAAAACTGTTGGTCTCCAACTTCATCCCACATCAACGGCGTTCGGCATCTCCTTCCATACAACGCTTCAAACGGTGCCATTTTCAAATTGGCCTGGTAACTATTGTTGTATGAGAACTCAGCGTAGGGTAAATTGTCATCCCAACTAGATCCATAATCTAGCGCACAGGCTCTCAACATGTCCTCCAGAATCTGATTGGCTCTCTCGGTCTGTCCATCAGTCTACGGATGAAAAGCGGTGCTGAATTCCAGCCTCGTTCCCATAGTCTGGTGTAGCTGATGCCAAAGCTTTGAGGTGAACTGTGTTCCTCTATCTGATACAATGGTCCTCGAAACTCCGTGCAGACATACGATCCTGGTCATGTATATCTTGGCCAACTTTGCACCGGTGTATGTGGTTTTCACAGGGATAAAGTGGGCTACTCTGGTCAAACGATCCACTACTACCCAGATTGAGTCATATCCTGATTTGGTCATGGGCAATCGAGTGATAAAATCCATGCCAAGCTTCTCCCACCTCCATTCGGGTATCGGCATAGGCTGTAGCAATCCTGCTGGCTTCTGATGTTCTGCCTTTACTCTCTGGCATACATCACATACAGCTACATACTCGACAATATCCTTCTTCATTACCGTCCACCCGAAACGTTCCTTCAAATCCAAATACATCTTGGTGTTTCCGGGGTGTATCGAGTATGACGAATCATGTGCTTCCTGCAGTATCAACTTACTGATCTCCGGGTTGTTGGGCACATAGATTCGATCCTCAAACCACAAGGTGTCGTGCTCATCCTCACGAAATACTTTGGCTTTTCCTTCACTCATCCTCTTCTTTATCTCAGCAATCTCTTTGTCATCCTTCTGGGTTTTACGTATCTTTCCCAACAATGTTGACTGAACCTCCAACGTTGCAATGAAACCTCTAGGGACTATCTCCAAACGAAGCTCCCTGAGATCTCTTGCTATCTCCTGGGGCAATTCCCCTTTTACTAAGGTATTTGCATAACTCTTCCGGCTCAAAGTGTCTGCAACAACATTGGCCTTTCTTGGGTGATAGTGCAGCTTCATATCATAATCCTTTATAAGCTCCAAACATCTCCTCTGTCTGAGGTTCAGCTCCTTCTGAGTGAAAATGTACTTCAAACTCTTGTGATCCGTGTACACATCACAATGATTTCCAATAAGGAAATACCTCCAGGTTTTCAGTGCGTGCACTACAGCTGCTAACTCTAGATCGTGCGTCGCATAATTCAACTCGTGCGGTCGCAGTTGACGAGATGCATAAGAAACAACTCTTCCATCTTGCATAAGTACTCCTCCAAGTCCTAAGTGTGAAGCATCGCAGTACACTTGGAAATCCTTGCATATATCTGGCAATATCAGCACTGGGGCTGTCGTCAACCGTTTCTTCAACTCCTGGAAACTTTCTTCACACTCTTCAGTTCAATTGAACTTTGTCTCCTTCTTCAACAACGTCGTCATTGGCTTAGCAATCTTTGAGAAATTTTCTATGAATCTCCGATAGTATCCCGTGAGTCGAAACTGCGGATCTCTCCAACTAAAGTGGGTGTCAACCATTCAGTGACTGCCTGCACTTTGACGGGGTCCACTGTTATACCTTCTCCCGATATAACATGCCCTAAAAATCCAACTTCCTTCAACCAGAACTCACATTTGCTAAACTTGGCATACAACTGATGTTCTCTGAGCTTCTCCAAAACCAAACGCAAATGCTCCGCATGTTCCTCTTCGTTCTTCGAGTACACAAAAATATCATCAATGAATACCACGACAAACTTATCCAAGAACTCCATGAACACCTTGTTCATCATACTCATAAAATAGGCAGGGGCGTTAGTCAATCCAAATGACATAACCGTATACTCATATAGCCCGTACCTTGTGGTGAAGGCTGTCTTGGGTATATCCTTCTCTGGGATCTTTAACTGGTGGTATCTAGATCGTAGATCGATCCTAGAGAATACTTTCGCTCCCTGGAGTTGGTCGAACAAATCATTGATCATCGGCAGCGGGTACTTATTCTTAATAGTCACTTCATTCAGTGCATGATAATCAACGACCATTCTTAAAGATCCATCCTTCTTCTCGACCAAAAGCACTAGGGCTCCCCAAGGTGATGAACTCCGGCGAATAAAACCTTTCTCCAACAACTCCTTAATCTGCTTCTTGATCTCCTCCAGATCATTCGCTGGCATCCGATATGGTCTCTTCGATATAGGTCCGGTGACACGCAACAACTCAATCCAAAACTCAATATCCCTAACCGGTGGCATGCCAGGTAACTCCTCTGGAAAAACATCCGGATAATCCTTTACTACAGGCACTTCCTCCTGAACAACTCCCGTGAGAGAATCTACTTGTGTTCGTATAGGCGAATGCCTAGATACATACTTGATCCTTTTTCCCTCCGGGGTGGTAAGCAAAATAGACTTGCTGGGACAATCGATGTTCCCTCCATACATCAATAGCCAATCCATACCTAGTATCACATCCAATCCTTGTGACTCCAAAACTATCAGGTCTGAGGGGAAAACATGGCGTCCTATGACCAATGGTGTCTGAAAACATCCTTGATGTGCCATATACTCCGCTCCTGGAGAACTTACTAACATGGGGGTCTTAAGGACTTGGGTGGCCAACTTATGTCTATTTACGAATCCCCTTGAAATGTATGAATGTGATGCACCAGTATCGAAAAGAACTATTACAGTAAATGACTTGACCAAAAACTTATCGACAACAGCATCAGGTTGCTCTTCAACCTCCTCCATGGTCACGTGTTTCACTTGTCCTTTGTTGAATGGGTTGGGCTTCTTCCCGGCGCTTCCATTGTCGTTCCCATTCTTAGCTTCAGGGCACTCATTGGCATAATGTCCATTCTTCCCGCACTTGTAACAGGTGACGTGGCTTAAATCCTTCTTGGCGGGTGTGGATGGGGTAGAGCGATTCTGATTATTGTTTGCTCCATTCCCATTCCCATTCTTAGAGCCATTGTGGTTGTGGGAACTTCCTCCAGTGTGGGTGTGGCTTCCGTGGTTATGGGTGTATCCTCCCGTATTCGGAGTGAATCGGGGCTTCTGCTGGGCTCCAGAATTATTCCTTCCGTGTCCGTACTTCCTCTTGCGTCTCTCAATCTGCTGCTGCTTCCCTTCAATCATAAGAGCTTTATCTACCAACTCCTGGTAGTTGTTGAAGGTTGCCACCATCAACTGTACGCTCATCTCATCATTTAGCCCTTCTATAAATCTCTCCTGCTTAGCGGCATCTGTGGCCACATCATCTGGGGCATAATGAGATAGGGTACTAAACTCATCTACGTACTGAACCACAGTACGATTTCCTTGGCGCAAGTTGTGAAACTCCCACTTCTTCATGCTCATAGCTCCAGTTGAGACATGGGCAGTACGGAAAGCTTGTTGGAACTGCTCCCAAGTGACATTGGCTATAGGGAAAGTGGTTGTGTAATTCTCCCACCATGATGCGGCTGGTCCAGACAACTGATGTGCGGCAAATCACACCTTCTCAGCATCTGAGCAATTGGTTGTGGTCAAATCCCTTCCAATCTTGCGCAGCCAGTCATCAGCAACTATTGGTTCTATGCTGCTAGCAAACACCGGTGGTTGCAATCTTAAGAAACGTGTCAGGTTGTCAACGGGTGGTGGTGGTGGTGGAGGGTTGTTGTTGTTCTGGTTGTTCTGAGTGTTCTGGACAAGAAGTTGCATCAAAGTGTTCTGCTGCTAGATCAACTATGTGAGCTCAGGGGGAAACTCAAATTTTGGCTCACGTCTCGGAGGCATCTGATGGTGTAGAGGGAAGAGATTAGAATATAATTGAGGTCTAAGGGAAAATTACTACCCATATGCACATGAGACAAACACAATCATATCACACCAATCAATTTCAAGCAAGGTCTTACAAAGATCTAACTAACGTTACAAAAGTGTTCTAAATACTACTTTGTGGAGAAATTAACTACTAGTCATAGGGGATCATCTAGAAATTTTGATCGCGGAGGATTCCATGATGTCTGCTCCAGCTTCATCTTTATAGTCTTCGTCATTGCTATCATCTGTGTCTGAATCTGTGTCGTCGATGATGATGCAGTCTTCAGAACGAATCTCCTTGGGTTCCTCTTCCTGTTCTTCTCCTCCTAGTGCTGGATCTCCCATGAATACTCCTAGCTTCCTGGTTAAATCGTCATTCTTCTCCACTAGTATCAACATCTCCTCCTCGTTGAGTAGACTTGAGTACTTATTCTAGCTCCATATTCATGTTTAGTGCCTTCTTCAAATCTATCATCCCTGCACACATCTGGTGCTCCTGTCGACGAATGTGCTGGTTTAACTCCTGGATGAACGCTGCAATGGACCTGTCCTTCCGGGTGCTGATCATGTCCCAATGCTCATCTCGGCGTCCACAAATCAGGTAGATAGTGTCCTTCAGCTCCTGCTAGTAGACTTCTCCAATCCTTCCCATAGTGATGAGGGCTGCCATACTCTTGCCTAGGCTCCAGGTTGGTGCATCAAAAGAAAACTCGATTGGCTTAGTGGATGGTGCGAAGGTTCTCTCGGGAATTTGAACTTGAATGCTCCATCGCTCCTCTTCTTTTAAAGTGGCGGTGTAGGTCCCGGTAAAGCTGGGTATTCCTATATTTAGGTACCTAGTGACTTCCTTCAAGTGTCGTCCAAAAGGTGTGTCTTCATCTGGTTGAGTGAACTTGTTCCTTGGGTCCACCATCCTAAAGAAGTAGAAAATGGAGAGAAGTCAGAAATGAGTAGAGAAGAGTGTCCTAGGGTTTATCTTAGTGGTCGTGTCCTACCATCAGCGTGTGCTCTGATACCATCTTGTAGCGACCATGATCCGAATGGACCAAAGTCTCTGTGTTTTAGTGTCATCCCTGGATCAGTAATGCTGACACACAATACTTGAAGGATTTATAACAGAGTGGCAATCACACACTTATTACATCGAGTGTCTCCAAATAGAACTTATTACAAAAGTCTATGGCTTAAGGCCATCTAAAAAAATAACATCGGAACGCTTGGAAGATAAGTGAGTCCATCAACTCCAACGGCATTGCTGAGTGCATGACAACCGACATAGAACGTCTTACTCCTCGTCTGAAAAGTCTGCAATGTAACATGTTGCAGCCCGAGAACAGGTCATCACGTGGAATATGCTGGCAAGATAACACAGAAGATGCAAGTAACAGAATAAAGGCTACACTATATGCATATTTGGCTGGTGGAGGCTCTAAGGTTAAAGTTTTTGCGTAAAGCCAATTTTTCCCTACAACATAGGAATATATTTTATTTTAACTATCATGGTAGTTGAAACATCATTGAGAAGGTACCTCCAACTCAATCCCAATTAAAGTAATCATTAACCCAACAAATTAACTTTAGAGTGATGAGATCAACCAATAATTCAAGTACTAGATACTCAAGATTGTCCATAACCGGGGACACGGCTAATCATGATCAGTTTTTACACTCTGCAGAGGTTTGTGCACTTTTCCCACAAGACACGATCGCCTGCGTTGGATTTCTCGCACTAGATGGTGTTTGAGAAACGGATGACCAAGACACAGTCTTTCCGAAGAGGTCCCCTTAACCGATAGATAGGCCGGTACACCTACAATCCCTTTACATCTGCTAGCCCATCATGGAAAGGTTTCCCACAACTTACTCAACTATGCCAGAGCCCATAATGGCATTGTGGTTGCACACGGAAGTTTCTAGCATGAATAGTTCTATGATCCCTTTGAGCCTGGGTGGCATTCCATAGGACAATCACACGGGAACCCCGAGATTTCCTAGGACAACACTGGATTCCCCAAGTGCCCTGCAACCAATCCACCCAGATGTGGATTCAAGTACCACCTTAAGTTGAATCCTTAATTAACAGATCACATCTGTCATGGATTTCACTCAAACCCAAACCACGGCTACGAGCATAGCATATGCCTAAGCATAACGTAGAAGTAACTCCCAAGGGTTTGAAAATAAAGCATGTAATAGGTTCTTCCTCAAACTAATTCCCAGACCCACAAGTTAAGAGATCCTACCCATGCAATGTGTGAGGGTTTGATCTAATGCATTAAAACTGGGTAATAAAAGGGTATGATCAAAGTGTTACTTGCCTTGCTGACGATTCGCAAAACCTAGAGACTTGTAGTAACACGCTTCATAGTCCGGGTATTCTATCGCAAGCAAACAATAGCATATATAAGCAACCAAGCAATGATGCACAAACAAAACTCCAAAAGATAAGATCTTACCAGAAAGTTCAACTTAATAACTCCGGTTTGCAAAAAGAATCAAATCGAAAGAAACAACGAAACTCAAACTGCGAAAGAAACGAGATCCGTTTACTAGTTTGATCTAGGGTCAAATTTTACAGTAGCAAAACTTGGTTCCAGTTGGTTAAACGGAAATAGGGCATCGAGACGAAGATCTAGGATTTTGAATCACCTGATTCCGACTCTCGAGCGAAAAGAAAAACGAAAAACAAGATCAGGACAGAAATCGCGATTGAAATAATCGCGGATAAATATTTCGAAAAAGAAAACGGACGAACTGACTAACGAATGAATGTTCGCTGTCTGCGGCTAACGGGCGAACAATGTTCGTTAAAACGAACGTACGGACGAACGTCCGCTAAATAACTAAACCGAAAAAACCTATCAAACAGAAAAACGGATCTAGGGTTTTACGAAAAAGAACCGATCAGTTTTTTTAAAAAAACCGGCCACTACCTCGAAAACGATGAACTCCGGCGGCTACTCCGGCGGCGGAGGGCGGCGGGCGGCGGGTCCGGCGGCGGCGTGCGGCGGGTCCGGCGGCGGCGGGCGGCTCGGTGCCGGGCGCGGCAGCGGCTGGCGGCGGCGCGGCGCTAGGGCGGCGGCTAGGGTTGTCGAGGCGGGGCGGGCTGGCTGTCGGCCTGCTGGACCTCGGCTTATAAAGGCCCCCCGGCTAGGGCAGTCCTAGTCGGGTACGGCCCAAAGGCGGTCCCCCCCCCCTTTTTAAACGAGTCCTGACGTAGTAAAACGGGCGAAAAATACTAAACGGAGTCCAAAAATTCCGAAATAAATTTTCACCGTCCTCTAATAATATTTAGGACAAAGTGAACATTTTTCCCGGACCTAAATGCAATTTTGAAGAACAAGTATTTTTCCTATGCAAAAAAATCACAAATAAATCCGAAAAAATACCAAAAGTAATTTTAATATTTTTCCTCCAATATTTCTGTTATTTTGGAGAAGTCATATTATCTCCGCTCATATATTTTATTTAGAAATATTTTTAGGAGAGAAAAATAATTAAAACCAACACTATCCTCGTACCGGTATTCGAGTAAACTCAAATACAAAACGGTAGACTTCCCAACTCTCTCCGTAGGTCCTTGAGTTGCTTAGAATTTTCAAGGATCGCCACGCACAAAATGCAAAGAAATATGCAATGCAGTATGATCTATGTATAACATTCCAAATTGAAAATTTGGGATGTTACAGAAAGATACCTGAAGTTGAAATTTCCACCATCTTGCCAGTTACACTTTTAAAGGTGGAATACCAAAGAAACTAATGGATCCAGGAGTACCCACTACACCTTGCTCCATTAAAAGAAACTATGTTAAAACTGCTTTGTGTGATCTTGGGGCCGGTGTTAGTGTTATGCCTCTCTCTTTATATCGTAGACTTGATTTGAATAAGTTGACACCTACTGAAATATCTTTGCAAATGGCCGATAAATCAACTGCTATACCTCTCGGTATTTGTGAGGACGTGCCTATTGTGGTTGCGAATGTTACTATTTTAATGGACTTTGTTATCCTTGATATTCCCGAGGACGATAGTATGTCTAGTATCCTTGGTAGACCCTTTTTGAATACTGCAGGGGCTGTTATTGATTGCAACAAAGGCAATGTCACTTTTCATGTCAATGGTAATGAGCATACGGTACACTTTCCGAGGAAACAACCTCAGGTCCACATTATCAATTCTATTGGAAAATTTCAACGATTACTATTGGAGGTCTTGAGTTTCTTCTTCCTACTATCAAGAAGAAATATGATATTCTTATTGTTGTGGACATGCATATCACCATTGAGGTAACCTAGTGTTATCCAAAAATTCTCCGGTTTCATGTTATTCAGAAAGAGTTTGTTAACAAGACTTGATCAACCTTGTTAATGGATTCCTTTTGAAGGCCATGAGATGGGAATCTAGAAAGCACAACCTTCTGTACCCTCCTTTTACTTTCACTTAATTAGATTAAATAAAGAAAACTAGTATTTTCTGTCTGTTTTCAGAGTTATCCGTGCAATAAAAAAATACCCCGAAAATAAAAGTTCCCCAAATGCCCCGAAAATGATATATGATTTTTTTCCAGAATATTTAAGAATATTTGGCACTGAGAACATAGCAGGGGGAGCCAGCACCTGGCCACGAAGGTACAGGGAGCGCCCACCCCTCCTGGGTGCCCCCCTGCCTTGTGGGCCCCACGTGCCCCCCTCCACATAGTCCAGCACCCACACACTCCTCTTTCATCCCAAAAAATCACCAACCAGCTCAAGCACGAGTTCTAGCTCATCTTGCTGCCATTTTCAATCTCCTTGCTCAAAGCTAAATTCACAAAACTGTTTGGGGAGATTGTTCTTCGGTTTGTGACTCCTCCAATGGTCCAATTAGTTTTTGTTATAGTGCTTTATTTATTGCAATTTTTTGCTGCTTAGGTGACCCTGTTCTTGAGCTTGCATGTCAAGTTTATGTGGTTCCAAGTAGTTCTCATGCATGATATAGTCTCTAGGCACTTGTGGGAGTAGGTGCTATCAACCTTCTTGAGTTTGGTTCAATTTTATTTTGAGTCACTAAAATTTCAGAAATTTTCAGAGGAAGAAAATGATGAGGAGATTGTTAAGAGGCTCCTCTAGTCAAAGATCAAAGGAATAGCAGAAGGAAGAGAATAAGAAGCCCAAATACAATCTTCCTCGCACTGCGGATGTTCGGCCGTGTGAATGGCCTTGCAATGAGTTCTTGGAAGCCGTCGGGATTTATAAAGACTTTTATTATTTGGCGGAGAATGCAGGCCTCACCGACTTCCTCCACGACCAGCGTGAATAGTATCTCTTGCTCACTAATATTTTCACACGAAATTTTCATTTTCATGCTAAGAAATCACCACCTTCAGTGGAGTTTCATTTATATGATGAGGTTAAGGAGATGTCGTTCTATGAATTTTGTCAAGTATGTAAGATACCCTTTGCCGGTAGTCTTGAGGAACCACATCATAAGGATGTTCAGGGGTTTATCGACATGATATTTGTAGGGGAAATGAGGCAAGTTTCAGGGGCAAGAGTTACTAGTATACATTTTCCTATTCTACGCTACTTTGCTATATTTGCTAGTAGATGTTTAATTGGTCGCGGGAACAGTGGGAATCTTAGTGCCCTTGATATTTTTATTTTACGACATGCTTTGTTTCAAGACACGACTTTTAGCTTGGGTGCTGTTGTTGCTAAACGATTAAGTCTGAACCGTACAGAGGGTCCCATCTTTGGAGGCATCTTTGCTTCACGCCTAGCTGGACACTTTAGAATACCTATTAGGCATCATGAGAAGGAAGAAAAGTTGCTGGCCTCGGCTTTTCTAAACTATAAGAGTATGATAGCACATGATTTTATTGTTAAAGATAAGAGAAAGTTGCTTAAGTATAGATTGATGTTTGATGAAAAATATTATGAGATTATTACCTTGCCTGCACCATCTCTGTTTGATCTACTTTCAGGCACGTACCTCGTTTTTCCGGATGTCTTTTATGCGTATTGGAGCCAAGCACAAGCTTTAGAGCCGGAGCCGGAACCACCACTTGACCCTTATCAGCAGTCGGTTTATCGGTGGGATCCGGATGAGATTGCCAACCAGTGGCACCCAGAGGATGCTCCTCCATGCACCAGAGAGAGTAGCTTTGATCCGTGGCAATAAGACCAACTTAGGCCAAAAGCCTAAGCTTGGGGGAGTATGTATTTCTCACCGACATTACATTCATGTTCACACACTTATTCTAGTAGTCGATGCTCATACTTTTTCATTGTACTATCCATGCTAGTTTCATTTCTTTTCTTAGTCTTTTTCTTGTGTGTTAGGAAAACCTTAAGAAAAACAAAAAATTAGTTGTAGCTTTTTAGCTAGTTTACTTTCCATGCCTGTAGTAGTAAAAATTAAAAGAAAACCCAAAAAGATTTCTCATTCTTCTTTTGCTTGTTGGGAGCTTTCCCGTGTAAATAGTTTATTTTATTTTCTTTGGGGGTCAAGAGGAGAAGACCATGATGAAAATACTTAGTGGCTCTCATATTCATTATTGTTGATTTAACAATGAGCCATATTACCTTGTCTTATCCTTTGTATTAAATGCTTGCAGATTCCAGCTTAGTCCAATGCACGTGCACTATTATTATTATCCACACCGTTCGGTCGTGCGAGTGAAAGGCAATAATGACGATATATAATGAATTGATTGAGATGAGAAAAGATGGTATGAACTCGACCTCTCTTGTTTTTTTAAATATGATAGTTCATCGTTCCTGATTCAGTCTATTATGAATGAAACATACTTGCAATGACAATTAGAGATCATAGCTGCCTATGCCATGCTTAATTAGCTAGGAGTTTATAATGGTGTATCTTGCGTGCCAACATGATATTAATATGGTTGTGATGTGGTATGATAGGGTGGTATCCTCCTTTGAACGATTCAAGTTGTTTGACTTGGCACATGTTCACGCATGTAGTTGAAACAAAATCAACATAGCCTCCATGATATTATGTTCTTGGTGATTTATATCCTACTCATGCTTGCATTCATTGTTGATTAATCTTAATGGATGTTCATGACTGTTGTCGCTCTCTAACTGGTCGCTTCCCAGTCCCTTTCTAGCCTTCACTTGTACTAGCGAGAATACTACTTGTGCATCCACTTCCATAAACCCCAATGTTATTCCACATGAGTCCACCATACCTTCCTATATGCGGTATCTACCTGCCGTTCCAAGTAAATTTTTATGTGCCAAACTCTAAACCTTCAAATGAAATTCTGTTTTGTATGCTCGAACAACTCATGTATCAACTAGGGTTGTCTATATCTTCCATGCTAGGTGGGTTATTCTCATGATGAGTGGACTGCGCTCATCATTCATGAGAAAATGGCTAGTAACAGGGATGCCCAGTCCCATGCTCAAATCATAATAATTAAACAAAACTACCCCAGGGCTATTGCTAGTTTAGACGGTACCGTTGTTTCGGGTCAGCCCTGGAATGTGCTTGTTGGTGGTTGGGGGAGTATAAACTTTACCATTCTGTTTGGGAACCGCCTATAATGTGTGTAGCATGGAAGATATCGAGATCTCTTGGTTGTTATGTTGACAATCAAAGTATACTGCTCAAAATATTATTCATCTCTATTTCAAAATCGATCTCTGGCACCTCTACAAATCCCTGCTTCCCTCTATGAAGGGCCTATCTATTTACTTTTATGTTGAGTCATCATCCTCTTATTAAAGAGCACCAGTTGGAGAGCACCGCTGTCATTTGCATGTATTGCTATTAATTTACATTGAGTATGATTGTGACTGGATCTCTTTTACCATGAATTGAAATGTCTAGTCAGTCCTTGATCTTCTAAGGTGATCTGCACTTATGTTTTGCGGTCTCAGAAAGGGCTAGCGAGATACCATCTTGTTATATCATATTATGATTGTTTTGAGAAAGTGTTGTCATCCGAGGTTTATTATTATTACTTGCTAGTTGATTATGTCATTGATATGAGTAGACATGAGACCTGAAAGTTATTGTGAATGTGGTTAGTTCATAATCTTTGCTGAAAACTTGAATCTTGGCCTTACATATTTGCAACAACAAGAGCAAACAGAGTTTGTCAATATCACTTTCAATTTATCAACTGAATTGCTTGAGGACAAGCAAAGGTTTAAGCTTGGGGGAGTTGATACGTCTCCAACGTATCTACTTTTCCAAACACTTTTGTCGTTGTTTTGGACTCTAACTTGCATGATTTGAATGGAACTAACCCGGACTGACGCTGTTTTCAGCAGAACTGCCAGGGTGTTATTTTTGTGCAGAAATAAAAGTTGTCGGAATGACCTGAAAATCAACGGAGATTTATTTTGGAATATATAAAAAATATATGCGGAAAGAACCAGACGAGGGGGCCCACACCCTCCGACGAGGGTGAGGGGAGCCCCCTGCCTCGTGAGCCCCCTGATGCTCCACCGACATCACCGATGACTCCATATATTCACATTCGGGGAGAAACAACCAGAGAGAAGGAATTATCACATTTTACGATACGGAGCCGCCGCCAAGCCCTAATCTCTCTCGGGAGGGCTGAACTGGAGTCCATTCGTGGCTCCGGAGAGTGGAGATCGTCACCGTCGTCATCATCAACCTTCCTCCATCACCAATTCCATGATGCTCACCGCCGTGCCTGAGTAATCCCATCGTAGGCTTGCTGGACGGTGATGGGTTGGATGAGATTTACCATGTAATTGAGTTAGTTTTGTTAGGGTTTGATCCCTAGTATCCACTATGTTCTAAGATTGATGTTGTTATGACTTTGCTATGCTTAATGCTTGTCACTAGGGCCCAAGTGCCATGATTTCAGATCTGAACCTATTATGTTTTCATCAACATATGTGTGTTCTTGATCCTATCTTGCAAGTCAATAGTCACCTACTATGTGTTATGATCCGGCAACCCCGAAGTGACAATAATCGGGACCACTCCCGGTGATGACCGTAGTTTGAGGAGTTCATGTATTCACTATGTGTTAATGCTTTGGTCCGGTACTCTATTAAAAGGAGGCCTTAATATCCCTTAGTTTCCAATAGGACCCTGCTACCACGGGAGGGTAGGACAAAAGATGGCATGCAAGTTCTTTCCCATAAGCACGTATGACTATATTCGGAATACATGCCTACATTACATTGATGAACTGGAGCTAGTTCTGTGTCACCCAATGTTATAACTATGACATGAGGAATCGCATATGACATAATTATCCATCACTGATCCAATGCCTACGAGCTTTTCACATATTGCTTGTTGCTTATTTTACTTTACCGCTGCTGCTGTTATAATCACTACAAAACTACTATCGCTACTTTTGCCACTATTACCGTTACTTCCATATTATTTTGCTACTAAATTACCTTGCTGCAGACACTAAGTCTTCCAGGTGTGGTTGAACTGACAACTCAACTGCTAATACTTGAGAGTATTTTTTGGCTCCCCTTGTGTCGAATCAATAAGTTTGGGTTAAATACTCTACCCTCGAAAACTATTGCGATCCCCTACACTTTTGGGTTATCAAGGACCACGGCGCCACTGCGTCCTCCACGACCCCGGGGGCGGCCTCGCCCTCATCCCGTAACACAGCCATGAGCGTTGGATTCCACCCCCACGTCTTCAACTTGGGGTGGAAGATGTTGTCGAGAAGAAGCTCTCGTCTCCGCCGCTGGAATGCTAGCACGTCCCCTCCCCCTCACCATCTGAAAGGGAAGAAGGAGGCGAGTGAGGAGGAGAAGGTGTGTGTGAGTTAAACCCTCGCCCGCCTCCCCTCTTTTATAAGTAGGTCGTGCTGGGGGCTGACTACTCACCGTTGAGATCGCGGCCCCACTCCACCAATCCGGTTCCTCTACATTGCTAACGGCGCGCAGAATCAAGACCACTCAACTGCATCAATCCATGGCGCCTGGCTTTCCGCTGAGGCACTCCTTCCCGCGTCCGGCATTTGCGCCACCAACCATGCGCAATGCATGTGGAGTGCATGGAAAAATGGCAGGGCGGCATGGTGGAAAGGGGGCAGTTACCATCCCGTGAGCGTCGGATACGGGCAACCAGCAAGTTGTGGCACATAAATCTCCCCATGATGGCTCATACGACGAACGGGAAGAACGGACACTGCCCTCATTTAGTCACAGGTTAATGAACAAGGAAGAAAATATCGGAAACAAGCCAGTGCCAAGACCGCTGCATGTGTACCTGTTCGAGCCTACCCTGACGACGCCTGACAGCTCATTCCAGCCGTGCTCGGGGACTTCTGTTGGCGCAAAAAAACCTTCATGTATGTTGCCCAGACTGTACACATGCACGGAGGTAAGGATTGCAGCGACCATGACAATGCTAAGCAGAAAAAGTTAGCCCTTCGAGAAATCAAAGGGCAGATCAAGAAGACAAGGTCAAGATACCTCACTAAGGAAAAACCTCCCTTGTCGGGCAGGCGGGCCCAGTGAGGGCGAGGTACCCCGAAGACAAGTTCCAAGGCCATCCTGACAAGCATGCCGGAAAAGAGGAGAATAGACTTACCACACCAAGGCTCCACCGCTCCACCTCACAAAAACTCAAGTCACCAATCGGTGCGGTGTCAAGCCCTCAAGTAACTAAGTGGCCATAATTTGGTATGTGGCAGCCACTTCCAAGGGAAATAACCTACAGATGACACCCCTTCAGCAATGTGTCATGCAAGCAGGCGATAAGGTGGCAGATAGGCCCGGTAAGGTTTGCCGGGCTACGTCCCGATGTGACACTAAGCGGCACATTTAATGCGCCTTGTCCTGTGTGCAGAGTTAGGTATGATAGCACTTTATGCTATCTAATCAGTACACAATGACTGATAACCCCTTGATCTATAAAAGGAGGACCGTCGCGACCATAGAAAGGATTCGAACCATCGTACACTCATACGCGCGTAGTTGCTCCCGTCCTTAGGCGACCTTGCCACGCAAGAGCACTATGTCCCCTCTATGGTCCACCCCATCGATCCACCAAAGCAGGTGTAGGGTTTTATGCCTCACGGCGGCCCAAACTTGGGTAAAAGCTGCCCGTGTCATCGTTGTTGCGCTGCCCCGCGCCCTGTGCTATTTGTGCAACGTGCTCTCCCCCTTACCAAACCAAAAGGGTCTGATGGCCCCATAGGTGGCCGTGTTTTACTATGAAAGTTTGCAAGATCATAAAGAGCACGTAAATAAAAACTACGGGCTGGTGAGATAAAGAAACAACTAAGTTAGTTTTAGTCGAGAGCTTTTTGTCACAAGTAATTTATTTGTCCCTAGGCAATTGATAACTAGACTGGTAATTGTTATTGCAATTTTATATGAGGGAGAGGCATAAGCTAACATACTTTCTCTACTTAGATCATATACACTTATGATTGGAACTCTAGCAAGCATCCGCGACTACTAAAGACCATTAAGGTAAAACCCAACCATAGCAATATAAGATATCAAGTCCTCTTTATTCCCATATGCAAACAACCTACTTACTCGGGTCTGTGCTTCTGTCACTCACGCCACCCACCATAAGAAAATTATGAACATATTGCAAACCCTACAACGGGGAACCCTCACGCTTGCGCGACACGGGGAGCACCATAGGACATCACCAAAATAAAACATGCAACTCAAACCAAGCACGATCATCAATTAGCCCATAGGACAAAATGGATCTACTCAAACATCATAGGATAGACATACATCATTGGGAAATAATATATAGCGTTAAGCACCATGTTTAAGTAGAGATTACAACAGGTAGAAGAGGTGTTACACCACTGCATAGAGAGGGAGAGAGTTGGTGATGACGGTAGCGAAGTTGTTGGTGTAGATCATCGTCACGATGATGGCCCCGGCGGCATTCCGGCGCCACTGGGAGAGAGGGGGAAAGAGCCCCCCTCATTCTTATTCCTCCTTTACCCCCCCCCCCTAGATGGGTGGAGGGTTTCCCCTCTGGTCCATGGACTCAATGGCGGCGGAGGGGCGAGAGCCCCTCCGAGATTGGATATGTCTCTCTGTCTCTCTTCTGTTTCGCGACCCCTATTTATGGCCTTTCACCATTTCTTAAATTCCTGGATAGCCGTAACTCCGTTCGTAACTCCGGTTGGGCTGAAATTTTAACACGATTTTTATTCGGATATTAGCTTCCATGCGTCCAAAGGACACCTCCAACTGACCTTCAGGGTGGCCACAAGCCTCGCAGGCACACATTGGGTAGGGGGCGTGCCCCTAGGGCTTGTGTTCCCCTCCAGCACCGCCTTGCGTTGATTCCACTTCCCAAAATTCACATATATTCCAAAAAAATCTCCGTAAGTTTTTATCGCGTTTGGACTCCGTTTGGTATGGATTTTCTGCGAAACAAAAAACATGCAACAAACAGGAACTATCACTGGCACTGCATCAATATATTAGTCCAAGAAAATCATATAAATTGTGGCCTAAAGGATGTAAAAGTTGTAGAATATTGGCATGGAACAATCAAAAATTATGGATACGATGAAGACGTATCAATAAGGCGATTATCACAAACATTTAGTTTCTCGCACCGTTGGCGATATTGTGTGACATCACACACGCTTTGAAAACGGCAACTGTGCTTGGTCGCACACGTTTCCTATTGGTGCACTAGGACTTGGGTACCCAGTGCCCCTAACTTATGAAAATGTAGTAGTAGCAGAACCCATCAATGTAAGTATAGTCAAATCCATACCAAGACGAAGAAGCCAATCTCCGTGAGATCAAGGAGCACATCAAGAAGACAAAACCAGCATTCAAGACCTAGACTCCAACAGAAGCAACCTATGCTGGCTAAGAAACACCGGAAAGGTCGATGCAACGGCCCAGAACGGGCCCGAACCATGCCAGTCCCGTCCCTGGTGCCTACCGGGGGCCAAGGCGTACACATCTTTAGGAACACCCGACAAGCCATCCCCCGGTAGGCATAAGCCAATCCACCATCGCTCCACCGCATCGCAATGTCAGTCACTTGTTGATGCGGTGTTGTCGGGGTACACAAATAGGGGTAGGTGTTTCCCTGACTTGTGCACGAATTAAGAACCTCAAACCTGGCAGCCAAGGCTAAATGAAGGAATGGCTACACCAACATACAGATCAAGAAGACCAAGTCAACGTACGAGACAACAGAGCACGCTTTGGGAAGGCCTCCCTTGCCAGGTAGGAAGGCCTGTCCAGGTCGAGACTACCCCAAGGACAAGTCCAAGATTGCCACGGCAAGCCGGGCAAGAGTTCCCGCCAAGGCAGCTCCGCTCCACCGCTTCATCGCATCACAATGCAAGTCACCTATCAATGTGGTGTTGAGCCTCCAGATGATTAAGTGGCCTCCACTAAGCATGTGGTAGCCCGTTGGAAGACATATTACACCCATTTGATACCTGTCCAAAGCCGTGTCAAGAAGATAAGAAGAAGATGATTAAGCGGCGCGGCAGGCTTTCTGGGCTTGACCCTCAGCACGACACCTATCAGTGCATTTAATGCACTTTGTCCTAACTGCCAGAGTTAGGTATGATAGCACTGTTAGCTATGTAATCACTGGATTAAGACTGTTTTGCCACTGTGGTTACCCCTTAGCTATAAAAGGAGGTCCAAGGCAACCTAGAGAGGGATTCAAATCCTTGCACAATTGTACACGCGTAGCTGCTCTCCCCGAGGTCATCTTGCTGGGCTTGAGCGCCATGTGTTGTTGCATTGCCCACATCCAATCCACTAAAAGTAGGAGTAGACTTTTATGCCTCATGGCGGCCCAACCTCGGTGAAATTTACTAGTGTCATCGCCGTCGCGCTGCCTCATGGCCTCCGCTCTTTGTGGAATGTGATCTCCCCCATTGCCGAACCACAAAGGGGCTCATGGCCCCATAGGTGATCGTGTTCTCCCACGACATCTTTGGCATGCCAGGTAGGGGGGCTCGATAGCGCGAACCTGAGGTTGTGAACAACGCGTCGATCTTCATCATCATTCTCTTCGTTAATGGCTTCGAAGAAAGAGAACAATGCTACTTCCTAGCGTGGTCCCATCCGAACTCTATCGCTCGTCTCCGCCGCAGCAGCGGCGGCGGCGAGGGTGGGAATGAAGGCGTTGTGGATGCTATGGCTAGAACGGATGACATGACGCCATGCTACCCATGGCCAGAAGGAGGAGCATGGCGTGCAGCAGCATAGCCCTCCTCGCATCCCCTGTTGAGCGCGTTCGACCCCAAAGGATACCGCTTGTGCGAGCGGACGAGAAATCAGTAAGCAATTGGCCTCCTCTTTCCTTCTCACTAGCCAATGATTGGTTCAAGCAGTGGTGATGCTGCCAACATCGATAAGCTCACGTGGAGCTCAGTACTGTATTTATCCCACTGAGGATATATCCTGAGTTGAGCGTTGGTGCGTATCTGTTGGTTGGCACCCCGGCAAGCGAACCCAGGCGATGCTTGATGCGCCAACATGTCCTTCACGCTAGCCGTTGAGAGATCATTGGAAGTAAAGGTAAAGGAGGGAGGAGCCAATTCTTTTCCTTTTCCGTTGTATATTATTAAATGCAAATATTTATGTTAACCACTCCAGCTCGTGCTGGGGGCTGGTGCGTAACTAATGGATTGCCTAGTCCATCCCTTGTGCTCCTTCCCGTTTACCATCTTTGTAGAGCAGAAATGGGTATGTGAGCGTGGTCTCCCCAGGAGACGCGAAGAGGAGGGGAGACCATGGGTGGAAGAGAAGATGTTGTGTGTAATCAAATAACACTTCGTCAGGAGGGGATCATAGATAAAAGCTAAGTTGGTGTGCTTGTTAACTTTCCTTTAGAGCTTGCATGTGCCTATCCCTCGGACAACAAAGGTTTTGTATGGCAATTCCTTTGTACGATGGTACCTTAGGTATTTGTCTGCACCCTTGCTTTGTTTTGAGCCTGCTCAACAAAGTAGGTGTCTGCATCATGGACTATTAAGAAAAAAACCGACCGGCGGCATGTCCTTGCCAGCTGAATGCTAAGGACCCGTTCCTCAAAGCAATCGTGACAGTATGATTTTCGTGGGCAACCAAAGTGCGTAAGGAAACTAACCATCTGAATCCGATGGATAAACATAAGTGGGACAGCGTGCGCTAGCATATAAACATCAGTTCGACAAGCATTAAAGCATGAATAGTACGGAACCTAAAAATGAGATACATATTGTGTCTTATTATAGGGCACCACGGTAACAAGAATGACTCAGGGCTGGGCTTGATAAACTCCGAGAATTCTTGGAACTGAGAGAACCTTGTCGGCAAGGGGACCGGCATTTGCTGTGGCAGCAAAGATGTCAGCACCTCGTGGCAACTTCTCGAAGCCATCGACAAGGTTGAGGTCTTGTAATGCCTCAGATGTAACACTTTCCCAATATGGCAATATATAAACTTTGGCTTCATCAATTCCGTTCTGGGCTCTTCTTCATTTTGGGTTTTCTTCATTTTGTCATGTGCGTGTGTGCATTTCATCCATGTCATGTTGTCATGTGCATTGCATTGCATTTGTGTTGTCACTTGCATCCGGTCCCACTCGTCTCTTCACGTTGTCCGTTTCGAATTCCGACGCTCTCACGCGTGCCCGTGGCATCCCCGAGTCCTTCTTTCGTGTGTGGCCATGTAACGTTTCTGGAATGGCGTGAGACTTGTCGTGTGATGTTGTTTTGGTACGTGTAGGCCGCCTGTCAAGTTTCGTCGCGTTTGGAGTTCGTTTGGTACTCCATTGGTTAACCTAGTGGGCTAAAAGAACCTCTTCTTTGAGGCCCAAGACCCCCTCCACAACATCCCACAAAGCCATCACAACCACTCCCATCATCTCGGTCGTCGAATTGTGATCGCGTGGCCGAAAACCGCTCCTCATTTAGAGTTTCCTAGCTCCCAGAATCTATAAAATAGTCCACATCCCCGAAATCCCGGTGCAACCCTAATTTTTCTCCCGCTCCGCGCGCTGGACACGTCCGCGCAGCCGCCGGACATGTCCGTCCCGCGACCACATCACTCCAACCAATCGGAGGCCGCCACGTCATCCCTCCGCCACGTGGCGACCTCTCATTGGCCGCGCCACATCACCCCATCTCCACCGCCGCCACCTCACCCGCCGGCTGCCGGAGCCTCGCCGGACCACCGCCGGACTTCTGCCGGACCTCGCCGCCGCCTCGCCGGAGCATCCCCGCCGCGCCGCCGCCTCCTTCAAAGAACGCCGCCGCCTCCTTCGAAGCACGCCGCCGCCTCCTTCGAAGCACGACGCCGCCTCCTTCGAAGCACGCCGCCGCCTCCTTCGAAGCACGCCGCCACCTCCTTCGAAGCACGCCACCGCCTCCTTCGAAGCACGCCGCCGCCTCCTTCGAAGCTCCGCCGCCGCCGCCCTTCTTCAATGCGCGCCGCCAGCGCCTCTGACCGCCGCCGCCGTGAGCCCTCCAACCGCCGCGCCGCCCGTCTCTAGCCGCCTCCGGCCATCTCCTCGCCGCTCCGGTCTTCTTCTTCCCCAACTCCGGCAACTTCTCCAGTGAACCTCCGGATCGGGATGAGATCCACCCGTCCCCGATCCAAACACCCGGATCCCTCCGTCCTGGGTTCATCCCGTCCCGCGTTGACTTTTCGCGGAGGTGATTTTCCACTAAGTCCCAAATCTGCAACGTTTTGTTGCCTCCTTTGCATGCCCGTAACTTTGTGCTCGTAGGTCCGTTTTTTGCATATGATATATCAGAATGATCGTGGTGATGTGCTCTACATTTTGTTCCATTGTGGCATGCTTGTTTAAGATCATCTAGATGTCTTAATCTTTGTGACAAGAGTGCTACCTGATATAAACTGCTGTAACTTGTTATTTTCAAGCCATGTTTGAGATGTGATACCTTGGTGCATGCTTATCCAAATGAAGCAAATGATATGTCAAAATGATAATCATGAGATGCTTTACATGTTTATTACTATAGCTTCCTTGTTAGGGTTCATATTGCCATGTTTATCTCTGTTGCAAAAGTGGATGTGGCTGTTAAGTTTTGTAACATGTTATGAGATGCTGATTTAAAGTGCTCGTTGCTATGTATGTGGTTGTCCCCTTGTCACATGCCAATATGTTTTAGAATGTCCTTCATGTGGTCTTTGCTGTGGTGCAAACCATTATCCATGATATGCCATGAGGTGACTTAAACATGCTTGTAAACATGCCATGCCAACATAACTATTTAATACTTAGTGAAATTTCTAATAAGTCTGGAATCTGTCATATCCTGATGTTGTGTTTGCTTGATGCCCTAGGAAAATCCATGCTAGTTTCGCGGTGGCCATTGATCATTCCTTGTTGTACATGTTGTTGTCTATCCTTCCATGCCCTCACTTGCTCATATGGGATGATGTAGCATATTTATTTCTTGCTCCCAAGTTGCTATAAAATATTACTGTCAGGTTTTTAGCGTCATGATCAAAATGTTGTAGCTTGTTGCTATTGATCCATGCCTCCTATGGAGTTGCTCCAATTGAGTTGTTTGCTGTAGGATATGTCTACTTCATGCCCATGCTTCTTGTCACCATGTTTGAGTGCTGTAGAGTATATATTTCTTGCTCCAAAGTTGCTATGTGGCTGTTAATTTCAGCTTTGCTTTGTATCTTGTTTCGTGTGTATGCGTTGAACCATTGCTCTGTTTTGAGTGTGCCCTACATGAAACTTGTGTGATTTTGCATGTAGAATCATAATATCATCTTGTTTACATGTTTGGAGTATGTCTGCTTGATGTTTGAGTGCATCTTGCACCGTTGCCATCTTAAACTTGTTTTGCTCATATCTTCTAGACCGTAGCTCCGTTTTAAACAAACTTTCTATGAAACTTGACTAGAATTTTGTGTAGATCATCATGGTGTATGCTAAATTGCTGTTTAACAACTTTAACTTAAGGTTTGTTCAGATCTGGACCATTTTCAACATATGCATATCAGGACTTATCAGATTCGCTATATGTGAATTCCGGCCTCATTTAATCTTGTTGTCTTGTGTTGTTTCTCTATGCTTCCTACCTTGCCATGTATTGCATCATATATAGACTTGTCATGAATCATACGTGTATAATGTTGTTTGTGCATTGCACCTTGTTTGATTTCGTGCCTTGTGTGTTCTTGTGTGAGTAGATCCGGAAGCCGAGACCGAGAACGAGAACGAGGTTACTACCGAGGTTGAGTACGAGGAGCCCTCTTACGATCCCACCGACGACTCGACATGCAAGATGACCTGACCCAGATATCATTACTATCTTTGCCTATTGCTAGAAGTCTCGCTCTTTAGCTTATTGCCTCGATGTCCATGTTTGTTTGTCAGCCTCCGACTGTAACCATGAATCTGTCTAACCACCCAACCTAGCAAAACCTTTGTTTGGCTACGTAGGCTTCGCTCAGCCCTCTTATAGCATTGCTAGTTGCAGGAGAAGATTTGAAGATTCTTGCTTCATGTTCAAACTTTTGTTGGGATATCACACTATATAAACTCTTAAACTAAATCATCTATATACTTGGCAATGGGTGGAAGGCTAAGCCTCTTGCTTGGTGATTTGTTCCACTCATGCCACCCTAGGAACCGTATAAACCGGTGTTATGTTCCTTGATTATGTGTTCCTAACACGGTTGGGGTTATGGGACCCCCTCGATAACCCGCTTAGCGCTAAAACTCTTCCAGCGAGGCCCGACATTGGTACTCCATTCGCCTAACAACTGAAAACTTGCCGAGGGAGTAATTAACCCGAGGATTAATTAATCAACCCCCTGGGCCAGTGCTCGACTTGAGTGTTGGTCCAAACTAGAGTCGTGTGCGGTACCCCCCTTGGCAACTTGGGTTTTGGTCACTGTACGCTGTGCTCATCCGGTCGTGGCCTGATACTAGATACGCGCGGCTACTTTCAGGGTGTCGGCACGCCGGGAGGTCTTGCTGGATTAGTTTTACCTATGTCGGAATATCTTGAGCATGGGTTTCCGAGAATACTCGGGCCTTCCCACCTTCGAGTTGCCACTCCGCGGATCGTGAGCTTGTAATGGGCTAAGTTGGGACACCCCTGCAGGGTTTTGAACTTTCGAAAGCCGTGCCCGCGGTTATGTGGCAGATGGGAATTTGTTAATATCCGGTTGTAGAAAACTTGACACCATGTTCAGAACACACTACCAACGTGAGTAACCGTGACGGTCATTTTCCGAAAGGGGTTCGAGAAGTGAACACGGTGGGGTTATGTTTGACGTGCTTAGATAGGATCACTTCATGATCACTTTGATGCTCGTGGCACTTCTCTTCTCGCTCTAAACACGTAAGCTAGTGCTAGTGCAGCTGCAACCTTTATTCTTTTCTTCAGCCTTGTTCCACACCCAAGGCTTAGATAGGTTTGCTACCCGGGAACGGGATTGCCGAGTCCTCCGTGGCTCACAGATTCTACACAACACCAGATGCAGGTACTATGGTGAAGTACTCAGGTGACGGTACTGAGCTGTACTGGGAGTTCGATGAAGAACGTAGTCGATACTATGTGCACTATCCCGATGATCAGTAGTGGTTTCTACTAGGGGCGATTCGGACCTGTGGCTTTATGTATTTGGTATCTTTCATTTGGATCTTCGTTCGTAGTCGGGTTGTGATGTTATTTGGATGGTGAATTGCTTATGTAATGTATTGTGTGACGTGGCGAGTGTAAGCCAACTATCCTTTTGCAATTTCATCCCTATTTTTTACATGAGTCGTGCAAAGATACCAAACTTGAGATCATTACAGAATGGGCTTATACCTTTAAGTCGTGCCTCGACACGTAGGAGGTATAGTCCCATCCTGGGCATTACAAGTTGGTATTCAGAGCCTTCTCCGACCTAGAAGCCCCCACTGATTGATCGAATCGTTGACGGTTGAGTCTAGGCACACACTTGAAAATGTTATATATATATATATATATATATATATATATATATATATATATATATATATATATATATATATATATATATATATATATATAAGTAGGATTTCTTTTGCTCCTCATCTCTTTTCACTCTGGTGAGGACTCGTAACGATTACTCTTGTCTCTTCTACTCTCAAAAATTTACCAAATTTTTTTTAGGATCACGCGGGTATTGTTTGGATTGTTTCGATGTCTTTGTGACAAGAACATTGTTCTCCATGCCTCCTGTCATTTAGGGGTTGTGGCAGTGTCTCGGGGAGATGAGCTCCGAGGTGTTGTCGTCACAAATATATCGCAGCAGTTCTGGAATACTTAAGACGGCCGACATCGAAAACTCTCCTATGTGGTTAGTGGCAAGATAACCCCGACATCACCCAGTACTGGGGAGGTAGTTCGGGAGTATTGCCATAGCTTGTATAGTAGATGCATTTCGAAGGTCCGAGGTAAACAATTTCTGGAAATAACTGGTTATGTGTTGAAGGATGGATACAGCTGGATGTAGGATTAGAGTTGAGTGCGCGATGCTTCCCCTGTATCCCAAACACCTCATTGCATAACTGGAAACTTTCGGAAATTAATAGGTGGGTTCATCTAGTAGTTCGTAGGCATTGTTCCAACGAATGCATGATATGGAGTTCGGGGTTCTACATTGAGTGAAGTAGTTTTATGGGCATTGTTCCGATCGAGAGTTGCATCTTAAAGGGTCCTTGGCTATGCTAATCCGGGGATTGCAAAACCCTTTTGTAACACATTCCATAAGCTTTCAGCACGAATATGTCGAACGAAGCTTCTATCTTGTATTTGTTCTATCTGCTCCTTGTTGTTTTTTCTTTACCTTTTGTTCTCCCAAGTGGCTTCTCGTGAAGATTGTTCTTACTATTAAAGTGTGGATTACATTCGTTCATCTTGTTCGAATGTTCTTGTGAAGACTATGTTACAATTTCTAGCCGTTGATTCAGCTTATATATTTCTCTCAATCAATGGCTAATAGTTGTCATCTCATTCAGGATGGCTCCTAAAAGGGTTCCCAATGCTAACCCAGAGGGTGAAGAGGTTCCTGATCGTCCTGCTTCCCCTCCTCCTCCGTTTGAGGCCTGGAGAGCAATTATGCAAGCGATGAACCAGAACACCCAGATGTTGTTGCAAATGATGCAGAACATTCAAGCAAATCAAGCAGATCAGGGTGCTCATGGGAACAAAGGCCAAGGCAATTTATTCAACCAACCTCACTTTGCTACACTCAACCAGTTCCTGGCAAACCAACCGAAGGCATTTAGTACTGTGTGGACCCTCTAGATGCTGAAGACTGGATAACAGATATCAAGAAGCATTTCGAGTGCACTAACGTCAGGCCCGAGGACTATGTGAAGTTTTCCGCCTTCCAACTCAAGGACCAAGCCGCTGATTGGTGGCAGAAGTACAAAGACTCCAGAGAAGGGCGTGAAATCTCGTGGGCTGACTTCTGCAAGGACTTTCGCTCCCACCACATTCCAACAAGTGTCATCGAGGGTATGCGTGAGCAATTCCGCAACCTGAAGCAAGGCTCAATGACTGTCTACCAATATAATGTCAAGTTCCAGAACCTTGCCCGCTATGCCAAGAAAGACATCCCAGATGCCAAGAGCAAGATCTATCAGTTCCATGGTGGTCTGAAGGATGAACTCCAACGAGCTCTCACCTTGTTCGAGCCTGATGAGTTTGATCAATTCTATAACATGGCACTTAAGGAAGAGGCAGCCCAGGTCAAGATGGAAGCTTCCAAAAAGAGGATCAGAGATGCCGTTCACTCCTCCTCTTCTTCCCAAGTGGTCACAAAGCAACAGAAGTTTTGGCTTCCACCTCCTCCAGTGATCCGACCTCCCAACAACAACAATAGGCATTCTGGTGGCCGTGGTTTCTCCCACCCACCCAACCCAAGCAATCAGTCCAAGAATCACTTTCAAGCTTTGAAATCAAGTGCTCCTTATCACCGTCCTCTCTCAGAAGGGTCATTATGCTAACAAGTGCCCCAACCCAAGGCGCCTTCCGCCTCCTCCACCTGTCAGTACTGCTATTGTCAAGCACAACCCCAAGTCAGCAAGAGTGAATCTGATGAATGCAGCTCAAGCAGTGAATTCTTCAGATGTGATACTTGGTAACCTTTCAGTTAACTCTATTCCTGCAAAAGTCTTGTTTGATTCAGGTGCATCACATTCTTTATGTCAAGACCTTTTGCATTGTCACATGATATGCCATTGCAAGCTTTGCCTAGTCCAATGTCTGTTCTTTCTCCGGGTTTGCTTATGAACTCCAACAACTTTGCTCTGGATGTATCTATTCGCATGGGTGATTACCGCTTTTTGGCTTCTTCGGTTATTCTCGGCAACTTCGACATTGATCTTATTCTTGGGATGGATTGGCTTTCTCAGCATGATACTCACATTGATTGTGCAAATAAGGAAGTCAAGCTTACTCATTCCGACAAAGACGTGATTATCTTCGCCTCTCTAGATAACACAATCATGCTATTCTCTCTCAATGATAAGGGCGAGATTAATGCCATCTCTCAAATTCCGGTGGTCAATGAATATGAAGATGTTTTCCATGAAGAGCTTCCAGGCATGCCTCCGCATCGTCAAGTTGAATTCGTCATTGAACTCGAGCCTGGTACTGAGCCAGCATGCCGTCGTCCGTACAAGCTTTCCCCTGAAGAGTTGAAGGAGTTGAAGAGACAACTCGATGAGCAAGAGCGCATGGATCTAATCAGGCCTAGCACTTCTCCTTGGGGCTGTGGTCTCTTATTTGTCAAGAAGAAAGATGGCACGGAGCGCCTTTGCGTTGATTACCGGCCATTGAACAAGAAGACAATAAAGAACAAGTATCCGCTCCCCAACATCAATGAGTTGTTCGAGCAGCTCAAAGGAGCAAAAGTGTTCTCAAAGCTCGATCTCCGGATGGGTTATCACCAGATCCGTATCCGAGAAGAAGATATTCACAAGACTGCATTCAGAACAAGCTACGGCTCCTATGAATACACAGTCATATCTTTTGGCCTCGCAAATGCTCCACCCACCTTCTCGAGGATGATGCACTACATATTCAACCCTTACACCAACGAATTTGTGCTCGTCTATCTGGATGACATCTTGGTATTCTCCAAGAATGAAGAGGATCATGAAAAGCATGTCCGTATGGTTCTCGACAGACTCCGTGAACATAAGTTCTATGCCAAGTTCTCCAAGTGCGAATTCTGGCTCGATAATGTCTTGTATCTGGGCCATATCATCTCTGCTGACGGTATTGCTGTCAACCCCGAGAAAGTTGAAGCGATTTTCAACTGGGAACCTCCTCAGAACGTCAAGCAACTCCGAAGCTTCCTTGGTCTTGCTAGCTATTGCAGAAGGTTCATTGAGAACTTCTCCAAGATTGCCAAGCCTCTCTCCAACTTGTTGCAGAAGAATGTCAAGTACAACTGGTCTCCGGATTGTGATGTGGTATTCAAAACACTCAAAGAAAAGCTCATCTCTGCTCCGGTTCTTACTCCTCCAGATGAGTCCAAGCCCTACGAAGTATTCTATGATGCTTCTCTTCAAGGACTTGGTGGTGTTCTAATGCAGGACAAGAAAATTGTGGCATACACCTCTCGTCAATTGAAGCCAAGTGAGAAGAACTACCCCACACATGATCTCGAGCTAGCAGCTGTGGTACACGCCTTGATCACGTGGAGACAACTTCTGTTGGGCAGAAAAGTGGACATCTTCACCGATCACAAGAGCTTGAAGTACATCTTCACACAGCCGAACCTGAACCTTCGCCAGACTCGTTGGGTTGAAATGATCCAAGAGTATGATCCAAACATCGAATACACACCTGGCAAGGCCAATGTCATTGCGGATGCCTTGAGCAGAAAGGCATATTGTAGTAGTCTCCTTATCAAGCCGTTTCAGCCTGAGCTTTGTGAAGCACTCAGGAAGCTCAACCTCCAAGTTGTTCCGCAAGGCTTTCTTGCAAATCTTCAAGTTGCTCCTACCTTGGAAGATCAGATCCGTGAGGCCCAGCTTAGTGATGCTATGGTGCAGAAAGTGAAACATGGTATTGCAAAGGGTACTCCCAAATACAAGTGCTATCGCATTGATGAGAAAGACACCTTGTTCTTTGAGGACAGACTTGTGGTTCCCAAGGGTGATCTTAGGAAGCTCATAATGAACGAAGCACATGACTCCCTCCTCTCTATTCATCCTGGAAGTTCCAAGATGTACAAAGACCTCAAGCAATCTTACTGGTGGACTCGCATGAAAAGGGAGATTGCCCAATTCGTGAATGAAAGTGATGTCTGCAGAAGAGTGAAGGCAGAGCATCAACGTCCAGCCGGTCTCCTCCAACCTCTTCCTATTCCCGAGTGGAAATTCGACCACATTGAAATGGATTTTGTCACTGGGTTTCCCAAGTCCAAGAAGGCGAATGATTCTATCTTTGTGGTGATTGACAAGCTAACCAAAGTAGCTCACTTCCTTCCAGTCAAAGAATCCCTCAATGCAGCTCAGCTGGCAGAGTTGTACACTTCCATAATTGTGTCCTTACATGGCATTCCTCAAGTTATCTCCTCAGACTGTGGAAGTTTGTTCACATCCAAGTTCTGGGACTCCTTTCAGTCAGCCATGGGCACTAAGATCCGTTTCAGCTCTGTGTTTAACCCTCAGACTAGTGGTCATGTCGAAAGAGTGAACAAGATCCTCGAAGACATGCTCAGAGCTTGTGTCATCTCTTTTGGCATGAAGTAGGAAGATTGCCTTCCGTTTGCCGAGTTCTCTTACAACAACAGTTTCCAAGCAAGTGCCGGCAAAGCTCCGTTTGAAATCCTCTATGGCAGAAAGTGCCGTACTCCTCACAACTGGTCTGAGACTGGTGAACGTCAACTTCTTGGCAATGACTTGATCTCAGAAGCCGAAGAAATGTACAAAGTCATACGTGAGAATCTCAAGGCCGCTCAGTCGCGTCAAAAGAGCTACTATGACGGCAAGCATCGTGATTTGGCTTTCAACATTGGAGATCATGTATATCTCCGTGTTTCTCCTATGAAAGGCACCCAAAGATTTGGTATCAAAGGCAAGCTTGCTCCTAGATACGTGGGCCCTTTCAAGATTCTTGGCAAAAGAGGCGATCTAGCCTATCAACTCGAACTCCCTTCCAACTTCGCTAATGTTCATGATGTGTTTCACGTTTCTCAACTCCTCAAGTGCTTCAAGACACCTGAATGCACCATTCTGTTCGAGGAGATTGATCTTCAACAAGACTTGTCTTACCGTGAGCACCCCGTTGCTATTCTTGAAGAAACCGAGCGCAAGACCCGCAACAAGTCAATCAAGTTCTTGAAAGTTAAGTGGTCACACCATACCGACCGAGAAGCTACGTGGGAACAAGAAGATCACCTTAGTTCCGAGTATCCTTCCTTCTTCCAGTCCTAGATCTCGGGACGAGATCTTTTCGTAGTAGAGGAGAGTTTGTAATGCCCCAGATGTAACACTTTCCCAATATGGCAATATATAAACTTTGGCTTCATCAATTCTGTTCTAGGCTCTTCTTCATTTTTGGTTTTGTTCGTTTTGTTGTGTGCGTGTGTGCATTTCATCTATGTCATGTTGTCATGTAAATTGCATTGCATTTGTGTTGTCACTTGCATCTGGTCCCACTCGTCTCTTCACGTTGTCCGTTTCGAGTTCCGACGCTCTCACGCGTGCCCGTGGCATCCCCGAGTCCTTCTTTCGTGTGTGGCTGTGTAAGGTTTCTGGAATGGCGTGATACTTGTCGTGCGATGTTGTTTTGGTATGTGTAGGCTGCCTGTCAAGTTTCGTCGCGTTTGGAGTTTGTTTGGTACTCCAACGGTTAACCTAGTGGTCTAAAAGAACCTCTTCTTTGAGGCCCAAGACCCCCTTAGCAACAGCCCACAAACCCAGCAGAACCACTCCCATCATCTCGGTCATCGAATTTTGATCGAGTGGCCGAAAACCGCTCCTGATTTGGAGTTTCCTAGCTCCCAGAATCTATAAATTAGTCCACATCCCCGAAATCCCGGTGCAACCCTAATTTTCCTCCCGCTCCGCGCGCCGGACACGTCCGCGCCGCCGGCGGACACGTCCGACCCGCGGCCACATCAGTCCAACCAATCGGAGGCGGCCACGTCATCCTGCCGCCATGTGGCGACCTCTCATTGGCCGCGCCACCTCACCCCATCTCCACCGCCGCCACCTCAACCGCCGGCCAGTGGAGCCTCGCCGGACCACCGCCGGACTTCTGTCGGACCTCGCCGCCGCCATCGCCGGACCTCGCCGCTGCCTCGCCGGAGCATCCCCGCCGCGCCGCCGCCTCCTGTGAAGCACGCCGCCGCCTCCTTCGAAGCACGCCGCCTCCTCCTTCGAAGCACGCCGCCGCCTCCTTCGAAGCGCGACGTCGCCTCCTTCGAAGCTCACCGCCGCCTCCTTTGAAGCTCCGCCGCCGCCGGCCTTCTTCAACGCGCGCCGCCGGCGCCTCTGTCCGCCGCAGCCGCGCGCCCTCCAACCGCCGCGCTACCCATCTCCGGCCGCCTCCGGCCATCTCCTCGCTGCTCCGGTCTTCTTCTTCCCCAACTCCGGCAACTTCTCCGGCGAACCTCCGGATCGGGACGAGATCCACCCGTCCCCGATCCAAACACCCGGATCCCTCCGTCCTGGGTTCATCCCGTCCCGCGTTGACTTTTCGCAAAGGAGATTTTCCACTAAGTCCCAGATCTGTAATGTTTTGTTTCCTCCTTTGCATGCCCGTAACTTTGTGCTCGTAGGTCCGTTTTGTGCATATGATATATCAAAATGATCGTGGTGATGTGATCTACATTTTGTTCCATTGTGGCATGCTTGTTTGAGATCATCTAGATGTCTTAATCTTCATGACAAGAGTGCTACTTGATATAAACTGCTGTAACTTGTTATTTTCATGCCATGTTTGAGATGTGATAACTTGGTGCATGTTTATCCAAATGAAGCAAATGATATGTCAAAATGATCATCATGAGATGCTTTACATGTTTGTTGTTGTAGCTTCCTTGTTAGGGTTCATATTGCCATGTTTATATCTGTTGCAAAAGTGTATGTGGCTGTTAAGTTTTGTAACATGTTATGAGATGCTGATTTAAAGTGCTCGTTGCTATTGATGTGGTTGTCCCCTTGTCACACGCCAATATGTTTTAGAATGTCCTTCATGTGGTCTTTGCTGTGTTGCAAACCATTATCAATGATATGCCATGAGGTGACTTAAACATGCTTGTAAACATGCCATGCCAACATAACTGTTTTATACATAGTGAAATTTCTACTAAGTCTGGAATCTGCCATATCCTGATGATATGTTTGCTTGATGCCCTAGGAAAATCCATGTTAGTTTTGGGGTGGACATTGATCATTCCTTGTTGTACATGTTGTTGTCTATCCTTCCATTCCCTCACTTTCTCATATGGGTTGCTGTAGCTTATTTATTTCTTGCTCCCAAGTTGCTACAAAATATTACTGTCAGGTTTTTAGCGTCATGATTAAAATGTTGTAGCTTGTTGCTATTGATCGATGCCTCCTATGGAGTTGCTCCAATGGAGCTGTTTTCTGTAGGATACGTCTAGTTCACGTCCACGCTTCTTGTCACCATGTTTGAGTTCTGTAGAGTATATATTTCTTGCTCCAAAGTTGCTATGTGGCTGTTAATTTCAGCTTTGCTTTGTATCTTGTTTCGTGTGTATGTGTTGAACCGTTGCTCCGTTTTGAGTGTGCCCTACATGAAACTTGTGTGATTTTGCATGTAGAATCGTAATATCATCTTGTTTACGTGTTTGGAGTATGTTTGCTTGATGTTTGAGTGCATCTTGCACCGTTGCCATGTTAAACTTGTTTTGCTCATATCTTCTAGACCGTAGCTCCGTTTCAAACAAACTTTATATGAAACTTGACTAGAATTTCGTGTAGATCATGATGGTGCATATTAACTTGCTGTTTAACAACTTTAACATAAGGTTTGTTCAGATCTGGACCATTTTCAACATATGCATATGAGGACTTACCGGATTCGCTATATGTGGATTCCGACCTCATTTTAATCTTGTTGTCTTGTGTTGTTTATCTGTGCTTCCTACCTTGCCATGTATTGCATCATATATAGACTTGTCATGCATCATACGTGCATCATGTTGTTTGTGTGTTGCACCTTGTTTGATTTCGTGTCTCGTGTGTTCTTGTGTGAGTTGAGCCGGAAGCCGAGACCGGGAACGAGAACGAGGTTACTACCGAGGTTGAGTACAAGGAGCCGTCTTACGATCCCACCGACGACTCGACAGGCAAGATGACCTGACCCAGATATCATTACTATCTTTGCCTATTGCTAGAAGTCTCGCTCTTTAGCTTATTGCCTCGATGCCCATATTTGTTTGTCAGCCTCCTATTGTAACCATGAATCTGTCTAACCACCCAACCTAGCAAAATCTTTGTTTGGCTACGTAGGCTTCGCTCAGCCCTCTTATAGCATTGCTAGTTGCAGGAGAAGATTTGAAGATTCTAGCTTCATGTTGAAGCTTTTGTTGGGATATCACACTATATAAACTCTTAAACTAAATCATCTATATACTTGGCGAAGGGTGGAAGGCTAAGCCTCTTGCTTGGTGATTTGTCCCACTCATGCCACCCTAGGAACCGTATAAACCAGTGTTATGTTCCTTGATTATGCGTTCCTAACACGGTTGGGGTTATGGGACCCCCTCGGTAACCCGCTTAGCGCTAAAACTCTTCCAGCGAGGCCCGACATTGGTACTCCATTCGCCTAACAACTAAAAACTTGCCGAGGGAGTAATTAACCCGAGGATTAATTAATCAACCCCCCTAGGCCAGTGCTCGATTTGAGTGTTGGTCCAAACTAGAGTCGTGTGCGGTACCCCCCCTTGGGAACTTGGGTTTTGGTCACTGTATGCTGTGCTCATCCGGTCATGGCCTGAGACTAGATACGCGCGGCTACTGTCAGGGTGTCGTCACGCCGGAAGGTCTTGCTGGATTAGTTTTACCTATGTCGGAATATCTTGAGCACGGGATTCCAAGAATACTCGGGCCTTCCCTCCTTGGAGTTGCGACTCCGCAGATCGTGAGCTTATAATGGGCTAAGTTGGGACAGCCCTGCAGGGTTTTGAACTTTCGAAAGCCGTGCCCGCGGTTATGTGGAAGATGGGAATTTGTTAATATCCGGTTGTAGAAAACATGACACCATGTTCAGAACACATTACCAGCGTGAGTAACCGTGACGGTAATTTTCCGAAAGGGGTTCAGGAAGTGAACACAGTGGGGTTATGTTTGACGTGCTTAGATAGGATCACTTCGTGATCACTTTGACGCTCGTGGCACTTCTCTTCTCGCTCTAAACACGTAAGCTAGTGCTAGTGCAGCTGCAACCTTTATTCTTTTCTTCAGCCTTGTTCCACACCCAAGGCTTAGATAGTTTTGCTACCCGGGAACGGGATTGCAGAGACCTCCGTGGCTCACAGATTCTACACAACACCAGATGCAGGTACTATGGTGAACTACTCAGGTGACGGCACGGAGCTGTACTGGGAGTCCGATGAAGAACGTAGTCGATACTATGTGCACTATCCCGATGATCAGTAGTGGTTTCTACTAGGGGCCTTTAGGACCTGTGGCTTTATGTATTTGGTATCTTTCATTTGGATCTTCGCCCGTAGTCGAGTTGTGATGTTATTTGGATGGTGAATTGCTTATGTAATGTATTGTGTGACGTGGCGAGTGTAAGCCAACTATCCTTTTGCAATTTCATCCCTAGTTTTTACATGAGTCGTGCAAAGATACCAAACTTGAGATCATTCTAGAATGGGCTTATACCTTTAAGTCACGCCTCAACACGTAGAGGTATAGTCCCATCCTGGGCATTACAGGTCTGGGTGGAAGAAAGCAAGGTTGCTCAAGACCAGCAAGAGAGCATCACAAGCAAGCTTCCGGGACTCATTTGTGAAGCAGGCAGCCCTGCCGTCCTCGTACATCTTTATACCCTCAATCAAGCCTTCATTGAAAAGCATCAGCTTAACATTTGGGACTTCATTCTTGCCGACGGAGAAGGCCGACCTCTTCATGTCCATCTTTGCAATCCGAGCAGTGAGGTGTTCAACGATATCTACCGTGCTCTTGATCAAGAGGTCACGCTGTTCAACTACCTTCTCCAAGTTGTTGTCAGGGTACATAAACATGGGTGTATGTTTCCCCCTGACTTGTGCACGAACAGGCCAACCTCGGGCGCGGCAGCAAGAGTGCGAGTGGCAACGGCAAGTTAAGACCAAGCGGAAGATGTAGTCTTTCAAAAATCAAATGGTGGATCAAGAAGACCAAGCCAAAACAACGGAGCAAGATATCACCAACGAGAAACCTCCCTTACCTGGACGGGAGCCCGGCCAGGTCGAGGACGAACTAAAGACAAGTCTCAAGACTTCCCCAGTAGGCTTGCCGGGGACGCCAATGGCAGGTCACCCCTCCAAGACACCACCGCTCCACCGCACAGCGACTCAAGTCACTTATCAGTGTGGTGTTGAGCCCCCAAGTGGTTAAGTGGCTTCCATCAAGCATGTGGCGGCCACATAGAAGGCGTTTTACCTCCAAATGATACCCGTCTAGCGGCGTGTCAGGCGGAGAGGGAAAGAGACAAAAAAAGTGGCACGCCAAGGCTTGGTAGGCTACTCCACGACGTGACATTAATCGGTGCATTTAATGCACCCCGTCCTATCTGCAGAGTTTGGTATGATAGCACTGTTTGCTATCTAATCAGCCAACAGTGATCATGTCGCCACTGTGGATACCTCTTGAACTATAAAAGGAGGACCGAGGCGATCTAAGAAAGGATGCGGACCCTTGTACACTCATACGCGCGTAGTTGCTCTCCTAGAGGCCACCTTGCCTGGCTTGAGCGCTACGTTTTACTCGCACTCACTCGTCCAATCCACCGAAGCAGGAGTAGGGTTTTACACTTTGCAGAGCCCGAACCTGGGTAAAAACCACCGCGTCACCATCTTCGTGCTCCCTCTACGGCCTCTGCTCCTTTTGCAACGTGCCCTTCCCCCTTGCCAAACCACAAAGGGGCCAGTGACCCCATAGGTGATTGTGCTTTCCCATGACATCTTTTGCACGCCAGGTAGGGGGAAGCATTTGCGTGAATCCGAGATTGTAATAAGCGAGTCAATCTTCATGATCGTCTTCTTCATCGGTGGCTTCATCACCCATGGCACTCAAAAAATGCAACATAATATTTCGAGAAGGAGGTGATAGTGCTCCTTCATCTATTCCACTCGGTCCTCGTCACTCGTATCCGCTGCCGCAGCAGCAGCGGTGGAAGCAATGGATGACGTGGTGAACCAGAACAACTCGAATGGCGTGGCCGCCATGCGACCCCCATTCTGGAAAGAGAGGTGTGGTGATAAGGTACATGGTTTCTTCCTCCACCACTTTCACATGACAATGATCGACCCACACGGGGTTTTAGCGTCGCCAGCATTGATAAGCCCACGCGAAACGCGGTATAAGCATTTGTCGTGCTAAGGGAGAATCCTGAGTAAAGTGTCGGTGCGAATCCGTTTGTTGGTGCCCCAGCAAGCATGCTCCGGCTAGGCCGTCCGCGTTAGCGTGACTTCCATGCCAACTGTAGTAACATTGTTAAAAGTGTAAGGGGAAGGAGAGAGAAACCAGTCTTACCTTGCGCCATATACTGTCGCCCACAAGAGATATATGATCCTTTCTATCTCTTGCCGGGGATCCAAGAGCAACACTCTAAGCGCCATCCTCCCAAGGCACGCTGCTACTTCTCGAGCTTGCGTTGCATTCCCTCGAAGAGGAAAGGGAGATGCAGCATAGTAGCGTAAGTATTTCCCTTAGTTTTTGAGAACCAAGGTATCAATGCAGTAGGAGATCACGCGCGAGTCCCTCGCACCTGCACAAACAAATAAGAACTTCGCAGCCAACGCGATAAGGGGTTGTCAATCCCTTTACGGTCACTTACGAAAGTGAGATATGATAGATATGATAGTTTATATTTTTGGTATTTTTGTTTATAAGAATAGAAAGTAAAAGCGGAAAAAGTAAAGTAGATGTAGATTGATATGTTGAGAATAGACGCGGGGGGCATAGTGTTCTCTGGTGGCTTCTCTCATGATTGCGATATTCTACGGCGGGTAAACAAATTACTATCGAGCAATTGATAGAAAAGTGAATAATTATGAGACTATCTAGGCATGATCATGGTATATAGGCATCACGTTCGGGACAAGTAGACCGACTCCCACCTGCATCTACTACTATTACTCCACACATCGACCGCTATCCAGCATGCATCTAGTGTATTGAGTTCATAAGAACAGAGTAACGCCTTAAGCAAGATGACATGATGTAGATGGATAAACTCAAGCAATATGATATAAACCCCATCTTTTTATCCTCGATGGCAACAATACAATACGTACCTTGCTGCCCCTACTGTCATTGGGAAAGGACACCGCAAGATTGAACCCAAAGCCAAGCACTTCCCCCATTGCAATAACTATAGATCTAGTAGGCCAAACCAAACCAATAAGTCAAAGAGACTTGCAAGGATATTATGAGAACACATAAAGAGTTAAGAAAACAACCAAATATTTATTGTAGATAATCTTGATCATAAACCCACAATTCATCGGATCTCGACAAACACACCGAAAAAAGAGATTACATCGAATAGATCTCCTCGAAGACCGAGGAGAACTTTGTATTGAGATCCAGAGAGAGAGAGAAGAAGCCATCTAGATACTAGCTATGGACCCGAAGGTCTGTGGTAAACTACTCACAACTCATGGTGAGGGCGATGATGATGATGTAGAAGCACTCCGTGATGGATCCCCCCTCCGGCGGAACTCCGGAACAGGCTCCAAGATGGTATCTCATGGGAACAGAAGGTTACAACGGTGGAATTAGGGTTTTCTCTCTGTTGCAGATGGTTTCGGGGTATGTAGGATTATATAGGAGGAAGGAGGACACCGGGGGACTCACGAGGGGGCCACGAGGTAGGCGGCGTGCCCTGGGAAGGGGGGCGCGCCCCCCACCCTCGTGGGCACCTCGTAGCCCCTACTTCGTGGTTCTCAAGTCTCCCATGCGTGATTTTCTCCAAAAATATCTCCCCCGACGGTTTCATTCCGTTTGGACTCCGTTTGATATTCCTTTTCTGCAAAAGCCTGAAACAAGCAAAAAATAGCAATCTGGACTGGGCCTTTGGGTTAGTAGGTTAGTCCCAAAATGATATAAAAGTGTATGACAAAGCCCATTAAACATCCAAGACATCATAAATAATAGCATGGAACAATAAAAAATTATAGATACCTTGGAGACATATCAAGCATCCCCAAGCTTAATTCATGCTCGTGCTCGAGTAGGTAAATGATAAAAACAGAATTTTTGATGTGGAATGCTAACCAACATAGTTTTTCAATGTAATTCTCTTAATTGTGGCATGAATGTTCAGATCAGAAAGATTCAAGATAAAAGTCTATATTGACATAAGAAATAATAATACTTCAAGCATACTAACATAGAAATCATGTTTTCTCAAAATACTATGGCTAAAGGAAGTTATCCCTACAAAATAATATAGTCTGGCTATGCTCCCTCTTCATCACACAAAATATTCATATCATGCACAATCCCGATTTCAGCCAAGCACTTGTTTTCATACTCTATTCTTTCAAACCTTACAACTTTCACGCAATACATGAGCGTGAACCATGGACATAGCACTATGGGTGGAATAGAGAGGTGGTTGTGGAGAAGACAAAAAGGAGGGAGATAGTCTCACATGAACTAGGCATATAAAGGGCTATGGAGATGCCCATCAATAGATATCAATGTGAGTGAATAGGGATTGCCATGCAACGGATGCACTAGAGTTAAATATATATGAAAGCTCAACAAAAAAACTAGTGGGTGTGCATCCAACTTGCTTGCTCACGAAGACCCAGGGCATTTGAGGAACCCCGTCATTGGAATATACAAGCCAAGTTCTATAACGAAAATTCCCACTAGTATATAAAGTGACTAAGCATGAGACTCTCTACAATGAAGAACATGGTGCTACTTTGAAGCATAAGTGTGGAAAAAAGATAGTAGCAATTGTCCATTTTTCTTTTCTATTTCTTTCTTTTTCTTTTTTTTGCGGAGGGGCTTTATTGATTTAGCCTTTCCTCCCATGGGACAATGCTCTAATAATGATGATCATCACACTTTCATTACAACTCGATATTACAACTCGATACTACAACAAAGTATGACTCTATATGAATGCCTCCGGCTGTGTACCGGGATGTGCAATGAAACAAGAGTGACATGTATGAAAATTTATGCATGGTGGCCTTGCCACAAATACGATGTCAACTACATGATCATGCAATGGCAATATGATAATATGATGCGTGTCATATGAACGAAACGGTGGAAAGTTGCATGGCAATATATCTCGGAATGGCTATGGAAATGACATGAGAGGTAGGTATGGTGGCTGTTTTGAGGAATAATATGGTGGGTGTTTTGAGGAAGGATATATAGTGGGTGTATGGTACCGGCGAAAGTTGCACGGTACAAGAGAGGCTAGTAACGGTGGAAGGGTGAGAGTGCGTATAATCCATGGACTCAACATTAGTCATAAGAACTCATATACTTATTGCAAAAATCTACGAGTCATCAAAACAAAGCAATCAACGCATGCTCCTAGGGGGGAGGTTGGTAGGAGTTAACCATCGCGTGCCCCCGACCTCCACACAAAGGTCGGCACTTTACAAATACCTCATGCTCTAACTTCATCACATAACGGTTCACCATACGTGCATGCTACGGGAATCACTAACCTTAACACAAGATTTATGAATTTCATAGTAACTCCACTAGCATGACTCTAATATCACTATCTTCATATCTCAAAACAATTATCAAGCATCAAACATCTCATCATATTCAATGCACTTAGTGTGAAAGTTTTTACTACATTGATATTGGATGTCTATCATGTGAAGACTAGTTTTATAGCCTAAGAACATTACCATGCTGTTTTAATAGACTCTCAAATGGATATAAGTGAAGCATGTGAGTTCAACAATTTCTTCAAAATATTATCACCACCATGCTCTAAAAGATATAAGTGAATCACTAGAGCAAAACTATTCAACTCAAAAGATATAAGTGAAGCACATAGAGTGTTATAACCATTCCTAGGCCATATTTAACTCTCTCAAATAGGTCTGTCCAGCAAGGATAATTGTGGAAATCTAACAAGCAAAGACTCAAATTATACAAGACGCTCCAAGCAAAACACATATCATGTGGTGAATAAAAATACAGCTCCAAGTATAGTTACCGAGGGATGAAGACGAAAGAGGGGATGCCTTCCCGGGGCATCCCCAAGCTTAGGCTTTTGATTGTCCTTGAATTTTACTTGGGGAGCCATGGGCATCCCCAAGCTTAGGCCCTTGCTACTCTTTGTTCCATAGTCCATCAAAGTAATACTCAAAACATGAAAACTTCACAACACAAAACATAGACAAAAATTCTCGTGAGCTCCGTTAGTATAAGAAAACAAATCTCTACTCAAAGTTACTGCAATGAATTCTTTCATTGTTGATATTGCTGGTAAACCTACTTTATTCCAACATCTCTATGGTTCATACCTCCCAATATTACTCATAGATGCATTGAAATAAGCAAACAACACACGAAAAACAGAATCTGTCAAAAGCAGAACAGTGTGTAGTAATCTGCAGGTTTCGCATACTTCAGTAACTCAAAAAAAATTCAAACTAAATTGTTAAACGTGAGGAATTTGTCTATTAATCATCTTCAAAAAGAATCAACTAAATAGCACGCTCCAGTAAAATCTGATGACCATTCTAGCGAGCGCTAACGATTCTGTTTTTCACAGCAAGATCACATAAACTTCACACAAGTCTTCCCAAAGGTACTACTTGGAAGAAACACAAAACAAAACATGAAACCACGTCTAAACAGAATCTAGATGCAATATTTATTCCCTAACAGCAGGAAAAACAAAAAATATAAAATTGGGTTGCCTCCCAACAAGTGCTATCGTTTTACGACCCTAGCTAGGCGCGATACATGGATAAATCTAGGGAATGTCATAATGATACGATATGTCGCGAAAGCTTATCTCATATTCCCTAAGTTCATCAGCAAGCTTCCTTTGTGCCAAGTAAAAGTAATCAAAAGGGCTAAATTTAATTGGACAAAAGTCCCCTACATCAATCTCGGGAGGAATAAGTTTCTCTTTTGGCCCTTTGTAGTGGACAACTAATTCATCATTATAGGCATTCTTTTGGCAGAAGGTCATCAGCCTTCGCTCAAGGGAGAAGCCTAACCCATTGTTTTGAACAGAAAAATCATCGTTCATCTCAGAAATTCTATCAATCAAGACCTCAGTAGGAACCTTTTTTCTAATGTTTTCATTATAAGCAACATGATCAGGAGATCGCAACCGCATTATGTGTTCTTGATTGAACAAGATAGCCTCTATGGGAGGTCGACCGGCATCTATTCCGTAATGAGCAAATATTTCTTTGGCCTCTTTCATAATAAATCTAAATTCATGATCCAAAAAGATAGTAGCTGCATGCTTAACAGAAGAATGCTCAATATTGGAAAACTCCAAAAAGATTCTCTAAATACAGGGATGCATATGGATAAATTGCCTCTCAATTTATAGTATAAGCATAGATACAACATCCGCAAGGTTACTAGTTCTGTGAAGAATAGAGCCACCCATAGTGGGCAAAGCGCCGGTACAAGTAAAGAAGTCTTGAAGAACTCCTTTTCCAATGATATTACCTCTACCAACCCGGAACTTCTTAATATGTAAAGTGGTAGCTTCATCCGGGTGGTCAACATAGACGTTGCCCTCGACATTACTACCCTACTTGATAAAATCGTCCCCCATCTCAGACATGAAGGCAATCAGGCAAGCAACACACAAGCAAACAAGAAGCAAGCGAACGATAAACACACGGCAGAAGAAGGGCAAATAAAACGGCAAGGGTGAAGTGGGGGAGAGGAAAACGAGAGGTTGTGATAGGTACTTGGTATATGACAAATGCGTAAGACTCCCCGGCAACGGCGCTAGAAATTCTTCTTGCTACTTCTCGAGCTTGCATTGTATTCCCTCAAAGAGGAAAGGGAGATGCAGCACAGTAGCGTAAGTATGTCCCTCAGTTTTTGAGAACCAAGGTATCAATCCAGTAGGAGACCACGTGCGAGTCCCTCGCACCTGCACCAACAAATAAGAACTTCGCGGCCAACGCGATAAGGGGTTGTCAATCACTTTACGTTCACTTACGAAAGTGAGATCTGATAGAGATGTGCTAGTGTACTAGAGTAGGGGTACCCTAGTATCCCTAACTTGTGCACGGGCAGTCGCAGCATCCCGCGGCAAGGCTTGCCGAGTGACTGCCAAGGTCCTCCGTGGTTCCTTTGGAGCCGTTCAAGAACAAAGTAGTCAAGCCAAGGAGACAAGGCCCCGGCAAGAGGAGCTTGCCGGAAAGGCCACTCAAGGCACAAGATCCCGACAAGAAGAGCTTGCCGGGAAGGCCAACCAAAGCATCTCAAGGAACTTGCCGCGACGCGCCACGCGTCCCGGCAAGGCCCGGTGACCGACGAGCTCCCGGGCGCGATAAGACAACGACAGCGGCAAGGCGCTTGCCGCAGCAAGCTACCACTCTGAACCCGCGCTCCAGCACATCCACCAACGTGTCGCTCTAGGACCTTTCCAGGCGTACGTGGCGGGAGGCTGTGCAGCCAGCGGTGCGCGGTGGCAAGCGGTGCTGACAAGATTGCCATCGTGGCCAGCGGTGGCGTCCCTGACGGTCCCTTTTGCACTGTTTGGGCGACGCAGATGGGCATTCAATGCCCTTGTCCCCTGCTGTCAAAGTTAGGTATGATACACTGTAACAGGTAGTTGTACCAACCGCAACACCTTTCCATTTTTACCCTTGTCTACGTTGCCACCTGTCGGTGACCCCTTGAGCATATAAAAGGAGGCCCATGCGCAACGTAGAGGGGGGAGGAGAACACTCACGCTTGGTCTCGTTAGCTGCTGGTGGGTACTGTAGCACCCAGTGCTCCTGAGCAAGAACTCAATACAAACCACAAAGCAGGAGTAGGGTTTTACGCATCCGTGCGGCCCGAACCTGGGTAAACTGCTCGTGTGTTTCGCCTCGATCTGCTCTTCGTGCGATCTTCGCCCCCGCCGAACCGAAAGGGGCTCGGTCCGCCGGTCCCATAGGTGCTCGTGGATTCGTTCCCCGACATCTTTGGCGCGCCAGGTAGGGGAGCGTCGAGGTTGTGTGAACCTGATCCGGCGTTCACACGAGCTAGACCTTCATTGTCTTCATCGACATGCCGCCGAAGAAGAAGGCTTCGGAGGCGGCTGCTCCGTCCGCGCCGAACCCACCACCGCCGGAGCAAACGGCTGGTGGGGTAGACGCCGGCGGAAGAACGGGCGTCGACGAGGGAGCTCACGGTGCTGCCAGGTCCAAGGACAAGGCTGCGCTGCCCATCGGCGGCGTAGTCGGCTCCCACAATGACCGGGCGCACTCCAAGACCTCGGCGTCCGTACATGCACCGCGCCCATCTCAGGAGGCGCGGGACCGGCAGCGTCATGGTACTCACGGTACCATACGTTTGCTGGACCAAGATCGAGCTGGTGGATCTCGGAGTGCTCAAGACCAGCATGCACGCGAACATGCTGGCACGAGCGAGGCACGGTCGCCTGAACGGGATACTGCTCCTTCTAACATAGTTAGAAGTCTGAGCATATCCCGCTCCTCACACCGTTCGCCACCGCCACCCGCCACTTCAGCAGAAGCTTTGGCGCGAGCTCAACTGCTCCTGGATTACCCTCCAACGGCAGACAAGATCGACGACTGGACGGCCGCCATTCAGAGTCTCATCGGCTTCGCCAACGGCGACACTCCACGGCAGCCAAGTACATCGCAGCCACGGCAAGTCAGCCGGGCACGAGCCGGTGGCGACAAGACCGGTGGGGGTGCAACCACCGTGTACTCTCCGCCCCGAAGACCAAGATCGCCGACTCGCCGGATCCACCTCGACAGCGACTCCACTGCATCATCAGATCCACGAGCTCGTCGCGATCAGCGCCAAGTTCTTCACGAACGACAGCAAGAAGACGCTCGTACTCGCATCGAGCGCCAAAGAGAAGCGCGGTGTCAATCGGACCAGCGCGCTGGGCCCTCTGTTGACATGCATGCGCCAGGGGAACCGGGCGACTTGCCGTACGCGGTAGGTTGCACTGCGTTTACTCGTGAGCTGCGGCAAGTCCAGTGGCCCAGCAAGAAAAATTTCAAGCCAGACGTACCAGAGAAGTATGACGGCAAGTCGCATCCGTCGGAGTTCCTCAGCATCTACACCATCGCGGTGCAAGCTGCCGGGGGGCGGGACGACAAGATCCTTGCCAACTACTTCCCGCTGGTGCTCAAGCCCAACGTCAGGTCCTGGCTCATGCACTTGCCGGACAACTCCATATCCTCCTGGGCAGACCTATGCCATCAGTTTGGCGGCGCCTTTACAAGCGGCCACAAACCTCATGGCGAAGAGAGTGACCTTCATCTGCTCGCCCAGAAGGAAGGAGAGCCCCTGCGCAAGTACATTCAGAGATTCAGCCGTGTACAGCACACTCCCAGATGTCCACCCTGCCGCGGTCATCAGCGCGTTCCATCAGAACGTGCGTAACCGTAGGATGCGGGAGGAGATGGCGATGTGCAAGATCAGAGACGTCAGTGAGCTGTATGCCCTGGCCGACAAGTGTGCATGTGCTGAAGAAGGGAGGAAACTCCCCGGAGAGAATACAGGAGCAGGAGGATCTGACAGCGAGGATGCTGCCCTGGCAAAGAAAAATCGGCGGCGGAACAATAGGAAGAAGAAAGGCAAAGATGTGCTAGTCATTGAGCAGTCCGGCAACGAAGGTGGCGCCAAGAAAGCCAAAGCTGGTAGCTCCGGCAAGGATATTGCCGCATGCACCAACTGCCAGGCTGTGGCAGTCGCCGACAAGCAGGACGGCACCGACAAGCAGTACTGCAAGATCCACCGCACCAAGGGCCATGACCTCCAGAGCTGCAAGAAGGTCGAGCAGCAAAAGGCTGAATATCACCAAAGCGCGTCAAGGATGTACGAAGACTTGCCGGTTGCGTGGCTGCTCTCAGCAGGTTTATCTCTAAGGCTGCTGAGCGCGCCCTACCGTTTTTCAAAATATTGAAAAAGGCAGGTCCAATGAAATGGACTCCGGAAGCGGAGGCTGCGCTGCAAGACTTGAAGAGATACCTTTCCTCCACTCCAACACTTGTCGCACCTAAGCCACAAGAGAAGTTGCTGCTGTATATAGCGGCAACCAATCAAGTGGTTAGTGCTGCGTTAGTAGCGGAGAGAGAGGCAGATGATGAGCCAGCAACCACAGCAGGCACATCCAGCGACAAGCAGGGGGCTTCCCCGACAAGCTCTGGTCCCGACAAAGATGGATTTGCGCAGGTGCGCGAGGAGATACAAAAGAGAAAGGTGCAGCGCCCAGTTTACTTTGTCAGTTCCCTTCTGCAGGGGGCTAGGTCAAGTTACTCTAGTGTGCAGAAATTGCTTTTCGGCCTTCTCATGGCCTCGAGAAAGCTGCGCCATTACTTCCAAGCACATGAGATCACAGCTATCACTCATTTTCTGCTGAGGAGGATACTGCAGAATCCAGAAGCAACAGGCAGGATTGTTGAGTGGGCACTGGAACTATCAAGCTTTGGCCTCAAGTTTGTGAGCACTTCAACTATCCAAAGCAGAGCATTGGCAGAATTCATAGCTAAGTGGACGTCAACACCAGATGAAGAAATTATAGAAACGAGCATCCCCGTCAAGGAAGCAAGCAAAGAGTGGCTGATGTACTTTGATGGTGCCTTCTCGCTGCAAGGCACCGGTGCTGGCGTGCTACTTGTTGCACCCACCGGAGAGCACCTCAAGTATGTAGTCCAGATGCATTTTCCCAAGGAGCAAGCGACAAACAATACCGCAGAGTATGAAGGTTTGCTTGCCGGTCTCAGGATCACGGCAGACCTTGGGATCAAGAAGCTCATTGTCAGGGGTGACTCGCAGCTTGTCGTCCGCCAAGTGAACAAGAGTTATCAGAGTCCATTGATGGAAGCCTACGTTGATGAAGTGAGAAAGCTAGAAGAGCACTTTGACGGCCTACAGATGGAGCATGTTCCAAGAGCTCAGAACGGCATTGTCGATGGCCTGTCGAAGTGCGCCGCACTTAAGTTACCTGTGGAATCAGGAATCTTTGTGCTCAAGCTGACTCAACCGTCTGTAACACCATCAACTGGACAGAGCAAGAAAAGGAAGTCGATTTCTGGTGGCTATTTTCCGGTAGAGCTTCCCGAAGCCGCCGCCAAGATGGTCCCCAGGATCAACACAAAGAGTGCTGAGGAGTAGTCTGCTCCGGCAAGCCCTAGGGTTTGTTCCGTTGAAGCAGAGGCTCCCGACAAGTTTTGCTCCGGCAAGCTTGCCGGGGAACGTCAAGCTTCGGCTGAGCCGCAGGTTCTCGCCGTAGAAGTAGATGTTCCCGCAGCAGCAGATGTGCCTTTAGTCCTTGTTGTCGAGCCACAAGCTCCAGCATGGGCACAACAGATTGTCCGTTTCCTTCAGACAGGAGAACTTCCCGAAGAGCAAGAAGAAGCGGAAAGAGTAGCCCGGCAGTCATGTATGTACCAGTTTGTCGACAACACACTGTACAGAAGAAGACTCAACGGTGTGAAATTAAAGTGTATTCATCGGGAAGATGGACAAAAGCTGTTGGCAGAGATACATGGAGGCATATGTGGTCACCACATTGGCGCAAGAGCACTTGCCGGCAAAGCATTCAGGCAAGGTTTCTTTTGGCCGACAGCCCTCCAGGATGCAACTGCACAAGTAACCAAGTGTGAAGCGTGCCAGTTCCATTCCAAGCAGATACACCAGCCAACTCAAGCTCTCCAGACGATCCCTTTATCCTGGCCATTTTCGGTCTGGGGGCTCGACATCCTCGGCCCCTTTCCCCGAGCAGTCGGGGGCTTTGAGTACTTGTACGTTGCAATCGACAAGTTCACAAAGTGGCCGGAAGTGGAAGCAGTGAGGAAGGTGGCAGCACAGTCAGCAGTCAAGTTCTTCAGGTCGATTGTTTGCCGCTTCGGGATCCCTAACAGGATCATCACCGACAGCGGTACGCAATTCACGAGCCGCACCTTCATGCAGTACGTCCAAGATCTTGGCGCCAAGGTCTGCTTCGCTTCTGTTGCTCATCCGAGAAGCAACGGTCAAGCGGAGAGGGCAAATGCTGAAGTGTTGCATGGGCTCAAGACCAGGACTTTCGACAGGCTGCGCAATGCGGAAGAAACTGGATTGAGGAGCTGCCGGTGGTTCTTTGGTCGATCAGGACGACGCCAAATCGAGCCACTGGCCAGACACCTTTCGCTCTAGTCTATGGAGCAGAGGGAGTTCTCCACACGAAACTCGTATACGGGTCACCTCGAGTGCTCGCTTATGATGAGCTTGAGCAAGAGCAGCTACGACAAGATGACGCGCTGCTCCTTGAGGAAGACCGTCTTCAGGCTGTTGTACGAGCTGCTCGCTACCAGCAAGCTTTGCGCCGCTACCATAGCCGCAAAGTTAATGCCAGAAGTCTCGAGGAAGGCGACCTTGTTCTTCGGCGCGTTCAGTCCGCCAAGAATTCCAACAAGTTGACGCCGAAGTGGGAAGGCCCTTACCGAGTGAAACGAGTCACTAGGCCTGGCGCTGTCTGCCTTGAGACCGAAGATGGCATTCCGGTGAGCAACTCCTTGAACATTGAGCATCTTCGTAAGTTTTACCCGTAAGGCGCGGTTGCCGGAACCTGTTCCGGCAACCACCTTTTGTACAAGTCTTGCCGCTGTTGCATGTAATCCTTTGTACAAAGCCAGGTGCAGACCCTGTGCATAGATGAAGCTCATGTGTTCTGCACATCTTGACAATTTCATGCTTTCTATTTTTTGCATGTGTTATCTGACACTTTGTGCAGCACCTACCCCCGGTAAGCAATAACGAGCCATAAGGCTCCATATCTCTATTTTCTCTTCTTTCTTTTTCTCAAGGAAAGGAAGGTTCCCTCGCCCACAAGTTTGCCGGGGGTAAAGGAGAGGATAATGGTATGGACCAGGCGTCGTTCAAGAAAGTTTCGCCTTACCGGGAAGCAAACAACATAAAAGCTAAGTTGCCAAAGTTTGAGCAATCAGATTATTTTAAATTTTTAAGTTATCTTCCTTGAACGACCGTGCTTTGTATGGAAAACCAGTGCGCAGAGGAACCAACTCGTAGCTAGTTGCGCCCTTACTTTGTTTCGAGTCCGCTCAACAACTTAAGTGTGCTGCGACTAGTTGCGACAAGGTTTCTTGTCGGTAACGGAACCGACAGCAGGCTACTGACGTCCCGCACTCAGCGCTCGCGGCTAAGGTGTCTGCGTCGACAAGTTCCCTAAAAGTGTAGGGTGAAAACATACAAAGGAGGGAATCAAGTAAAGGAAATAACATTGCAATCATTACCCAAAATAGAGTTATATTACAAGGTAGCTTGTCGCGGATCTAACAGATTGTTCTCATACCATGACCAGCAGCGACAAGAAAAGAAGAGAACAGGCGGCCTAGTCTACGCGATCGCCCTCAATCCTCTTGATCCCGCTCACCTTGTCCACAATGGGTGCGACAAGGGTCTTGAGCGCTTCCAGATCAGCATCTGGCGACAGGGTCTTGAGGACGTTGGTGAGGTTGAGGCCCGGGTTGCGGAAGGCCACCTTCACCAACACCTTTTGAAGAGCTCCCGCGCAGATCTTGCGCGACTCGTCGGCCAGCGGCTTTGGAATCTTCTCCCGGAGGCGCTGGAGGGCCGTCGCCACGCCTTTGAAGAACAAGGTGAGCTTGGCGCTGGGTTGGAGGTTCTCATCGGAGGGATACCCGAGATCCTCCATCCCCAGCTGCGTCAGCTCCCTGTCAATGTCTGCGGCTGCATCCACGAGACCCTCCGTCCAGTGATCCACATTCTCCCTAAGAGCGTTCTGGGCGGCAGCAGCACTCGCCAGCAGCGCCTCATCGGCCTTGATCTTCTTCTTCAAGGCCACCTCCTGCCCCCTGGCGCCGTCCAGCGTCTTGGTCAAAGTAGTCAGCTTCAACTCAAGATCTGCGTTGGATTCCTTGGCGGCGCCAAGTTCCTTGCCCTTCTTGGCGAGACGAACCTGCAGCTCTGACAAGGTGTAGGCGTCCTTCTCCCGCTCACGCTTGAGCGCGGCAAGCTCTTCACCGCTCGCCTTAAGATCGGCTTCCAGCCGTGCCACCTTCGTCTCCAGCTCCTTCTTGGCGGCCTCGGCAGCTGCGGCAACATCCTCTGCTTGCTTGAGGCTCCGCCAAATGTTTGCTTGCGCGCAGTAAGCTCCTCCTCGTGGCTGTCAAGGTTAACCTTCCGCTAAGCCAGCTCGCCCTCCTGCGCAGACAGCTTCTCAGCGGCAAGCCACTGTTGCTCTTCGACTTCAGCTTTCTCGAGGAGGAAGGCCTTCTGCTCATCGTCAAGTTGCGCCCGCTCCTCTGCCAGGGACTGGAGAGCTTCCTGGTTAAGACCCCGGAGCTCCTCCGCGCGCTTCTCGATGTCCACTCCCGCCCTCGCGACAAGCGTCTCTCGGGATTCCAGCTTGGCCTGCCGAGCGCGGTAGAGCGACACCAGCTTCCGCAGTAGCCGCTCCTCCTCAGGCTCACCGCTGCTGCTGCTGCTCGGCGCATCAACCAGCGTCAACCCAGCGGAGGCGAGCACCTCTCCATCGAAGCTTTCTCCTTCGACCGGCGGCCTGGAGCTTGACGCCCAGGGGAGGTTGACGAAGACGTTTTCGCCGGCCTTCAAGTAGACGCCTGGCTGGGGCTCTTCGGAGCCTGACGCTGCGGCAACGGCGGAAGGGTCGGCGGTCGGCATAGCGCCTGGCGCTCCTGCGGCCTCAGGGCCGTTAATGCGATCGCCAGACCCCTCACCAGCTTCTGCGGCGGTAGCTTTGGCGGCCTCTTTGCCGGCAGGATCATCAGCGCCGGCTGCTTCTTCAGTGGCGGCGGCGTCGTCGGCGGCCTCGGTGGTTTTCTCCTCGCCAGCAACCTCGGTCTCCATAGGCTCCACAGCAGATGGGTCTGACAGCCGAAAAAGGGAGAAAAGTCAAGCAAATATCCAAAAAGAAGATCAAAAGAAGAAGAACCCAAGGGAAATTTTGAAGCGAGAGGATTACCTGCACCGGGTTCTGCAGTCATAGTCTCCGCCGCAGGGGGGACACTGGTGTTGTCCCTTGCCAGAGAGCTCTCCCTTGCCGGAGAACTCTTCCTTGCCGGAGAACTCTCCCTTGGCATGTCGGGGGCGGCCTCCGGACGCTCATGGTGGGGCTGCTCTGCTCCTACACAAACCAACAATCAGCTGTCAGCAAAGAAAGAGCATCCATGCGCGCCTAACAGCGGAAAGTGAACCATATACTTACGCTGGGGGCTGCTCTGGAGAATAGTTGCCGGGTCCGGCAAGGTGGTCTCGGACGCATCCTCCGCTGTCGCGGTGGGTTCGTCCTCGACGATAACCACCTCCTTTGGACGCTCCGGGACCTTGGCTCTCTTCGCCGCTCTCTGGGCCAGAGTCCTAAAAAGGAATAAGTTTGGAGAAAAGCAAATGAGATACAAGACAAAACATCAAGAATTGAAGAACTACAAGTACAACAAGGAATCTTACTCTTCTTCTTCCTCGTCGGAGCTGAGCGCGGAGAAGTCGAAGTTCGACTCACCTCCGGCGCGAGGAGGCGGAGGAGTAGGTTCCCTTGGCCGCTTGGCGGGAGCAGTGGCGGTGGTCCGAGACGACCCCGCTCCGGCTGCCGCCGCGGCGTGAGAAGCGGCAGGAGCAGAAGCGATGGTCCGAGACAACCCCGCTCCGGCTGCCGCCACGGCGTGAGATGCTCCCGCGGCAACAGTGCTTGCCGCGGTGGAGCGTGTCGCGCGGCGCGGCGGTTGTCGACTCGCCTGCCACTCTGCTACGTCCCCGGCCTTGCGGAGACGCCTTCTTGGTGGAGCTGGGGGCTCTTCTTGCGGCGAGATGTATGAAGATGAGGAGGAAGAGGAGTCGATCTCCAACGAGCCGCTCGTATCCTCGGCGGGCTCGCTCGACTCGACGTCATGCCCGGCAAGCTCTTCCTCACCGGCAAGCTCCTCTCGCTCGGCACGGCTTGCCGCCTCTGCTGCCTCTGCCTCCTCCACGGTGAATCCAAACTCGCCCACGGCTGCGGCTGCCGCCGCCTCTTCCAGCCTAGTGGCGATGCGTTTCATCTCCGCATCGGTGGTGGCGCGAGTGAGGCTTTTCTATTCGTCGGAGCGGACCGGCTTTTCTACCAAGCTGTCAAAGAACTCCTGCACGACGGCGTCTACAGGCTCTTGCCAAGTTGGGACAATTCCATGCGAGTCGCACAGCGGCATCATTGCACGGATGCGGCTGAGCGAGGAGTTGTTGCACAGCGGAACGACATCCTTCGGCAACCTGAACACTTCGAGATGTTTAGGGTCGTACTTGAACAGCTCCCGGAGCATGGCGTCAAGTTCCATAACAGTGAAGTTGAAGTTGAGGCCCGGGCGTAGCCTCATGATGTCCGCCGCATTCTTGAAGTCCCAGGCGGGTCTCCACCTCTCCTGCAGAGGGGCGATGCGGCGGCGAAGAAAATCTGCTCCAACCGCACCTACAGTGAGCCCGGCAAGCCTAAGGCGTTGGATCCGGGTGACGGCAATCTTCAGCCTATTGTCTTCCGGGGCCACGTTGCTCCAATCGCTGCCGCGCGCTACTGGGGTTTGGCGCTGGGCGGTAAACGGCTGCGGGTCCTCCTCGACAATCCAGCACCAGTCTGCTCTCCATTCCTCCCACTTGCCGCGGAACTCCCCCTCCAGATAAGCGTCCTTCTTGCCGGCTCTTGAGATCCAGGCGATTCCGCCGAATAAAGGCTCTCCTCTTTCGACTCGGGGCATAAAGAAGTGGCGAAAAAGGGCTACGTTTGGATAGACTCTGACAAAGTTTTTGCAGAGATGTGCGAAAACTGCCATGGTCAGAACAGCATTGGGGGTGAAGTCAAGGAGGCGGAACCCGTAGGTGTTCATAAGATCACAGAAAAACTCAGAGAAAGGCGGGCAGAGCCCGCAGTAGAAGAACAAGGCGAAGAAGGGATATCCATTCGGAGCCATTTCCGAAGCGACTGCTGGAAGTACCTTCGTGCGCGGATGCGCCCGCGTCTCCGTCGACCAGAAGAGGTAGTAATACTCCCTCAGCTCCCTCGCGGCGAGCTTGGGGGGGGGGGGAGATTGCCCGCTCCTTTCGCAGCGCCGCGAGCCGCTGCGCCTCGGTCGACTTCACGACCTTCCCCTTGTCGGCTTTCAGAGCCATGGCGGAAGTGGTGGGGGAGGTCGACGGCGTTAGCGGTGCTGGAGGCGATGGGGGACAGAGCGCTGCTCTCTTTCAGCTTTGGGAAGAAGGGAGAGCGGCGGAGGTTTCCGAGACTGGAACAGCAACCGGCGAGTGGGCGAACTGCCCCTGTTTCCCCTGCTTATAAGGAGGGAGGGGGCGGACGTTCTGCCTTTCCGAATAAAGAAACCACCCACGATCTCTCCCACGACGCCACATTCAACGTGTGTCGTTCGGGGAGGGCGCGGTGGATACGGAGAGAGATACGGCATAACCCAGGCCGCGCGTGCCCGTGCCCTGTTTTGGGCCTGGCCCAATAGCGCTCGGCACCGTGTATGGCCCAGGACCGGGGGCTCCTGTCGGTGTACTAGAGTAGGGGTACCCTAGTATCCCGAACTTGTGCACGGGCAGTCGCAGCAACCCGCGGCAAGGCTTGCCGAGTGACCGCCAAGGTCCTCCGTGGTTCCTTTGGAGCCGTTCAAGAACAAAGTATTCAAGCCAAGGAGACAAGGCCCTGGCAAGAGGAGCTTACCGGGAAGGCCACTCAAGGCACAAGACCCCGGCAAGAAGAGCTTGCCGGGAAGGCCAACCAAAGCATCTCAAGGAACTTGCCGCGACGCGCCACGCGTCCCGCCAAGGCCCGGTGAGCGACGAGCTCCCGAGCGCGATAAGACAACGACCGCGGCAAGGCGCTTGCCGCGGCAAGCTACCACTCTGTACCCGCGCTCCAGCACATCCACCAACGTGTCGCTCTAGGACCTTTCCAGGCGTACGTGGCGGGAGGCTATGCAGCCAGCGGTGCGCGGTGGAAAGCGGTGCTGACAAGATTGCCATCGTGGCCAGCGGTGGCGTCCCTGACGGTCCCTTTTGCACTGTTTGGGTGACGCAGATGGGCATTCAATGCCCTTGTCCCCTGCCGTCAGAGTTACGTATGATACATTGTAACAGGTAGTTGTACCAACCGCAACACCTTTCCATTTTTACCCTTGTCTATGTTGCCACCTGTCGGTGACCCCTTGAGCATATAAAAGGAGGCCCATGCGCAACGTAGAGGGGGGGAGGAGAACACTCACGCTCGGTCTCGTTAGCTGCTGGTGTGTACTGTAGCACCCAGCGCTCCTGAGCAAGAACTCAATACAAACCACAAAGCAGGAGTAGGGTTTTACGCATCTGTGCGGCCCGAACCTAGGTAAACTGCTCGTGTGTTTCGCCTCGATCTGCTCTTCGTGCGATCTTCGCCCCCGCCGAACCGAAAGGGGCTCGGTCCGTCGGTCCCATAGGTGCTCATGGATTCGTTCCCCGACAAGATGATAGTTTATATTTTTGGTATTTTTGTTTATAAGAATAGAAAGTAAAAGTGGAAAAAGTAAAGTAGATGTAGATTGATATGTTGAGAATAGACCCGGGGGCCATAGTGTTCTCTAGTGGCTTCTCTCATGATAGCGATATTCTACGGCGGGTAAACAAATTATTGTCGAGCAATTGATAGAAAAGAGAATAATTATGAGACTATCAAGGCATGCTCATTGTATATAGGCATCACGTCCGAGACAAGTAGGCCGACTCCTGCCTGCATCTACTACTATTACTCCACACATCGACCGCTATCCAGCATGCATCTAGTGTATTGAGTTCATAAGAACAGAGTAATGCCTTAAGCAAGATGACATGATGTAGAGTGATAAACTCAAGCAATATGATATAAACCCCATCTTTTTATCCTCGATGGCAACAATACAATACGTGCCTTGTTGCCCCTATAGTCACTGGGAAAGGACACCGCAAGATTGAACCCAAAGTCAAGCACTTCTCCCATTGCAAGAACTATAGATCTAGTAGGCCAAACCAAACCAATAATTCGAAGAAACTTGCAAGCATATTATGAGCACAGATAAATAGTTCAGAAAAGAACCAAATATTTCTCGTAGATAATCTTGATCATAAACCCACAATTCATCGGATCTCAACAAACACACCACAAAAAGAGATTACATTGAATAGATCTCCTCGAAGACCGAGGATAACTTTGTATTGAGATCTAGAGAGAGAGAAGAAGCCATCTAGATACTAGCTATGGACCCGCAGGTCTGTCGTAAACTACTCAAAACTCATGGTGAGGGCGATGATGATGGTGTAGAAGCACTCCGTGATGGATCCCCCCTCCGGTGGAGCTCCAAAACAGGCTCCAAGATGGGATCTCACGGGAACAGAAGGTTACGGCGGTGGAATTAGGGTTTTCTTTCTATTGCTGATGGTTTCAGGCTATGTAGGCTTATATAGGATGAAGGAGGACACCGGGGGACTCACGAGGGGGCCACGACGCAGGGGGCGCGCCCCCACCCTCGTGGGCACCTCGTAGCCCCTACTCCGTGGTTCTCAAGTCTCCCGTGCGTGATTTTCTCCAAAAATATCTCTCCCAAAGGTTTCATTCCGTTTGGACTCCGTTTGATATTCCTTTTCTGCAAAACCATGAAATAGGCAAAAAATAGCAATCTGGACTAGATTAGTCCCGAAAATGTTATAAAAGTGTACGACAAAGCCTATTGAACATCCAAGACATCATAAATAATAGCATGCAACAATAAAAAATTATAGATACATTGGAGACGTATCACACGCGGACATAGCAAACGACCACGACTGGAGGAGGAGAGAAGCGTAAATGAAAGCTAACTCCACATGCTCACTAGCTTTTCTTCAGAACTTGCATTGCTTATCCTTCGAACGACCTAGATTTTCATATGACAAGCCTTTCATACTATGGTACCTTGCTGTATTTTTTCTGCGCCCCCACTTTTGTTTTGATCCTGCTCAACAAAGTGGGTTTCTCTGTCAAAAACTACCAAGGAAAAACCTACCGGGACGTATCTTCGCCAAGATAATTGTTAAGGCCCCGTATCGCGGCAGCATGATAACGGCAGGAAACCAAAATATGCAAAGTAACCAATCAAACGAGCATCAATGGGTAAATGCGAGAGGGATAAACATGCACTTAAGATTAAGTAAAGACATCAGCTCCATACGAACATAAGTAGTACGGGGCGTAAACACAAGACATGCATAATTTTTTGGTTATGGGACATCCAAATGACAAGGATTATTCAGGACCACGTCCGGTAGCCTCATGGAGCCCTGAGGATGACGAGGACCTTATCGGCGAAGGGGGCAGCCTTCTCTTCGGTCGCAGAAACATTAGTGTCTTTCGCCAACCTCCTGAAGGCATCGGCGAGGTCGAGGTTCGGGTGGCGGTAGGCAATGTTGCTTAGGACCATGAAGAGGGCGTTGCGGGCAAGCCTCCGGGATTCACTTGCGAAGCGATCAACCCTTCCTTCTTCATGTGTCTTCAGCCTTTTGATCAACTCGTTATAGAAGAGCCCTAGCTTGGCGCTTGGGATCTCATGCTCGTCGATTGAGAAAACCGGTCCCTCCATGCCCATCGTTGAAGTTTGAGCAGTGAGGCGTTGAGCAATGTCGACCAGGCTCTTGATCCAAAGCTCGGCCTATTTAGAATGATTTGCCAGCCTGTCCTCTGCATCCTTTTGGAGTACTCTCGCATTCATGTCCTTCATCAACTGCTCAGCGCAGACCTTGCTAGACACAATCGAGCTCTCCAATGCGTCGATCCTTGCCCTCAAGTCAGAGATGGTGCCGTTGGCGGTCTCAATATCTTGGCTCTTAGAGGAGAGCTGCGATTTCACCTTCTTCAGAAGAACCTCCGCTTTCAGTGCCTCCTCTTTGAGGTCCGCGATCTCATTAGACCTCCCAGCAAGATCCTCCGTCAGCTTGGACACCTGTTGATAAAGATAATTTTTGGCAGTGGATGCAGCGACAAGGTTATCAGCAATGTTCTTCAACTGAGCGACGGAATCACTAGAGAGCACATCGAGGGACGCCCTGTGCTTGTGCTCCAACTCCTTGGTGCGTTGCCGGACAAGGCCCTCCAGTTCTTTGTCCTTACTGCGGAGGGCGGCCATGAGGTTCTCTTCCCGGGACGAGATGTCCTTCTCCCTGGCATTCAAGAGCGTTGTGCGTCCGCCAAACGGGCCTCCCGGGAAGTGACATCCTCCTTTGCCATGGTGATCGTCTCCTGTTGCCGCAGGAGGATTTGGAACTGCTTGCCATGCCACTAGCGCAGCTCGCTGCCCTTGTCCCTCAGCTTCTGGTCCATGCGGTTGGCGGAGTTGCGCTGCTCCTTGAGTGTCTGCCAGTTCTGGCCGTGTCGGTTATGCATCTCCTTGATGCCCACCGCCACGGACTCTGGGAAGGATAAGTCCATGGCAACGGCAGCAGAGTCGTCCGCCTCTTTGATCCCTTTTGTACAGTGGCGCTAAGAGGTGATGGATCTCTTCATCAAATTCCTCTACGGTCACCGTTGATGCACTGGGGGCTCTGAGCCCGGGCTGAGCAAGGACTAATGCGAGCTTGCTCGGTGACGATGGTGGGGCCGTGTGTTGACATCTGATTTTGGCAAGATACAAAATGCAATTAAGATGGTCTCGAGTGAAAGGGTTTTCAGTATGAAAAGTTACATGTCCTCGAGTGGAACAACTTTGACGTTTCGGTTATCGTCATCCGACCTTATCTTAAGGACCGAAATTATACTTTGAGTGACAAAATTTAGTGTTCTATGTGCTTTTTGGCCGATTACACATTCAAAACGACCTCAGATGAAGGAGCACTCAACATGAATTGTCTTCTTCTTGTCAAGGTGATCGATTTTCATATACAATTCGTCTCAATCCAAGGTCGTATGCAAAAGTTAGATACAATACAACACAGACTGAGCCTAAATGTAGATATAATTCGGCCATCAAGACGGCCTTGAATCGAAAAACCTTCAACACAAAAAAGTTTCGTCTCGTTGAGCCGGTATATTTTCATGTATAATTGGTCTCAATCCGATGTCGTATGCGACCTCGAGAGGGAAATCAAGGTCAGGCTGTATTTTCAGTCAGAAAATCCGAGTGAAAAGCTTACCATCCGAGTGATAACTTACCGATCGAGTAAAAGATTGCGGACCGAGTGAAAATATAGTCATCCAAGTGAACTTATCATGTGAGTGAAAACTTACCGATTGAGTAAAATATTGTCTTCCGAGTGAAAATATAGTGAACCGAATGAAAAGATTATCATCAGAATGAAAGCTTGCCGATCGAGTAAGAGATTGTCTTCTGAGTGAAAATGTGGCCATCCAAGTGAAAAGATTGTATTCCGAGTGAAAATATTGCCATCCGAGTGAAAGTTTTCATCCGAGTTAAGAAGTCTAGTCCGGCGATCCGAGTGAAATACTCTAATATCCGAGTGGAAAGATCCGAGTGCTCCGACTGAAAACTTAAGATATGCCCGAAAGGTGATCCAGATGACCTTAGATGGAAAAAGTGATCAACACGGAAGTTGTGTGCATCTTCAAAATGGTGAACTTCCGTTTTGTAGTCGTTATCATCTGAGTTAGTATACGGCCTGCAAGTTTGCTACGATACTCGGACATTCGAGTATGTTACATGACCGAGTCCGACTGGAGATTAAATATGGCTTCGTAGAGTATTCAAGATGGCCTTATCTGGAAAAGTGACCAACATAAGAATTGTTCGTCACGTCGAGGCGCATAAATTTTGTATTTGTCCCATCTTGATCGGAGGTCATATACAGGTTCTACGTCGCGCGCAAGGAGGAAGACACAAGGTTGGGCCAGATTCAGACCGAATCCGAGCTGGAATAGAACTAGCACTTTAGGACGTGAATTGATGTAATTTTTCATGTGAGGAAAGCCTAGATTAGTCCTTTACTTGTACGGAAAATCTAGCCACCTCTTATATATGTTGGAGGTGACGGCCGATTGAACAACTCACAATCGACATATCAATGTACTACTTTTTCATCTACGATTTATCTCTCCATCGTTTTCTCTCTCGTTCTTCACTGTTCTTTGTGTTTGAGAGCTGCGAATCCCAAGGCTCTAGAGGCGAGCGAATCGACCTAGGGCAGGCCATAGCCTCCGCACTCCCAGACGGGGTCCCTCCCGGGTGTGTGGGGTTTCGGGTCTGGAAAAGCGCCAGTCGACTGTCTTCCAAATCGCGATGTCGGCCGGGTCTCCTTCGACGTGAGTTGCGGTGCATCACCCCCGGCGTCGAGGGTACACATGACGTGTTCGTGTTTGTAAGTTCATCTAGTGCCCCTTAGTGCTTTTGGTGTATGGAAGACTTATAGGTTAAGGGACTAATGTGTTTGTGAGTGTACACATGTCTTATAAGTCTATGAGGAGTTTGATATTTACGAAGAAATTCGACCCCTCAAAATTTATGTCTTCAATTCAAGACTTTGGTTTTTTTGAAGACTTTGAAAGTGAGGAAATTGGTGCGACCGTGAAGACTTGGATATTCATGCGAGGATTATGAAGCGTGAAGACTTTTGTTTTCGTAGTTTCATTTTCTCTTTCTTGAGTCATAGGAAACACCGTACTGTTAAAGGGGGTCGAGGTAAAACTAAGGAAACATATTTCCAAGTGATGCTCAACTCAAAGCCTACACTACCCAATCCTTTCGAGTGAAGCCATTGGAAATCTCATACAGTTCAGTCAATTTTTTCAGTGACAGAGACGAAGTTCTTCTGTTCTATGAGGAATTTGTTCTTACTGAGGAGTTAGGAATTCGCCAGTGTGGATTGCCTAACAGTGAGGAACATGATAGCCCTGAGGAATTTGAGAGCTCAATTTCCAACCGTTGATGTGCTATGTGCCAGCTGTCCCAAAATATCTTATCCACCTAACGGTCATATCAATCAAGGGCATTTATGTCTTATCATGTCGGGCTGCTCCCTAGGCTATAAATAACCGCCCCCCTACAACCACTAGTTGCTTGGCTGCTCCGAGAGAAACTGGCACTTGCCATTAGGGCAACCCATCCCCCCGAGGACTTTGAGCAAAAATCATCAAGTGAGGAAAAACCCAAAACCCAAACACCTAAAACCGCAAAGTGATTGAGCATCACTAAAGACAGTGCTCCTATGTGGAGCTGACGCTTGTTACCTTTGAAGACTTTGATCTTTTAGATGGTTAGGCGTCAATGGTCTAGAGCACCCAAGAGGAATTGTGGATCGTCGAGCCACCAAGTCTGTGAAGGTTTGGAAGTCGCTTGTGAAAACTTACCACGAGTGGTTGGGCGAGGTCTATGTGACCTCATCTCAAGGGGAATACGGTGAGGACTTGGTGTCTTGGACTGTGTGTCCAGGACTGGGTGTCCGGGACTTTGTGTCCTCAGGTTTAAATACCTAGCCACCCTAACCAGACGTACAACTGTCACAACAGTTGGAACTGGTCTATCAAATCATTGTCTTCACCAAGCTTACTGGTCCTATTTTTCCTCAATCCTTCCATTTACTCGTTCATGTGTTGATGAACTTGATCTATACTATTTGAAGACTTTGACTGAAGACTTTCTCAATTTCCTCAACCCAAGTTCTTCAGTCCTTAGTCTTCAGCCTGCTTATCTTGTTTACACGCTCCTTGCACTCTGTGCTTGCTTTCATTTCATCATGATGACCATGCTACTATTTTGTTATGCATGCACTTGTGTATCTATTCCGCTGCTAAGTAGTTCGTTGCTTAGGAAATTCCTCAGCTAGTATTTCCTTAGTGCTGAATTTGTAAAAATCGCCAATTCACCCCCTCTAGTTGATATAACACACTTTCAATTGGTATCAGAGCAAGGTACTCCCTTATTTTGTGTGATTTTGGTTTAACCGCCTGGAGTTTTAGTTATGTCGACTGCAGGTATGATCAAAGTCCCGGCTCGGTGTCCTACCTTTGATGGGACGGACTACCCCTACTAGAAGAACAAGATGCACATGCATCTTGAGGCAATTGACAACGATCTTTGGTACGTTGTGTAAACTGGTGTTCCATCCGTCTCACCTTCTGTGAACGATGCTGATGTGAAGAAATTCAAGCAACTCGACTCTCAAGCGAAGAATATCATATGTGTCCATCTGAGCAAGGGGCAGTATGGCAGAGTGAGTGCTTTGGAGACTGCAAATATTTTCTGGGATAGGCTGTCCAATGTCAACGAGGGAGTCTCAACTCAACATGACTCTCGAGTTGATGTTCTTCGCAACCTCTTCAACTGCTTCAAGAGACTTGACAACAAAAACGTTCAGGAAACCTTTGATTGCCTCACTAACATCTCAAACGAGCTACAGGCACTTGGTGCTACAGACATCACTGACCACGAGGTGGTGAAGAAACTGCTAAGATCACTTGACTCGTCATTCGACTCTCTGGCACTGATGATTCAAGAGCGTGGAGACTACAAGTCACTTGATCCAGCTAATATCCTTGAGAGGCTGAACACACATGAGTTCCAACAAGCTGAGAAGAGAGATCTCTATGGTCCAAGCTATGGTAGACCACGTGGACTGAAGGCCAAGGCAGTTTCCTCATGCGAAGGTGAAGATTCTGATAGCAGCCTTGGCGATCCTGAAGAACTAAGTCAGGAGCTTTCAATGCTTGTGAGGAAATTTCAGAAGTTCTCAAGACGTGGTCACTTTGGAAGATCTTCAAGAGGTAATGATGTGAGATCCGATTCGTCATCTCGCAATTCCAAGAAGAGGACTTGCCCCAAATGCAAGAAACCGGGTCACTTTATCAATGATTGTCCTCAGTGGGCAAAGAAGTCGAAGAAGAAGAAATACAAGAATTACAGCTCAGACGACTCGAAGGAAAAGAAGAAATCTTCAAAGTCCTCATCATCAAAATCTTCAAAGTCTTCCTCCCATAATAAGAGCTGTTCCAAGAAAGCTCGAGCATTCACTCGCAAGGAAATGGACTCAGATGAATCTGAAGAAAATGAGGAAGAGGAGGAATCTGTGGAATCAGACTCTGGTGTGGCAAGCCTAGCTCTCGCTACCGCATTCGTCAGCAAGTCCATCTTCAACACTGAGGAAAATGACTTCCCCGACACTGGTGACGACATCAACAATGACTACACTCCCACCCCTTCCTTCATGGCAAAAGGTGCCAAGGTACTCAACCATCCCTCCTCTGATTCTAGTGAAGATGAATCTGATGAAAACCTCAAACCTAGCTATACCAAACTTGTTAAAATTGCCATAAAACAACAAAAAAGTCTTTGATAAGGTTCTAAATCTTCTAGAAAGAAGTGATGACCTATTGGGTGAGGAATTGGATCGATCTAAAATCTTGACCAAGAATCTTTAGAGACTTCAGTCCAAATTTGATAACCTTCGGGATATTCATAACACTCTCCTAACTTATCATGAGAAACTTTCTTATGAATTTCTTCAAAGAAAGCAAGATCTTGAAAAGATTAGGGTGAGTTATGAAGATCTTCAGAAGGAGAACGATTCACTACTTGCTCAACATGTCAGTTCTGCTCAGGAAGAATTCATTCCACCATGTCTAAAATGCACTGAACGTGAAACTGCAAATTCCTCACCTGAAAGTTCAAATGCTTCTACTGCTACAAATTCTTCAACTGTTTCTGTGGTGACAATTTCCTCAACTGAGGAGAACACCGATGCTACTGATGAAAATGCAGGGTTGAAGGAATTGTATGTGATAGGCATGTACAAAAGCCTCAAAGGTCATCAGACTCTTTGTGATGTGCTTAAAAAGCAGATTCTGAACAGGAACCCTAGGAAAGAGGGTATTGCTTTTGAGAGGAAACTTAATGTTGATGGGACCCACTGGAAACCTGAGCAGTACCCCAAAACCTCATGGGTTGCTGCAAAAGGACCTCCCGTAGATCAATCTACCTTGTCTGGATTTACTTGTGAATCTTCACATTCTTCTGATGAGTCATTTGACTCCAACTATAAACTGTTCAAAAATCATAATGGTGAAGTATTTCCTAGATATGCTGGAATTAACTGCAGGAATGGTCCCCCTATGAAGAAAATCTGGGTCCCTAAGAGGCACCTTGGAAATCTTCATGTGAATGTCTTCATGACACCACTTGTGAAGGACAAGAACCCTAGATCAAATTCTTCATATGGATCCAAATCCTCATATGGAACAAATTCCTCAAGTGGACTAAATTCCGCATTTGATCATCATCATGCTAACACATCTGTTTCGCAGGGAAAGAATAAGGATTATGAATATGTGCATTATTCTTAAAATCATTATGTTCATAAGTCCTCGAAGAATTTCTCTGCTTACTCATATTCATACTCTAACCCCTCTCCTGTGAAATGAAGTGCACTAGCTTCAATGCCACCATTATCAATTGGTGCTCGCAGAATGATGAACTCTTTGCCACCCCTCCAGATGTGGGTGGTGAAGAAAAAGAACTAATCTCTTAGGCATGGTCAGGTCTCCAGACGAACTTAAACGTCTGTAGAATTTGCTGTAGACCTAAAAATGCTTGAAAGGACGCAAGCTAATCATGTAGAAATGATTCATTTGTTTCTCACGTCCTCATTCTTCATATGTTGCTCTTACTGATGAATTTGATGTGATATTCTTCACTATGAAGCATACGAGTTGTAAGATGCACTAATTCTTCTACATGATGGTTCCCTTAAAGCTACCGAGTGGGTCCTCGATAGTGGATGTACAAATCACATGACCGGTGACAACAACCTAGTAATGGACTCTGCTTTATCTCCACCTCACCTGAAGTATATTACCTACACTGACAAAGGAAAAAGCAAGGTACTGGGTCTAGGTAAGGCTGCAATCTCAAAAGATCGACACATGGACAAAGTCATGCTTGTTGAGTCTCTTGGATTCAACCTAATGTGTGTCTCAATGCTTTGTGATCTTGATATGGTTGTTGTCTTTGGCAAATATCGCTGTGTTGTAGTCCTAGAATCTGACAATTCCAAAGTCTTCGAAGGCTTTAGGAGAGGAGACTTCTATATTGTTGATTTCTCTACAGGACCATAGCCTACCACATGTCTGCTTGCAAAAGCTTCAAACGGATGGCTATGGCATCGACGACTCGTCATTCTGGCATGAGGAACTTGCACACACTTGTGAAGAAGAAGCATATCCTTGGAATTGAGGGTGTCAAATTCCTCAAAGATCGTCTTTGTGGGGCTTGCGAAGCTGGAAAGATGACCAAATCCAAGCATCCCTCAAAGATTATCATGACTACCACTCGTCCTTTTTAATTGCTTCACATGGACCTCTTCGGCCCTACACATTACTCTGCATTCACAAATGTTGCATCTCTTTATGGCTTTGTCATTGTTGATGACTATTCTCGTTATACCTGGGTGCATATCATCACATTTAAGCATGAAGTGCAGGAAATCTTCAAGCGGTTTTATTCAAGGGCCTCGACGAATTTTTGTGTGAAGATGAAGCATATCTTGAGTGACAATGGGACCGAGTTCAAGAACACTGGTCTTGATGACTATCTTGATGAACTTGGTATTACTCATGAACTATCAGCCCCTTACACTCCTCAGCAGAACGAAGTTTTGGAGCGCAAGAACATGACTCTTGTTGACATGGCTCGCACTATGCTTGATGAATACAAGACGCCTCTTCGGTTCTGGCCTGAGGTTATCAACACTACACGCCACATCATCAACATAGTATATCTTCAGAAACACCTCAAGAAAACCTCATACAAACTCCTCACTAACAAGAAACCCAATGTGAGTTATCTCAAAGTCTTCGGTGCTAAATGCTGGGTTAGAGATCCTCTTCACAATTCCAAATTTGCACCAAAAGCACATGATGATTTATGCTTGGTTACGGAAAGGACTCGCACACCTATAGAATCTTCATCAATCATCTCCACAAGATTGTTGAGACTGTAGATGTGTGGTTCGATGAAACTAATGGCATACAAAGAGAGTACCTGCTTCCTGTGAGAGGTGAAATACCTCGTGAGGATTCCATCAAGATCAAAGCACTGAAGATATCATCCCCACTGAAGAATCAGCTGAAGAAGTCATTCCTGACAATGAAGAAATCATTCTAGTGCTCGTGAAGAAACTGCTGCTGAAGAAAATGCTCAGCCAGACCAAAGTCGTCAACCAGCTCACCCTCGTGTCGCAAAAGAAGTGTAGATCGAGAAGATCATCAATGACATTAATGCACCAGGCCCTCTCACACGCTCAAGAGCTTCACACTTATCTAACTTTTGTGGGAACTTTGCTTTTGTCTCTATCACAGAGCCCACCAAAGTTGAGGAGGCATTTCTAGAACCTGAGTGGATTTAAGCTATGCGAGAGGAATTGTATCCATTCGAGATCAACCATGTGTGGGAACTCGTCAAGCGATCAGATCCTTGGAAGCACAATATCATCGGCACCAAGTGGATCTATCGAAACAAACAAGATGAATACGGCCTTGTGGTGAGGAATAAGGCTCGTCTCGTAGCTCAAGGCTACACACAGGTTGAAGGAATTGACTTTGTTGAAACTTTTGCTCCTTTTGCTAGACTTGAAGCTATTCGCATATTACTTTCTTAAGATAACCATCATAATATCATCTTATATCAAATGGATGTGAAAAGTGCATTCCTCAATGGTAGGCTTTAGGAAGAAGTATATGTTGCTCAACCCCCAGGTTTTAAAGATCCTAAACATCCTGACAAAGACTTCAAACTCAACAAGGCCCTCTATGATACATTGAAGGAATTCCTCATGAAGAAAGGCTTCAAAACCGGTTCACTTGACCCAACTCTTTTCACTAAATCATATGATGATGAATTATTTGTGTATCAAATCTATGTGGACGGTATTATCTTTGGCTGTACTAAGAACATTATAGTGACGAATTTGGCTACATGATGCGTAAAGAATATCAAATGTCCATGATGGGAGAGCTGAAATTCTTCCTCCGCCTTCAAATTCGTCAACAACACAATGGCATATTCTGTAGGGGAACGTAGTATTTTCAAAATTTTCCTACGATCACGCAAGATCTATCTACTAGATGCATAGCAATGAGAGAGGAGAGTGTGTCTACGTACCCTTGTAGACCGAAAGCGGAAGCGTTTATCAACGCAGTTGATGTAGTCGTGCACCTTCACGATCCGTCCCGATCTAGTACCGAACGTACGGCACCTCCACGTTCAGCACACGTTCAGCTCGATGACGTCCTCGCCTTCTTGATCCAGCAAGACGGGCGAAGTAGTAGATGAGTTCCGACAGCACGACGGCGTGGTGATGGTTGTTGATGAAGAACAATCTCTGCAGGGCTTCGCCAAGCACTGCAGAAACTAGACGGAGGATAAACTAGAGGGTCGGGGTTGCCGGCACACGGCTTGGTGTATCTTGATGTGTTCCAGGTGCTAAACTATTTATATGTTGAGCCCTGGGGTCGAAACTTGGAGCAAAAGCCTCCTCAAAGTCGGTTTTGCCTGAAAGGCAAGAGTCCCACTCGGACTCCAGGACCAAATGCCACAATCCTTGGGGTCTGGCCCAGAAGCCACGGGCCTCGTCTTCTGGCACAGGGCCAGACGCCAGGGTCTCCGGCGTTTGGCCCCCTGGCATGCGCAAAACACCTTTTGCACCGACTTAATGCCCTGTGGGCTTGACCCCTTGGCCTAACCATATCATCCTATATATCAAATTTTACCTCCGGACCATTCCAGAGCTCCTCGTCATGTCCGTGATCTCATCCGGGACTGCGAACAACATTCGGTCACCAACATACATAACTCATTCAATACTATATCGTCAACGAAATGTTAAGCGTGCGGACCCTACGGGTTCGAGAACTATGTAGACATGACCGAGACACTTCTCTGGTCAATAACCAATAGCGTAACCTGGATGCCCATATTGGCTCCTACATATTCTACGAAGATCTTTATCGGTCGAACCGCATAACAATATACATTGTTCCCTTTGTCATTGGTATGTTACTTGCCCGAGATTCGATCGTCGGTATCTCAATACCTAGTTCAATCTCGTTACCGGCAAGTCTCTTTACTAGTTCAATCTCGTCATTTGCTTGCAAGGCTTATTATGATGTGCATTACCGAGAGGGCCCAGAGATACCTCTCCGACACTCGGAGTGACAAATCCTATTCTTGATCTATGCCAACACCACGAACACCTTCGGAGACACCTGTAGACCATCTTTATAATCACCCAGTTACGTTGTGACGTTTGATAGCACACAAGGTGTTCCTTCGGTATTCGGGCGTTGCATAATCTCATAGTCATAGGAAGATGTATAAGTCATGAAGAAAGCAATAACAGTAAAACTAAACGATCATAGTGCTAAGCTAACGGATGGGTCTTGTCCATCACATCATTCTCCAAATGATGTGATCCCGTTGATCAAATGACAACTCATGTCTATGGTTAGGAAACATAACCATCTTTGATCAATGAGCTAGTCTAGTAGAGGCATACTAGGGACACTCTGTTTTGTCTATGTATTCAAACATGTACTAAGTTTCCGGTTAATACAATTCTAGCATGAATAATAAACATTTATCATGATATAAGGAAATATAAATAACAACTTTATTATTGCCTCTAGGGCATATTTCCTTCAGTCTCCCACTTGCACTAGAGTCAATAATCTAGCTCACATCGCCATGTGATTTAATACCGATAGTTCACATCATTATGTGAATAACACCCATAGTTCACATCGCCATGTGACCAACACCCAAAGGGTTTACTAGAGTCAATAATCTAGTTCACATCGCTACGTGATTAATACCCAAGAGTAATAAGGCGTGATCATGTTTTGCTTGTGAGAGAAGTTTAGTCAACGGGTCTGTCACATTCAGATCCGTATGTATTTCGCAAATTTCTATGTCTACAATGCTCTTCATGGAGCTACTCTAGCTAATTGCTCCCACTTTCAATACACATCCAGATTGATACTTAGAGTCATCTGGATTTAGTGTCAAAGCTTGCATCGGAGTAACCTTTTACGACGAACTCTTTATCACCTCCATAATCGAGAAATATTTCCTTAGTCATCCAGTTACTAAGGATAAGTTTGACCGTTGCACAGTGATCTACTCCTAGATCACTATTGTACCTCCCTGTCAAACTCATGGCAAGGTACACAACATGTTTGGTACACAACATGGCATACTTTATAGAACCTATGGCTGAGGCATAGGGAATGACATTCATTCTCTCTATATTTTTCTGCCGTGGTCTGGCTTTGAGTCTTACTCAACTTCACACCTTACAAGTCAGACAAGAATTCCTTCTTTGACTGATCCATTTTGAACTACTTCAAAATCTTATCATGGTATGTACTAATCGAAAGTCTTATCAAGCGTCTTGATCTATGTCTATAGATCTTGATGCCCAATATGTAAGCAGCTTTCACCAAGGTCTTTCTTTGAAAAACTCCTTTCAAACACTCCTTTATGCTTTCCAGAAAATTCTACATCATTTCCGATCGACAATATGTCATTCACATATACTTATCAGAAAGGTTGTAGTGCTCCCACTCACTTTCTTGTAAATACAGGCTTCACCGCAAGTCTGTATAAATCTATATGCTTTGATCAACTTGTCAAAGTGTATATTCCAACTCCGAGATGCTTGGACCAGTCCATAGATGGATCGGTGGAGCTTGCACATTTTGTTAGCACCTTTAGGATTGACAAAACCTTCTGGTTGAATCATATACAATTCTTCTTTAATAAATCCATTAAAGAATGCAGTTTTGTTATCCATTTGCTAGATTTCATAAAATGCGGCAATTGCTAACATGATTCAGACAGACTTATGCATCGCTACGGGTGAGAAAGTCTCATCGTAGTCAACTCCTTGAACTTGTCGAAAACCTTTCGCAACAAGTCGAGCTTTGTAAACAATAACATTACCGTTAGTGTCAGTCTTCCTCTTGAAGATCCATTTATTTTCGATGGCTTGCCGATCATCGGGCAAGTCAACCAAAGTCCACACTTTGTTCTCATACATGGATCCCATCTCAGATTTCATGGCCTCAAGCCATTTTGCGGAATCTGAGCTCGTCATCGCTTCCTCATAGTTCGTAGGTTCATCATGGTCCAGTAACATGACTTCCAAAACCGGGTTGCCGTACCACTCTGGTGCCGAACGAACTCTGGTTGATGTACGAAGTTCAGCAGAAACTTGATCTGAAGTTTCATGATCATCATCATTAGCTTCCTCACTAATTGGTGTAGGAATCACTGGAACTAGTTTCTGTGATGTTCCACTTTCCAATTCGGGAGAAGGTACAATTACCTCATCAAGTTATACTTTCCTCCCACTCACTTCTTTTGAGAGAAACTCCTTGTCTAGAATGGATCCACTCTTAACAACAAAGACCTTGCCTTCGGATCTGTGATAGAAGGTGTACCCAACAGTTTCTTTTTGGGTATCCTATGAAGATTTACTTCTCCGATTTGGGTTCGAGCTTATCATGTTGAATTTTTTTCACAAAAGCATCGCAGTCCCAAACTTAAAGAAATGACAGCTTAGGTTTCTCGTCAAACCACAGTTCATACGGTGTCATCTCCAACGATTTAGATGGTGCCCTATTTAACATTAATGTAGCTGTCTCTAATGCATAACCCCAAAAGCGATAGTGGTAGATTGGTAAGAGACATCGTCGATCCACCATATCTAATAAAGTACGGTTATGACATTCGGACACACCATTACACTGTGGTGTTCCAGGTGGCGTGAGTAGTGAAACTATTTCACATTGTTTTTACTGAAGGCCAAACTCGCTAACTCAAATATTTTACCTCTACGATCATATCATAGAAACTCTTATTTTCTTGTTACGATGATTCTCCAATTCACTCTGAAATTCTTTGAACTTTTCAAATGTTTCAGACTTGTGCTTCATTAAGTAGATATACCCATATCTGCTCAAATCATCAGTGAAGGTCAGAAAATAACGATACTTGCCGCGAGCTTCAACACTCATTGGTCCGCATACATCAGTATGTATGATTTCCCACAACTCGGTTGCTCGCTCCATAGTTCCGGAGAACGGAGTTTTAGTCATCTTGCCCATGAGGCATGGTTCGCAAGCACCAAGTGATTCATAATCAAGTGATTCCAAAAGTCCATCACTATGGAGTTTCTTCATGCGCTTTACACCAATATGATCTAAACGGCAGTGCCACAAATAAGTTGCACTATCATTATTAACCTTGCATCTTTTGGCTTCAATATTATGATTATGTGTATCACACGATCGAGATCCAACAAACCATTTTCATTGGGTGTATGACCATAGAAGGTTTTATTCATGTAAACAGAACAACAATTATTCTCTAACTTACATGAATAACCGTATTGCAATAAACATGATCAAATCATATTCATACTCAACACAAACACCAAATAACACTTATTTAGGTTCAACACTAATCCCGAAAGTATAGGGAGTGTGCGATGATGATCATATCAATCTTGGAACCACTTCCAACACACATCGTCACTTCACCTTTAACTAGTTTCTGTTCATTATGCACCTCCCATTTCGATTTACTACTCTTTAGCAACTGAACCAGTATAAAATACCGAGGGGTTGCTATGAACACTAGTAAAATACACATCAATAATCTATATATCAAATATACATTTGTTCACTTTGCCATCCTTCTTATTCGCCAAATATCTAGGGCAGTTCCACTTCCAGTGACCATTTCCTTTGCAGTAGAAGCACTTAGTTTCAGGCTTGAGTTTAGCTTTGGGTTTCTTCATTGGAGTGACAACTTGCTTGTCATTCTTTTTGAAGTTCCCCTTCTATCCCTTTGCCCTTTACTTGAAACAAGTGGTCTTATTAACTATCAACACTTGATGCTCTTTCTTGATTTCTACCTTCGCCGATTTCAGCATCGCGAAGAGCTCGGGAATTACTTTCGTCATCCCTTGCATATTATAGTTCATCACAAAGTTCTACTAACTTGGTGATAGTGACTAGAGAACTTTGTCAATTACTATCTTATCTGGAAAAATAACTACCACTTGATTCAAGTAATTGTAGTACCCAGACAATTTGAGCACATGCTCACTGGTTGAGCTATTCTCCTCCATCTTGTAGGCAAAGTACTGTCAGAGGTCTTATACCTCTCGACACGGGCATGAGTATGAAATACTAATTTCAACTCTTGGAACATCTTATATGCTCTGTGGCGTTCAAAACGTTTTTGAAGTCCCAGTCCTAAGCCGTAAAGCATGGTGCACTTAAACTATCAAGTAGTCATCATACCGAGCTTTTGTCAAAACGTTCATAACGTCTACATCTGCTCCTGCAATAGGTTTGTCACCTAGCGGTGCATAAAGGACATAATTCTTCTGTGCAGCAATGAGGATAATCCTCAGATCACGGAACAATTCCGCATCATTGCTACTAACATCTTTCAACTTAGTTTTCTCTAGGAACATATAAAAAATAAACGGGGAGCAACATCGTGAGCTATTGATCTACGACATAGATATGCTAATACTACGAGGACTAAGTTCATGATAAATTAAAGTTCAATTTAATCATATTACTTAAGAACTCCCACTTAGATAGACATCCCTCTAGTCATCTAAATGATCATGTGATCCAAATCAACTAAACCATGTCCGATCATCACGTGAGATGGAGTAGTTTCAATGGTGAACATCTTTATGTTGATCATATCTACTATATGATTCATGCTCGACCTTTCGGTCTCTAGTGTTCCGAGGCCATATCTGCATAAGCTAGGCTCGTCAAGTTTAACCCGAGTATTCTGCGTGTGCAAAACTGTCTTACACCCGTTGTATTTGAACGTAGAGCCTATCACACCCGATCATCACGTGGTGTCTCGGCACGAAGAACTTTCGCAACGGTGCATACTCAGGGAGAACACTTGTACCTTGAAATTTTGTAAGGGATCATCTTATAATGCTACCGTCGTTCTAAGCAAAAAAAAAAGCATAATAGGATAAACATCACATGCAAATCAAAATATGTGACATGATATGGCCATCATCATCTTGTGCTTTTGATCTCCATCTCCAATGCACCATCATGATCACCTTCATCACTAGCGCGACACCTTGATCTCTATCGTAGCATCGTTGTCGTCTCGCCAACTATTGCTTCTACGACTATCGCTACCGCTTAGTGATAAAGTAAAGCAATTACATGACGATTGCATTTCATACAATAAAGCGACAACCATATGGCTCCTGCCAGTTGCCGATAACATTACAAAACATGATCATCTCATACAAAACCGTATCACTCATCATGTCTTGACCATATCACATCACAACATGCCCTGCAAAATCAAGTTAGACGTCCTCTACTTTGTTGTTGCAAGTTTTACGTGGCTGCTACGAGCTTAACAAAAACCGTTCTTACCTACGCATACAAAACCACAACGATGTTTCGTCAAGTATGTGATGTTTTAACCTTCACAAGGACCGGGCATAGGCACACTCGATTCAGCTAAAGTGAGGGAGACAGACACCCGCCAGTCACCTTTAAGCAACGAGTGCTCATAACGGTGAAACCAGTCTCGCGTAAGCGTACGCGTAATGTCGGTCCGGGCCGCTTCATCTCACAATACCGCCGAAGCAAATTAGGACATGCTGGTAAGCAGTATGACTAGTATCGTCCACAACTCACTTGTGTTCTACTCGTGCATATCATCTACACATAGACTTGGCACATGATGCCACTGTTGGGGAACGTATTATTTTCAAAATTTTCCTACGATCATGCAAGATCTATCTACTAGATGCATAGCAACGAGAGAGGAGAGTGTGTCTACATACCCTTGTAGACCGAAAGCGGAAGCGTTTATCAACGTGGTTGATGTAGTCGTGCACCTTCATGATCCGTCCTGATCTAGTACCAAATGTACGGCACCTCCGCGTTCAGCACACGTTCAGCTCGATGATGTCCTCGCCTTCTTGATCCAGCAAGACGGGCGAAGTAGTAGATGAGTTCCGGCAGCACGACGATGTGGTGACATTTGTTGATGAAGAACAATGTCAGCAGGGCTTCGCCAAGCACTGCAGAAACTAGACGGAGGATAAACTAGAGGGTCGGGGTTGCCGGCACACAGCTTGGTGTATCTTGATGTGTTCTAGGTGCTAGCCCCGCCCCTCTATTTATATGTTGAGCCCTGGGGTCAAATCTTGGAGCAAAAGCCTCCTCAAAGTAGGTTTTGCCCGAAAGGCAAGAGTCCCACTCGGACTCCAGGACCAAACGCCACAATCCTTGGCGTCTGGCCCAGAGGCCACGGGCCTCGACGGCTGGCCCAGGGCCAGACGCCAGGGTCTCCGGCGTTTGGCCCCCTGGCCTTCGCAAAATACCTTTTGCACCGACTTAATGCCCTGTGGGCTTGACCCCTTGGCCTAACCATATCATTCGATATATCAAATTTTACCTTCGGACTATTCCGGAGCTCATCGTCATGTCCGTGATCTCATCCAGGACTCCGATCAATATTCGGTCACCAACATACATAACTCATTCAATACTATATCGTCAACGAAACGTTAAGCGTGCGGACCCTACGGGTTCGAGAACTATGTAGACATGACCGAGACACTTCTCTGGTCAATAACCAATAGCGGAAACTGGATGCCCATATTGGCTCCTACATATTCTACGAAGATCTTTATCGGTCGAACCGCATAACAATATACGTTGTTCCCTTTGTCATCGGTATGTTACTTGCCCGAGATTCGATCGTCGGTATCTCAATACCTAGTTCAATCTTGTTACCGGCAAGTCTCTTTACTCGTTCCGTAATACATCATCTCGTGACTAACTCATTAGTCATTTGCTTGCAAGGCTTATTATGATGTGCATTACCGAGAGGGCCCAGAGATACCTCTCCGACACTCGGAGTGACAAATCCTATTCTTGATCTATGCCAACACCACAAACACCTTCGGAGACACCTATAGAGCATCTTTATAATCACCCAGTTATGTTGTGACGTTTGATAGCACACAAGGTGTTCCTCCGGTATTCGGGAGTTGCATAATCTCATAGTCATAGGAAGATGTATAAGTCATGAAGAAAGCAATAGCAGTAAAACTAAACGATCATTGTGCTAAGCTAACGGATTGGTCTTGTCCATCACATCATTCTCCTAATGATGTGATCCCGTTGATCAAATGACAACTAATGTCTATGGTTAGGAAACATAACCATCTTTGATCAATGAGCTAGTCTAGTAGAGGCATACTAGGGACACTCTGTTTTGTCTATGTATTCACACATGTACTAAGTTTCCGGTTAATACAATTCTAGCATGAATAATAAACATTTATCATGATATAAGGAAATATAAATAACAACTTTATTATTGCCTCTAGGGCATATTTCCTTCATATTCATATATCAAGAGAAATACCCCAAGGATGTTCTGAGGAAATTCGGCATGCAAGATTGCAAAGGTGTCAAAATCCCTATGCCCACAAATGGCCAACTGTGCATCGATCAAAATGGTAAAGACTTCGATCAAAAGGTATACCACTCCATGATTGGCTCTTTATTGTATCTATGTGCATCTAGGCCAGATATTATGCTTAGTGTTTGCATGTGTGCCCGATTTCAAGCTACACCTAAGGAATCACACCATAAGGCTGTGAAGCATATTCATCGATGTCTAGCTCACACTCCAACACTTGGATTATGGTATCCCAATGGCTCTCATTTTGATCTCATCGGATATTCTGGCTTTGACTATGTTGGTTATCGAGTGGATCGCAAGTCTACATCCGGCACATGCCATTTCCTCGGAAGATCCTTAGTATGTTGGTCGTCGAATAAGAAAAATTGTGTATCACTCTTCACTGCTGAAGCTGAGTACATTGCTGCTGGTTCATGTTGTGCTCAATTACTATGGATGAAGCAATCCCTCAAGGACTATGGCATCAACATGAAGAATGTGCCACCCTATTGTGACAAGGAGAGTGCCATCAAGATTGCTCACAACCTAGTTCAGCACTCGAAGACAAAGCACATTTAGATCCGTCATCATTTTCTTCGTGATCGTGTATTCGAGGGCGACATCTCCATCTACCGTGTGAAGACTGAAGATGAGCTGGCAGATATCTTCACTAAGCCCTTGGATGAGAAGAGATTTTGCAAGTTGCGGCGTGAGCTAAATATCTTAGAATCTCTGAATGTTCCTTGAAAGGATACACAACCTAACACTTATGCAAAATTGACGACTTTGATGCGCAACACACGAAGTAACATTTTTCTTCAATCAATGAAGACTAACCCTCTAAGTGTGAAGAAATTAATGAATAAATTGATTCTCAGAGCCCGACAACAATTGTACGCGGTGTGTGAAATCATCATTCTTATACGGTGGGTCACGGCACCAACCATAGTTGGAATTTGAGGTTTTCTTCAATTTGCAAATTCTTCAAATTTTTAAATTCCTCAAAATTTGCAATTTCTTCAATTTCTCTTGGTGTTCTTCATTGAATTTTTTTTGAGTATTTATGTCCTCTACAGCATTCACTTATTGCTAATTCTTCAAGTTGATTTTTTCTCTAAGTGAATGTGATCGGACCCTCCACCCTCTAAGCTTAACTCAATCCAGTCTATTCACAATTTCTTCATATGCGTCCTATTTGAAACTTGTTCAATATCTTCATTGTGTCCTTGACAGTTAAAGAATTTGTGAACACAACGTTAAAATTTTCTTATCCAAAATTATCGGCTTTTGCCGCTCATACCGTTCTGCATCCCACGATGGATTAAACAACGCTCCCACGATCTGCACTATCTTTACTGCTCAGAACTTAGGTGACACATGTCGCTAGGATAGCAAAGGGTAGGGGCACGTTCATCCAATTTCTTCGGACGAGCAGTTTTTCACAGTGGCTATAAATACCCCTCCCCTTTCACCGTACCTCATTTACTTTGCTCGACCTCCATCTCACTTGAGCTCTCATACCTAGCGTTGCCGCTATGCTCCATCGAAGCCGGAGAGGAAGAGATTTGCTTCCTCGACCTCCTTGTCGTCGTACTAGCGCTGGCTGCAGAAATCTTTACTCCACCGTCGCCGTAGCTATCTCCTTCTGCCAAGTTAGGGTGTGGGAGATCTGGACCGACAAGCTTCACCAAAGTTCATCCAGTTCATCGTGTTCTTCACCAAGGGTAATTAAAATTTAATTTTACTACCCTTTCTTGATTCTCATGATTTTCAAAATTTCTTCAAACGGTGTTTATTCTTCAACTCTCAACTACCTAAACACCTAAATCTGTATGTTTTTGATTTGTTTCTCTAAGTTGTGTTTTTCTCATGATTCCTCAATTGTGTGGATCTTTTATCTATACAAATCTGGAACCTAAAGTAAGAACGCTTAGTGAAAGTCTTCAAGACTCCCATGGTCAAATTCCTCAAACTTGATTATTTTGAAAAAAAATTGAGAACGCATATGACCACTATGACCACTCCAAATTCTTCGCACCTATACTCTGTTCACAGGTACAAATGTCTACTGCTGAATCTCTAGGTTCTCATCAACTTAACTCATTTGCAGCATTCCTAGAAAAAAGTTACATACTTCTTTAGAAACCTCAATTGTTCAAAATCCTCAAGGGAGGAAAATGGATGAAGGCAGGAGACCATAGAAGGGAGGAAAGAGACATAAGAAAAACACTGTGTTTGAGATCCCTGAAGACATCTATGATGAATATTGCACACCAGATGAGGAAAATCATGGCAAAGAAACCAAAAATCATCGCAAAGTGTGCATTCAGAGGATTGCGAGAAAATGGGCAAAGGAATGGAGGGAGTAACGCAATGTTAGTCCAAAGTAGATGAAGAAATTTGTAGTAAACCCTCTTTGCACAAGACCACCTTTGGCACCTGGCCAAGTTGCAGATCCCTCAAGCATCAGGTGTGGTGAGGAATTTCTGAAGGAATGGGCCAAGCGTCAAGCAAAGCTTCAATGTACAGTCAGAGAAGCAGTGAAGAAATTCAATGAAAACTCTGCTGCTACTGCCTCTGCTGCTGAGGCCTCTGCAAGCATGCGCAAGAAGGCCATGCTGAAGAAATCGGCCGTCAAGCCAAATTCCTCAACATTAATGCCTTCAAGGCCAAGTTCCTCAAAGCCTTCCGGACACATTCCTCATGCAACTTCCTCAAGGGCAGCCTCAATTCCCTGTTTTGCGGCACTATCTTCAGCTGCTGCTACAAAGTCCTCCACTCATGTGCACCTTGCAACATGTCAACAGACCGCAGGGTTCTCAATTGCTTCAGGAGCCTCTGCAAGTTCATAAGATCTACCACAATCGTCACCTGGTCCAACTTTGCTGAAACTGAAGACCACTGCTGGCCGTGGAAAGAGGCCAAGTACTCAAAAGAAAGTGGCCATTCAAGTTCCATCTGATGACGATGAAGCTGATGATGAAGAACTTGCTGCTATCATCAGGGATAACAGATGAAGGCTGCTAGAGTCAAGGGCAGTTCTGTGCCTCTCATGCTGGATCCTAAGAAGATCCTCTACTACATTGATCTATGGCACAAGGATCCCAATACCCCTCTCCCTGACATGAAAATCACTCCTGGTCAAAGTCACATGTTGGCTGCTTTCATTGGTGAAGAAAAATGGAAGTTTGAACAAGCCATAAAGGCCAAGAAAGATCAGTACAAGAAGGAGTGAATTGTGAACAAAAAACATTGTGAACATCTCTCCTGAGGATCTTGTGAAGCTGCAATCTGAGATCAAAGACCTCAGTGATGAAATTGATAGATACGTGCTGATTGGCTAGGAGCCAAAGTCAGATTCGTCAAGCTCTCCAAGTCACTCAAGCTTGGTGGTGAGAGTTCCTCACAAGAAGCAATTCATCTTGATGAGGAAACTAAAAGCACGGCTGACAATGTCACTGCTAAAGAAACTGAACATGCCAGGACTGGTGAAGAAATTCCAGTCGCTGAAGAAACTGCCAGGGCAACTTCAAATGTTGCGCCTGAAGAACAACCCAGGGTTGCTGAAGAAACTAAAGCAGCGCCTGAAGAAACTGAACCAATGTCATATACACCTCCTGCAAAGTCTTCACCTATGAAGACTATCAAACTTCCTTCTGCATCAGAAGTGAAGAAGACAAAGGCTGTAGAGAAGGCAGCTGTGAAGAAAAGGAAAGCATCATCGATCGCAGAATCCTCAGCTCCCAAGAAAGTGAGGACTTTGTCAAGCTCCGTCACGAATCCCATTGATGTTGTTCTGATTTCCATTGTGCCATCAAAGGAGATTGTTCCCATTGGTGAGGATTATAAGATTCCTGATGACTCTCTTGAAGAGAATCCATCTACTGCTTCTTCAGAGCAGTTGAATGATGAAATTGAAGCGGAATCAACCCCTTCAACCCCTCTGGTATCATCGCCCATGCCTCAATGCATTACTGAAGAGGCCGGCGTTGAGGAAATGGAAGAAGATGAGGATGTGGAAATTGGGTCACCAACACCTGTGCTCAATGATGATTATTGGGAGAAGACTCTTCCAAATTCCCCAGTGACCACACCACTGCAGCAAGTTCCTCTGTCCCCTACTCATACTGAAGAAATTCACACGGGCTCTGAAGAACTTCACATTCGACTTATGTCCTTTCCTGAACAAGATCCAGCTGCATCAGCTGAAGAAAGAGAACAACTAGTTGCTTCTATAGAACATGAAGCTCAAATTCCTCAAGCAGCAGCTCCAGAAGTTATAACTCAAGAGGCTGCAAAATCATCATCTTCAAATCTTCAGCCCAATCAGAAGAGCCCTCATGCTACAAAAAATTCAAGGCTGATGATTTTATCGCTGAACACGTATTCTTCACTGAATTCAACCCCTATGAATCCGCAAGACTTCGTTGCAAGTGTTTCTAGACTGTCACTCAAATGAACTTCTATTCCTCACTGCTTTTCGATAAGGATAAGGTATTTGAGCATCGTCAAATTCCCCATGTTGACATGGAGCCCATACCTTGCTTTGAGCCAGTGCTGAATTTGCTGCATGAAGCTGGGCTTCTGAGCTTCTGTTCTGACATCTATGATTAGAATGAAGAGCTAATTCTTCAATTCTATGCAACCTTGCACCTGACTGGTAATGCTGATCACATCAATTCATGGGTGCTTGACTTAATGACTGACAACACTCACTACAAAGCTCCAGCATCTGAATTGCTTCATGCCGTACTTGTTCACCCTCCTGCTGAAGGCGCAAGATTGATGTACAATGAACATGAACTTCCAAATCATCTGATGCAAGTGCTGATGAAGCCTTTGAAGGCTGATCAATCACCAAGAACAACCTTCCTAGTGAACGATTTGCTTTATGTACCAAGGACCATATATCGCATTCTCGCCAAAACCCTCAATCCAATCAAAGGCCATAACTCTGAAGAAGAAGACGTTGTTGGCATCATGAAGAATCTGTTGTTCAATATCATGCATGTGATTCCCATCAATTATCATGATTTCTTCATGAGGACTTTGGCGAATGTTGCACTGTCACCTTTTGAGTTGAAGCCTTATGCTCCCTGGTTTATGAGATTCATCAGAACAAAGTCTTCAATTGCATACAAGGCTGAATTTCAGAATCACCTCAGCCATTTTCCTCCGATGGAAGTCCTCAAACAGAAAATTTCCTCAGTTGACGGAAAAGGAAAAGCTACTATCATTGATGAAGGTACTCGTCCTTTGGATGGACAGATTTGCAAAGCTGCATCCTACTCTACCAATGATGATTCTGCACATTCCTCATGCAACTGTTCCGCGAGTGATGACTGGCTGTGAGTTTCTTCTAAGTCTTCATCAGAAAGTTGATCGAATTCACAAGTGGGTCAAGCGCCAGTTTGCTGCAATTCTTCAGAACATGACTGTCACACAGAACACTGTGAAGAAGAATCACTACTATGGGCATGAAATCTTCGACCTCACTTGGGATTTTCTTTCACATACCTTCAATGTTGAAGAACTCAAGGAGATGGAATTCCAATAGGACTTTGACTGGTCTCAGCCACCTTCGAAAAAATTCAAGAAGGTCAAAGTTCCTCAGCTGGTCACAAGTTCATTTTCTTCATCGCACGCAACGGATGAAGCTGAAGACTTGGACGAAACCGCGACAGGCCCTACATCAACGGACGACCCCAACAATGATGGCGCTCCTCCATCAACATCATGATGACATTCTTTAGGGACGTTAGTCCTCATTTTTCGTTCCTTTTTGTCATTTGATGATAAAGGGGGAGAAATTTAAGTTAGTCTTCAAGCGGGTCTCTATTATGGGCTATATTTTTTGTTAAGATACATCTCTCGTTCTTCTGAGGTGTTTGCTCTTATGAGTTGTAAGCTTAAGTCCGATGGTGGTTTGACACTTTTTGAACTGCTTTCTGCATGCTTATTTCCTCAGTACTTTAATGCACGCATCCTGAATTCGTCAGACAGCATATTTCATCATGCATTTAAATTTCTTCATACTATATGTTAAATGCGTGTATGAATTACAAGATATAGGGGGAGATCTCCATGATATTACTCTACGATGTGCATTTGCGACCTCAAGCAAAATCCTTAAAAGCGCACATCTTCAGGGCGAGTTCTTCTATATCTTGTAATCAAATTCCCCAATATCAGTTGTTACACTTCATATGTTTCTCCCCGTTGAAAACTTAACCTATTTGTCATCAATCACCAAAAGGGGGAGATTGTAAGTGCATCTAGTGCCCCTTTAGTGATTTTGGTGTATTGAAGACTTATAGGTTAAGGGACTAATGTGTTTGTGAGTGTACACAGGTCTTATAAGTCTATGAGGAGTTTGATATTTACGAAGAAAGTCGACCCCAAAAAATGTATGTCTTCAGTTGAAGACTTTGGTTTCTTGAAGACTATGAAAGTGAGGAAATTGGTGCGACCTTGAAGACTTGGATATTCATGCGAGGATTATGAAGCGTGAAGACATTTGTTTTCGTAGTTACATTTTCACTTTCTTGAGCCATAGGAAACACTGTACTGTTAAAGGGGGTCGAGGTAAAACTAAGGAAACATATTTCCAAGTGATGCTCAACTCAAAGCCTACACTACCCAATCTTTTCGAGTGAAGCCATTGGACATCTCATATAGTTCAGTCAATTTCTTCAGTGACAGAGACGAAGTTCTTCAGTTCTATGACGAATTTGTTTTGGCTTAGGAGTTAGGAATTCGCCAGTGCGAATTGCCTACAAGTGAGGAACATGATAGCCCTGAGGAATTTGAGAGCTCAATTTCCGACCGTTGGTGTGCTATGCGCCAGCTGTCCGAAAATATCTTATCCACCTAACGGTCATATCATTCAAGGGCATTTATGTCTTATCATGTCGGGCTGCTCCCTAGGATATAAATAGCCGCCCCTACAACCACTAGCTAGTTGGCTGCTCTGAGAGAAACTGACACTTGTCATTAGAGCAACCCATCCTCCGAGGACTTTGAGCGAAAATCATCAAATGAGGAAAACCCAAAACCCAAACACCTAAAACTACAAAGTGATTGAGCATCACTGAAGAGAGTGTTCTTGTGTGGAGCTGACGCTTGTTACCTTTGAAGACTATGATCTTCCAAACGGTTTGGCGTCAATGGTCTAGAGCATCCAAGAGGAATTGTGGATCGCCGAGTGACCAAGTCTGTGAAGGTTTGGAAGTCACGTGTGAAGACATAACATGAGTGATTGGGCGAGGTCTGTGTGACCTTAGCTCAAGGGGAATACGGTGAGGACTTGGTGTCTTGGACTGTGTGCCCAGGACTGGGTGTCCGGGACTGTGTGTCCTTAGGTTTAAATACCTAGCCGTCCTAACCAGACGTACAACTGTCACAATAGTTGGAACTCATCTATAAAATCATTGTCTTCACCAAGCTTACTGGTTGTATTTCCTCAAACCCTTCCATTTACTCATTCATGTGTTGATGAACTTGATCTTTACTGTTTGAAGATTTTGACTGAAGGCTTTCTCAATTTCCTCAACCCAATTTCTTCAGTCCTCAGTCTTCAGCCTGCTTATCCTATTTACACGCTACTTGTACTATGTGCTTGCTTTCATTTCATCTTGATGACTATGCTACTGTTTTGTTATGCATGCACTTGTGTATCTATTTCGCTGCTAAGTAGTTCGTTGTTTAGGAGATTCCTCGGATAGTATTTCCTTCAGTGACGAATTTGTAAAAATCGCCTATTCACCCCACTCTAGTCGATATAACGTACTTTCAGTGTGTCAACACACTCTTGGGCGACTACGCTGGGGATCAAGCCAACTTTTGATATGTTGCTGTCCATCTATGCCAATCAGTCGGCTGGTTCTAGCACTAACCAGCCCTCAGACCTGAAGCGACCAAGGTCACCACTAGCTAATATGTTTAGTCGGTATATGAAGCCGGCTAGACCAAGGGCACCATTTCAAGAAGAGCAAAGGCATCATGTTTGGGATCGACTCGATTACTCATACAATGGCCGACTAAACATCGGTGGTCATCAGTCGGCTGGTCAAAATATGTGGCCGAATGGAAACTATTCGAGTGTGAGAATTCTCCCGGTGGGAGCTATCCGAGTGAATTCCATCCAAGTGGATTCTATCCGAGTGAATTTCATCCGAGTGGATACCATCCAAGTAAAAAGGTGCGTCCGAGTGGAAATTTCATGCATCAGGTGAACAAAAAAGAATGGCATGTTAAGTCACCAAGTGCTACAACAGCTGAGTCAGGAAAAGGCAAGAAGACAATCGATGCGGACTCACTTATCTTGGGCACTGAAAGATTCACCATACTGCAGCCGATTGTGCATAGCAATCCGACTGAGCCAATACTTGCTATCGCGCCAAAGTACTCGACTAATGATCATGAAGCAAGCACCAGCCAGGTGAAGATGAGGGATCCTAAATACACTCAGCCAAAGTGGTATCCTCCAGGGCTAACAAAGAAACAAAAGAGGAAACTACAGATGTTAAGGAGTCAAGAGATGGCAGAACAGGAGGCCGATAAGCAAAGGGATAAGTTGTTAAATGACACTCGGCCCATGGTTCCAGCAAAACAAGTGTGGATGCCCAAACAAATGAAAGATGCAGCAGCTCCTATGTCTATCATAGCAGCGCCTACACCACCGAAGGAGGACGATGCAAACTCTATTTCATCGTCCATGACTCCTATCACTCCCCTTTCAGTCGGACAGGTTTCAGAACTGATAGATACATGTGAGGAAGGAGATGAGATGGTGGATTATGAGCCTACACTGGTCCACGAAGGTGTGGATATCGATATGGTGTATTACATACCCGCTGAATTTTGTGCTGTTGATGAAGAGGGGGAGGTGGCTCAGCTGGATTTTGGCCCTAAAAATGTAATATTTGAGAAGCCAAAAGACCCAGTAACGCATCTGAAACCATTTTATCTCAGAGGTCATATCAATGGATCACTGCTCACTCGGATGCTTGTTGATGGTGGTGCTGTGGTGAATCTTATGACTTATTCGGTCTTCAAAAAATTGGGTTTGCCCCATGAACAGTTGATAAAGATGAATATGGTGCTTAATGGATTTGAAGGCAAAGAGAAAACTGAAGCTGAATGTGTAATGTATTCTTTGTCCCAGAGGTGCAAGGTAATTACAATGTCATACTAGGTCGTGATTGGGTTCTTGCAAATAAGTGCGTGCCATCCACTATGCACCAGTTTTTGATCCAGTGGGTTGATGATGAGGTGGAAGTCATTCATGTAGATAACTTGGGTTGCGTTGCTTTGGCCGATGCATCGGTGGATTAGCAACACCCAAATGCTACTTGCTTGACATGACGTGATTTGACAGAGTTCGATTTTCTCAATGCCACCAAGAATGGTTTTGTGCCCGTCACTTTAAAGCCAACTGAATGCAATCGGCTCCAAGGTATGATATGTTTAAATGGATTCTAGTTCCGAGAGGTTACAAAAACGACTTGTAAAATATCAGTCCAGCAAGAATGATATGTAAGAATCTATAACAAGATTCTAGTGCCGAGTGGTTTTACATCGGCCGATCCATTAGAAGAGATAGATAATGGAGATGGTTCAATCACTCGTCCAACGTTTGTAAACAAAAATTTGAAAGCCGATTTTAAAGCTAAGTCAATCGAGCTATTGAAAGAATATGTTTGTTGCTTTGCATGGGAATATCATGAGATGCCATGTTTAAGCCGAGAGCTAGTGGAGCATCGATTACCTATAAAGACAGGTTTTAGACCTTACAAATAATCGGCCAGAAAGTTTAATCCAAAAACATATGACCGGATCAAGGAAGAGATCGTTCGTTTTCTTAAAGCTAATTTTATTAAACTTGTAGGTACGCCAAATGGATTTGTAACATTGTCCCTATGGAGAAGAAAGGATCCGGCAAGTTGAGGGTGTGCATTGACTTCAGAGATTTGAACAGGGGTACACCAAAAGATGAGTATCCCATGACAATAGCTAATATGCTTATTAACGATGCTTCTGGACATAAGGTCATTAGCTTTCTTGATGGTAATGCGGTGTATAACCAAATTTTTATGGCCAAAGAGAACATGTCCAAAATGGCATTCCGATGCCCTGGTTTCCTTGGTTTATTCGAGTGGACAGTGATGGCATTCAGATTAAAAAATGCTGGCGCCACATATCAAATGGCTATGAATTTGATTTTTCATGATTTACTCGACGTCATACTTGAAGTCTATATTGATGATATTGTTGTCAAATCAGACGCTTTTGAATCTCACTTGGCCGATTTGCGTCTTCCTATCTAAAGAATGAAGAAGTATGGACTCAAGATGAATCCTTTGAAGTGTGCATTCGGCGTGTCAGCTGGCAAGTTTTTGGGTTTCATTATTCATGAAGATGGCATTGAAATTGATCCCAAAAAGATAGAGGCCATATAAAAAGTGGAGGCTCCAACGTGCAAGAGGGATATGCAAAAGTTCCTTGGCAAGTTCAATTATTTGAGGACGTTCATAGCTAATTTGTCAGGGAATTTGATGCATTAACTCCTGTCCTTCGGTTAAAGAATGATGTTGATTTTACTTGGGGGGTCAAAACAGCAAGAAGCCTTTGATATGATCAAGAGTTATTTATGCTCTCCTCTTGTGATGAAAGCACCCAAGCATAGGGAGCCATTTAAGCTTTACATTGTGGCAGGGGAAGGTGTTATTGGTGTTGTTTTGACTCGAGATACCGAAGGAAAAGAGCATGCCATTACATACTTGAGCAGGCTCTTATTGGACACCGAGACAAGGTATATATTTATTGAAAAACTATGTCTATGCTTATATAATTCTTGCACAAAATTGAGACATTATTTAGTTCTGAGCACTTGCATAGTAGCTTATCAAACCGATGTCATTAAATACATGTTGCATAGGCCAATTCTTAATGTTAGAATTGGATAGTGGGCTTATGCTTTGATTGAATATGATTTGGCTTATGGATCTCTAAAATCCATGAAAGATCAAATTGTTGCTAATTTTATTGTTGAGCGTCGGATTAATAACAAGCATGATGTTGGTATGAATCTTGTCTCATTACTACCGTGGAGATTATATTTTGATGGTTCAGTTTGTATCAATGGACAAGGTGTTGGTATTGTTTATATATCTCCTCATGGTGCTATCTTTGAAGCCTCATGCCGCTTAGAATATTTTTTCACAAATAATCAGGCCGAATACAAAGCTTTGTTATTCGGCCTAGAGATGTTAATTGCTATAGGTGCTACAAATATTGAGGCTTTTGGTGATTCATTACTAGTGGTGCAGCAAATATCCAAAGTCTTTCAGTGTTTGGACGAATCACTTAATGTTTATCTTGATAAATATCTAGATATAATCTCTACTTTGGACTGTTTTAGCATTGCTCGTATATATAGGCATGACAATTGGAAAGCGAATGCATTGGCACAACAAGCATCCGGCTATCATGTTGATCATGGCATGTTTCATATTTCTCAAAGGCCAATGTCTACCCTTTCCATTATAGAGGCCCAACCAGATCCCGCTGATTCGGCCATTATCAGAAAATCTAGTGGAGGTGACAATCCCGGCAAGAGGAAGCCCATTGCTGATTACTTGCGCAATCCGAGTGAAAGGATGGACATGGCTGTTTCGGCGTGTCGCTTTTAAGTATACGATGAGGGATGATGATCTTTATCGCCGAATAGTTGATGATGTTCTTTTAAAGTTCTTGGACGAGGACCAAGCAAGAGTTGCTATGGGAGAGGTACGTGAAGGCATTTGTGGCACTCCCGAATCGGCTCCCAAGATGAAATGCTTATTGCGACGTGTTGGGTTTTATTGGCCGAATATGATTAATGATTACTCCAGATATTATAAAGGGTGTGAAGATTGTCAAAATTTTGGTGATATTAAATTAGCTTCTGCTGCTATGTTACATCCTATTATCAAGATGTGGCCTTTCAGGGGATGGGGTTTAGACTTTATTGGAAAACTCATCTGTCTTCCTCGAAGGATCATCGGTTCGTATAGGTGGCAACCGATTATTTCACTAAATGGTATGAAGCAGTACCTCTCAAGAACATGACACAGACGGAGGTAATTAAATTCATAACTGATCACATTATTCATAGATTCGACATTCCTTAATGTTAACTACAGATCAAGGTTCATCTTTCATGTCACACCAAGTCAGAGAATTTGCCGAATCATATAACATAAAGTTGCTCAATTCCTCTCCATATTATGCCCAAGCCAATGGACAAGGTGAGTTTGGCAATAAAAATTTAATCAAACTCATCAAGAAGAAGATTGAGGATAATCCAAGGAGAAGGCATGAGTTGTTTTCTTAAGCTTTGCGGGTACATATAATCTCAAGGCATGGTGCTACGAAGGTGACTCCATATGAGCTAGTATATGGTCAAGAGGCTATTTTACCAGTGGAGGTAAATTTGAATGCTTTGAGAATAGCCAAACAGAATGATTTATCAGCAATAGACTTTTATAACTTGATGATGGACAATATTGATGAGGTTGCCGATAAACGTTTGACTACTTTAAAGGCCATATAGAGAGACAAGTTGAGGGTGGAAAGAGCTTACAATAAGAAAGTTAAGTTGAAGAGTTTTCAAGTTGGCGATCTCGTCTGGGAAGTGATTCTGCCAATTGGTTCAAGAGATAGAAAATTCATGAAGTGGTCTCCAAGTTGGGAAGGTCCTTTTACGATTACAAGAATAGTTCCCCAAAACTCATATTTGGTGGAATCCATACAAGGGACATTGTTACCTCGTGCTCTCAATTAGGGGTGGACTAACGAGCTGCTCGGCTCATTAAGCTCGTACTCGTTAAGCTCGTGCTCGTTAAGGCTCGGCTCGTTAAGCTCGTTAAGAATAACGAGCAGAAAACCCTGCTCGGCTCGGCTCGTTTGAAGCTCGTTAAGCTCGTGAGCGCTCGCGAGCGCTCGTTAACAGATTATAATGTGTTACGGTCAACATTATGAGTGCATAGGTGTGGCTTTTAAGATGAAAGATGGTGGCTACAAAAAGAAATACACTAGTTTGTTGCCTCCTATGTTGATTAGATTGAATAGGAGAGCTGAGATGGTACAAAAATTTTGCCACATAAGAGAAAAATATGTGATGTGTTGTTACTAACGAGCTTAACGAGTTACTCGTAAAACTCGTTAGCTCGCTCGTTAAGCTCGTTAAGCTTAACGAGTTAAAATCAATGCTTGGCTCTGTTCATTAAGAAGCGAGCTACGAGCTTAACGAGATGAACTATCAAGCGCTCATTAAGCTCACGAGCTATGAGCTTTTGGTCCAGACCTAATCTCAATGGCAAGTACTTGAAGAAATACCACCCGAGTGTGTGTGGCAAGAAGCCTAAATGGGCAATGGCCGATATACTATTATCGCCCTTAGCACAAACATGGCCGATACATAATTATCGCCCTAACAAATACAAATGGCCGATGGAGTGTTGACATCGTCCTTAGAACAAAAAACCGTGCAGATTATTTTTTGGCATGCAAGCTTTGCCGAAAAATAGGGGGGCATGTGTTGACATATGACTTTTGGCAAGATAAAAAATTCAATCAAGATGGTCTCGAGTGAAAGGGTTTTCAGCATGAAAAGTTTCACATCCCCAAGTGGAACAACTTTGATGTTTCGGTTATTTTCATCCGACCTTATCTTAGGGACTGGAATTATACTCTGAGTGACAAAATTTAGTGTTCTGAGTGCTTTTTGGCCGATTACACATTCAAGACGACCTCGGATGAAGGATCACTCCACATGAATTTTATTCGTCTCATCGAGGTGATCGATTTTCATATATAATTCGTCTCAATCAGAGGTCGTATGAAAAAGTTAGAGACAATACAACGCTGACTGAGCCTAAATGGAGATATGGCGCGAGGTGCCAGACACTTGTCTACTAGGTCGTGTGAGTAATTTGGAAATCAAGACATCCTTGATTCGAAAAACCTTCAACATAAAAAGTTTTGTCTCGTCGAGCCGATCGATTATTATATATAATTCGTCTCAATCCGAGGTCGTATGCGACCTAGGGAGGCAAATCAAGATCAGGCTATAATTTTAGTAGGAAAATCCAAGTGAAAAGCTTACCATCCGAGTGAACTTGTCATCTGAGTGAAAACTTACCGATCGGATAAAAGATTGTCTTCCGAGTGAAAATATAGTCAACCGAGTGAAAAGATTACCATCGGAATGAAAGCTTGCCGATCGAGTAAGAGATTGTCTTCCGAGTGAAAATGTGGTCATCCAAGTGAAAAGATTGTTTTCCTAGTGAAAATATTTCCATCCGAGTGAAAGTTGTCGTCCGAGTGAAGAAGTCTAGTCGGGCGATCCAAGTGAAATACTCTAATCTCCTAGTGGAAAGATCCGAGTGCTTCGACTGAAAACTGAAGATGTGCCCAAAAGGTGATCCAGATCACCTTGGATGGAAAAGTGATCAACACGGAAGTTGTGCGCATCGTCAGAATGGTGAGCTTTGATTTTGGAGTCGTTGTCATCTGAGATAGTATATGGCCTGCAAGTTTTCTACGAGACTCAAACAGTCCAGTCCGTTTCATGACCGAGTCTGACTAGAGATTAAAGATGGCTTCATAGAGTATTCAAGATGGCCTTATTTGGAGAAGTGATCAACATAAGAATTGTTTGTCACATCGAGGCACATACATTTTGTATTTGGCCCATCTTGATCGGAGGTCCTATGCAAGTTCTACGGTGCGCGCAAGTAGGAAGACACAAGTTTGGGCCAGATTCTAACCGAATCCGAGTTGGAATATTACCAGGACTCTAGGACGTGAATTGATGTATTTTGTCATGTAAGGAAAGCGTAGATGAGTAATTAACTTGTACGCGAAGTCCAGCCACCTCTTATATATGTTGGAGGTGACGGCCGATTGAACAACACAAAATCGACTTATCAATATACTACTTTTTATCTACGTTTTATCTATCCACCATTTTCTCTCTCGTTCTTCGTTGTTCTTCGTGTTTGAGAGCTGCGAATCCCGAGGCTCCAGGGGTGAGCGAATCGACCTAGGGCAGCCCATTGTCGCCGCATTCCTTGACGGTGTCCCTCCCGGGTGTGTGGGGTTTCGGTTCTGCAAAAGCGCTTGTCGACTGTCTTGCGTATCATGATGTTGATCGGGTCTCCTTCGACGTGAGCTGCGGTGCATCACCCCCAGCGTCGAGGGTACACGTGACGTGTTCGTGTGTCAACATTGTTGTTGAAGTGCCAAATTGGAGGGGAGGGCCGATGGTTTGGAGAGGAACTTTCTCTTTGACCATTACCTCCGATCCTAACACACTCACGGGGATCTTCTCTACTTCCTGCAGAGCCACGCGAATATCCCCGTCAATGTGTTCCTACCCCTCTGTAGCAGCAATTTTGGCGGCTTCTTTAGCACATCCTTGCCGATGCTGGCCACTTACTCTAGTAGCTCTAGCTCTTCGGCCGGCGCATCTGCAGGCAGGATTAGAGAACAGTGATAAGGACATGATACATATTTGCAAGTCAAAGACCTAGGTCGAAATGATGCAAGTGAAGAAACCAACAAGTTACCAGGAGTTGTTTGTCATGGAGGGTCTTTGGCTTCTTCGAAAACAACGGATGCCGGGACGTGGACGCCACCTCCTTCCCCGACAGCCATAGTGTTGACCTAACCAGACCCTTCCGTGAAGGCCCTCTCCAGGGATCCCTCAACTCGATCAGCGGGAAGAGTGGGCCCCTCCTGGAAGGACTCTCTCTGAGTGATCTCCCCCTCCCCATTGGCTGGAGATATGGGGTGCCCTCCGGCATAGCTCTTGGTGGGGAAAAAAGCCCAGCACTTCCATGTCGGGGGCTTGGCCGGGGGCTTGGCGCCGGGTCATTCGTGCTGCTTCCCGCCAAGCCCACACCCTCCATGGACTTTGGCGGCTCCACATGCCTGAGTCGTCTGACCCGGTGGATGAGGGTCTCAGCCTCCTCCCAGACAAAGGCAACAAAATAGATTGATGAGGAAACTGTCAAACGCACAGACACTTCAGCAAGGAAAGAAGGGTGTTTTTCCTTACTCATCATCCATAAGCATGGAGCTCAGCACGAACTCCAATGGCGGTCGAGGTGCTATGCTCGTCTTTAGGGTCGAGGGAGCAGAGCTCCCTGGCAACATCAAGCCCTGCTGAGGCACATGGGGCTCAAGCGAGGATGAGCTATGTGAGGAGCACGAGTCAGATTCGGAGCTGGAGTCGACTCCCGTGGCTGGTAGTCGCTTGGCGGGAGGGTTCTTGGCCTCAGAGAGGCGATAAGATTGCCAGCGCACTGTATCCGGCTTGCTTCCCTTGGAGGTGGTCTTCTTTACCTTACTAGCGTTGGGCGCAAGAGCAGGAGCCGCTCCTTCCCGGCTAGCCGCCCTCCTACCAAGGTCCTGATCCAAGACCAACTCAGGGGCTTGTGGGCCTGCTGATCCGCCTCTTAATGAACTCCTCCTCTGCCTTAGAGGTGTGCTTGAACATGTTGTTCTCCACCTTAGTCACCCTTTCGACCAAGCTGGATGTCCATTCAAGTTCTGCATCCAAATCAGGTAGTTGCCAATCGCCCGCAACCCCATGAGCGTTGCAATCAGGCATCCACTTCAAGATATGGTCCCGGGTGGAGTTGACATTCAGTGGGACGATCCCTGCCAGCAACTTGAATGGTCCAAGGCTGCCAAACAGCTGTTCGCACAACCAGGCATGGTCGTAGACCGACAGGTTGTTGGTCAAGCCTGGGTACAATCGCATCCTTTCCGCGGCATCTCCATAATACCAGGCAAACATGTCCCTCTTCTGAAGTGGTGCAATGCGGCGTCAGAGGAAGTCAGCTCCCACATGCTCGATGGTCAGCCTAACAGCCTTTAGACGGGTAATCCTGTTTATTGCCGGGCAAAGCCTATTGTCATTAAGGCCGAATTCCCTCCAATCGTTGTCGCGCACAAGGCACTCCGTCCGCGCCTGGCAATACTCCGGGGCTTCCTCATCCTGGATCCAACACCAGTCTGCCCTCCACTCCTTGCATCTGCCGCGCTGTTGACCAGAGAGGTAATCCCAATTTTCCTTTGCCACCTGAGGAATCTAGCTTATGTTCCTGAAACGGTGGGCCTTGTTCTCTACTCACGGGATGAAAAAGTGCCTGAATAGATCCACAATGGGGGCAACTCCAATGAAGTTCTCGCACAAGTGGGCAAAAATCGCCATGCACGCCATTGCATTCGGTGTGAAGTCCAGAAGGTGGAAGTCGTATACCACCATCATCGCCTCAAAGAAATCTGAGAAGGGGGACAGAGGCCACAGAAGAAGTATGCGCAAAAGAATCAATACGAGTTTAGTGGATCCTTTTTCCCCTCCGCCAGGACCTTGGGCGCACCATGCACCTTTGGAACTTCCCTCCCCCACATGTATCCATACCTCGTAATTAAGGCATCTGTCCAGATTCGACAGGAAGAAGACCACATCTCCCCTTTGCTTCTTATCCAGCTCTACTGATCTCTTCTTGCTCCCCTCCACGGCCACCTCCTTCGCGATAGTCGCCCTCTTTCCATTGGGAGCGGCGGTTTTATTCCCCATCCTTGCAAGCTGTGGCGGAGATGGGAAGAGAAGAGCTAGACGGAGATCGGAGGAGAATGTGGGCAAAGGGGCGGTCGCTCGGCTTGAGGAGGAAGATGATGGTGAGGGGAATATATGCGAATGAGGAGTGCACCTTCGTGTTCTCCTCTTTATGGGGAACAAACATGGGAACGGAGGCGCGGCTCTTCGCTCCTTCCTCTCAGAAAGTTCCCGTTTTACATTAACTGCAAAAATCCCACGGCCCCACGACCTGCGGTAATTACGCGGAGTGGACGTTGGGTTGACTAGTCATCATTACAAACTACTGCATGCGTAACACCTCCTCGCCACGTCTTCACGCACCACTTTGGGGCTTAACCCAACGTGCCCGGCGGGACGTATGGCTCAGGCCCGGGGGCTCCTGTCGTGGTACACAAACAGGGGTGTATGTTTCCCCGAACTTCTGCATGGACATGCCAGCCTAGGGTGCGGCAGCAAGAATTTGAGTGGAAACGGCAAGGCAAGACAAAGATGAAGATGTAGTCTTTGAGAAATCAAAGGGCGGAGCAAGAATACCAAGACAAACCAAAGGAGCAAGATATCGCCAAGGAGAAACCTCTCTTGATGGGCAGGCGAGCCCAGCCAGGTCAAGGCTGCACCAAAGACAATTCTCAAGACTTCCTAGGCAGGCTAGCCGGGGATGGCGAGGGCAGGTCACCCTGCCAAGACACCACTGCTCCACCGCACAGGGACTCTGGTCACTTATCAGTGCGTTGTCAATCCCCCAAGTGGTTAAGTGGCATCTACCAAGCACATGGCGGCCACCCAAAAGGCGTTTTACCTCCAAATGACACCCGTCCAGCAGCGTGTCAGGCGGACAGGGCAAGATACAAGAAAAGTTGCGCTACAAGGCTTGCTGGGCTACTCCATGACGTGACACTAAGTGGTGCATTTAATGGACCCCGTCCTGTGTGCAGGGTTAGGTATGATAGCAGCGTTTGCTATCTAATCGGCCAACAGTGATCATGTCACCATTGTGGATACCCCTTGAACTATAAAAGGAGGACAAAGGCGAGCTAAGAAAGCATACGGACCCTTTTACACTTATACGCGCGTAGTTGCTCTCCCTGAGACCACCTTGCCGGGCTTGAGCGCTACGTGCTCCTTTCACTCACTCGTCCAATCCACCGAAGCAGGAGTAGGGTTTTATGCTTTGCAGAGGCCCGAACGTGGGTAAAAACTATTGCGTCACCACTGCCCTTCTGCCTCTACGGTCTCCGTTCTTTGTGTAACATGCCCTTCCCCCTTGCTGAACCACAAAGGGGCCAATGGCCCCATAGGTGATCGTGTTTTCCCATGACAGTTGTCCTCTGCATCTTTCTAGATGATCCTTTCCTTGTTCAAGTCTGATATCAGCAGGTTCTCACAAGCACTAGCAGACTCAATTTCCTTTTCCAAGGAGATGAGTGTTGCCTTCATGTCAAAGATGGCGCAGTTGGCAGTGTCGAGGTCTTGGATCTTGGAGGAAAGCTGCGACTGCAAGATGGTCTCTGCTTTCCATGCTTCCCCTTTGAGAGCTGCGATCTCCTTGTTGCTCCTGGCAAGGTCCTCCGCCAGCTTGCTCACTTGATATTCAAGACCAGTCTTGGCGGCAGACGCGGTAGCTAGCTCGTCGGTAACCTTCTTTAATTGAGTTGAGGATTCAAGAGCCAGCGCACTGAGAGTGGCTTTGTGGCTATCCTCCAGGCCCTTGGTACGATGATGGACAGGAGCCTCTAGTTCCTCATCCTTGCCGTAGAGGCTAGCTTCGAGGTTCCCTTCCCGATTGGAGATGTCCTTCTCTTTGTTGTTGAGGAGCGCTTCACGCTCTGCCAAACGGACCTCCCGGGCGATAATGTCCTCCCTGGCCATAGTTAGCACCTCCTCTTTCCATAGGAGGGATTGGAACTGCTTATTGTAGCACAGACGCAGCACATTACCCTTGACCATCAGCTTCCTGTCCATGAGGGCGGCGGAGTCGCGCTGCTCCTTCACTGCCTGCACCTTGAGATTGTACCTATGTTGCACATCTTTGAGCCATGCCACCATGGATTCCAGGAAGGCCAAATCTTTGGCGCTATCAGCAGAATCACCAGTTTCCGCGACTCCCTAAGACGGCGGCGTGAGTATGCGCCTAATTTATTCATCGAAGTCTACGTCGGCTGATACATATGAGCTTGAAGCAGCGGATCCAAATAGGGCGAGGACTAGCGCCAACTTACTTGGGGAAGGTTGCGGAGCCATGGCCAGCGGATAGCTCGAAGGGAGAGGCCCCATGGATTGGAGAGGAGCCTTCTCCTTGATAACTATGCCTAGGCCAGATGTGTTGCCGAGTGTTTTTTGTCTCTTTTGGGAACTCCTCGATATCCCCGACAGCATGTCTGTCAGGACCCCGATCCTAAGTCACACAGGTCTAGCCTATAACACATCATATCACTTTGCGGCCTCACGCACGGTATCCCCACGGGTGCCACCTTACCTGGCCCGGGACCGTTTGCGCATTTTGGCACACGTATATGATAGTGTTGCTAGCATCCATATGACAGAGAACCCGAGCCGACATGACTAGTTATAAACCAAAAGTGGCACTAAATTACAGAGACATGCATACATGACCCAGCAACGAACGTATCGGTCATCAACGTATGAACCCAAGTCGTAGCAAGCTACAAGGACTTAAAGGAACGACGCGTGACATTAACCCTAAGGGACAGACACAGGAACGAAGAAGGACACATGCCGGCCAGCCTAAGTGTTCCGGAGCAGTAGCAAGCTACCAAGGCTCAGTGGAAGCACTAGGAGATATTTCCCTGTAAGATAGGCTACCAAGGGTAAACAACTAGGTGTCGGATCCCACACGTAGCAATACACATTACACGTACGCATAACATGCAATTATGTTTTGCACAACATGGCATCACAACATAACTCAACAACTCATATAGATAAAGGCCCAGAAGAGCCATCATAGCATTTATTACAAACAGAGGTCACAGGACCCAACATACAGAGCATACAGGCAACGGAAGCATAACATGTCTGAGTACAGACAACTACAAATGAAAAAGGCTAAGAAGCCTGACTATCTACAAGACCCTCCCAAGGGTACAAGATCGTAGCTGAGGTAACAAGCTACACGTCGAAGTCCACGCGGAACCACTAGTGAGACTGGAGTCTCTCTGCAAAAACATAAATTAAGAAAACGTGAGTACAAAGGTACTCAGCAAGACTTACATTAGAACTAGCTACATATGCATCAGTATCAACAAAGGGGTGGTGGGGTTTGACTGCAGCAAGCTAGCTTTGACTCAGTGGCTATCCTGAACTACGACTGCAAGTAACTCTTTTGAGGTGGCGCACACGAGTCCACATATTCACCAATCAATACACCACTATGGATCCACTCATGTCTCCCTACGAGAAGGCCATCCATAGCACTCATGCTTATCTTGCACGTTTTAGAGTATCCACTTCCACTTGTCTATGAACTGTACAGGTAACCCAGAAGTCCATTACCACGGATACGGCTATTCGAATAGATCATATATAACCCTGCAGGGGTGTACTTCTTCACACATGTTTCCACCACTTATCGTCTGCACACGACATGTGCTCGGTAGACTTCAAGCGAAAGCCGATGTGGGTGTAGACCACGTACTAACCAACCACTCAAGTCTCTAGTCCAGGTTTATCGCCTATTTGGGTTCCATCCGTGGGGAGATACGGCCGGGTGTCGCTCACGGTCCCAAACGATGTGTACAGGGTTCCCGAGTTCACCAAACGGGCGCTCGGTACACCGTGCCACGTACCTGCCACGTCACAGCCCACCCCAAGGGTCAGCGCGGCGCACGACCTCCAGTAAACTACAAATACCAGAAACTAGTTGCAACTCCTGGACAGAGGACATGGGCAGTCAATAAGTCGAGTGGGGTCATATTTCAGGGCCCAACGTGTGGTAGTAGCTGTTCATGGATCAACCAACACAGAACTCAGTTCCTCAGGACGATTTCAATGAGACAACCCACCATGTACTCCTACATGTCCTCTCATCGCTACCTTTACCAAATAATGTTCACACACTTAGCTCTCAACAGCAGGACATGTTAACCACATTCCAATTCATCCCCGATGAATCAGACCTGACACAACTCTAAGCAATAGCAGGCATAACGAGAAAGCATGAATGAGTAGGCACAACATGGCTCAAACAACTCCTACTCATGCTAGTGGGTTTCAACTATTTACTGTGGCAATGACGGGTCATGCAGTGGAAAGGGGTTCAACTACCGCAGGAGGTAACAGTTGAAGCGTTGTTGTCCTAATGCAGTAAAAGAGAACAAGAGCGAGAGAGTGGGATTGTATCGGAATGCTCAATGGGATTTTGCTTGCCTGGCACTTCTGAAGATAGTAATACTCTTCATCAGTGTCATCGAACTCATCATCGGAGCTACGTCCACTGAGAGGGAACAAAACCGGCAAACAGAGAAAGAACACAATCAATGCAATGCGACATTATGATACATGATCATGACATGGCAATATTCTGTTGATTGGGCTAATGCAACTAGCAACCATATTAAATGAAGTTGGTTTGAACCAAAGGTTCAAATTCAAACTCCCAATGTGATTATTTAATTGTCATTTAATTGATTTGACCTGATCAGCAGGTTTAACTTGTTAAAACATGCATGAAAATGCCATAAACAGATTCCTTGAATTTTTCCGATCATTTTTCATATATAAATTATTTTCATTAGATTTATAGATTATTTTCTGTGATTTTTAGAAGTTTTGGCTATTTTCTAAAATAAATAAATCATTTAAGATTTATTTTAAATTCCAGAAAATAGTTACTTCGTCAGCACTAGGTCATGCTGACATCAGCAAGTCAACAGGGGCTGGTCCAGTCAAACCTGACCTGTGGATCCCACATGTCAGTGTGGCAGTGCTTGCCTGAGTCACACACAGGTGGGTCCAGTCAACAGCCACGTCAGCAAAGTCAATGCTGGTGTGTGGGTCCCATTGGGTTAAGAACTAAACTAAAACGAAAATTAAATTAAACTAAACAGGCATGGGGCCCACATGGCAGTGGCACTAGGGGTAACTAATTAAATGATTAGCACTTAACCTAAAAACCTAAACTAATTAAACAGAAGCGGGCCCCAGGAGTCAGTGACTCAAGGGGAGTCAAACCCTTGGTCAGGCGGGTCAAACTGGCCGGCGGCTCGCCGCCCGCGAGTGCCGAGACGGTGGGACGCGTCGGAAAACGAACCTAGGGCACCATTCCACGCGTGGTTTGCGGCTACGAGTTGATGTGGTTCTCGCGCATCCGACGGAGCAAACGGCATCGCCGGAGAAGGCTTGAAACAACAGGGGCATCCAATTGCGCGGCGGCCAGAATACGGGCTCAGTCGTGCGCGAGGCTGCAGTGCACGGAGAGGCTAGCTGAGGTGATCTACAGGCTCCTGGGAACTCCAGGAGTTCAACTGCGTGCTCGGATGCGGACGAATCAAGCCATGTCCGTGGCGGCGACATGGCCGGCGGGCGGGAGCTCTCGGCTCCGGTGGCAAGGCAGGCTAGAGGAAGGTTTGACCGTGGGGAGGAGAGGGAGAACACTCGGAAGCTCACAGCGGTTACGTAGGGAAGGCCAGCGTGCTTGGGGGCGTCCTCGACGGCGCGAATCGACCGGCGACATCCGACGGTTCTTAAGGTTGAAGACGACCAGATGGAGACGGTGGAGGGCCTCCGGCGATGCGTGGCTCAGTGTTGAGGACAAGGAGGACGCAGCGGTGCTTCTGAGCTCCACGACAGGGCGAGGGGTAGCCGATGGCCACGGGCACGGCGATCGGCGGTCTCGGGTGTGCTCGGTGACGCGAGGAAGAGAGAGCAGAGGAGGGGGCGGGGTATAGGGAGAGAGAGGTGAGGTGCATGGGGTCGAGGGCGTCGCGTGGCGCTCGTCCAGGGCGTCGGGGAGGGAAGGAGGCAGGGAGGAGGTGGAGGCCTGACGCTCACTCACGGCGACAGCAGCAGCTTTGGGGCGAGGGGAGGAAGATGACAGGAGTAGCTGGCGGGCTGGGCCAACAGGAGCTGGGCCGCCTCTGCTATTGATAAGCGCCAGGTAAGTCTCTAACCTTTTCTAATTTGTTTTCTTTTCTTTTTCTTCTGCAGTGTGCTTTGATTTAGTAAAAATACTAAATCATTTTGAAAAATCCTGAAAATAATCAGAGGCACTTTTGAGATTATTCCCAACAGCCTAAAATTGCTTTCAGAATTATTTGGACAATTTAAAATATTTATAGCATTTTAAATATCCAAATGCAAATAGTTATGACCTAATTCAAGATCCAAAATGGTCCCAAAATTATGAAACCATTTTTGGCAGGAGCTTTAGCCAAGACCAAAAATGATGAACATTTTGTGAAGGGCATTTTGGGTACATTGAAAAGTATTTTAAATTTGAACCTAGTTGAGTTCACTTGGTGCTAGGGCTTGAACAAACCCCATTTCAAGTTTAAGAGAAATTAAAACATGATGCAACACAAGACTAACTGGACCAGAGCAGACCAGAACTAGGGATGTGACAACTCACCCCCACTAAACAAGAATCTCGTTCCGAGATTCAGGCGTAGGGTAAGATGAAGGGGGACGCAACTAACACAATCTTCACGATCCAGGTTGCACTTCATAGGAATGTTGATTTCTTGCATCATGTTGATCTTGACATCCTTGCTTTCGAGGTCTTCGTCCAACATGGTGACGACAAAAGAAACTCTACAAAATTGATCTTCTGAAAGATCGAGCAACTCAAGATCAACTCATGGAGTGAGATGTTGAAGCATCTCTTGAGCTGAGACACGTAACACACATTCAGAGGGATGGAGTGAAACAAACGATGTAGGTTCACTTAGTGGCAATAATTCCACACCTAAGGATATGGTGATCGATGTCACCAGACGGGGCACCTTAGAGAAGGTGACTCGTAGAGTTACTCCCTTAAGTGGCAAAAAGAATTACTTTAGATATATAGATCATTGAAACTCTCTATACCAGCCCGAGGCAAATCACAATCGATCGTTTGACGGAGTCCGAAGGAATGACATTCTCGGGCCAGAATGGATGATGTGGACTACCTAGTTGAAGACAACACAAGGGATGATTTTGCTTATCATCGGAAATGGATGGAACCCATGGTAAAATGGCACATTGGCGGTGCAAGCTGGGAACAAAATGCAAATGCCGGGAATGATTCTGGTAACTGGGAAGAAACCCAACAGTAGAGAGTGAATCTACTCTTTGAGAGGTTATTGCATAACCGAAGAGACTAGGAGCAATCCCAGTTAGTGTCGATGATAACACCTAGTGCTTGTGCGTGCTGTCAAGAACTTGAGCATTCCCATATTCATCAAGGTTTTACCAATATCCGTGTCAAGGATCCTGGCAACACAACATACGACCATGATGAATAGCGATGGACAATGCAGATGCAAAGGAAGATACCACTTTCTCAGATTTCACCTTAGCGGAGTCAAGTGGCAAAATATGGATGATCGACCGAGAGACATTTAGCACTCCACTTCTAATGTTCTCCTTGGTGTACTAGGTACCACGATCAATGCTTAAAAGCATCAACATGGCCATCAAGTAAAGGTCGGACTTCGGGAGCACAAAAGTCCATAAGGAATAACTAGGGAGTAAATCCTATGACATCCTTATGGGAAGTGGCCAACTTCTTCTATCAAGATACTACAACAATAGATCTTCCGGCTGGGTGTGTTGGCCACGACATCCACTTTACCGGTTATCAAGAGACCAATATTATAGTTCTTGGAAAAGGCTCCAACCATCATATCTGACTGAGATTCAGTTCTGGTTGGTGTCAGTATATTCTAGACTCATCGAGTCTAGAAAGAGAAAAAAAAATGGAAGTTTGCAACCCAAATCGGCGAGACGACATTGCGAGATTCTCGGGAATGAACTACGATAGCCAGCTCCAAAACATGAGCTGGTTATGCTACAAACATGTGAACACGTTGTCCCAGACAAGCATGGCCACGTAGTAGTCTTATAATAAAACACTACCGAGTTCAGGTGGGGAACCATCATCAACGATAGTGAAGTCCTAACATAAGTCATGATTCTTACGAAGGAACTTCTTCTCCTTGAACAAATCTATCAGTGGATTGGTGTGCTAGGGATACATATGGAATGAAGATGATCAGTCTATCAGACCATAGAATACTTCGCATGTATGCATGACTGAATTGGGATGATTCCAGAGGAGGTAAAAACAAGCTTTCTCAAATTCACGATGGCTACTTGCATCAAATGCACATGAATTAGAGGAAGTCACTTCTTTCATTCGCACATGTGCTTCATTAATGGGACATGAAGATAATGCTTATAAGTTTCCAATACTAACTTAAATGTTCGACATGAATCCTGGTCAAGATAAACGATGTTGATGGGCTCAACAACGGGTCATCGAGATATCCATGAAGATGGAATTCCACAATTTATATGAACAAGGTGGTAGCATTGGTCAGACCAAGAGATATAATGAGGTATGCTTGGGGGACACCCACGAGTAAGACAACATTAAGAACATCGTTGGTTCTGATTTGATTTGAAGATAGCCCACACTCAAGCCAAAGTTTTGGCAAGACAATAGTTCCAACAATTGATCACAAGGATCGATCGATCAAGATATCATCTTTCTTCAACACACTCACAAAAGATATCCCTTGGAAGGAACTAAGTCAGGCAAGCTTTTATCTTCCAACTCTCCAAGTTGTTGTTTAGCTTAACCAACTAGTTCAGGGTATCCAACACAGATTCTTGGAGAAGGGGTGGTTTATATGAAACCAACTTGATCACGAACTCAACATAGCGGTCAGGGAACAACCAGGTAATACTTCCGAGAAGATATTTGGAAAATCACGAACCACCAATATGTTAAGAAGCTCGAGAACAATCTTGCTTTTCCGGGCAAGACGATATGATCAAGAGAGCGAGAGATTGACACAATCCTAACTCATTGATCGAAGAGTGCGCCACAAAAATGGACTAGGTAGCACGATCAATCATCAGAATGATGTTTCGGTAACCATCATGCTAAGAATGAGATTATCGTCCATTAACTACCAAGCTACGGAGTTGCTAGGAGTATTGATTTCACATATCACAATTCACTTGTCGGTATTCCAGTTACAATAACACGGAGACCGAGAATGACGATGATGGCGAGGAGTATTACTGTATCAAAAGTTCATAGGAGGTGGTGCAATTCCCATGACATCCTTGACATAAAGGAGGGTAACATTCCAAGGTAGAGCAGAGCAAAAGCTGGATTGGCATTTTGATATGCGGAATACTACTGCTTTGACCCAACCCTAGATATGTATGAGGTACTGGAGTTTGTTTCTCCTAGTCATTCTGAAATAGAATGGATTGACGGACCATAAGAATAGTAGGCATCGATGGAACAAATGCACAACTACTCTTGGCTATCAACTGATAGACGAAGGCCGGAATACAACTAAAGGGAGATAACTCAAAGAAACATATAACTTTCTGAGTTGTGGATGCATAGATTAATATGTCGAACTGGTCCAACATATTTCTTCCGGATAACCCATGCAGAAAGGTAGGACTGGCAGAGTCACAATATGGATGGAGTAATACTCAAGAGCACTCTGGTCGTGATCTTTTGGTTCAGAAGAACTTCTGCCATGATGGTTCATGGTATTGGAAGAACGATAACCACGGACCTCGAGGACTATCACAAGGTTACTAATATCCTAAAGGGACGAGCAAATACTACCAACATGAAGTAGGTAGAATGAATCTTGGGTTCAAGAACCCAGAAATAGAATGCCTACTAACTAAATGGCATCACTAGATGCTTTCGAGAATGATGGCCAGAATCATCACACTGGGAATATAAAGCATTCTTAGATTACTGGGGATGTTCTAAGACACCTAGGGTCGTAGTAATAGCTCCAACCTATATGTCGAGGCAACGGAGTACCTCAACACACCGACTAGTGTGGTTAAGCTGGCCTAAAAGAACATTAAGAACAGGCAGGAATGATTTGCAAATGCATCAGATTGTTTAGAGACCTGGGATGACTCGGACAGCATAACGGCTGTAAATGCTCAAAAGATTTGAGAGATCCTGCAAAAATGGTGGCATAACCACTCAACATCACAACAACAAGATTCCGACACCAACTATCAACACACGGAGGTAGAAGAAACTGAACTGAGGGTTGAATCCACAATTAACGTGATCCTGATAGACAGAAGAGGAAGCCTAGTTCCTTAATCCCTGTAGAAAAGAAGAGGTCGACTCAGATCAGAAGGTCATAAGGTAAAGGAGTAAAAGAGCCTTACATTCCATTCCACAAACAATTCCCTTACATAACTACATAATTTCTAGACATGACTTCGACCATTTTGGCTTACTAATCCTATCGGCAGTCAGGCTCTGATACCAAAGCTGTCAGGACCCCGATCCTAAGTCACACATGTCTAGCCTGTAACACATCATATCACTTTGCGGCCTCACGCATGGTATCCCCACGGGTGCCACCTTACCTGGCCTGGGACCGTTTGCGCATTTTGGCACACGTATATGATAGTGTTGCTAGCATCCATATGACAGAGAACCCATGCCGACATGACCAGTTATAAACCAAAAGTGGCACTAAATTACAGAGACAGACATACATGACCCAGCAATAAACGTGTCGGTCATCAACATATGAACCCAAGTCGTAGCAAGCTACAAGGACTTAAAGGAACAACGCGTGACATTTCCCCTAAGGGACAGACACAAGAACGAAGAAGGACACATGCCGGCCAGCCTAACTGTTCCGGAGCAGTAGCAAGCTATCAAGGCTCAGTGGAAGCACTAGGAGACATTTCCCTGGAAGATAGGCTACCAAAGGTAAACAACTAGGTGTCGGATCCCGCACATAGCAATACACATTACACGTACGCATAACATGCAAGTATGTGCTGTGCAACATGGCATCACAACATAACTCAACAACTCATATAGATAAAGGCCCAGAAGAGCCATCATAGCATTTATTACAAACAGAGGTCACATGACCCAACATACAGAGCATACAGGAAACGGAAGCATAACATGTCTGAGTACAGACAACTACAAATGAATAAGGCTAAGAAGATTGACTATCTACAAGACCCTCCCAAGGGTACAAGATCATAGCTAAGGTAACAAGCTAAACGTCGAAGTCCACGCGGAACCACTAGTGAGACTTGAGTCTCTCTGCAAAAACATAAATTAAGCAAACGTGAGTACAAACGTACTCAGCAAGACTTACATCAGAACTAGCTACATATGCATCAGTATCAACAAAGGGGTGGTGGATTTTGACTGCAGCAAGCCAGCTTTGACTCAGTGGCTATCCTGAACTATGACTAAAAGTAACTCTTTTGAGGTGGCGCATACGAGTCCACATATTCACCAATCAATACACCACTATGGATCCACTCCCGTCTCCCTACGAGAAGGCCATCCATAGCACTCACTCTTATCTTGCGCGTTTTAGAGTATCCACTTCCACTTGTCTATGAACTATACAGGTAACCCAGAAGTCCATTACCGCGGACACGGCTATTCGAATAGATCATATATAACCGTCCAGGGGTGTACTTCTTCACACATGTTTCCACCACTTAGCGTCTGCACACGACATGTGCTAGGCAGACTTCAAGCGAAAGCCGACGTGGGTGTAGACCACGACCTAACCAACCACTCAAGTCTCTAGTCCAGGTTTATCGCCTATTTCGGTTCCATCCGTGGGGAGATCCGGCCGGGGTGTCTCTCATGGCCCCAAATGATGTGTACAGGGTTCCCGAGTTCACCAAACGGGTGCTCGGTACACCATGCCACGTACCTGCCGCGTCACAGCCCACCCCAAGGGTCAGCGCTGCGCACGACCTCCAGTAAACTACAAACACCAAAAACTAGTTGCAACTCCTGGACATACGACATGGGCAGTCAATAAGTCGAGCGGGGTCATATTTCAGGGCCCAACGTGTGGTAGTAGTTGTTCATGGATCAACCAACACAGAACTCAGTTCCTGAGGACGATTTCAATGATACAACCCACCATGTACTCCTACATGGCCTCTCATCGCTACCTTTACCAAATCGTGTTCACACACTTAGGTCTCAACAGCAGGACATGTTAACCACATTCCAATTCATCCCCGATGAATCAGACCTGACACAACTCTAAGCAATAACAGGCATAACCAGAAAGCATGAATGAGTAGGCACAGCATGGCTCAAACAACTCCTACTCATGCTAGTGGGTTTCAACTATTTACTGTGGCAATGACAGGTCATGCAGTGGAAATGGGTTCAACTACCGCAGCAGGTAACAGTTGAAGCATTGTTATCCTAATGCAGTAAAAGAGAGCAAGAGCGAGAGAGTGGGATTGTATCGGAATGCTCAATGGGGTTTTGCTTGCCTGGCACTTCTGAATATAGTAATACTCTTCATCAGTGTCATCGAACTCATCATCGGAGCTACGTCCACTGAGAGGGAACAAAACCGGCAAACAGAGAAAGAACACAATCAATGCAATGCGACATTATGATGCATGATCATGACATGGCAATATGCTGTTGATTGGGCTAATGTAACTAGCAACCATATTAAATGAAGTTGGTTTGAAACAAAGGTTCAAATTCAAACTCCATATGTGATTATTTAATTGTCATTTAATTGATTTGACCTGATCAGCAGGTTTAACTTGTTCAAACATACATGAAAATACCATAAACAGATTCCTTGAATTTTTCTGATCATTTTTCATATATAAATTATTTTCATCGGAGTTATAGATTATTTTCTGTGATTTTTAGAAGTTTTGGCTATTTTCTGAAATAAATAAATCATTTAAGATTTATTTTAAATTCCAGAAAATAGTTACTGCGTCAGCACTAGGTCATGCTGACATCAGCAAGTCAACAGGGGCTGGTCCAGTCAAACCTGACCTGTGGGTCCCACAGGTCAGTGTGACAGTGCTTGCCTGAGTCAAACAGGTGGGTCCAGTCAAAAGCCACGTCAGCAAAGTCAATGCTGACGTGTGGGTCCCACTGGGTTAAGAACTAAACTAAAAGTAAAATTAAATTAAACTAAACGGGCACGGGCCCACATTGCAGTGGCACTAGGGGTAACTAGTTAGGTGATTAGCACTTAACCTAAAAACCTAAACTAATTAAACAGAAGCCGGCCCCACGAGTCAATGACTCAGGGGGAGTCAAACCCCTGGTCAGGCGGGTCAAACTGGCTGGCGGCTCACCGCCGGCGAGTGCCGAGACGGCAGGGCGCGTCGGAAAACGACCACAAGGCACCATTCCACGCGTGGTTTGCGGCTACGAGTTGATGTGGTTCTCGCGCATCCGACGGAGCAAACGGCATCACCGGAGAAGGCCTAAAACGATCGGGGAATCCAATTGCGCGGCGGCCGGAATACGGGTTCGGTCATGCGCGAGGCTGCAGTGCACGGAGAGGCTAGCTGAGGTGATCTACATGCTCCTGGGAACTCCAGGAGTTCAACTGCGTGCTCGGATGCGGACGAATCAAGCCATGTCCACCGCGGCGACATGGCCGGCGGGAGGGAGCTCTCGGCTCCGGCGGCAAGGCAGGCTAGAGGAAGGTTTGACCGTGGGGAGAAGAGGGAGAACACTCGGAAGTTGACAGCGGTTCCGTAGGGAAGGCCAACGTGCTAGGGGGCATCCTCGACGGCGCGAATCGACCGGCGACATCCGGCGGTTCCCAAGGTTGAAGACGACCAGATGGAGGCGGTGCAGGGCCTCCCGCGATGCGTGGCTTAGTGTTGAGGACTAGGAGGATGCAGCGGTGCTTCTTAGCTCCACGGCAGGGCGAGGGGTGGCCGATGGCCACGGGTACGGCGATCGGTGGTCTCGGGTGTGCTCGGCGACGCGAGGAAAAGAGAGCAGAGGAGGGGGCGGGGTCCAAGGAGAGAGAGGTGAGGTGCATGGTGTCGAGGGCGTCGCTTGGCGCTCGTACAGGGCGTCGGGGAGGGAAGCAGGCAGGGAGGAGGTGGAGGGATGGCGCTCTCTCACGGCGACAGCGGCAGCTTTGGGGCGAGGGGAAGAAGACGACAGGAGTAGCTGGCGGGCTGGGCCAACAGGAGCTGGGCCGCCTCTGCTACTGATAAGCGCCAGGTAAGTCTCTAACCTTTTCTAATTTTTTTTTATTTTCTTTTTCTTCTGCAGTGTGTTTTGATTTAGTAAAAATACTAAATCATTTTGAAAAATCCTGAAAATAATCAGAGGCACTTTTGAGATTATTCCCAACGGCCTAAAATTGCTTTCAGAAATATTTGGACAATTTAAAATATTTATAGCATTTTAAATATCCAAATGCAAATAGTTATGACTTAATTCAAGATCCAAAATGGTTCCCAAAATTATGAAACCATTTCTGGCAGGAGTTTTAGCCAAGACCAGAAATGATGAACATTTTGTGAAGGGCATTTTGGGTGCATTGAAAAGTATTTTAAATTTGAACCTAGTTGAGTTCACTTGGTGCTAGGGCTTGAACAAACCCCATTTAAAGTTTAAGAGAAATTTAAACATGATGCAACACAAGACTAACTGGACCAGAGCAGACCAGAACTAGGGATGTCCATGGCCTTCCACAACAACAATCTTGGCCGCCTCCTTGGTAGTATCCTTCCCGATGGTGGCCACCTCCTCCAAGAGCTCACGTTCATTAGTCGACGAGGCTCCAAACAGAATCAACACAGGGGATAATAAGGGCCGGTTCTTTTGGGCGGCTTAAAAAATAAGCTACCTCTCCCCAGCTTAAAGAATAAGCCATTCCTAAAATTTCGTGAGACTTCTGGATTAGTCATCCCATAACTAGTTTAGAATCCACAATGAATAGGACATGCGGCCTATGGGATAAGTTGGGGAGGAGGCGGCTTATTTTTTAAGCTGACAAAAGAACTAGCCCTAAGAAGCAAGACACTACTAAACTAGAGGCCAAGGAGTGAAGTAGTTCAAGTGAGTAGAAACAAAGACAAGTAGATTACCCAATGGCGGCTGATGAGGAGGGACATTCCCTTCCTCAGCAACGACAGTTTCCGGTGCATGGTCAACAACCACCTCTCCGGTCAAAGCGACCTCAGCGCGAGCGGACCCCTTGGTGAAGGCCCTTGCCGGTGATTTCTTTTCTTGAACTTGGGACAAGGTAGGCGCCTCATTGCATGGCCCACCTGGTTAGCTACCGCATTCTCCTTTGGCGAGGGATGGGGGACGTTCCTCCACATTTCCATGAGTAGTTGAAGTTTTCCCCATGCCTTCGCGCCAGGGGCTCAATAAGGGATCCCCTGCCTTGTCTCCCACCAAACCTGCGCCTGCAGAATGGCCCAGCGCCTCCGCGTGTTTTGCTCGCTTGGCCCACTGGGCGAGGGGTTCTTCATCTCTACCAAGACAACAAGACAATACTAAATCAGCAACCAAATGCAGGATACTCCAACAACAAGAAGTTTGGCTGTTCTTTTTACTTTGGGTCCACAAGCATGGTGCTCAGCACATACCCCGCAGGTGGCGGGTCGCTTGCCCCTTTCAAAGTCGGCGGAGCAGAACTTCCCGGCAGCATCGGATTCTCCTGTGGGGACGAGGTCTCTAGCGGAATCGAGCTTTGCGAGGAAGCTGGGCTTGACTGGGGGCTCGGATAAACTCCCGTGATTGCACGTCGCTTGGCGGGTGGGGTCTTGGCCTCCGATAGGCGAGTGTAATGGCACCGTACCACCTCTAGCTTGTTGCCAATATAGGCGATCTTCTTAACTTTCTTTGCAGCCGACGAGGAGGCAGGAGCCGCTACTCCCTGGCTGGCCTGTTTGAGAGGGCATCGCCCTGGCTCTGGCTCTTGTGCTTGAGGACCCATTGCGAGCTATTCCTCCTCCACTATGGGTTGCCCTGCCTCCTCAGCCCTGCCTTCCTATTGGGCCTCTAGTACCATGGCCTGATGAATTCCAGCCCCGGCAGGGTCAATCCTAGCAACCTCCTCCGTGTCATGCTCCTTTCTCCCTTCGTCAGAAGAGCTCTCACCTTCAACGTCCTCCTCCTCCTGTCCTCCAGCAGCCCGGAGCACTCTGTCATCTGCCATCCCCTTCGGGATGAACGCTGGTTCTTCCTTGGAGGTGCGCTTGATAAGATCATTCTCCACCCTGGAAGCCCTTTCTTCCAAACTGGAGACCCACTCTATCTCTACATCTAGTTCAGGAAATTGCCAATCACCCGCAACCCCATAATCATTGCAATCGGGCATCCATTTCAGAATTTGGTCCCGAGCTGAATTGAGATGGAGAGGGACAATCCCTGCGGGCAAATGGAATGGTCCAAGGCTGCCGAATAGCTGTTCGCACAGCCAGCCGTGGCCATATATCGACAAGTTGTTGGTGGGGCCTAGGCACAAACGCATCGTGTTGACAGAATTCCAGTACTCCTAGGCAAACACGTCCCTTTTCTACAGTGGTGCGATGCGGCGCCGGAGGAAGTCAGCCCCCACATGTTATACGGTTAGCCCGGAAGCTTTGAGGCAGGTGATCTTGTTCAGTGCCGGGAGCAGCCTGTCATCGCTGAGGCCCATCTTACTCGAGTCGCCGCCGCACGTGACACATTCAGCCACACCACGTAGAACTCGGGGGCATCCTAGTCCTAGATCCAGCACGAGTCCGCTCTCCGTTCCTCCCACCTGCTGTGTTGCTGGCCGAGAAGATACCCCCAGTCGTCCTTCTTGGCGTGGGGAATCCAGCTTATTGATACGTCTCCAACGTATATATAGTTTTTTATTGTTCCATGCTATTATATTATCTATCTTGGATGTTTTATATGCATTTATATGCTATTTTATATGATTTTTGGGACTAACCTATTAACCCAGAGCCGAGTACCACTTTCTATTTTTCCTTGTTTCTGAGTTTCGTAGAAAAGTAATATCAAACGAAGTCCAATTGACTTGAAAATTTACGGTGATTTTTTATGGACCAAAAGAAGCCCACGGAGTGCAGGAGATGGACCAGAAGAGCCACGAGGCCACCACAAGGGGTGGGGCGCTCCCCCATAGGGCGCACCCCCCTACGTTGTCGTCGCCTCGTGGGTCCCCCTAACTTGTGCTCGACGCCAAAAATTCTTATAAATAGGGAAACCTCTAGAAAAAAACCTAGATTGGGAGTTCCGCCACCGCAAGCCAATCAGGAGCCCATTCCAGCACCCTGCCGGAGGGGGAACCCATCACTGGTAGCCATCTTCAACATCCCAGCGGTCTCCATGACGAGGAGGGAGTAGTTCTCCCTCAGGGTTGAGGGTATGTACCAGTAGCTATGTGTTTGATCTCTCTCTCGTGCTCTTGATTTGGCACAATCTTGATGTACCGCAAGCTTTGTTACTATAGTTGAATCATATGGTGTTTCCCCCCTCTCAACCTTGTGATGAATTGCGTTTTCCCTTTGAAGTTATCTTATCAGATTTAGTCTTTAAGGATTTTAGAACACTTGATGTATATCTTGCATGCGCTTCTCAGTGGTGACAATGGGATATTCATGTGATGTATGTTTTGGCAATGAGAACACTTGATGTATGTTTTGGCAATGAGAACACTTGATGTATATGCTTCTCCGTGGTGACAATGAGAACACTTGATTTGAGAACACTTGATGTATGTTTTGGCGATCAACTTGCCGGTTCAGTGACCTTGTGAACATATGCATAGGGGTTGGCACACGTTTTCGTCTTGACTCTCCTATAGAAACTTTGGGCACTCTTTTAAGTTCTTTGTGTTTGTTTTGAATAGATGAATCTAAGATTGTGCGATGCATATCATATAATCAAACCCGCGGATACTTGTGGTGACATTGGAGTATCTAGGTGACATTAGGGTTTTGGTTGATGTGTGTCTTAAGGTGTTATTTTAGTACGAACTCTAGGGTTGTTTGTGTCACTTATAGGAATAGACTAATAGATCGATCAGAAAGAATTGCTTTGAGATGGTTTCGTACCCTACAATAATCTCTTCATTTGTTCTCCACTATAGTGACTTTAGAATGAATCTTTGTTGCATGTTGAGGGATTGTTATATGACCTAATTATGTTATAGTTGTTGAGAGAACTTGCACTATTGAAAGTATGAACTCTAGGACTTTTTTCGAAGCATTGCAATACCATTTGTGCTCACTTTTATCATTAGTTACCTTGCTGTTTTTATATTTTCAGATATAAAAAAGGGATAATTGATTTCATACCCTTAGTTGTGTCCCCCTCGTCAGGATTGCCCCTAGTTTCTGAAAACATGTGGTCTTACCCAACCCACTTTGGCGTCTTGTGCTTTTGTCCTTTGACCATTTGACCGTCACTTTGAAAACTTCATAACTAATTCATACTAAATCAGAAAAATGCAAAAAAAGATACCAAAATGTTCGGAAAAACATCACATGTATGTCAGTGTCACTTGCATTAATGACAAAAATATTGGTAAGTTCCCATCCGAGTTTTAGCTCTTAGGATACCACCATGAATAATAAAATCTAAAAAAATTCAAGAAATTAAAAAAAATGTGGGTGGCACAGATTGACAGATGTTTTAAGTGCTTGCCAAGTTTCATCAGGGAATGACATTCGTCGAAGTCATGGCAAAATAAACAACCAACCCTCTAAAATAGATTGTTTGTTTTGCCAGGACTTCTACAAATGTCATTCCGTGATGAAACTTGGCAAGCACTTAAAACATATGTCATTATTTGCCACCAACCTTTTTTCTGAAATTTTTGAATTTTATTAGATTTTATTATTCATGGTGGTATCCTAAGATCTAAAACTAGGGTGGGAACTTACCAACACTTTTGTCATGAATGCAAGTGACATTGACATACACGTGATGTTTTTCTGAACATTTTCGTATCTTATTTTCATTTTCCTGATTTAGTATGAATTAGCTATGAAGTTTTCAAAGTAACGGTCAAACTCTCAAAGGGCAAAAGCACAAGAAGCCAAAGTGGGTTGGGCAAGACCACGTGTTTTCAAAAACTAGGGGCAATCCTGACGAGGGGGGCACAACTAAGGGTATAAAACCAATTATCCCTTAAAAGACCTATATCTAGCATCCATATTACACTTGTATCACAATATCTTCACCGAGCTAGTGCACCTATAAAATTTACCATTGTATTGGGTGTGTTTGGGACACAAGAGACTCTTTGTTATTTGTTTGCAGGATTGGTTGAGAGAGACCATCTTCATCCTACACCTCCCATGGATTGATAAACCTTAGGTCTTCTACTTGATGGAAATTTGCTACTGTAATACAAAACTCTGCGCTTGGAGGCCCAACATGAGTCTACAAGAAGAAGGTTGTGTAGTAGACATCAAGCTCTTTTCTGGCGTCGTTGCTGGGGAGGCTAGGTAAGCGACACTCACATCCCATCAATGAAGCTCTTTTCTGGCGCCGTTGCCGGGGAGGTGAGTGCTTGAAGGTATATCTTTAGAACTTGCTATTGAATCTATTTTTCTTGCTTATTCACTAGTTTGGTTTATAAAAGAAAACAAAAAAAATGGAATTGAGGTTACCTCATATGCTTCATCTTTTTAATTTCTTTCATGAAAATGATGGAAAGGAAAATTGTGCCCAATTGATAGAACAAGAAGTGAATAAAATGTTTGGCACTAAATATTTGAATGATGAGCATGATTGCAATTTTTTAGTATGAATTCATTAAATATCCATTATGCTTATGATATGCAAATCCACAAGCTTGGGGATGCTATGTTTGATGAAGAAGATATTATTAGCCCCCCAAGTTTTGATGAGCAAATTTATTATGATGAAAGCATGCCTCCTATTTATGATGATTATTGTGATGATACTTATGTTATAAAAAGTATTGATAATTATTGTCATTATTTTGAGTATCCTTTTATTGAACATTACTCTTTTAATGTGGAAACAATTTTTAGTACTAAATTTTCTTATAATGACCCCACTACTATTCATGAGAATAAATTTGCTTATGTTGGAGTAGTAAAATTACTATGCTTGTGGATCATGAAAAGAATGCTATATGTGATAGCTATATTGTTGCATTCATTAATGATGCCCCTGAAAATTATTATCAGAGAGGAACATATGCTTCTACGAAGTTTCCTCTCTATTCGTTGAAAGCTTTGAAGTATTTCTTGTTTTGCCTTCCTATGCTAACTGATTCTCATTCCCATAAATTGTTCGCTCACAAAATCTCTATGCATAGGCAGTGGGTTAGACTTAAATGTGATTGTCAAGTAATTCATGATGCTCGTTTTGCGTTTCAATTCTTTACTTCTATGTGAGCATCATTGAAATCATCATGCCTAGCTAAAAATGCATTAAAGAAAAGCACTTGTTGGGAGACAACCCAATACTTTTAACTAATGTTTTTGTGTGTTCACATGATTAAGCTACTGTAGTACTCATGGTTTATAGCTTTTGTTTCAATAAAGTGCCAAGTAAAGCCTTTGGGATAGTGTGGTTGATAGTTGACATGATTCTGTGCAAAAACAGAAAGTTTTGCGTCCAGTGCAGAAAATTCAATAAATCATTGGAACGTGATAATTAGCTGAAAGTTTTACACATGATTGATATAAAAAATTCTACATTTTCCTAATTTTTCATAATTTTTAGTATTCCGGAAGTATGCAAAGTTTTCAGATTACTACAGACTGTTCTATTTTTAAGAGATTTTGTTTTTCATGTGTTGTTTTCTTATTTCGATGAATCCATGAATAGTATCGGAGGGTATGACCATGGAGAAGTTGGAATACATTAGATATAACACCAATATGAGTTTATAATGAGTTCACAACAGTACTTAAGTGGTGATTAGCTTTCTTATACTAACGGAGCTCATAAGATTTTCTATTGAGTTTTGTGTTGTGAAGTTTTCAAGTTTTGGGTAAAGATTTGATGGACTATGGAATAAAAAACGGGAAGAGACTAAGCTTGGGGATGCCCAAGGCACCCCAAGGTAATATTCAAGGACAACCGAGCATCTAAGCTTGGGGATGCCCCGGATGGCATCCTCTCTTTCGTTTTTGTCTATCGGTAAATTTACTTGAGGCTACATTTTTATTCACCACATGATATATGTTTTGCTTGGAGCGTCATTTTTCTTTTGTTTAGATTTACTTGTTGTTATTTAGCATAAGTTTTAGTATCTTTTGTTTCAATAAAAAAGACAAGTATAGCCTTTACCATGCTTGTTTTGCAAGTATATATGTTGTTGTTTGAAAACAGAAAGTTTTCTATCATTTTCTAATTTCTTCTGGATAGTCAGAACGTGATAAAATCTTGAAATTTTTACGAAGTTAGAAATAATAAGTTCTCTGTAAGTTGGTAATTGTTCAGATTTTTTTAAGCTAGATAAGTATGATAACAAATCCACTCTTTACAGACTGTCATGTTTGGACAGATTGATGTTATGTTTGCATTGTTTGCATATGTTTGCATGTTTAAGGATTCTATTTGAGGATAAGAGTATTAAACATGTAGAGGCAATTAGTATGCAATGTCAAATTATAATTTTAGTGAATTGTTACAGTAGAGAATGTTAAGGTTTTCAGTTGATTTATACTAACTTATCTCACGAGTTCTTGTTGAGTTTTTGTGGATGAAGTTTTTGAGATTTAGGGAAACCGCGACATGAGATGAATTAAGGAGACACAAAAGCTCAAGCTTGTGGATACCCGAGGAATCCCAATATAATATTTAAATAAGTCTCAAGCATCTAAGCTTGGGGATGCCCTGTAGACATCCCACCTTTCTTCATCAACAATTATTGGTTAGTATCGGTTGGGCCTAAGTTTTTTGCTTCTTCACATAATATGTGCTATCCTTGCAATGTCATTTTATTTTGTTTTCCTTGTTGTTTGAATAAAGTACTTAAGATCTGAAATTCTTAAATGAGAGAGGGCCTTCTCATAGCTAGTTAATTATTTTACTACGCATTGATCTTCACTTATATCCTTTTGGAGTAGTTTGTCAGTTGCTCTAGTGCTTCCCTTATATCTTTTTAGAGCACATCGGTGGTTTTATTTTATATAAATTTATGAACTCTCATGCTTCACTTATATTATTTTGAGAGTCTCTAAATAGCATGGTAATTTGCTTGGGTTATGAATTTAGTCCTAATATGATGGGCATCCTAGGGAGATACAATAAAACTTTCGTATAGAGCATTTAATAGTATGAGAAGTATTGATTCCTTGTGATTGTTTTGAGACATGAGGATGGAAATATTAGATTCATGCTAGTAGTAAATTGTGGGATTGAGAAAATAATTGTGTTAAGGATCATGATTCCCGTAGCATGCACGTATGGTCTCCAAAAAGTGTAACCGAAACAAAATGCTTGTGTCTTGATTGTTCACCTTTGTGTGAAGGTGTGGGGGGGCGTGATGGTTAACTCCTACCAACCTCCCCCCTAGGGGAATGCATAGTAGTACTTTGCTTCCAGGGATAATAAATATTTTGCAATAAGTATGTGCGTTCTTTATGACTAATGTTGAGTCCATGGATTATACGCACTCTGACCCTTCCACCTTGCTAGCCACTCTAGTGCCGCGCAACTTCCGCTGGTGCATAAAACCCTCCTTATACCGTCCTCAAAACAGCCACCATACGTACTTATCATGGCATTTCCTTAGCCATTCCGCGATATATTGCCACGTAACTCCATCGTTCTGTTTATTATGACATGCATCTTCATTGTCATATTGCTTTGCTTGATCATGTAGTTGACATAGTATTTGTGGCAAGGCCACCGTTCATATTTTTTATACGTGTCACTTTTGGTCATTGCACATCCCGGTACACCGCCGGAGGCATTCATATAGAGTCATATCTTTGTTCTAGTAACAAGTTGTAATATCGAGTTGTAAGTAAATAGAAGTGTGATGATCATCATTATTAGAGTATTGTCCCATGTGAGGTTACCAAAAATAAAAGAGGCCAATGAATCCGAAATAAATAAAAGAGGCCAAAGAAGGCCACCCAAAAAAAAGAGGCCAAACATCCCAAAATAAAAAATGAGAGAAAAAGAAAAAGGGACAATGTTACTATCTTTTTCCACACTTGTGCTTCAGAATAGCACCATGTTCTTAATGATAGAGAGTCTCCTATGTTGTCACTTTCATATACAAGTGGGAATTTTCGTTATAGAACTTGGCTTGTATATTCCAACGATGGGCTTCCTCAAAATGCCTAGGTCTTCATGAGCAAGCAAGTTGATGCACACCCACTAGTTTTCTTTTGAGCCTTCATACACTTATAGCTCTAGTGCATCCGTTACATGGCAATCCCTACTCACTCACTTTGCTGCCGATTGATGTACATCTCCATACTCCATTGATTTGCCTAGCTGATGTGAGACTTTCTCCCCACTTTTGTCAATTACCACCGTCTATTCCACCCATAGTGCTATATCCATGGCTCACGCTCATATATTGAGTGAAAAGTTGAAAAGGCTTAAGCGCATTAAATAGTATGAACCAATTGCTTGGCTGACACCAGGTGGGCATGATTACCTTGTGTTGAGAAGAGGGAGCATAATAAGACTATATAATTTTATAGGAATAACTTTCTTTAGCCATGTTATTTTTGAAGCTTAATGATTTACTATCTTGTATGCTTGAAATATTATCGGTGTCATGTCAACATAAACTTTTGCTTGAAACATACGGATCTGAATATTCATGCCACAATAAGGAAGATTGGATTGATAAATATGTTAGGCAACATTCGACATAAAAAATTCTATTTTTATCATTTACCTACTCGAGGACGAGCAGGAATTATGCTTGGGGATGCTTGATACGTCTCCAACGTATCTATAATTTTTTATTATTCCATGCTATTATATTATCTATCTTGGATGTTTTATATGCATTTATATGCTATTTTATATGATTTGTGGGTTTAACCTATAAACCAAGAGCCCAGTGCCAGTTTCTGTTTTTTCCTTATTTTTGAGTTTCACTTAAAAGGAATATCAAACGGAGTCCAATTGACTTGAAAATTTATGGTGATTTTTTACGGACCAAAAGAAGTCCGCGGAACACCGGAGGCGGACCAGAAGAGCCACGAGGCCACCACAAGGGTGGGGATGCCCCCCTAGGACGTTCCCCCTACCTTTTCGTCGCCTCGTGGGTCCCCCTGACTTGTCTCCGACGCCAAAAATTCTTATAAATAGGGAAATCTCTGAAAATAAACCTAGCTCGGGAGTTCCGCCGTCGCAAGCCTCCGTAGCCATGAAAAACCAATCGGGAGCTCTTTCCGGCACCCTGCCGGAGGGGGAAACCATCAACGGTGGCCATCTTCATCATCCCGACGGTCTCCATGACGAGGAGCAAGTAGTTCACCCTCGGGGCCGAGGGTATGTACTAGTAGCTATGTATTTGATCTCTCTCTCGTGTTCTTGATTTGGAACGATCTTGATGTACTGTGAGCTTTGTTACTATAGTTGAATCATATGGTGTTCCCCCCTCTCTACCTTGCGATGAACTAGTTTTCCCTTTGAAGTTATATTATCGGATTGAGTCTTTAAGGATTTGAGAACACTTGATGTATGTCTTGCATGTGCTTATCTGTGGTGACAATGGGATATTGACGTGATCCACATGATGTATGTTTTGGTGATCAACTTGCGGGGTCAGTGACCTTGTGAACTTATGCATAGGGGTTGGCACAGGTTTTTGTCTTGACTCTCAGGTAGAAACTCTTGGCACTCTTTGAAGTTCTATGTGTTGGTTTGAATAGATGATTCTGAGATTGCGTGATGCATATCGTATAATCAAACCTGCGGATACTTGTGGTGACATAGTAGTATCTAGGTGACATTAGGGTTTTGGTTGATGTGTGTCTTAAGGTGTTATTTTAGTACGAACTCGAGGGTTGTTTGTGACACTTATAGGAATAGCCCAATAGATCGATTAGAAAGAATGACTTTGAGGTGGTTTCGTACCCTACATTAATCTTTTCGTGTGTTCTCCGCTATAGTGACTTTGGAGTGACTCTTTGTTGCATGTTGAGGGGTTGTTATATGATCTAATTATGTTATCTTTGTTGAGAGAACTTGCACTAGTGAAAGTATAAACCCTAGGCCTTTTTTGAAGCATTTCAATACCCTTTGTGCTCACTTTTATCATTGGTTACCTTCTACTTTTATATTTTTAGATTAAAAAAACTATATCTTGCTTCCATATGACACTTGTATCACCATCTCTTTGTCGAACTAGTGGACCTATACAATTTACCATTGTATTGGGTGTGTTGGGGACACAAGAGACTCTTTGTTATTTGGTTGCAGGGTTGTTTGAGAGAGACCATCTTCATCATATGCCTCCCACGGATTGATAAACCTTAGGCATCCACCTGAAGGAATTTTGTTACTATCCTACAAAACTCTGCGCTTGGAGACCCAACACGAGTCTACAAGAAGAAGGTTGTGTTGTAGACATCACTTATGTTCCCCGAGCGGTGAGATTTGTCTTCTACCGGTGGGGTGAAGAAGTGCCTGAATAAATCTACATACGGGGCAACTCCAACAAAGATTTCACACAAATGAACAAAGATTGCCATGCACACCACTCCATTGGGAATGAAATCCAGAAGATTGAATCCATACACCGTCATCATGGCACAGAAGCATATGAAGAAAGGGGAAGTGAGACCGTAGAGGAAGTACGCGCACAAAAAGCGGCACGCATCTGAATGAACCTTCTCGTTTTCCCTATCCGGTAAAACCACGGGCTCTCCATGCCCTTTTGGGACTTCCCTTTGCCACATATAGGCATACCTCGCGATTAAGGTGTTGCCGTCTAGGCTCGACAGGAAGAAGGCCACGTCTTTCTGTCACCGCTAGTTCAGTTCCTCCGCCCTCTTCTTCCTTCCCTCCGCTGTAGTGCCTTTTGCGACAGCTATCTACTTCCCCTTCATGGAGCCCGTCTTCCGTCCCATCTCTTGAGCTCGCAGGAGGGGCAAAGGATCTAGCAGAGCTTTGGGGGCGGATGTTCGCAATGGAGGCAGTTGCTTGTCTTGAGGAAGAAGATGAAGGAAGAAGAGACAGATACGAATGAGTAGCGCCCCTTCACGTTGACTTTTTATTTGGAACTGGAATGAGGGCTGGCTCTTCTCTATCTTTCCTTTGATATTTACCATTTTTGTAGGCGCATTACCTATTAACTGTTGTTGTTCCATGACCCGACGACCCACGGTAATTACGCAGAGTGGACGTTGGATTGACTGGTCATCATGACAACCATTGTATGGGCAGCATTTCTTGGACGCGTGTCCGTGCACTGTTTGGGGCCTAACCCAACGTGTCCGGCGATACGTATGGCTAAGCCTTGGGGGCTTCTGTCGGGGTACACAAACAGGGGTGTGTGTTTCCCATGACTTGTGAACGGGTGAAGAACCTCCGCCCCGGAAGCCAAGACTCGACGAAGGAATGGCTACACCAACATATAGGTTAAGATGACCAAGTCAATGTACGAGACAACAGAGCACACCTTGGGAAGTCCTCCCTTGCCGGGCAGAATGGCCCAGCCAGGTCGAGACCACTCCAAGGACAAGTCCAAGATTGCCCCAGCAGGCTTGCCGGGGCCGCCAAGGGAAAGAGTTCCCGCCAAGACACCATCGCTCCACCGCTCCACCACATCGCAAGGCAAGTCACCTATCAGTGCGGTGTCGAGCCTCCAGATGATTAAGTGGCCTCCACTAGTTAAGCACGTGGCGGCCCGTTGGAAGACATATTACACCCATTTGACACCCATCCAAAGGTGTGTCAAGCAGATAAGAAGAAGATGATAAAGTAGCACGACAGGCTTGCCAGGCTTCACCCCCAGCACGACACCTAGAAGTGCATTTAATGCACTTTGTCCCAACTGTCAGAGCTAGGTATGATAGCAGAGTTAGCTATGTAATTATTTGATTAATACTATTTTGCCATTGTGGTTACCCCTTAGCTATAAAAGGAGGCCCAAGGCAACCTAGAGAGGGACTCTGACCCTTGCACACTTGTATGCGCGTAGCTGCTCTCCCCGAGGTCACCTTGACGGTCTGGATCGATGTGTGTTGTTGCATTTCCCACGTCCAATCAACTCAAAGCAGGAGTAGGGTTTTACGCCTCACGGCGGCCCGAACCTGGGTAAAACCCACCAGGGTCGTCGCCATCGCGTTGCCTCATGGGCTCCGCTCTTTGTGCAACGTGATCTCCCCCTCGCTGAACCACAAAGGGGCTCATGGCCCCATAGGTGAATGTGTTCTCCCACGACAGGTGTCGAGCCCTCAGGTGGCTAAGTCGCTCTCTCTTAGCATGTGGTGACTCGCTGGAAGATAGATTATGCCCGCTTGACACCCGTCTAGAGGCATGTCAAGTTATCGAGCAATAATTAGCAAAAGTAGTTGTAAAGGCCTGTCGGGAATGCATCCCCGGACGCCACCTAGGCTAGCATTTATGGCATTTTGTCCTTAGTGCCAGAGTTAGGTATGATAGCATTGTTGGCTTCTAATCACTAGATAATGTCTGTTTTGCCACTATGGTTGTCCCTTGAGCTATAAAATGAGGCCCAAGGCAACCAAGCAAAAGATTTAGACCGTTGGACACTTGTACTCCCGTAGCAGCTCTCCTGAAGGCAACCTTGCTGGGTTTGAGCGATGCGTGTGCTTCGTGTTCCTCCAGTCAATCCACCAAAGCAAGGGTAGGGTTTTATGCTTCTCATGAGCCCAATCCTTGGTAAAACACAAGCATCTCGTCGTCGTGATGCCTCACAACCTCTGCTCTTTGTGCAACGTGACCTCCCCTGCCGAACCACAAAGTGACCCATGGTCCCATATGTGATCGTGTGCATCAAGCTCTCACATCTTCGGTGCGCCAGGTAGGGGATGCATCATTTTCGTGAACCTGAGATCGTGAGCAGTGCGTCAATCTTCGTTACCATCTTCTTCATGCAGGGCTCCCAGGAAGAAGCCCGGCGCTCCCGCGCATCCCTCTACTTAGAAAGCTCGCTCGCACGCAGCAGCGGACGCCATTGGCATCTCGACGATGATGAGTGAGGTGGGCACCGTGGGCGACGCGACTGGCGTAGGCGGGGCCATCGTCATGTCCTCCGTGGGTGAAGTTGGAGTAGGGAACGTGGAGGGGAGCAACAACAACAACACCTTGGCGAGCTCGGCCCAGGAGCCGTGCGCGAAGGAAATGTTCAGTCTCCTCCGCCCGCCGCATTGGTGGCCGCGAACGCAATAGCGGCACCCAATCTGGGGCAAACCGCGATCCCCCAGCTACGCCCATCGCAGGTGCGGCTACTGAGTGCATGCCTCGCCCGGAACAAGACGGACCACCAAATGGGGCCGTCGACCCACAGGTTTGGCCTCCTCCACGTCAGACTGCCCCGGCGATCGGTGCACGACAGCAAGAATGTGGCGACGCTCCTGTTGGTTCTACCAGGAGTCAAGCGACATCGGGATCCACCTCTCTATCTATGTCGGCCACAGCAGCACAAGTAATGGCGCAGGCCCAACTACTACTGAACTTCTCGCCAGTTGCTGACAAGATGGATGAGTGGAGAGCCACCATCCAAAGTTTGATCAACTTTGTCGAAGCCAGCAAATCGCAGTATGTAGAGCCATCGCGACGCCCACGGACGGCAACGGCGGCTTAGGTTGATGGTTGTGGGGGGCGCGCTAATGGTGCAGTCCCCTCCGCGACAATAGACACAGAGGCATCCACAACAAGCTCCACACACTGACGAGCCTGATGAAGCATCTATGGCCTCGTTCGGCCCGCACGATCGCCGGGACCAGCGGCGTGTCCTGGAAGACCGGCGGAGGGAAGATGCGCTTGCCACCATAGAGCGACGCCGGGAAGCGCACCGTTAGTCTGATAGGCGCAACGGCTGAGATATTGGCGACCCCACGTCCAGTGCTCACAGGTACCTGCCTTACGAGGTTTTGTGCCCTTCCTTCACTTGTGAGCCACGACATTTCTGCTGGCCATCTGCCCGAGCTTTCAAGCATGAACTGACGGACAAATACACCAGAAAACTGAACCCAACAGAATTCCTGGGCATCTATATGATAGCCGTTCAAGCCATCGGGGGAAGAGATGGCAAGGTCATCTCCAACTATTTCCATTTAGTGCTCAAGCCAAATGTGAGATCGTGGCTGAAGCATATGTCTGAGAACTCTATTTCATCTTGCGCTGACCTATGCAATGAGTTTGTCGGCACCTTCACTGGTGGCCACTAGGAACCAGTACAACGCAGCGACCTGCAAGACCTTCCACAGATGGAGGGGGAACCTTGCAGAAGTACATTCAGAGATTCAGCCGAGTACACCGCCATATTCCAGAGATACACCCCGTAGCCATGATTGTCGCATTCCATTTGAACGTGCGCAACAGGAGGATGTGGGCCAACATGAATGTTATGCTCCCCAAGACTGTCAATGAGTTGTGCACATTGGTGGACAAGTGTGCTCGTACTGAAGAAGGGAGGCGACTCCCCGGAGAGGAGGCCAGTGTCAAAGTTGTTTGAGCTGACAGTGATGATGCCCCTGGCCCGAAGGGGAGAAGCTAAAGGCTCAATAAGAAGCGTAAGGGAAAAGCAGTGTTGGCCGTTGAGAGCTCAGGTGACCTCGGTGCCGGAAAGAAGGCCAAAGCCGAGGGGCCAGTAGTGGAGCTTCCACGTGCGCTACTTACAAGGAGGCCGCGGCGGCACAAAAACCAAAAATTCCGATGGGCCATACTGCAAAATCCATTGCACCAAAGGTCATGATCTCCAAGAGTGCCGCCAAGTTGAGAAGCTTGTTGAGAAGTAGAAGGCTGAATACGAAAAGCGTGACAAGGAGAGAGGCCAAGATGCTGCTGCCGGGAAGGGCCTTAGTGGTAGAGGGGACTGCCGCGGCAAAGCGCCGCAACAAAAGGAAAACCTCGCTAGAGGTCGTGAGAAGAAAGAAGGAGATGATATGAGTGACGAGCATGATGAGGAAGAGTCCAGTGATCAAGAATTGCAGAAGGCAACTGAAGCTATGTGTGTTGATGGGGGTGCATCCTTGCATTCCTCTCATCGCCAGCTCAAGCAGTGGGCGCGTGAGATCAATGACATGGAGCCAGCTGCAGAGTCCAGAAGTCCACTTAAATGGTCCCGCACGCCTATCATCTTTGATGAAGAGAATCATCCTGACGGCACTACTGCGGTCAAGAGTTTGCCATTGTTGGTCACCCCAAAACTCCGCAACCTCAAGGTAACAAAGATGTTAGTTGATGGTGGGGCAATGTTGAACTTGAAATCCTCTAAAGTGGTTTAAAAGCTACAAATCCTTGATGAAGAGCTCAAAGCTAGGGGTACGTTCCAAGGAATCAACCCCGGCAGGAACCGACCCAAGGGAAAGATCTCTTTGCCTATGACTTTTGGAGGCAGTTGAACTACCAGACTGAGAAAGTGGTGTTACAATGGAATTCTTGGTCGCCCAGCTCTGGCAAAGTTCATGGCAGCATCCCACAATGCTTACAAGACTTTGAAGATGCGAGGGCCCATGGGAATAATTTCTATTCTATCTGATAAGAAGGATGCATTTATATATGTGTACTAGATGTATAGAGACGCGGTAGCAGCTGAGGCCGCAAAAACCCCAGCTCCCACTAAGGAATCAAAGAAGGGGAAGAAGTCTAGAAGGGATGCCGACAAGGACTCTAGGAAGCGCGCCTTTTTGGAGTGTGCTGTGCCCTTTGATGACCTACTAGATAGTTCGTCTAGCAAAAGAGCCAAGGTTGCCTATCCTGCGACGAAGAAGGTCCCGGCAGGGAAGGATGGTGCTGATGGTACATTCACCATCAGTGCCACCCTCAATGAAAAATAGGAAAGCGCGCTCATTGCCTTCCTGCGGGCGAATGTCGATGTGTTTGATTGGCAACTATCTGACATCCCCGGTATTCCCAAGGAGGTAATTGAGAACCACCTTGTTGTCTGCCCTCATGCCAGGCCCGTGAAGCAAAAATTTAGAAAGCAAGCCTTCGATCGGCAATAGTTCATCGCCGAGGAAGTCAAGAAGCTCGAAGCAACTGGTTTGATCACAAGAGTGTTGCATCCAACTTGGCTAGCGACCCGGTAGTGGTGCTCAAGGTAAATGTGAAATGGAGACTTTGCATTGATTTCACTGACTTGAATAAAACATGCCTGCAGGACCCTTTTCCCTTGTCGTGCATCGATTAGATTGGTGATTCACATCCGGGTGTGACTTGCTTTCCTTCTTGGACGCATACTCCGGGTACCACCAGATATTCATGGCCAAGGAAGATGAGGAGAAGACCGCGTTCATAACTCCATGTGGCATATACTGCTTTGTACGTATGCCTTTCGGGTTAAAGAGCGCTAGATCTACCTTTGCAAGTGCCATGCATATTGGATTTGAGCCTCAGTTGCACATAAACGTAGAAGCTTACATGGATGACATAGTTGTCAAAACATGAGATGAAGCAACTCTCATTCAGGACCTGGAAGAGACTTTTACAAACTTTCGCAAGATAAATTTGAAGCTCAACCCTAAGAAGTGTGTGTTTGGTGTCCCATCCAGCAAGCTGCATGGGTTCTTTGTATATCAGCGGGGAATAGAAGCCAATCCCGACAAGATCAAAAAAATCAAGCAGATACAAGCGCCCAAGACCATCAAGGACGTAAGACACTTGGCCAAATGCATTGCCGCGTTGAGTAGGTTCATCTCCAAATCCGCTGAACGCGTCCTTCCGTTTTTCAAGATTGTGAAAAAGGATGGCCCGATGAAGTGGACCCTGGAAGCAGAAGTAGCGCTGCAAGATCTGAAATATTACATTTCCTCTGCTCCCACCTTGGTCATGCCTAAACCGCAAGAACCGTTGCTACTATACTTGGCAGCAACGAATCAAGTGGTTAGTGCAGCACTGGTGGCGTAGCAAGAAGTGGATGAAGATGTAGCCACTATGACTGATAGGAACAAGCGTGGAACCGAAGCATTCGCGACAAGACCTAATACAAACCAAGGGGAACCTAAGAAAGAAAACGAAGGCAGTCTCAAGGAAGTGGCAAAGAAGAAAGTGGTGCAACGACCAATATACTTTGTCAGGTCCTTATTACAAGGGGCTAGGTCAAGATACTCTTGAGTGCGAAAGTTGATCTTCAGCCTTATCATGACCTCGAGGAAATCGTGACACTACTTCCAAGCCCACGAGATCATAGTTGTCACCCGCTTTCCATTGCAGCGTATATTGAGGATCCATGAAGCCACTGGCAGGATAGTTGAGTGGGAAGTAGAGCTGTCAAGCTTTGATTTGAAGTACGAGAGAACTTCCACAATTAAAAGCAGAGCGTTGGCAGAGTTCATTGAGGAATGGACACCCACGCTAGAGGAAGAGGTTCCAGAGACAATTCTCCTCGGCAAAGGAGCGCCTATGGAATGGATCATGTATGTTGACGTTGATTTCTCGCTTCAGGGCGCCGGAGCAGGCATGCTCCTCATCGCACCCACCAGAGAGCATATCAAATATGTGATTCAAATGCACTTTCCCCGGGAGGAGGCACCAACAACACTTCTGAGTACGAGGGGCTCCTTGCCGGACTCAGAATCGCGGTGGAGTTGGGAATCAAGAAACTGATCATCCAAGGAGATTCTCAACTCATAGTGAAGCAAGTCAACATCGCTTATCTGAGCCCGTTGATGGAAACATACGTGGAAGAGGTGAGTAAGCTGGAGGAGCACTCTGATGGATTACAAGCAGAGCATGTGGCAGATGCAGAAAATAACATTGCTGATCATCTATCGAAGTGCGCCACGCAAAAGCTTCCTGTGGAACCAGGAAATTTTGTCCTCCACCTCACTCAACCATTAGTATGCCCATCAACGATGACCAGGAAAAGGATAAAGATGAACTCCAGCAAGAATTTCCCGGCAGAGCTTCCTGAAGCCGCTGGTAGAGAGGCTACCAGGGACAGTCTTGTGTCGGTTGCTGAGCAGCTCCCTCCGGCAGAACCCTAGGTTATTGCGGTCGAGGTAAGCACTCCCACGAAAGAGGATATGCCTTTAGTCCTTGTTGTCGAGCCAGGGGCTCTAGCTTGGGCACAACATATAGTCCACTTCCTTCAAACATGAGAACTTCCCGAAGAGCAAGAAGAAGCCTAAAAGTAGCCTACCAATCAAGTATGTACCAGTTTATCGATGACACTATGTACAAAAAACGTCAAATGGGTGAAATTGAGGTGCATTTGCCGGGAAGATGGACTGAAGCTGTTGGCAGAGATACACGGAGGCATGTGTGGGTCTCACACTGGATCAAAGTCCCTTGCCGGAAAAGCCTTCCGGTAGTGTTTCTATTGGCCCACTGCCCTCCAGGATGCAATTGAGGGAGTCACTAAGTGTGAAGCCTGCCAGTTCCATTCCAAGAATATTCATCAACCAGCGCAAGCTCTCCAAACGACCCCTTTATCTTGGCCATTCTCGGTCTGGGGGCTCAATATTTTGGGCCCCTTTCCCCGCGCCGTCGGGGGCTTTGAATTCTTGTTCGTAGCAATCGACAAGTTTACAAAGTGGCCTGAGGTGGAACCATTGAGAAAGGTGACGATGTAGTCAGCTGTCAAGTTCCTGAAAGGACTAGTGTGCCGTTCTGGAGTGCCCAACAGGGTGATAGCCGATAAGGGCACCCAGTTCACGAGCCGCATGATATGTCTCCAACGTATCTATAATTTTTTATTGTTCCATGTTGTTATATTATCATTCTTGGATGTTTTACAATCACTTTATAATCATTTTATATCATTTTTTGGGACTAACCTATTAACATAGTGCCAGTGCCAATTGATGCTTTCTGCTTATTTTTTGCATCGCAGAAAATCAATACCAAACGGAGTCCAAATGCAGCAAAACTTTTTGGTGAATTTTTCTGGGCCAAAAGACATCTGATGGGCCAAAGAAGCACTTGGGGGGGTGCTCCGAGCGAAGCTAAACCCACCAGGGCGCGCCCAGGCCCACAAGCGTGCCCTGGTCCGTTGTGCCCACCTCGGTGGCCTCCCGCACCGCCTCTTTGTTCTATAAATACTCCAATATTCCAGAAACCCTATGGGAGTTGACGGAATTTTATTCCAGCCGCCGCAAGTTCCAGAACCACGAGATCCAGTCTAGAGCCCTTTTTCAGCACTCCGCTGGAGGGGAACACAATCACGGAGGGGTTCATCATCATCATTGGTGCCTCTCCGATGATGTGTGAGTAGTTCACCTCAGACCTATGGGCCCGTCGACAGTAGCTAGATGGCTTCTTCTCTCTCTGTTTCTCAATACAGTTGTCTCTTGGATATCTATTTGATGTAATGATTTTGTGCGTTGTGTTTGTTGGGACCCGATGAATTGTGAGTTTATGATCAGATTTTCCTTGATTTAATATCCATTCTTGATTATTGTAGCCTCGTATTTCTTCTCCGATTTTTGCATTTTGTTTGGTCAACTTGATCTATTTATCTTGCAATGGGAAGAGGTGCTTTGTAATGAGGCACGCATGTATCATTGTTATTAAGGATGAAAAGATGGGGTCTATTCCTACATGAATATATCTTGTCTACATCATGTCATCGTTCTTATTGCATTATTGCATTTTCCCATGAACTAAATACACAAGATGCATGATGGATAGCAGTTGATGTGTGGAGTAATGGTAGTAGATGCGGGCATGAGTCGCTCTACCAATCTTGGACGTGATGCCTATATACATGATCATTGTCTTGGATATCGTCATAATTATTCGCTTTTCTATCAATTGCCCAATAGTAATTTGTCTACCCACCGTTGCTATATTTCGAGAGAAGCCACAAGTGAAATCTATGGCCCCGGGTCTATTTTCCTATCATATACTTTCAGATCTATATTGCTATTAGCGTTCTCCTTTGTTTGCAACTTTTATTTTCAGATCTATATTATCAAAAACACAATAATACCTTGCTATGTTTTATTTGTCGTTCTTCATTTGCATCTATCAATCTATCTATTTACCAAAGCAGGAGTAGGGTTTTACGCATCTTTGCGGCCCGAACCTAGGTAAAGGAACTGTGTCCTGACCGTTAGATCCGCTCTTCTCTCAACCCCGCGCCCTGCAACCGTATAGGGATTCTTGTGATCCCATAGGTGTCGATCCAAATACACCGACATCTTTGGCGTGCCAGGTAGGGGGTTGCAGTTGTGAGAATCGGCTCTTGTGATCGGCCCGACGCTCTCTCGTCTTCGTGGCCCTTTGGGGAGGCCAGAAGACTTGCGCTCGAGCAACTGCAAATAAAAGCTAAGTTACATCAAACTTTGGATATTTCTATCCTATTATTTAAAGTTATTATCCTCGGAGCTGTCATTCTTTGTGCAAAAAGAAACCTGCACGCGGATGGGGCCCTTCCCGATCGGCAACGCCTTGTTCTGTTTCGAGTCAGCTCAACAATTAAGACGGCTGCGTTCGAAACAGTAGGGTAGCCTTCCGCAATTGACAAAGCTCTCGACTCTGACTCGTGTCAAACTCGACTGTTTGAACGGCTGCGTTGAGAGCAGCAAGGTGGCAGACCCTTCCGCAATTGACAAAGTTCTCGACTCTGACTCGAGTCAAACTCGACAGTTCGAGCAGCTGCGTTGAGAGCGGCAAGGTGACAGGCCCGGCAGCACGCTCACCCGGCAGGCCAATGGGGACCCGTCCCCAAGACGCCGCCTTGGGTATTTCGCGCCGGCAAGCCTACCCAGTTAACGTAGGGTGGAAACACGGAGAGACAACAAACAGGAAAATAATATGCATGATTCTGAATATATTTCAAAGTTATATTACATTATGCCATCGCTGCGGTTCTAACTAAAGATAAAATTTGTCTTGGGCATGAACTCGCAGCGGCAAAGAAGAACGGGATATCTAATCCCGGCGCTGGCCCTCCACCCTCTTGATTTCGTCGATGCAGCTGATGACAGGCTTGATGCGCTCCTTGAGCGCCGTGAGGTTGGCATCCTCCGGCAAGCTGTCCATCGCGGCTTCGAAGTCGAGGGCGGGGTTCCAGAATGCCACCTTGGTGAGGACCTTGGTCATGACTCCTCGGCAGAGCCGCCGGGCCTCCCCGGCGAGCGTGGTCGTTCTGTTGGAGTGAAGATCAGTCAAGGCGCTGAGGACGCCCTCGAAGAACAGGGTCAGCTTGGCGTTGACGGACCCGCTCCATTCAAGAGCATACCTCACGTTCGGCATCCCCATGAGGGCCAACTCTGAGGTAACCCTGCAGGCGATGTCCTCCAGCCGGCTGATCCACCTGTTCTCCTCCACCACGTATTCTTGGTGGGAGGCGCCCTCGTCTGCCCGCAGCTGCTTCTCCTCCTCCAGGCTCTTGGCCAAGCCCCCCTCCCGAGCAGAGCTCTCCGCCAAAGTCTTCTCGAGATTCTCTAGCCTCAGCCTGAGATCTCTGATGGAGCTTTGTGCCTCGGAGAGCTCCCCAGTCTTGCTGATGACCACTACCTGCACCTCTGTCAAGGCACAGTTGAGTCTGGTCTTCTCGTCAGACAGCCTGAGCGCCTGCTCCTTCAGCCCGTCTCGCTCCACCTCCAGCTCTTGTATCTTGCCGGCATGGGCCAGAGCCTGGGCATCGAGCGCCTCCTTGTGCCTCTGCCCCAGCTCGTGAGTTTGCCGCTCGACAAGAGCCTCAAGCTCATCATCCTTGCCGCGGAGTGTCGCGGCAAGCTTCGCCTCACGCGCGGTGAGGTCTCCTTCTTGGGAATCGGGGGCGGCTTGATGCTGGTTCCGGGCGGCCTCCGCCACGGCAGCCAAGTGAAGGAAATATGCCCTAGAGGCAATAATAAAGATGTTATTTGTATTTCCTTATATCATGATAAATGTCTTTTATTCATGCTAGAATTGTATTAACCGGAAACTTAGTACATGTGTGGATACATAGACAAAACTGTATGTCCCTAGTATGCCTCTACTAGACTAGCTCATTGATCAAAGATGGTTATGTTTCCTAGCCATAGACATGAGTTGTCATTTGATCAACGGGATCACATTATTAGGAGAATGATGTGATGGACAAGACCCATCCGTTAGCATAGCACTATGATCGTTTAGTTTAACTGCTATTGCTTTCTTCATGACTTATACATGTTCCTATGACTATGAGATTATGCAACTCCCGAATACCGTAGGAACACCTTGTGTGCTATCAAACGTCACAACGTAACTGGGTGATCATAAAGATGCTCTACAGGTGTCTCTGAAAGTATTTGTGGTGTTGGCATAGATCAAGATTAGGATTTGTCACTCCGAGTGTCGGAGAGGTATCTCTGGGCCCTCTCGGTAACACACATCACAATAAGCCTTGCAAGCAAAAGACTAATGAGTTAGTCACGAGATGATGTGTTACGGAACGAGTAAAGAGACTTGCCGGCAACGAGATTGAACTAGGTATAAAGATACCGACGATCGAATCTCGGGCAAGTAACATACCGTTTGACAAAAGGAACAACGTATGTTGTTATGCGGTTCTGACCGATAAAAGATCTTCATAGAATATGTAGGAGCCAATATGAACATCCAGGTTCCGCTATTGGTTATTGACCAGAGATGAGTCTCGGTCATGTCTACATAGTTCTCGAACCCGTAGGGTCCGCACGCTTAACGTTTGATGACGATCGGTATTATGAGTTTTTGAGTATTGATGTACCGAAGGTAGTTCGGAGTCCCGGATGAGATCACGGACATGACGAGGAGTCTCGGAATGTCCGAGACATAAAGATTGATATATTGGACGGCTATATTCGGACACCGGAAGTATACCGGAAAAGTTTCGGATTTATCGGGAATGCCAGAGGGGGTTACCGGAACCCCCTACGAGAGGGGATGGTCCATAGTGGGCCTAAAGGGTGAGAGAGAGGCAGCCCATAGGGCTGGCCGGCGCCCCCACCTAGGAATCCTAGTTGGACTAGGATTGGGGGGGCGCCACCTCTCCTAATCCTTTCCCCCTTCTTCCTTCCGGTGAATCCTACTAGGAATAGGATTGCAATCCTATTCCTAGTAGGAGTCCCCTCCCTAGCCGCACCATAGGGAGTTGGCCGGCCCTCCTCCCTTGCTCCTTTATATACGGGGGCAGGGGGGCACCCAAAGACACACAAGTTGAATTGTTTTAGCCGTGTGCGGTGCCCCCCTCCACAGAATCACACCTCGGTCATACCGTCGCGGAGCTTAGGCGAAGCCCTGCGCCGGTGAACACATCATATCCGTCACCACGCCGTTGTGCTGACGAAACTCTCCCGTGAAGCTCAACTGGATCAAGAGCTCGTGGGACGTCATCAAGCTGAACGTGTGCTGAACGCGGAGGTGCCGTACGTTCGGTGCTTGATCGGTTGGATCGCGAAGAAGTTCGACAACATCAACCGCGTCACTTGACGCTTCCGCTCCCGGTCTACGAGGGTACGTAGACACACTCTCCCCTCTCGTTGCTATGCATCTGGTAGATAGATCTTGCATGATCGTAGGAAAATTTTAAAATACTACGTTACCCAACAGTGGCATCATGAGCCAGGTCTATGCGTAGATGATATGCACGAGTAGAACACAATGAGATTGTGGACGATACTAGTCATACTGCTTACCAGCTTGTCATACTTTGCTTCGGCGGTATTGTGAGATGAAGTGGCCCGGACCGACATTACGCGTACGCTTACGCGAGACTAGTTTCACCGTTACGAGCACTCGTTGCTTAAAGGTGACTGGCGGGTGTCTGTCTCTCTCACTTTAGCTGAAACAAGTGTGGCTACGCCCGGTCCTTGTGAAGGTTAAAACAACATATACTTGACGAAACATCGTTGTGGTTTTGTATGCGTAGGTAAGAACGGTTCTTGCTAAGCCCGTAGCAGCCACGTAAAACTTGCAACAAACAAAGTAGAGGACGTCTAACTTGTTTTTGCAGGGCATGTTGTGATGTGATATGGTCAAGACATGATGAGTTATACGGTTTTGTATGAGATGATCATGTTTTGTAAAGTTATCGGCAACTGGCAGGAGCCATATGGTTGTCGCTTTATTGTATGAAATGCAATCGCCATGTAATTGCTTTACTTTATCACTAAGCGGTAGCGATAGTCGTGGAAGCAATAGTTGGCGAGACGACAACGATACTACGATGAAGATCAAGGTGTCAAGCCGGTGACGAAGGTGATCATGACGGTGCTTTGAAGATGGAGATCAAAAGCACAAGATGATGATGGCCATATCATGTCACATATTTTGATTGCATGTGATGTTTATCTTATTATGCTTCTTATTTTGCTTAGAATGACGGTAGCATTATAAGATGATCCCTTACTAAATTTCAAGGTATAAGTGTTCTCCCTGAGTATGCACCGTTGCGAAAGTTCGTCGTGTCGAGACACCACGTGATGATCGGGTGTGATAAGCTCTACGTTCAAATACAACGGGTGTAAGCCAGTTTTGCACACGCAGAATACTCGGGTTAAACTTGACGAGCCTAGCATATACAGATATGGCCTCGGAACACTGGAGACCGAAAGGTCGAGCGTGAATCATATAGTAGATATGATCAACATAAGATGTTCACCATTGAAAACTACTCCATCTCACGTGATGATCGGACATGGTTTAGTTGATTTGGATCACGTGATCATTTAGATGACCAGAGGGATGTCTATCTAAGTGGGAGTTCTTTAAATTAATATGATTAAATTGAACTTTAATTTATCATGAACTTAGTCCTGATAGTTTTGCATATCTATGTCGTTGTAGATCAATGGCCCGTGCTACCGTTCCTTTGAATTTTAATGCATTCCTAGAGAAAGCTAAGTTGAAAGATGATGGTAGAAATTACACGGACTGGGTCCGTAACCTGAGGATTATCCTCATTGCTGCACAGAAGAATTATGTCCTTGAAGCACCGCTAGGTGACAAGCCCCCTTCCGCTAATGCAGACGCTTTGAACGTCTGGCAGTCGCGGTCCGATGACTACACGATAGTTCAGTGTGCCATGCTTTACGGCTTAGAACCGGGACTTCAACGACGTTTTGAACGTCATGGAGCATATGAGATGTTCCAGGAGTTGAAGTTAATATTTCAAGAAAATGCCCGGATTGAGAAATATAAGATTTCCAATATGTTCTACAGCTGCAAGATGGAGGAGAATAGTTCTATCAGTGAACACTTGCTCACAATGTATGGGCACTACAATCATATGACTCAACTTGGTTGCCAAGTTGATGAGAATAGTGTTATTGATAGAATTCTTCAATCACTACCACCAAGCTATAATGGCTTCGTGATGAACTATAATATGCAAGGGATACAAAAGACAATTCCCGAGCTCTTTGCTATGCTCACAGCTGCGGAGGTAGAAATCAAAAAGGAGCATCAAGTGTTGATGGTTAACAAGACCACTAGTTTCAAGAAAAAGGGCAAGGGAAAGAAAGGGAACTTCAAAAAGAATAGCAAGTCAGTTGCTACTTCAATGAAGAAACCCAAATCTGGAGCCAAGCCTGAAACTGAGTGCTTCTACTGCAAGGGGACTGGACACTAGAAGCGGAACTACCCCAAGTATTTGGAGGATAAGAAGGATGGCAAGATGAACAAAGGTATATGTGATATACATGTTATTGATGTGTACCTTACTAATGCTCGTAGTAGTACCTGGGTATTTGATACCGGTTCGGTTGCTAATATTTGTAACTCGAAACAGGGACTACGGATTAAACGAAGATTAGCTAAGGACGAGGTGACGATGCGCGTGGGAAACGGTTCCAAAGTCGATGTGATCGCCGTCGGCACGCTACCTCTACATCTACCTACGGGATTAGTTTTAGACCTAAATAATTGTTATTTGGTGCCAGCGTTGAGCATGAACATTATATCTGGATCTTGTTTATTGCGAGACGGTTATTCATTTAAATCAGAGAATAATGGTTGTTCCATTTTGATGAATAATATCTTTTATGGTCATGCACCCTTAAAGAGTGGTCTATTCTTACTGGATCTCGATTGTAGTGATACACATATTCATAATATTGAAACCAAAAGATGCAAGGTTAATAATGATAGTGCAACTTATTTGTGGCACTGCCGTTTGGGTCATATTGGTGTAAAACGCATGAAGAAACTCCATAAAGATGGACTTTTGGAATCACTTGATTATGAATCACTTGGTGCTTGCGAACCATGCCTCATGGGCAAGATGACTAAAACTCCGTTCTCCAGAACTATGGAGCGAGCAACAGATTTGTTGGAAATCATACATACTGATGTATGCGGACCAATGAGCATTGATGCTCGCGGCGGGTATCGTTATTTTCTAACCTTCACTGATGATTTGAGCAGATATGGGTATATCTACTTAATGAAACACAAGTCTGAAACATTTGAAAAGTTCAAAGAATTTCAGAGTGAAGTAGAGAATCATCGTAACAAGAAAATAAAGTTCCTATGATCTGATCGTGGAGGAGAATATTTGAGTTACGAGTTTGGTCTTCATTTGAAACAATGTGGAATAGTTTCACAACTCACGCCACCTGGAACACCACAACGTAATGGTGTTTCCGAACGTCGTAACCGTACTTTATTGGATATGGTGCGATCTATGATGTCTCTTACCGATTTACCACTATCGTTTTGGGGTTATGCTTTAGAGACAGCTGCATTCACGTTAAATAGGGCACCATCTAAATCCATTGATACGACGCCTTATGAACTATGGTTTGGCAAGAAACCAAAGTTGTCGTTTCTTAAAATTTGGGGCTGCGATGCTTATGTGAAAACACTTCAACCTGATAAGCTCGATCCCAAGTCGGAAAAATGTGTCTTCATAGGATACCCAAAAGAAACTGTTGGGTACACCTTCTATCACAGATCCGAAGGCAAAATATTCGTTGCTAAGAACGGATCCTTTCTAGAAAAAGAGTTTCTCTCGAAAGAAGTGAGTGGGAGGAAAGTAGAACTTGATGAGGTAATTGTACCTTCTCCCATATTGGAAAATAGTACATCACAGGAAATTGTTCCAGTGATTCCTACACCAATTAGTGAGGAAGTTAATGATAATGATCATGAAACTTCGGATCAAGTTTCTACTGAACGTCGTAGATCAACCAGAGTACGTTCCGCACCAGAGTGGTACGGCAACCCAGTTCTGGAAATCATGTTACTAGACCATGATGAACCTACGAACTATGAGGAAGCGATGATGAGCCCAGATTCCGCAAAATGGCTTGAAGCCATGAAATCTGAGATGGGATCCATGTATGAGAACAAAGTATGGACTTTGGTTGACTTGCCCGATGATCGGCAGGCCATCGAAAATAAATGGATCTTCAAGAGGAAGACCGACGCAGACGGTAATATTACTGTTTACAAAGCTCGACTTGTTGCGAAAGGTTTTCGACAAGTTCAAGGAGTTGACTACGATGAGACTTTCTCACCTGTAGCGATGCTTAAGTCTGTCTGAATCATGTTAGCAATTGCCGCATTTTATGATTATGAAATCTGGCAAATGGATGTCAAAATTGCATTCCTAAATGGATATCTCAAAGAAGAGTTGTATATGATGCAACCAGAAGGTTTTGTCGATCCAAAAGGTGCTAACAAAGTATGCAAACTCCAGTGATCCATCTATGGACTGGTGCAAGCATCTCGGAGTTGGAATATACGCTTTGATGAGGTGATCAAAGCATATGGTTTTATACAGACTTTTGGAGAAGCCTGTATTTACAAGAAAGTGAGTGGGAGCTCTGTAGCATTTCTAATATTATATGTAGATGACATATTGTTAATTGGAAATGATATAGAATTTCTGAATAGCATAAAAGGATACTTGAATAAAAGTTTTTCAATGAAAGACCTCGGAGAAGCTGCTTACATATTAGGCATCAAGATCTATAGAGATAGATCAAGACGCTTAATTGGACTTTCACAAAGCACATACCTCGATAAGATTTTGAAAAGGTTCAAAATGGATCAGTAAAAGAAAGGATTCTTGCCTATTTTACAAGGTATGAAGTTGAGTAAGACTCAATGCCCGACCACTGCAGAAGATAGAGAGAAAATGAAAGTCATTCCCTATGCCTCAGCCATAGGATCTATCATGTATGCAATGCTATGTACCAGACCTGATGTGTGCCTTGCTATAAGTCAAGCAGGGAGGTACCAAAGTAATCCAGGAGTGCATCACTGGACAGCGGTCAAAAACATCCTAAAGTATCTGAAAAGAACAAAGGATATGTTTCTCGAATATGGAGGTGACAAAGAGCTCGTCGTAAACGGTTACGTCGATTCTAGCTTTGACACTGATCCGGATGACTCTAAGTCACAAACCGGATATGTATTTTTATTGAACGGTGGAGCTGTCAGCTGGTGCAGTTCCAAGCAGAGCGTCGTGGCGGGATCTACGTGTGAAGCGGAATACATAGCTGCTTCAGAAGCAGCAAATGAAGGAGTCTGAATGAAGGAGTTCATATCCGATCTAGGTGTAGTACCTAGTGCGTCGGGTCCAATGAAAATCTTTTGTGACAACACTGGAGCCATAGCCTTGGCAAAGGAATCCAGGTTTCACAAGAGAACAAAGCACATCAAAAGACGCTTCAATTCCATCCGCGATCTAGTCAAGGAGGGAGACATAGAGATTTGCAAAATACATACGGATCTGAATGTTGCAGACCCGTTGACTAAGCCTCTTCCACGGGCAAAACATGATCAGCACCAAGACTCCATGGGTGTGAGGATCATCACTTTGTAATCTAGATTATTGACTCTAGTTCAAGTGGGAGACTGAAGGAAATATGCCCTAGAGGCAATAATAAAGATGTTATTTGTATTTCCTTATATCATGATAAATGTCTTTTATTCATGCTAGAATTGTATTAACCGGAAACTTAGTACATGTGTGGATACATAGACAAAACAGTATGTCCCTAGTATGCCTCTACTAGACTAGCTCATTGATCAAAGATGGTTATGTTTCCTAGCCATAGACATGAGTTGTCATTTGATCAACGGGATCACATCATTAGGAGAATGATGTGATGGACAAGACCCATCCGTTAGCATAGCACTATGATCGTTTAGTTTAACTGCTATTGCTTTCTTCATGACTTATACATGTTCCTATGACTATGAGATTATGCAACTCCCGAATACCGTAGGAACACCTTGTGTGCTATCAAACGTCACAACGTAACTGGGTGATCATAAAGATGCTCTACAGGTGTCTCCGAAAGTATTCGTGGTGTTGGCATAGATCAAGATTAGGATTTGTCACTCCGAGTGTCGGAGAGGTATCTCTGGGCCCTCTCGGTAACACACATCACAATAAGCCTTGCAAGCAAAAGACTAATGAGTTAGTCACGACATGATGTGTTACAGAACGAGTAAAGAGACTTGACGGCAACGAGATTGAACTAGGTATAAAGATACCGACGATCGAATCTCGGGCAAGTAACATACCGTTTGACAAAAGGAACAACGTATGTTGTTATGCGGTTCTGACCGATAAAAGATCTTCGTAGAATATGTAGGAGCCAATATGAACATCCAGGTTCCACTATTGGTTATTGACCAGAGATGAGTCTCGGTCATGTCTACATAGTTCTCGAACCCGTAGGGTCCGCACGCTTAACGTTTGATGACGATCGGTATTATGAGTTTTTGAGTATTGATGTACCGAAGGTAGTTCGGAGTCCCGGATGAGATCACGGACATGATGAGGAGTCTCGGAATGTCCGAGACATAAAGATTGATATATTGGACGGCTATATTCGGACACCGGAAGTATACCGGAAAAGTTTCGGATTTATCGGGAATGCCGGAGGGGGTTACCGGAACCCCCTACGAGAGGGGATGGTCCATAATGGGCCTAAAGGGTGAGAGAGAGAGGCATCCCATAGGGCTGGCCGGCGCCCCCACCTAGGAATCCTAGTTGGACTAGGATTGGGGGGGTGCCACCTCTCCTAATCCTTTCCCCCTTCTTCCTTCCGGTGAATCCTACTAGGAATAGGATTGCAATCCTATTCCTAGTAGGAGTCCCCTCCCTAGCCGCACCATAGGGAGTTGGCCGGCCCTCCTCCCTTGCTCCTTTATATACGGGGGCAGGGGGCACCCAAAGACACACAAGTTGAATTGTTTTAGCCGTGTGCGGTGCCCCCCTCCACAGAATCACACCTCGGTCATACCGTCGCGGAGCTTAGGCGAAGCCCTGCGCCGGTGAACACATCATGTCCGTCACCACGCCGTTGTGCTGACGAAACTCTCCCGTGAAGCTCAACTGGATCAAGAGCTCGTGGGACGTCATCAAGCTGAACGTGTGCTGAACGCGGAGGTGCCGTACGTTCGGTGCTTGATCGGTTGGATCGCGAAGAAGTTCGACAACATCAACCGCGTCACTTGACGCTTCCGCTCCCGGTCTACGAGGGTACGTAGACACACTCTCCCCTCTCGTTGCTATGCATCTGGTAGATAGATCTTGCGTGATCGTAGGAAAATTTTAAAATACTACGTTACCCAACACCAAGTTCGCCGCCTCTACCTGGGCCTTCTCGATGGCGGCCATTTTCATGATGAGCTCCACGTTACGTTGGGCCAGATCTTCCTGGGAGGCCCTATGCTCCTTGCGGGACTGGTGGAACCAGATTTGCGCCTCAGCAACGCGCGCCTGGAAGTCCGCCTCCGCCTCGTCCACCGCCGCCATTCTGGACTTAATCTTGTCCAAACGGGCACGGTAGAGCGCCTGGAGCTTCCGGAAGTTGGCCCCCATTGCCCGGAAGAGCTGCTCCTCTGGGGAGCCGTCGCCGCCGGCGCTCGGTTCATCAACAACCTCGAGCCCGGAGGCGGCGAACACCTCGCCGTTAAAGGCTTCCTCCTCGGCGGGCGCCCGGGAGCTTGATGCACCAGCGAGGTGGACGAAAAGGTTGTCGCCCACCTTCAGATACTTGCCGGGGCCCGGGGTCGCGGAGGAAGAGGGCTGCTCATCAGTCGCCTCCTCCTCGACTGTGGACTTGCCGTCCTCCCCGGCAGGCCCACCGACGGCTCCCTCGGCGGCACCCTTGGTGGCGTCCTCGGCACCCCCGGCGGTGTCCTTGCCGGCCTCCTCGGTGGCGATCTTATCGGCCTCCGCCGCGGCCTCCTCAGCGACCTCCTTGATGACGGCGTCCACGTCCTCCGCATCCGTTGGAGGAGGGCCTAGGCCACAGGGGAAATGAAGTCAAGAAAGAGTGCAAGGGAAAAGCAAAGACGAAAGGCAAGCAGCTCACCAGTGCCGGGCTGTGAAGCGGAAGTTCCCTCCCCGCCGGCGTCGGACGCTGGGGCCGGATCGCCAGCGCCTAAATTCCCCTCCTCCTCCATGTGTGCGGGCTCCATGTTTGGTGCCCTTGCTGGGGACGCCCCTCGTGGCGGTGTAGTCGATGGGGGTGGTGAGTTAGGAATGGCCCCCTGTGGCTCCTCCTGCTGCTGCTCCCGTCCTACAGAACCGGCAAGGTCAGCACCTTTGGCATCCAACGCAAACTGCATGTCGAGCGAGAAAAGGTTGGCGGACTTATGCTGGGGGCTGTGCCGAGGGCTATCGTCGGAGCTGCTCAACACCACCAGTGGTGTCTCTGTAGCCCCGGCCGGGGGCTTGCCGCTCGCCGAAGCCTTGGCCCTCTTCACCCTCTGGGCCAACGTCTCCGCGTCCCTGAAGAAACAAGAATAAGTCAAGATAAGTGGCATGATCAAGAGAGATGGGGGTGACGATAAAGAATGGAATACTTACTCGTCGTCCATCTCCTCTCCTCTGCCGTCTTCCTCTTCCTCTTCGGGCTGAGGGGCCCGAGGTCGAAGGGGAGCTCCGCGTCACCCTCCGAATCACGTCTACCGGAGGAGGCGAAGAAGGGAGCGGAGTTTGAGCACGCCTCGACGAAGAGGAAGCTGCTGTTTTCTTCTTCTCGGCGGCCTTCGTCGACCTCTTCGCCGCTGCGGCCCTCGTGAGGCGCCCGGACCCCTCCAGGACCAATTGAGGCTGCGCAGTCTTGCCGGGCCGGACCGGCTCGCCGGAGCAGGCCCGCCGCAAGACTCGCCCTCTTCCCCTGGCTAGCGCCGAACCAGCCGCCACATCCTCCTCCGACGACGACGACTCGTCGGCCGCGTCCTCGACCAGTGGAGCCTCAGTGCTGGCGCTACCAGCCTCTCCGGCAGCCGCCGCCCACTGGGCGAACTCCTCCTCCTCCGCAGCCGCGGTGTCCTGGTCCTCCGTACCTCCGGCGCTGCCGGCCTCCATGATGAGCTGTGCCTCCCTCGCCCTAGCGGCGATGTAGTCCAGCTCCTCCGGGGTGGTTTCCTTGACGAGCCACCGCTCGGCGTCAGGATTGACCCACACCTCGACCAGAGAATCGAAGAACTGCTGCACGACCTCGTTCTCCGGCTCCTGCCAGCTCGAGACGGGGCCATGCGCGCTACATTCCGGCATCATGGCGACGATTTCAGACTGGCGCGAATTGTTGCACAGCGGGACCACTCTCGCTGGCAGCTTGAAGAAATGCCCCTTGACGGCCTTGCCGGCCTTGGCGGCAGCCTTCGCGGCCTTGCCAGTCCGCTCGACTTCGCCGCCGTGACGAACATCCAGCTGGAAGAGCCGCTGACAGAAATGGGCATGTCCCATCACTATGAAGTTGTGTTTGAGGCCAGTGCGGAGCCGCATGACATCGGCCGGGTTCTTGAAGAGCCAAGCTGGCCTCCCCTTTTTGTGCAGCAGAGCGATCCGACGGCGGACGAAATCCGCCCCGATCATCTCGAGGGTGAGTCCGGCTTGAACAAGCCGGGTGATCCTGGTGACGGCGATAGCGAGCCTCCCATCGGCGGCGTCGACATCGCTCCAGTCGCTGCCGCGGACCGGCGGCTCCCGGCGGACCATGCAGAATGTTGGCGGCTCGTCCTCCTCAATCCAGCACCACCGGCTGTGCCATTCGTCCCACCTCTCCTTCACGGCGCCCTCTGGGTAAACCACCTTGAGACTCGGAATCCAGGCGATGCCTCCGGAGACCGAGCCTCCCGGCTAGATCCGCGGGATGAAGTAGTGGCGGAAGAGTGCCGTGTTGGGATGCACTCCGACAAAGCCCTCGCAGAGGTGCACGAAGAAGGCCATGCACGCCACCGCATTTGGGGTAAAATCCAAAAGACGGAAGCCAAAGGTGTGCATGACGTCGCAAAAGAAATCGGAGAAGGGAGGACACAACCCGCAAGAGAAGTAATAGACAAAGAAGGGGTACCGGTTTGAGCTGGGCGGGGCGCAAGCGGCCGAAACTACGTGCTTCGCCGGATGGCCCAAGTTTTTCGTCCGATCCCCCGTCTCCGCCCCCCAAAGGGGTCTGAAGGCAGCCTGGAGCTCGGAGACATTAACCAACGACGGGATGAAGAAAGTAGCCTTCGTTCGATCCCCCGTAAACGCGCCCTCCGGCAGCGCCACAGGCCCGGCACCCTTGGCCGCCCCTTTTCCCTTGGCGGGTTTGGACGCCATAGCGGCTGAGTGGAAGGGCTGAGGAAAGGGGATGGCGAAGCAACGGCGGCGGGCGACGGCGAAGGCTTCAGAAGGAAGGAAGCAAGGGAACAGCGGATCTGAGATTGGAAGAGGCACGAGGAAAGTGGAGGAAGTGAGCAGCGCGCTCGCGGTTATTCCTTTTTATGGGGAAGGCGCGGGCCGCCTCCTTTCGCATTTACTGCGACGTGACGCATGCCTGCGGAAACCGCCCTACGCATACCGCCCACGTCACGCACGCCCCTCCACCCCGCGCCGCACGCGCGGGTCGTGGGAGGCGCAGCGCGCGGAAATTTTACCACGGTGAAAACCACCCCGCCTGCCCGCGCACCGTTCTGGGACTGGCCCAACAACGTGTCGCGCTTATGTGTGGCCCAGGCCCGGGGGCTCCTGTCGGTGTACAAAAAGAGGGGTACACTTTTTGTACCCCTATGACTGTGCACGGGCAGTCTGAGCCACGGCGCCACCACACCAAGCATAGCGAGGGAGGCAAGCCGGGGCAAGACTGAAGCCCAATGGAGACTGGAGCAACGCCAAGAACAAGACCACAAAGAGCAAAGGGACGAAGCAGCTTCCCCCGGCAAGATCCTTGCCAGGGCCGGCTCTGGCAGCAATGGCATGATCCTTGCCGCGGCAGCTCGCCCCGCGCCTACGGAGCAAATCACCCTTGAGTCCACCGTCCCCATGCGGCGAGGATTCGGGAGATATCCCCGTGGTGGCATGCAGATCTTTGTCAAGACATTCAAGATCAGATGCAAGGTAAGGAGACGACGACCCTTGGCGGGATCCCAGCCAAGGAGGACCACAAGGCCCCCAGCAAGCACCTTGCCGGGGATGATAGCAGGCGCCACGGCAAGACCCTTGCCGGGCCCCCCGACAAGGCCCTTGCCGAGGACACCCACGGGGCCACCATCAGGCCCGCACCAACTGGGTTTCCACCGACCCACGCAGCTGTCGACCCAACCAGCCGGACAGGCTCGTGCGTGGCAACCCATGTATCGTCATGGAGACCCGCCGTTGCGCCACCTCAGCTGCCTGTCTGCCTACATGGCACCTCAGGCACCGCTGGCCAGGGCGCATGTCGACGCGAGGAGGAGCGGCGACGGACAAGATGGGCATCTCCCCTCGTCCCCGATAAAGCAAGGACACCTAAGCTGGGTGCATTAAATGCACCTTGTCCTGTAATGCGAGGGATAACCTCGCATCACTGTACCCTTTCCACCTCCTGTGTGCCACTGTGGCAGCTCCTTTTTCCTATAAAAGGAGGACCGAGGCGACTAGGAGGAGGATTCGACTTTTTAGAACTCCTCACGACTCTCTTGGAGCTCCTCCCTAGCTGAAGAACACCAACATATAATCCACCAAAGCAGGAGTAGGGTTTTACGCATCTTTGTGGCCCGAACCTGGGTAAAGGAACTGTGTCCTGACCGTTAGATCCGCTCTTCTCTCAACCCCGTGCCCCGCAACCGTAGTAGGGATTCTTGTGATCCCATAGGTGTCGATCCAAATACACCGACATGGTGCTAGTTCAACAACGAATATGGAGAGTGTTAGTGTACATCAAACTGTGAGAGTACATATAAAGGAGCATGCAACTACAACTTGACTCGGTCAGGTACCGTCTTGGTGTTGATGCTCATGAGGTTTATCTAATCTTGCCAAGTCATGTTGTGTCAGTAGTGCTTCGGAAGTAGTGTTAGGTGTGAAGGCAGCTTGGGAACTGGACAATTCCGGAGCAAACAAACGAGTAACTCGTTGAGATGCTGGTACAGTTGAAGCAGATGTTGCAACTGGTGGAGCAGGTGATACTGTGTTTGTTGATTTAGCCGGTGGACTTGGACCTTCTACTGCACTATAAGTACCAGCAGAATCTGGACGGCAGATCCTTTTCCGTTTCACCCGACGAGTAACACTACTCCCTACTATATTATTTTCCTTGCTATTTTTTGGCTTTGCCATCTCAAGCCGTACCCACAACACAAAAGACTAAAATCGCTCTTCAGAACTCATTGATGCATGATATAGACAAGCAATACTTTGATGTAAGACAACCGTATGAGGATGGAATATGTAAGATAACAGGACGACTTGACAAATTCACAGCTATGATGTGTAAACTAAGCAGAAGGATTTTCAAGAAAATAGAAGTAATGGAAGCGAGACACCATATGAAAGATGCAACCAATATTACTCTGCCAAGTTAAAATTGTCTTGTCATAAGTGGAAATTGGAAAAATTAGAAGTAGTACAACGTAGAAATCAATGCAAGATGCAACCACTATCGAACTGCCATGTTAAAAGTGTCCAATCATGAGTGATTGATGCGGGATACACAACAGCAGTACTTTGATGTAAGAACATGGTATGAAAGATAGATGCAGTGTATTCTAGACACAGAACACCATGTCATATGCACATGTATAACATATGAACTCAGCAGGTGCAATTTACCAAATATAGAAGAAATACAGGCTAGACAACATATGCAACATGAAACCAATTATCACACTGTCAACTTAGAGCAAGCACCTGCGATTTTGGAGTACGGGAGATGAACTCAACATGTAGACTTGGGACTTCAACTTCATTAGCAGTAGAAGTGGCAAATCTAGAGAGTCTCTGTTTGCGTCGGTGCGGAGGACCACCAACATCCCCTAACTTACTCTTTTCCTTCCTATTTTCTGATATTCCCTTATGAAGTCAAAACCACAAGAAGATGAATAAAATTAGCTCTGCCTAACTGGTTGATGCATGATAGAGACGAACACTACTTTGATGTAAGGCAAGCGCAGGATAGGATGATGGAATATATACAAAAAAAGACAGCATTTCATATTGACACGTACGATAGGAGGATGTAATATGTATGAAAAAGCAGTAACCGGAAGGCATTTCAACAAAATTAGAAGAAATGAAAGATAGGCACCATATGAACATGCAACCAATATCACTCTATCAGGTAAAAAGTGTCTCGTCATAAGTGCCATTTCAAGAAATTAGAAGCAGGACAAGCTAGAAGACAATGCAAGATGCAACCTACATCACAGTCCCAAGTTAAATGAGTCTTATGGGTAAGTGATCGTTGCAGGTATAAGTTGTAAGCTACGCAGATGCAATTCAATATAATCATAAGCAATACAAACTAGATATCATACGGAAAACGCAACGACATATAACAGTTCCAAGTTAGAGAAAGCACATGTGATGGTGGAGTAGGGGAGATGTGCTCATCATGTACATGTATGTTCTAGAAACAGGAACACATGTCATATTCATAGGCATTATGTGTAAAGTAAGCAGATGCAATTCAACAAAGTTAGTAGGAATACAAGCTAGACATCACACGCAACATGCAACCACATATAAATAGTGCCAAGTTAGAGCAAGCACCTGTGATGGTGGAGTAGGGGAGATGTGCTCATCATGTACACGTATGTTCGAGAAACAGGAACACGTGTCATATTCACAGGCATTATGTGTAAAGTACGCAGATGCAATTCAACAAAGTTAAAAGAAATACAAGCTAGACATCATACGCAACATGCAACCACATATAATAGTGCCAAGTTAGAGCAAGCACCTGTGATGGTGGAGTATGGGAGATGTGCTCATCATCTACACATCTACGTTGACTGTCTAGCCTTGCGTTGTCTTGCGAATCTTGTTGGGAGGATGGCGGAGTCGAATTTGTAGAGAACCTCCATTTCAGTTGCTCGGAAGGACCACCATCATCCAATGCCTTTCCAATTTCCTTCAGCTTTATTGATTTTGCATTGTGAGGTCAAACCTGCAAGAAAAAGGAATATAATTCCCTCTTAAGAACTCATTCCTGCATGATACTGACGAACACTACTCTGATGAAAGGCAAAGTCATGATACGAGGATGGAATATGTACAAAAAAATGGACGGCTTGTCATATTCACACCAATGATGTGGTAACTAAGCAGAAGGCACTTCAACAAATTTGAAGCACTGCAAACTAGACATCATATGAAAGGTGCAATCAATATCACTCTTCCCAGTTAAAACTATCTCGTCATAGGTGGCGTTCATCAAACTAGAAGCAATACATGCTAGAAATCATATTCAAGACACAAACCAATATCACACTGCCAACTTAAAGGTGTTCCATCATAAGTGACTGATGCAGGATACACAAGAAGAGTAGTTTCATGTAAGAACATGGTGTGATAGACAGATATAATATGTACCAAAAACAGGAAAGCATGTCATATTCACACTTATCATGTGTAAGCTAAGCAGATGCAGTTTACACTAATTAGGAGCAATACAAGCAACCAGATATCACACTACCAAGTTAGAGGAAGCACGTTGGATGGTGGAGTAGGGGAGCGGAGACTTGGACATTGTAATGCACTATCAGTACAAGGAGAATCGGTATAGATGCTCCGTTTACGTTGCTGAAGAGGACCACCATCATCGCCTTCCTTACTCTTTTCCTTCCTCTTTCTTGATTTTGCCTTGTCAAGTCAAACCCACAAGAAAAAGGAATACAATTTGCTCTTTAGAACTCATTGATGCATGATACTGACGAACACTACTTTCATGTAAGGCAGCCGCATGATAGGAGGATGGAATATGTATGAAAAATAGGATGGCGTGACATATTGACATGTATGATGTATAAAGTGTAAACTAAGCACAAGGTGCTTGAACTTGTTAGAATCAATGCAAGCTAGAAACCATATGAAAGATGAAACCAATATCACTCTGCCAAATTAGAAGGGTGCCCTAACAAATGTATTTGACCAAATTAGAAGCAATACATGGCAGCATGCTAGAAATAATATGTAATATGCAACGAATAAAGGTGACTCATCGTAAGTGATTGATGCAGGATACAGAAGAGAGGTAGTTTCATGTAAGAACAAGGTTAACACATAGATGTAGTGTGTACCAAAAATAGGAAGGCATGTCATATTCACAGGTATAATGTGTAAACTAAGCAGATGCAATTTACCCTAATTAGAAGCATTACAAGCTAGACACCGTATGCAACAAGCAACCACATATCACACTGCGACGTTAGAGCAAGCACCTGTGATGGTGGTGTGGGGGAATTGCGGCATCGACTATAGAGCTACGTTGACTATCTTCATTTAGCCTTGCTATTTCTTGAGAATCATGTGGGGAGGATGACACTGCACTCTTTAAACGAGTATGGCGTCTCACAGTAACCCACCCGGGTGACTGTCTCATCATAAATGATTGACAAGGGATACAAAAGGGCATTAGTTTGATATACGAACAAGGTTAATAGACATATGTAGTATGTATCAAAAAATTGAAGGCATGTCATTATCAAAGGTATAATGTGTAAAGTAAGCAGATGCAATTTAACCAAATTGGAAGCAATACAAGCTAGATGCCATATGCAACATGCAACCACATTTAACAGCACGAAGTTAAAGCAAGCACCTGGGATGGTTGTGTGTGGCAATTGAGATCATCAACTACAGAGCTACGTTTACTTCCTCCAACTACTGACATTGCATCCTTTAGAGTGCTGAAATGCTTAGTGCTTATCTTCGAATAACACTGGAGCAACTTCTGTCTTTTCTTTTCAGCATCCATCAACACTGCGTCAGAGTTTGAAATACCCATGCATAAAAAAACAATAGTGTGAGTATGGGTGAAGTGTGTCCACAATTAGTACAGTGTACAGGTAGCAGATAGCAGGTCGGTGAGAAATAAATGACGGGAGACATATCATAGCTCTATAACATGCATGGCGCACTAAATTACTACATGATTCTATGAAAATAACATTCGACTGGAAACAAATAGGTCAGTCCATTTTTTCAGCACCGTCCGATGTACAAAGAACAGGCAGATCGCCTTCATATAGATCCAGCCAGTCAGTGTTGACGATCTACCTCGAAACGGCAGCGACCATAGGCCCAGTCCCCTGCATGCGCCCTCCCCTCGACCTCACCGCACCGTCGTGCTTGGCACCGCCCCCCGACAATCCTTTCAAGCCCCGCCGACCTCCAGATTGGGTGCAAGCAGCTCCTGCGCCCCACACCCCTATGATAGACACCGATTCGCCGCTTCCGCGGCAAACAGGCAGACTAGGTGCTCCGTGTGCCTAAGCGGGTGCTGCTTCTTTTAATTGCGGTTCGACTGGCCCTGAATTGAAATCCAGGCGGGCTACTAACCTCTAGCAAAGGTGAAATAGTAAAGGGAGGAAACCTTGTGCATTTAGTATCACGAAGAAGATGCAGTAAGAAGCGCTCAACTAGTTTCTTTCGTGGGATGAATACGGTGTGAGCAGAGACGTAAGGTTTGCAATAATAAGGGAAGAGGAGTACCTCTTTCTGCTGGCAGTGCTGTGTACTCCTTCTATTTTTCCAACGATCTTCTTGTGGTTCGCGGGAAACGAGAAGTTGTGGAGGACGGTGCAGCCTTGGATGAACCCATGGCCAAGTTGTTGAGTTTGGTGCGGTGGCCTTCTGTCGGCGGCAGGGAAGCAGATCTGAGGCGGCGAACGACGGCGTAGCAGGAACAACTTCGGTGCAGTGAACAGTTGCGACAGTGGAGCGGCAGCAGTGAGGCGCAGGACAGCGTGGTCGGAGTGGCTCTGGTATGGCGCACGTCAGTGTCGGCATTGTGGAGGCAGCTCTACCTCGGCTTCAGCTGCTAAGTCCTTGAGGGCGTTGAGGTTGCAGTTGCGTTGGACGACGACGTCGGGGTACAGGCTCCGGTGTGATGGAGTTGGGCGACGGTGGATTGGGCGCTATGGGGTGGAGGATGGAGGAGGCCGGGGTTTCGCGGCTGGTGGGGAGGGTGTTTTGGCGCCCACGGAGTATGAATGGGGAAGCAGAGGGAGGCGGGGAACTGAGGGGGAACAATGTTTCGGTTTGGGACAAGCTTGTTTGAAATTTGGGGAATGTTACAAACTTTGCCCCCATCTAAAATTTTAGACATATTGCTGCGGGTTGGGGGTAGGACAGTAATCTCAGGTGTCCCAAATGTGGGCGGGATAGATTTCGGCCGAGCGCATGGGTGTTTAGGCGCCCACGGTGTATGAATGCTTCTAGGAGACGGTTGAGACTGGCATCTTGCTGAAGTTACAAACCTACCCCGGTTTAGACCTTTGGACATCGGGCCGATAGGATACACGGGCTAGAGTCAGGATAGTAATTTCCTACCACCAAACATTAGTCTCACACGGTTTCGGGTGACCAGAGGCCTATTTGGCGCTTCGTTCAATATTTGGGAGCAGAAGCATTAACGTTTTCGGTTCTCTTGAATTGAACATTCAGGATTTGTCAAACTTCACAAATCTTCACTGTTGAAAATTCTAAAGCTACGATTATTTTGGAATGGAGGTGGTACATTTGAATATACATTGTACACGAGTATATATTAAAAAATATGCAACTTACCTCAGTTCATGCATGGTTCTAGATATAATCTCCTTGGTTGCAAAAAAAGTTAGACATGCGTATGAATATATATAGCATGTTCAAACGCACAACAAAGATAGATGCCCCCTTTTACATCTGATTTACAAATGCCATTATCTCGGGTTAAAATAGATGAATGCACTTCCTATGAACTCGAATCTTCGAAACCCCCTTTATGTTGAATTCAGCATGTATTCTATTTCGTAGCTAGCAATTTGGAATGTATCCATGCAAGTGACAAATGTATAAAGTGCTTCACACTAACAACATGGAGTGCACTAATTAATGTTTATATATGAATTGCAAAAGCATCCATATGCACATGCTAGAATTGAATAGAGTACGGGTGTCTGATAGACCGATTTTTGTCCATACGCAATTTGCAAAATTCATGATCTCATCCAAAAATAATAATGCCATTTATATTTTAATTTAATGCGTAGAACCGCCTTTTACACGTAGATGCACTATGTCTCGGCCCGTTCTCACAACCGTGCTATATATCTCTCTATCTACCGCATAAGTGCACACACTTTATATCATTCACTCAATTTGGACATACACACAACTAGTTACATCCACTCAAACATGCAACACTATTTATAGATCTCAGGGACTTAGCCGTTTTTTCTCAGTCAGAAGAAAAAAAGAGCGACATATAAAGATCTGACGCACAGGGCGGGGGTTACAGGGGCGCTCACCACGGGCCTTGGCCCAGGTAGAAGAAGAAGAGCAGGCCGGCGGGGCAGGCGGATTGGGCCTGCACGCTGGAGGAACCGGGCCGGCCACGGGCGCACGATGGCCCACGTGGCCCATGAGGTGGCGGAGGTGACGGATCGAGCATCGTCTGCTCGATCCAGGGAAGCGGATGACCGGCGGCGGCATGGCTTATAGGTCTCCGACTAGGAGAGGTCGAGGGGCGGCGGGACGAAGCGGATCCGGGGGCGCTGGGCCCGGATCTGGCAGGAGGAAGGCGGGACAAGCTAGGCGGCGCGGAGGCCGGCGAGATCCGCGGCTGCGGCGGCGGTAGAGCACGGGAGGTGAGCGGCCGGGGCGGTGGTGAGGAGGAGTAGAGGCGGCGGCGCTTGCTGGCTCTGGTGAGGTCCGGCGGGGCTCTAGCGAGCAGGCGGCGGGGCCGGGGAGGAGAGGGCTTCGGTCGACAGGCAGCGTCGGCGACTTGGGCCCACGCGGGCCCCGGATGTGCTCCGCGGGCCGCGGCAGCGGGGGAGGCTGCGGGTGACACTTGGCGGCGCGGGAGTGGAGGAGAGCAGGGGCGGCGCTGACGTGTCGTGCCCCGATTGGCTGAAGCGACGTGGAGGCGAGGTGGACAAGTCCGGCGGCGGTGCGGACATGTCCGGCGCGCGGAGAAGGACGGGGCTAGAGTTTCATCAGCGAAAATTTCGGGGGTGGGTGTTCTTTTATAGGTAGAGGGAGCTAGGAGTGTCCAAATGAGGAGCGGTTTTCGGCCACGCGATCCTGATCCGCCGACCGAGAGCATGGAGGGGGTTAGAATGGGCTTGAGGGCTGTAGTGAAAGGGGTGCTGGGCCAAAAGAGAAAGGCTTCCGGCGGTTAACAAGGTTAATCGTTGGGCTCTCAAACGAACTCCGAATGCGACGAAAATTGACAGGCGCTCTACCTATGCCATAATAAGGCCACACGCCAAGTTTCACCCCATTCCGAGAACATTTTTCGGCCACTCGTAAAATAAATATCCGAAGGTGCCGCGGGCACGTGCAAGTGTGTCTCGGCTCAGAACGAACAACGAAAGAACGGGCGGACTCGGACGGATGCAAGTTTTGAAAACATGATGATGCAATGCACATGATGACACGACAAAGATGCAACACGTAAGCAGATGACATGGCAACGGCGACGAGTAACTGGCTGACACCTCGCGCATCGGTCTCGGGGTGTCACAACACTCCCCTACTAACAAGAGATCTCGTCCGAGATCTTAGGAACGAGAGGGAAGAGAAAAAAGAAGAACAAGGTTCTTCGAGGACAAAAGAGTGAAGCCAAAGTACCTTGAGAGGTTAAGCAAATTGAAAGAACGAACACGGCGGAGGAGAACAAAGTTGCAAAGACTTCGTTAAACAAGAGGAACAAGGAATACGACGAGAATCAAGGAAGTTGAAAGGCACGAAACAAGAGCTGAAGGAACAAGAATGAATTCAAAACCACTCCGTTTAAATGTGAATGGAATAGAACAAGAACTTGAGAAGATGGAACGATACATGATGAGAAACAACACAATACCTCCGGACGAATAGAAATAGAGGAATGAAAAGAACAGATAAGAGAACAACAACTTCCACCATGAAAGAATTCGAAAGAGCATATTTTGGAAGAAAGGATTGGACAAAGTTGTTGAGAAATCAACAACAAAAGAATAAGCTTGTTGTGGACTTAAGAAAAATATCTCAAGGCTTGAGGTGAATAACCGCCGCAACGAAAAGATGGATTAGCTGAGAATGAAGAATTGCAAGACTCCACTATAAAAGAATACGGAGAATTATTTGCATCTTGAGGAGCGAGAAGAATAATGCTTGTGCCGCTCCACATGAATTATGATGAACATATGAAGAATAATTAAATGATGAAGAACCATCATGAAGAACTCCGGTAATGAAAGGATGATGATGACGGATGAAGAGAATACGATTAAAGCATTGCAATGATTAGACGGGGTTCCGACGAGATAGCCGGGAAACTATGAACTCCGGAAAGAAAAGATGGGAGCACTTGGGACTAGAATTTATTCATCAAGAATAAACTCCGAAGGAAGGGATAACTCAACTTCACAAAGAATAATAAGAATTATGTTATGCTTATCCTCCATCAATTAAATTGATGAGAAGCAATGGATTCGCATACTACTTATTCCCGTTGAAATGATTAACAAGGGATATATCGCGAACTTGCGAAAATCTTCATGAAACACCGGTAGATTGGAATGAACGAATGAATTGATATGATAACACCGGAAAAGAACTCTTGAGTGAATCATTGTAAGAATTAAGGTCGAGTGAAGAAAAGACCAAACCAGCGGGTAGACTTAAAAAGGAGTGAATACGAGAGAATGAATCACCGCGAAGAATAAAGAACTTGAGGAAATTTGAATGATGAGAACGAAGAGATCGCAAACTGATTAAAGAATACTTGAACGAAGCCCCGGACAAATGTGAGATGAACAAAGAGGCATCGATGAAGAATATTTCGAGGACGAAGTTGAAAACTAAGAACGAAGAAATCTTCTGAAATGATGACCTTCGGAGGAACACAGAGAAAAGAATTCATGAAATACTCCGGAAGAATGAAAGGAAGAAAGGTTGAACCAATGATGAAAAGAATTAAAAGCAATCTTGGAGAAGTCATATGACTGATGGAATTCATACTTACGTCACACTTGAAAGAGTTTCGGAACACTACGGGAAATTAGAAGAGTCCGGTAAGATCCTAGGAAAAGTCCTGTGGGTTATGAGCCCACTGAAGAGAAACACCGTTGGAAAGGATCGAAAATGAGATGAAGCACCGGAACGTTTGAAAAACTTGTATGAGGTGACAACCTCGAATTAATTAGAGCACAGACGAATATCCTCAGATGTCTTCGGAACTCCGGAACAATTAAATGGTGAGAGACGAACGAGCAATTGGAAACATTTGGGCCGATGAAAGAATATGAACAACACCAAGAATTTGAATTGAACCCACCGGAGAAGAAAAGAGATGAATAATGACTACGAGGCGAGAATTCACAGGTTGAAATAACTGAGAAAAGAATGCAAAGGATTCACACAAGTAGGATGGATACTCAATTGAGGACTCAGGCTCCGAGAAGCAAAAGGGTGGGAGGGTAGGAAAAAGAAAGACCACCACGGATGGGGAAAACGACACTGGTCGGAAAGAAATGAGGATTGAAGCAAAAGACGAGGAGGGTCAATCGACTCGACGAGAGATGCACCAGATGAAAGAACTGACATCTCAATTAACGAAAACTAACCGCGTGATCCTGAAAAATTTGAAGGTGAAGAGGGGTAATTCAAAACACCTACGTCAAGATTCCTCACCACAGCGACGAAGGGGCAGGGAAGTAAAAAGAATTCCTACTCTCCGATATAACTAGACTCCAAAATAGTTTTCTGCTAGACTCGACCACGGCCATGCTATGATAGATCAAGGGGGCTCCTATGGTCGGTCGAGGATCTAATACCAACTTGTCTGGCCCAAGATGCGATTCCATCCCGATCACGTGACACATCCGTGATTGGGGCACAACCGCATTTCGGGCGCTTAGCAAGATGGATATCATTACATCGTACCATTACATAAATACATGGGGATACAACACTTCATACAAGTCACATGAATACAACAACATCAATACAAGATACCCGACTATAGATGCAAACATGACAACACACGACATCCATCTGCTATCACAGGATGCCGACCAGGAACTTAACCCAAGACTACAGAAGAAGAAGAAGAAGAAAGAACTCCAACAGAAGGTATCATCGCTTTCACGTCAAGTCATCGGAAACCTGGACTTGCAACTGTTGTTGTAGTATCTGTGACCCACGAGGACTCAGCAATCCCATAACCATGGGTATCAAGACTAGCAAAGCTTAATAGGTAAGGAGAGGTTAAGTGGTGAGGTTGCAGCAGCAGCTAAGCATATGTATGGTGGCTAACTTACGAGTACAAGAATAAGATGAGCATCTAAGCAAATGGTCGCAAAGTAGTAATGATCGCTAAAGATCCTGAACTACCTACGAGTCAAACATAACCCCACCGTCTTCTCTTCTCAAAATGAAAAGAGACAGTCACGGTTACTCACACAGTTTGTGTGTTTTACTTTGGATCCTCTGTCAAGTTTTCTACAACCGGACATTAACAAATTCAAATCTGCCACATAACCGCGAGCACGGCTTTCGAAAGATCATAACCCTCCAGGGGTGTCCCAACTTAGCCCATCACAAGCTCTCACGATCAGCAAAGATAATAATAATATTACCCCTTATCTTAGGGAAGGCCCGATCAGACACAGAATTCCCGGTGCACAAGACATCTCGACAATGGTAAAACAAGTCCATCAAGACCTCCCGGCGTGCCGACACCCTGATAGTAGCCACGCGTATCTCGTCTCAGGCCACGTCCGGATGAGCAATACGTACGGTAACCGAAGACCCCAGATAACTGGGTGGCACCGCAAGTGACGCTAGTTTGGGACCAACACCATCAGCACTAGCCCCCCTGCTATGTAGAAGAATCCTCGGGGACGCGACCCCCTATGCAAATTAATTAATTAAGTTATTATTATGTTGCAAATTAAAACCAATGTTGGGCCTTGCTGGAGGAGTTTTATTCAAAGACAAACTGTCAAGGGGTCCCCATATACCGAACCGTGTAAGGAACGCAAAATCAAGGAACATAACGCCTGTTTATCTGCTCCTAAGGTGGCATGAGTGGAACAAAACACCGAGCAAAAGGCCAAGCCTTCTACCCATTGCCAAGTATATAGGTGTGTTAATAATAATAATAGATATTGTGATATTCCAACAACAATATCCGACATGGATCAACCTTCATCTTCACTTGCAACTAACAACGCTATAAGAGGGGCTAAGCAAGCGGGTAAAATAGCCAAACAACGGTTTTGCCGGGAAGGTGTCAAAGGTTAGAGGTTTCATGGCAACAAAGAGAGGCTGACATAAATGATGGGTAGCGCGACATGTAACAATAGCATCGAGACACCTAGCATGGAAAAGATAGTAAAGGTATCCAAGGTGATGGTCATCTTGCCTGAGATCCCGCAAGGAAGAAGAATGAATCCATGAAGAAGACGAAGAAGAAGCCGCGAAGACGAACCACGTGTAGTCGAATGAATCCTCACGATCGCAACAGGAAAGAACTAGCGAGAAGAAGCAAGCAACACGGTAAACATACAACACGAGAACAAGACAAGGTGCTCAACCAAGTATGATGCAAGACAAGTATATATGATGCAAAACATGGCAAGGGATGAAACACACAAGAGCAACACAAACCAACAAGTTTAAATGAGGCCGGAAACAACATATAGCAATTCCGGTAAGTCCTCATATGCACATTTTGAATTTGGCCCAGATCTGAACAAACCTTAAGTTCAAGTTGTTAAACATCAAGTTGACATGCACCATGATGATCTACTTGAAATTCTAGTCAAGTTACATATGAAGTTTGCTTAAATCGGAGCTACGGCCTATAAGATATGAGCAAAACAAGACAAGCATGGCAAATATGCAAGATGCATCCAAACAACAAGCAAACACACACCAAACGTGAAAACAACATGATATTATGCTTCTACATGCAAAATCACACAAGTTTCATATAGGACACACTCAAAACGGAGCAACGGTTCAACACATACACATGAAACAAGATATAACAACAAGCTGTCCAAAATCAGCAACATAACAACTTTGGAGCAAGGTATATATATCCTACATCACCCAAACATGATAACAAGAGGCATGGATGTGAAATAGAGATGATACTTATCAAGAATGAACTTAGAGCACACCCAAAAACTTGCTGGAACACAATTAAACAAGCATGGCAAGTTGCAATAAATTTATCCAGACTTAGTAAAAATCTAGGAAGGCAAAAACATCATCACGATGCTGCCTTCAGAGGCGCAAAACAACAAGCATATCAACTGTACTAAGTATATAAAGATCATGGACATGTAATAGACATAGCATACATCCAACAACTCCATTAGAGCAACTCCATAGGAGGCATGGATCAATAACAACAAGCTTCACCAAATTGATCATGATGACAACATGTTGATAGGTAAATTTATAGCAACTTGAGAGTAAGAAATAAATAATCTACAGCAGGTCATATATGCAAACAAGAGCATGGATGGATAGAGGATAACATGGACAACAAGACATGACCATTTGACATACTAAAACATGCAAGGATTTGAGTGAGGCATCAAGCAAACATAGCAACAGGTTTAACAGTTCCAGACTTGGCAGTTTTTTCACTAAGTATAAAACAGCAACATTGACATGGCATGTTTACAAGCTTGTTTAAGTCACCTCAAGGCATATCATGGAAAGTGGATTGCACCACAGCAAAGACCATATGATTGTCCTTCTAAAACATATAGACATGTGGCATGAAGACAATCACACCAATAGCAATGAGCAAGGCAAAACAGCATCTCACAACTAGTTTCAGCACTTAACAGCCACATGCACTTTTGCAACAGAGATTAACATGGCAAGATGGCACCTAACATGAATGCTACAGCAACCATCATGTAGAGCACTTCACAATGAGCATTTTGACATATCATATGCTCCATTTGGACCAACATGCACAAAGTTATCACCCTCACAAGTATGCAACAAAATTACAGTTACGAGCAGTTTTAAACATATAGCACTCCTGCAACAGAGATTAGGGAATCAAGATGAAGTCAAATAAGCATGCCACAATGGAACAAAATGAAGTGCATATCACAATGATCATTTTGACATATCATTCACTCAATTTGGACATACACACAACTAGTTACAGCCACTCAGACATGCAACATTATTTACACATCTCAGGGACTTGGCCGTTTTTTTCACAGTCAAAAGAAAGAAAAAACAAACGAGCGACATATAATGTTCTGATGCACAGGGCAGGGGTTAGAGAGGCGCTCACCACGGGCCTTGGGTCGGGTTGAAGAAGAAGAGCAGGCCGGTGGGGCAGGCGAACTGGGCCTGCAAGCTGGAGGAACTGGTCCGGCCACGAGCACATGGTGGCCCACGTGGCCCATGAGGTGGCGGAGGCGACGGATCGAGCGTCGTCTACTCGATCCAAGAAGCAGACGACCGGCGGAGGCGTGGCTTGCAGGTCTCCGACGAGGTGAGGTCGAGGGGAGGCGGGACGAGGTGGATCCGGGGGCATCGGGCCCGTATCTGGCCGGAGGGAGGCGGGGCAAGCTAGGCGGCTTGGAGGCCGGCGAGATCCGCGGCTGCGGCGGCGGTAGATCACGGGAGGCGTGCGGCCGGGGCAGCGGTGAGGAGGAGTAGAGGCGGCGGCGCTTGCTAGCTCCGACGAGGTTCGGCTGGGCTCCGGCGAGCAGGCAGATGGTCGGGGAGGCGAGGGCTTCGACCGGCTGGTGGCGTCAGCGACTCGGGCCCGTGCAGGCCCTGGATGAGCTCCGCGGGCCGCGGCAGCGGGGGAGGCTGCGGGTGACACTTGGCGGCGCGGGAGTGGAGGAGAGCGGGGGCGGCGCTGACGTGCCGTGCCCCGATTGGCTGAAGCGACATGGAGGCGGGGTGGACATGTCCGGCGGCGGTGCGGACATGTCCGGCGTGCGGAGGAGGACGGGGCTAGGGTTTCATCTGCGAAAATTTCGGGGGTGGGTGCACTTTTATAGGTAGAGGGAGTTAGGAGTGTCCAAATGAGGAGCGGTTTTCAGCCATGCGATCCTGATCCGACGACCGAGAGCATGGAGGGTGTTAGAATGGGCTTGGGGGCTGTTGTGAAAGGGGTGCTGGGCCAAAAGAGAAAGGCTTCCGGCGGTTAACACGGTTAACCGTTGGGCTATCAAACGAACTCCGAATGCGACAAAAATTGACAGGTCGTCTACCTATGCCATAATAAGACCACACGCCAAGTTTCACCCCATTCCGAGAGCATTTTTCGGACACTCATAAAATAAATATCCGGAGGTGTCGCGAGCACGTGCAAGTGTGTCTGGGCTCAGAACGGACAACGAAAGAACGGGCGGACTCGGACAGATGCAAGTTTTGAAAACATGATGATGCAATGCACATGATGACACGACAAAGATGCATCACGCAAGCAGATGACATGGCAACAGCGATGAATAACTGGCTGACACCTGGCGCATCGGTCTCGGGGTGTCGCAAAGCACTACTAGGTGACAAGCCTACTGCAGGAGCAACTCCGGACGTTATCAACGTCTGGCAAGCTCGTTCTGATGACTACACGATAGTTCAGTGTGCCATGCTCTACGGCTTAGAACCGGGACTTCAACAACGTTTTGAACGTCATGGACATATGAGATGTTCCAGGAGTTGAAGTTAATATTTCAAGCAAATGCCCAGATTGAGAAATATGTGATTTCCAATAAGTTCTATAGCTGCAAGATGGAGGAGAATAGTCCAATCAGTGAACACTTTCTCAGAATGTCTGGGTAGTACAATCATATGACTCAACTTGGTTGCAAAGTTGATGAAGATAGTGTTATTGATAGAGTTCTTCAATCACTGCCACCAAGCTATAAATGCTTCGTGACGAACTATAATATGCAAGGGATGCAAAAGAAAATTCCCGAGCTCTTCACTATGCTCAAGGCTGTGGAGGTAGAAATTAAAAAGGAGCATCAAGTGTTGATGGTTAACAAGACCACTAGTTTCAAGAAAAAGGGGAAGGGAAAGAAGGGGAACTTCAGGAAGAGTAGCAAGACTGTTGCTACTCCCGCGAAGAAACCCAAGTCTGGAGCCAAGCCTGAAACTAAGTGCTTCTACTGCAAAGGGACTCGACACTGGAAGCGGAACTGCCCCAAGTATTTGGTGAATAAGAAGGATGGCAAGGTGAACAAAGGTGATATACATGTTATTGATGTGTACCTTACTAATGCTCATAGTAGTACCTGGGTATTTGATACCGGTTCGGTTGCTAATAGTTGTAACTCGAAACAGGGACTACGGATTAAATGAAGATTGGCTGAGGACGAGGTGACGATGGGCGTGGGAAATGGTTCCAAAGTCGATGTGATCGCCGTCGGCACGCTACCTCTACATCTACCTTCGGGATTAGTTTTAGACCTGAATAATTCTTATTTGGTGCCAGCATTAAGCATCAACATTATATCTGGATCTTGTTTGTTGCGAGACGGTTATTCATTTAAATCTGAGAATAATGGTTGTTCTATTTTTATGAATAATATCTTTTATGGTCTTGCACCCTTGAAGAGTGGTCTATTCTTGTTGGATTTCGATTGTAGGGATACACATATTCATAATATTGAAGCCAAAAGATGCAAAGTTAATAATGATAGTGCAACTTATTTGTGGCACTGTCGTTTAGGTCATATTGGTGTAAAGCACATGAAGAAACTCCATAGTGATGGACTTTTGGAATCACTTGATTATGAATCACTTGGTGTAACGACCAAACCTCGAAGGATTTGAGTCTCTGTGCTTACCGTGCTAGTCCCTGGATCGAACTCGCTAGCACACACAGTATAGATGAATACCAGAATACAAGTGCATCATTTATTACAACGTATGATCCAGAGTATATAAAATAAAACAATCTGCATAGCTCATGGCTAGCTATTATTCAATCACAAAGCGGAAAGTAGCAGAAAATAACAATGAGTCCCATCATAGCCCAACTAGCGATGCTGAGTGCAGACTCGCGACCCTAACGGTACCTTACTCCTTGTCTGAAAATCCTGCAACATCAGACATTGCAGCCATATAGGTCAATACATTGAATGTATTGGCAAGTTACACAGGAGAAGTAATAAAGCAGACCTACATGTATATGCATAGAACAACAAAGGAAGGCTTGTGGGTTTACTTTGCAGAAAGCTGATTTTGTCCTCATAACTACCTAATAAATAGTCAATTTTTCATTTAGTTCTTTTATTACTACAATTAAATGCATAAGGTTGAGTTGGCAAAATCAACTCCAACCTACCCATTTATTAAGTTGCCCACAAATATTATTAAGTGTCATATCTGTCAAGATCATCCAACAACTGTAATGGCATAGTCGCTCAAATTTACCCATAACTGGGGCACGGCTAATCATGATTAGTTTTATTACTCTGCAGAGTTTTGCACACTTTACCCACTAGACTCAACCCGAAGATTGAGATGAAGCCTTTCATAAGTAGTCACCTCCACCCCCGGCAGCCGGTACACCTATCCATATCTACATCTGCTAGCATACCTGGGCGAGGATCCCACAACCTACTCAACTAAGCCAGAGCCCTTATAGCTAGTGGTCGCGCATGGAAGCTACTAGTCATTAAGTCTGTCTGATCTTTTTGAGCCTGGGCGGCGGTCCACTTACATTCAGAGGGTATAAACCATGATGTTCTTAAGACCACCCATCAATACCACTTCCGCCCAGAGGTGAGTTAAGTCCTCAATTACTACTCACTTTGTTAAATATTAATAATCCTCACATAAGCTCAATGTATACAGGAACCAACCCCGTCTACAAGAATAGCCAAACTATACCTACCACGATTTGCAAAGACGGGAGATAGGTCAACAATATAACTCAAATTATAACAATCCTATAATGCATAAATTTATAGTGTGGCATAACCTACAATGCATAGGAAAACAATAGGTAAAGGATGATCAACATGTAACTTGCCTTGGTTCTGGCTCAAAAAGTCACACTCCTGACAATAGCTTGCGTCGCACTCCGGACAATCTACACGTTTCACACAATATAACAAATCAATCACCGAAACTCCAATAAAACCAAAATCAAACCAACAGCAAGAAAACATTTTAAAACTCAAAAACAGCAGCAAAACAACATGTACAGATCATCTACACACCACTACGATCACAATGCAAAAAGAATCACTCGATTCCGATAAACGGTTTAAAAGATACCGCCTCTGGAAGATTTGATTTGAATTCAAACGGATTCAAATTTGAATTTTCAAACAGGTGCAAAATTGATACTGCGATGAAGAGATGAATTTTTTGAGTGCACAGGAAAAAGAATCACCTAAAAAGGATTTACAGAAAAAGAGATGTGGCTATTTGAATTTTTGTTGAAAATCTGAAAAGAAAAAGAAAAGGTGCAACAAAGAACTCCTGGCGCTCTAGCAAATCCTATGCGTGCCCTGTAGCGGAGTGCCATGTGACAGTTTTTTATTGTTCCAGGTGGTTGTGCGCATGTGCTCACCCAAAACAGAGGGAAACGACGGCTGCGGCTCCGGCGTCGACGGCCGCGGCTTCTCTGGCGGGTTTCTGGCGACGGTGAAGGTACGGTCGGAGGCGGCGGTGAATGGTAGACGTCGTGGTGGTGTTCGACGGCGATGCGGAGCTCCTGAACTCCGGCGTGCTCCGGCGAAGTAGGCGCCCTCGCGCTGCAGTGATTCCGGCCACGAAAGCAAGTCAAGCAAGTGCGGAGTGGAGCGGCGGATTGAAAGGAGCAGTCGGTGTGTCTCTACGGGTCCTTACGGCAGCTGTGGCATCAGGCGAACGGCGGCGGTCGGCGAAGCTCCAGGGCGAGATCTGTTTTGCCTTATGGCTGCGCGTGGACGAGGGGAATGCGGGGAAACGACCTCAGTAGGGTTTTCCTAGGGCAAGTGCCCGATCCAGGAGTCCCAGAGGAGCACGGGGAGAGCAGGGAGCCGGATCGACCGGGCTCGGCCACGGCTGCGCGTGCAGGGCGTTGCTGGTTCGTTCGACCGGAGCTAGGGGTTGACAGCGATGCGGGTCGGGTGCGGTCGCTGGTGCGGGTGTGCGGTGCGTACCGCTTCGCTTGGGAGATGGGCTGCAACGGTGGGCTGCGCTGGCTGCGGGCCGGCTGCCTTTCCGGGCCCCGCTGCGGCTGCGCTGTTTTCTCTTTTTTTTAACCAGCACTAAAATAAATAAAACAAATAAAATAGCATACACAATATAAAATATAAATAAAAATTTCTAGAAAAACAGTAAAAATAGATCTACAGCTATAAACTACAGGAACACTAGTTCCAATACTAATGCAATTTTGTAAAATCATTTTGATGCATTTGGTCACTCCAACAACAAATAAAACCACAAATAAAATACTTTGAAGATAAAGAAAAAATACAAGAACATAACAAATGAACTGGAAATAATATTCTGGTCATTATGAACATTTTTGAAACAGGGGAGAAGTCATGTTATCTCCACTCCAATAAATTGCCTTTAGTTGCACAATGATTTGAATATTAAGAAGAAACAAATAATGCATGGAAAAAATATGAGATGCATATGAATGATCTATTAACATCCAAATTAGGAAAATTGGGATGTTACAAACCTACCCCCCTTAAGATGAATCTCGCCCTCGAGATTCGGGCTGGCTAGGAAATAGGTGTGGGTGCTCCTGCCTGAGATCTTCCTCTCATTCCCAGGTAGCTTCTTCCTCTGTATGATGATCCCGCTGAACCTTGCATAACTTAATTGTCTTGGTTCGAGCAACTCTCTCTGCTGTCTCCAGAATCTTAACAGGTTTCTCCTCATATGTCAAATCACTCTCCAACTGAATTGCATCAAGTGTCACTGTGTCCCTCAATGGAACATCCATCATCTCTACGTGGCACTTCTTCAACTGAGATACATGAAACACATTATGAACTCCAGGCAAAGATTCTGGCAACTCCAGCTGATAAGCTACCTCTCCTCTACGCTCCAAGATCATGTAAGGCCCCACAAAACGTGGTGCTAACTTACCCTTAATTCCAAACCTCTTAATTCCACGAAGTGGTGAAACTCGAAGATATGCACGGTCTCCTACCTCATATGTCACCTCTTTGCGCTTTGCATCTGCATAACTCTTCTGTCTGGATTGTGCTATCTTCAACCTGTCACGAATCAGCTTGAGCTTCTCCTCAGCATCTTTGATAAAGTCTGGTCCAAAGAACTATCGCTCTCCAACCTCATCCCACATCAACGGTGTCCTGCACTTCCTACCATACAATACCTCAAACGGTGCCATCTTCAGACTAGCTTGATAACTGTTATTATATGAGAACTCTGCATAAGGTAACTTATCAACCCAACTGGACCCATAGTCCAAAACACAAGCTCTCAACATATCCTCCAAAATCTGATTTACCCTCTCTGTCTGCCCATCAGTCTGTGGATGGAAGGTTGTACTGAACTCAAGCATGGTACCCAAGGATTCATGCAACTGACGCCAAAATTTAGATGTGAACTGAGTACCTCTATCAGACACTACCTTCCTTGGAACGCCATGCAGACAAACAATTTTAGACATATAAACTTTAGCTAGCTGAGCACTGGTATATGTAGTCTTTACCGGAATGAGGTGAGCAACTTTAGTCAAGCGATCAACAATTACCCAAATAGAATCATAACCTGACCGAGTCCTGGGTAAACCTGTAATGAAGTCCATACCAATCTGATCCCATTTCCACTCAGGTATAGGCAATGGTTGTAACAAACCTGCTGGCCTCTGATGTTCTGCTTTAACTCTCTGGCACACATCACATGTAGCAATATATCCAGCAATCTCCATCTTCAGGCTAGGCCACCAAAATATTTCCCTCAAGTCCAAATACATCTTAGTATTATCTGGATGAATAGAATAAGGTGAATCATGTGCCTCCTGAAGAATCAACTTCCTGATGTCTGCATCTTGCAGTACACAAACACGCTTCTCAAACCATATGGTCCCATGTTCATCCTCATGGAAACCTTTTGCCTTACCTTTAGTCATATTTTCTTTTATTGCAGCAATCTCTTTATCACCCTTTTGAGCTTCCCTGATCCTGTCAAGCAAAGTAGGCTTTACCTCAAGTGTTGCCAAATATCCCTTAGGAACCATCTCCAACTTGAGATCCCTGAACTGATCACATAACTCTTGTGGCATATCGTTTATATCAACTGCATTAACATGGCTCCTACGACTCAATGCATCAGCAACAACATTAGCCTTACCAGGATGATACTGCAGATTCAAATCATAATCCTTAATAAGCTCCAACCATCTCCTCTGCCCGAGGTTAAAATCTTTCTGAGTAAAAATATACTTCAAGCTCTTATGATCAGTAAATATATCACAATGATTACCAATAAGATACTGCCTCCAAGTTTTCAATGCATGCACAACTGAGGCTAACTCCAAATCATGTGTAGGATAATTATGCTCATGATTCTTAAGCTGATGTGAAGCATATGAAACAACTTTACCTTCCTGCATCAAAACACTCCCAAGTCCCTGACGAGAAGCATCACAATATACCTAGAAGTCCTTATGTATATCAGGCAGAATTAAGACTGGTGTTGTAACCAAACGCTGCTTCAATTACTGAAAGCTGGCTTCACATTCATCAGTCCAAGCAAATTTCTTCTCCTTCTTCAACAATTCAGTCATAGGCTTTGCAATTTTAGAAAAGTTCTCAATAAACCTCCTGTAATAACCTGCAAGGCCCAAGAAGCTGCGAATCTCCCCAACTGTTGTGGGTGTCTCCCACTCTGTAACTGCAGCAACCTTAGATGGACCAACTGCAACTCCATTACCTGACACAACATGTCCAATGAATGCTACCTCATCCAGCCAAAATTCACATTTGCTGAACTTGGCATACAACTGATGTTCCCTCAGCTTCTCCATCACCAAACGCAGATGTACCTCATGCTCTTGCTTATTCTTGGAGAACACCAATATATCATCAATGAAAACAACCACAAATTTATCCAAGTACTCCATAAACACCTTGTTCATCATATTCATGAAGTATGCAGGAGCGTTAGTCAATCCAAATGACATAACAGTATATTCATACAACCCATACCTCGTAGTAAAAGCAGTCTTTGGAATATCTTGCTCACGAATATTTAATTGATGATAACCTGAATGAAGATCAATCTTAGAAAACACAGTAGCTCCCTCCAACTGGTCAAACAGATCATTTATCATAGGCAAGGGATACTTATTCTTAATGGTTACCTCATTCAGAGAACGATAATCAACACACATCCTCAGGTCCCATCTTTCTTCTCCACAAACAAAACTGGAGCTCCCCAAGGTGATGAACTTGTGCGAATAAATCCTTGTTCCTGCAATTCCCTTATCTGCTTCTTCAATTCCTCCAACTCCTGAGGAGGCATTCTATATGGTCTCTTTGCAATAGGTCCGGTGCCTGGTATTAAATCAATAAGAAACTCAATATCTCTGTCTGGTGGCATACCTGGCAACTCCTCTGGAAACACTTCTGGGTAGTCCCTCACAACTGGCACATCTTCCAGACTACTCCCCTTAAGAGAGTTCACTTGCACCTGATTATGCTTATACTTACATACATATCTGATCCTCTTACCTCCTGGTGCACTGAGAGTAATAGATCGACTGGCACAATCAATAAGACCTTTATATTTAGTCAACCAGTCCATACCCAAAATAATATCAATACCCTGTGACTTCAATATAACCAAATCTGTGGGAAAAACATGCTTCCCAATGGAAAAAGGCATCTGAAAGCATCCCAAACTTGCTGCCATCTCAGCCCCCGGAGAACTTACTAGAATAGGTGACTTAAGTGCTACGGTAGGCAACTTATGTTTATCCACAAATACCCGTGAGATGAATGAATGCGATGCACCAGAATCAAAAAGAACAAGTGCTGGTACCGAATTAATCAAGAACTTACCAATCACGGCATCAGGTGCATCATAAACCTCCTCCACATTAACATGGTTAACATGACCCTTTTGGAAGGGGTTTGGCTTGCTGACTCCAGAATTTCCATTACCGTTCTTGCTCTCTGGGCAAGCGTTGGAGTAGTGGCCCATCTGCCTACACTTATAGCACTGAACCTGGCTAATGTCCATCTGCACAGGCACACTCTGGTGGCTCTGGTTATTACTCCCTCCATTACCATTACCATTACCATTACCTTTGACATTTCCATTGTTAATCTTGTGCCCATTGTGATTATGATGGCCATTATGGTTGTGGCCATTCCCTCCATGATGATTATGTCCATTACCTCCATGATGATGATGATGCCCATTACCTCCATTACCCTGATATGAAGTGTGTGGCTTCTGTTGTGGTCCTGAATTATACCTGTTATTGTTATTGTACTTCCTCTTGCGATTCTCTATGGCCTGATCCTTCCCCTCTAGCATAATAGCCTTATCAATCAGCTGCTAACAATTATCAAAAGTGGCCACTGTCAACTGAAGGCTCAACTCATCATTTAGGCCCTCCAAGAATTTCTCCTGCCTAGGTGCATCAGTGTTAACATCATTAGGAGCATAGCGTGCAAGATTATTAAATTCATCCACATACGCATTAACTGTATGTCCTCCCTGACGCAAACTGCGAAACTCCTTCTTTTTCAAACTCATAGCACCAGCAGACACATGTGCAGCATGAAAAGCAGTCTGAAACTGAGTCCAAGTGATACCAACAATGGGATAAGAGACCAAGTAATTGTCCCACCAAGCTGCGGTAGGACCCTCCAACAAATGTGTGACAAACGTCACCCTCTCTGCATCTGTGCAGCCAACCGTCTCCAGGTTCCTATTGACTCCACGGAGCCAATCATCAGCCACAATAGGTTCAGGGGAACTGGAGAACCTCTGAGGATTCAACCTCAGGAACCTGGTAAGCATATCCACGGGTGGCGGGTTGTTGTTGTTGTTGTTGTTGTTGTTGTTCTGGTTGTTCTGGTTCTGCACAAGCAACTAGATCAACTGCGTCTGCCCCTGAAGCAACTGCTGCATGTATGGCGGTATGTCATTGCCATTGTTCTCTCCTCCTGCAGCATTGCGCCTATTATCACGCCTCGGCGGCATCTGGTAGGCAAGCATAGAAGAGTTATAGACATAATAGGGCCAAAGCTATAGATATAAATATATTCTACCGATATGCATATATGATCAAGGCAATAAAACACAACAACGAATAACACAAACAAACAAACAAAAAGACAAACAATCAAAATAATATAGTAGTATATATATATGCATATATAGTCAAATAATTTTGACGAGATAAAATTTAACAAGCAAGCTACCAATCAAGCAAACAATCTAGTATCTTCATACCACGAAAGTGGACATAATCTGATACACTAACTCGATAACGTTGCAAAATAAAACAAGCATATATGGTGGTCTCAGCTCTAGTTCCTACTTAACTGTTCAAGATACTTGGGTTAACTAATAAACAGTAAAAAGTATAACTAGCTTATAAAATACTCTTCATTCCTATGGCTTTTCTAATCCATTTTCTAGGGTCACGTCCTACAGTCAACACACTGCTCTAATACCATCTGTAACGACCAAACCTCGAAGGATTTGAGTCTCTGTGCTTACCGTGCTAGTCCCTGGATCGAACTCGCTAGCACACACAGTATAGATGAATACCAGAATACAAGTGCATCATTTATTACAACGTATGATCCAGAGTATATAAAATAAAACAATATGCATAGCTCATGGCTAGCTATTATTCAATCACACAACGGAAAGTACCAGAAATTAACAATGAGTCCCATCATAGCCCAACTGGCGATGCTGAGTGCAGACTCGCGACCCTAACGGTACCTTACTCCTCGTTTGAAAATCCTGCAACATGAGACGTTGCAGCCGTATAGGTCAATACATTGAATGTATTGGCAAGTTACACAGGAGAAGTAATAAAGAAGACATACATGTATATGCATAGAACAACAAAGGAAGGCTTGGGGGTTTACTTTGCAGAAAGCTGATTTTGTCCTCATAACTACCTAATAAATAGTCATTTTTTCATTTATTTTTTTTATTACTACAATTAAATGCACAAGGTTGAGTTGGCAAAATCAACTCCAACCTACCCATTTATTAAGTTGCCCACAAATATTATTAAGTGTCATATCTGTCAAGATCATCCAACAACTGTAATGGCATAGTCGCTCAAATTTACCCATAACCGGGGCACGGCTAATCATGATTAGTTTTATTACTCTGCAGAGTTTTTCACACTTTACCCACTAGACTCAACCCGAAGATTGAGACGAAGCCTTTTAGAAGTAGTCACCTCCACCCCCGGCAGCCGGTACACCTATCCATATCTACATCTGCTAGCATACCTGGGCGAGGATCCCACAACCTACTCAACTAAGCCAGAGCCCATATAGCTAGTGGTCGCGCATGGAAGCTACTAGTCATTAAGTCTGTCTGATCTTTTTGAGCCTGGGCGGCGGTCCACTTACATTCAGAGGGTATAAACCATGATGTTCTTAAGACCACCCATCAATACCACTTCCGCCCAGAGGTGAGTTAAGTCCTGAATTACTACTCAGTTTGTTAAATATTAATAATCCTCACATAAGCTCAATGTATACAGGAACCAACCCCGTCTACAAGCATAGCAAAACTATACCTACCACGATTTGCAAAGACGGGAGATAGCTCAACAATATAACTCAAATTATAACAATCCTATAATGCATAAATTTATAGTGTGGCATAACCTACAATGCATAGGAAAACAATAGGTAAAGGATGATCAACATGTAACTTGCCTTGGTTCTGGCTCAAAAATTCACACTCCTGACAATAGCTCGCGTCGCACTCCGGACAATCTACACGTTTAACACAATATAACAAATCAATCACCGAAACTCCAATAAAACCAAAATAAAACCAACAGCAAGAAAAACATTTTAAAACTCAAAAACGGCAGCAAAACAACATGTACAGATCATATACACACCACTACGATCACAATGCAAAAAGAATCACTCGATTCCGATAAACGGTTTAAAAGATACGGCCTCTGGAAGATTTGATTTGAATTCAAACGAATTCAAATTTGAATTGTCAAACAGGTGCAAAATTGATACTGCGATGAAGAGATGAATTTTGTGAGTGCACAGGAAAAAGAATCACTAAAAAGGATTTACAGAAAAAGAGATATGGCTATTTGAATTTTTGTTGAAAATCTGAAAAGAAAAACAAAAGGTGCAACAGAGAACTCCTGGCGCTGTAGCAACTCCTATGCGTGTCCTGTAGCGAAGTGCCACGTGGCAGTTTTTGATTGTTCCAGGTGGTTGTGCGCACGTGCTCAACCAAAACAGAGGGAAACGACGGCTGCGGCTCCGTCGTTGACGGCGGCGGCTTCTCTGGCGGGTTTCCGGCGACGGTGAAGGTACGGTCGGAGGCGGCGGTGAATGGCAGACGTCGTGGTTGTGTTCAACGGTGATCCGGAGCTCCTGAACTCCGGCGTGCTCCGGCGAAGTCAGCGCCCTCGCGCTGAATCGATTCCGGCCACGAAAGCAAGTCAAGCAAGTGCGGAGTGGAGCGGGGGATTGAAAGGAGCAGTCGGTGTGTCTCTGCGGGTCCTTACGGCAGCTGTGGCGTCAGGCGAACGGCGGCGGTCGGCGAAGCTCCAGGGTGAGATCTGGTTTGCCTTATGGCTGCGCGTGGACGAGGGGAAGGCGGGGAAACGACCTCAGTAGGGTTTTCCTAGGGCAAGTGCCCGATCCAGGAGTCCCAGAGGAGCACGGGGCGAGCAGGGAGCCGGATCGACCGGGCTCGGCCACGGCTGCGCGTGCAGGGCGTTGCTGGTTCGTTTGACCGGAGCTAGGGGATGACAGCGATGCGGGTCGAGTGCGGTCGCTGGTGCGGGTGTGCGGTGCATACCGCTTCGCTTGGGAGATGGGCTGCAACGGTGGGCTGCGCTGGCTGCGGGCCGGCTGCCTTTCTGGGCCCCGTTGCGGCTGCGCTGTTTTCTCTTTTTTTTAACCAGCAGCAAAATAAATAAAAGAAATAAAATAGCATACACAATATAAAATAAAAATAAAAATATTTAGAAAAACAGTAAAAATAGATCTACAGCTATAAACTACAGGAACACTAGTTCCAATACTAATGCAATTTTGTAAAATCATTTTGATGCATTTGGTCACTCCAACAACAAATAAAACCACAAATAAAATACTTTGAAGATAAAGAAAAAATACCAGAACATAACAGATGAACTGTAAATAATATTCTGGTCATTATGAACATTTTAAAAACAGGGGAGAAGTCATGTTATCTCCACTCCAATAAATTGCCTTTAGTTGCATAATGATTTGAATATTAAGAAGAAACAAATAATGCATGGAAAAAAATATGAGATGCATATGAATGATCTATTAACATCCAAATTAGGAAAATTGGGATGTTACACTTGGTGCTTGCGAACCATGCCTCATGGGCTAGATGACTAAAACTCCGTTCTCCCAAACAATGAAGAGAGCAACAGATTTGTTAGAAATCATACATACTGATGTATGTGGACCGATGAGTGTTGAAGCTCGCAGCGGGTATTGTTATTTTCTAACCTTCACTGATGATTTGAGTAGATATGGGTACATCTACTTGATGAAGCACAAGTCTGAAACATTTGGAAAGTTCAAAGAATTTAAGAGTGAAGTAGAGAATCATCGTAACAAGAAAATAAAACTTCTACTATCCAATCGTGGAGGTGAAAATTTGAGATACGAGTTTGGTCTTCATTTAAAACAATGTGGAATAGTTTCACAACTCATGCCACCCGGAACACCACAGCGTAATGGTGTGTCCGAACGTCGTAACCATACTTTATTAGATATGGTGCGGTCTATGATGTCTCTTACCGATTTACCACTATCGTTTTGGGGTTATGCTTTAGAGATAGCTGCATTCACGTTAAATAGGGCACCATCTAAATCCGTTGAGATGACGCCTTATGAACTGTGGTTTGGCAACAAACCAAAGTTGTCGTTTCTTAAAGTTTGGGTTTGCGATGCTTATGTGAAAAAGCTTCAACCTGATAAGCTCGAACCCAAGTCGGAGAAATGTGTCTCCATAGGATACCCAAAAGAGACTATTGGGTACACCTTCTATCACAGATCCGAAGGCAAGATATTCGTTGCTAAGAATGGATCCTTTCTAGAGAATGAGTTTCTCTCGGAAGAAGTGAGTGGGAGGAAATTGGAACTTGATGAGGTAATTGTACCTTCGCCCGAATTGGAAAGTAGTACATCACAGAAACTAGTTCTAGTGATTCCTACACCAATTAGTGAGGAAGCTAATGATGATGATCATGAAACTTCAGATCAAGTTTCTGCTAAACTTTGTAGATCAACCAGAGTACGTTCCGCACAAGAGTGGTACAACAACCTAGTTCTGGAAGTCATGTTACTAGACCATGATGAACCTACGAACTATGAGGAAGCGATGATGAGCGCAGATTCCGCAAAATGGCTTGAGGCCATGAAATCTGAGATGGGATCCATGTATGAGAACAAATTATGGACTTTGGTTGACTTTCCCGGTGATCGGCAAGCCATCGAAAATAAATGGATCTTTAAGAAGAAGACCGACGCTGATGGTAATGTTACTGTTTACAAAGCTCGACTTGTTGCAAAAGGTTTTCGACAAGTTCAAGGAGTTGACTAAGATGACAATTTCTCACCCGTAGCGATGCTTAAGTCAATCCGAATCATGTTAGCAATTGCCGCATTTTATGATTATGAAATCTGGCAAATGGATGTCAAAACAACATTCCTGAATGGATATCTCAAGGAAGAGTTATATATGATGCAACCAGAAGGTTTTGTCGATCCAAAAGGTGCAAACAAAGTGTGCAAGCTCCAGCGATCCATCTATGGCTGGTGCAAGCATCTCGGAGTTGGAATATACGCTTTGATGAGGTGATCAAAGCATATGGTTTTATACAGACTTTTGGAGAAGCATGTATTTACACGAAAGTGAGTGGGAGCTCTGTAGCATTTCCGATATTATATGTGGATGACATATTGTTGATTGGAAATGATATAGAATTTCTGGATAGCATAAAAGGATACTTGAATAAGAATTTTTCAATGAAAGACCTCGGTGAAGCTGCTTAGATATTAGGCATCAAGACCTATAGAGATAGATCAAGACGCTTTATTGGACTTTCACAAAGCACATACCTTGATAAAGTTTTGAAGAAGTTCAAAATGGATCAGTCAAAGAAAGGGTTCTTGCATGTGTTACAAGGTGTGAAGTTGAGTAAGACTCAATGCCCGACCACTACAGAAGATAGAGAGAAAATGAAAGTCATTCCATATGCCTCAGCCATAGGATCTATCATGTATGCAATGCTGTGTACCAGACCTGATGTGTGCCTTGCTATAAGTCTAGCAGGGAGGTACCAAAGTAATCCAGGAGTGGATCACTGGACAGCGGTCAAGAACATCCTGAAGTACCTGAAAAGGACAAAGGATATGTTTCTCGTGTATGGAGGTGACAAAGAGCTCGTCGTAAACGGTTACATCGATTCAAGCTTTGACACTGATCCGGATGACTCTAAGTCACAAACCGGATATGTATTTTTATTAAACGATGAAGCTGTCAGTTGGTGCAGTTCCAAGCAGAGCGTCATGGAGGGATCTACGTGTGAAGCGGAATACATAGCTGCTTCGGAAGCAGCAAATGAAGAAGTCTGGATGAAGGAGTTCATATCAGATCTAGGTGTAATACCTAGTGCATCGGGTCCAATGAAAATCTTTTGTGACAACACTGGAGTAATAACCTTAGCGAAGGAATCCAGGTTTCACAAGAGAACAAAGAACATCAAAAGACGCTTCAATTTCATTCGCGATCTAGTCAAGGAGGGAGACATAGAGATTTGCAAGATACATATGGATCTGAATGTAGCAGACCCGTTGACTAAGCCTCTTCCACGGGCAAAACATGATGAGTACCAAGACTCCATGGGTGTTAGGATCATTACTTTGTAATCTAGATTATTGACTCTAGTTCAAGTGGGAGATTGAAGGAAATATGCCCTAGAGGCAATAATAAAGATGTTATTTGTATTTCCTTACATCATGATAAATGTCTTTTATTCATGCTAGAATTGTATTAACCGGAAACTTAGTACATGTGTGAATACATAGACAAAAGAATATGTCCCTGGTATGCCTCTACTAGAGTAGTTTGTTGATCAAAGATGGTTATGTTTCCTAGCCATAGACATGAGTTGTCATTTTATCAACGGGATCACATCATTAGGAGAATGATGTGATGGACAAGACCCATCCGTTAGCTTAGCACTATGATCGTTTAGTTTTACTGCTATTGCTTTCTTCATGACTTATACATGTTCCTATGACTAAGAGATTATGCAACTCCCGCATACCGGAGGAACACCTTGTGTGCTATCAAACGTCACAACGTAACTGGGTGATTATAAAGATGCTCTACAGGTGTCTCCAAAGGTATTCGTGGTGTTGACATAGATCAAGAATAGGATTTGTCACTCCGAGTGTCAGAGAGGTATCTCTGGGCCCTCTCGGTAATACACATCATAATAAGCCTTGCAAGGAAATGACTAATGAGTTAGTCACGGGATGATGTATTACGGAACGAGTAAAGAGACTTGCCGGCAACGAGATTGAACTAGGTATTGAGATACCGACGATCGAATCTCAGGCAAGTAACATACTGATGACAAAGGGAACAACATATGTTGTTATACGATTTGACCGATAAAGATCTTCGTAGAATATGTAGGAGCCAATATGAGCATCCAGGTTCCGCTATTGGTTATTCACCGGAGATGAGTCTCGGTCATGTCTACATAGTTCTCGAACCCGTAGGGTCCGCACGCTTATAGTTTGATGACGATCGGTATTATTAGTTTATGAGTTTTGATGTACCGAAGGTAGTTCGGAGTCCCAGATGAGATCACGGACATGACGAGGAGTCTCGGAATGTCCGAGACATAAAGATTGATATATTGGATGACTATATTCAAACAACGGAAGTGTTCCGGGAAGTTTAGGAATAAACCGGAGTGCCGGGGGGTTATCAGAACCCCCCGGGAGAAGCTATGGGCCCTAATGGGCCTTAGTGGAAAGAGAGAGGGCCGGCCAGGGCTGGGCCGCGCACCGCTCCCCCTTGGTCCGAATTGGACAAGGAAAGGAGAGGGGCGGCGCCCCTTTCCTTCTCCCTCTCCCTCTCCTTCCTTCCCCCTCTCTCCCTCTTGGTGGATTCCTACTAGGAATAGGATTGCAATCCTATTCCTAGTAGGATTGCCTCTCTAGGGCGCGCCATATGGGGCCAGCCGGCCTCCCCCTTGCTCCTTTATATACAGGGGCAGGGGCACCTCTAGACACACAAGTTGATCTCTTCAGCCGGGTGCGGTGCCCCCCTCCACAGAAAAACACATCGGTCATACCGTTCCAGTGCTTAGGCGAAGCCCTGCGACGGTAACTTCATCATCTCCGTCACCATGCCGTCGTGCTGACGAAACTCTCCCGCGAGGTTCTACTGGATCAAGAGCTCATGGGACTTCATCAAGCTGAACGTGTGCTGAACTCGGAGGCTCCGTACGTTCGGTGCTTGATCGGTTGCATCGCGAAGAATTTCGACTACATCAACCGCGTCACTAGAGGCTTCCGCTCCGGGTCTACGGGGGTACGTAGACACACTCTCCCCTCTCGTTGCTATGCATCTGGTAGATAGATCTTGTGTGATCGCAAGAAAATTATAAAATATTACGTTCCCCAACAAAAAGGGTCGCCAATATTTTGGCTACCCCGGGCAAGATCCAAGCAGCCCCTCCCAACAGATTCAAATCCCACGTTCGCCTTGGAATTTTGCCATGTGTTGTTTTCATGGACTAGCAAGATGCCCGTGCATTTCACGGAACATCAAGATGCATTTTTTTTACAAAACACCTGTTGTGACTGACCCATGCAGGAGTAATCCCATTTTGTAAAAACTAATGATTGCTCAAGAATTTTATCGGATAAATGGTATTTCGAGAATTTTATCGGACTCCAATTTTGTATACAAGGCCACAAACCCATATTACAGGTACCAAGGCAAAAATTATTGTCTTCTAACTCAATGTTGCAAGCCACCTTGTTTCCTTGTTTGCCGTGTAAATTAATGTGTATTCTCCTCTTTCATGCAGATCAAGCCAATGCTCACACTCCCGCATGAATGCAAGGGATAATTAATGTCCTCCTTATCTAGTAGTACTATGAGGCAAACACCATTAATATTGCATCGATTTGTGTTAGTGGCCTTGTATATCTGCAAATTATAATTTTGATAGTGGCCTTGTATATAAAAATGGAGGGAGAAAGATGAGAGATAAGGTGAGGAGGAGTGGGGCGTGGTGTTGACTGGTGATCGGACTGGGCGGAGGCATGGGGATGGACGACGCATTATGTCAAGGTTTTTATCTCTATAGTCCCTCTCACACACACCCATGTCGGTGGGGGACGTGCACGAAGAGAAGAGGTGCACGCACGGCGCATCTACTCCCGCCTCTTTCCCAACCACACCCGTGCGGGTACACGGTGGAGCTCATTTCTGTACGAAAAGGCAGCCCACGTGGTAACTTGGCACGTGTACTGGTTGTCCACTAGATGGAGGGAGGATCGTCTACTACGGGTGAACAAACAAATTGCGACTTGACGCGTTATGTTAAAAAAGAGGCAAACCATGTGGGGCCTACCGTAGAGGCAAGGCTCTATACAGTGGAGTACTTTTGATGTGTCCCGTCAACTTGCAGAATGAGGGGAAGCTTGCTTACTACACCTTACACCCGCTCCCTCGCCCACGCGCGTGGTGGCTCGCAGGACGAGGAGAAAATTTTACTACTCCCTCCGTTTACTCCTCGTCCATACTACCTTGGTTAGAGAGATTATCATATTGTTTGGAATATATATGTCCTTTAGTACTCCCTCCATTTACTTATACAAGGCCACTATAAAAAAATACATGTTAGTCTACCTTGGTTAGAGAGAAAATTTTACTACTCCCACCGTTTACTCCTCGTCCCTACTACCTTGGTTAGAGAGTTTTCTCTTGACACTGGTTGCATCAGTTGTTCTAACGCACCTCGAAATCCAACATTTGATGGTACTACTACTAGTACTAGAATTGAGACTTATAAAATGGAAACACTAATGTTTTTTAGATGAGCCCTATAAACCCTGGTGGGTACGTACTCCGTAAAATCAGATTTTCCCAACACTAAGTCGCTCAACCTTTATTTGCTTGTTTCCCTTCCTGCCTCCTTGCCTCGAACACACTATGCCCAACACCCCTGCTTGCCGCGTGGGAAAAGACCCTCCCTCGCCTTTTTTTAGTCTGGGTTTGTATCGATGGATCGCGCGAAGCAGCAAAAACCCAAGCCGTGTCTTGTACTTCTCCGTCGACGCTCGCTTTCATGAATTATGTACTTCCTGTCGTCGACATGTGGGACATATAGCAACCGGGTCGATGTGTCAAGCACCAAATAACAGTGCAGAACAGCAGGGGGACGCACCCAAGTCGTACCGCCCCAGTAGTAGTACTAATGAGCAATGAGACATCAAATCACAATGTCGCACCTTCCCTGATGGACGAAGCAACCATTATTTCACACCCAGGTCCCACGTGTCGTGATGTACCTCCCTCACCGATCGCTCGGTAAAATCACATCATTTTTACTACTATACTTCCTCCGTATCGGTTTACATGGCATGCACGTCGTTCTAGGTTGAGAATTTAATTGGCTATATATGTGATGAACAGTATATGTTTAGAAACTACATCCGCTTAATAATCCAATGATATACTTTTTGTGACATAGTAACTCAGATTTAGTTAGTCAAATGGATGACCTAGAACTACGTGCACGCCCTATAAACCGAGACGTCTGAAAAACGAGACGGAGAGGGTAGTTTAGTACGTATCTTTTTAGATCAATATAGTCGGGATTCACCAAGGAGCAAAACCGAGTGGTAGGCTGCACCTGCCGTGTTGGCGTAGCGACTCAAGCAGGGTCAGCCCGCACACGAAATGACGACACACTTAACAGGACCCCTTTAGCCGACATGTGGCTCATCCAGCAGCGGTTGGAATTGGGGGCACCCCGGTCGTAACACCGCAGTAGTAGAAAATGAGCGATAAGGGGTCAAATCACAAAGCCCCACCTTTCCCGCATTAAGCTGGACGGACGAAGAAACCATCATTTCAATCTAGGGCGCAAGAGCATAAAGAAAAGAGAAAACCAATGATGCGTGTGGCAGCTACCTAGGGCATCCTAGGGTAGGGGTCTCCACTACAGAACTTTTTTTTGAAAGCGCCTCCACTACAAATCGGCTTATCCCTTGTCCTCTTGAAGAAAACTGATGATGCATGCGGCGGTAGGATTTGTAGGAGTACTACTAGGGCGTGCGGGGCCATGTCGTAGTAAACGGGAGAGGGATTGAGTTCAAGTCGACGCCTTAAATATGTGTGGGCCGCTTGGTTTTAGGGGAACGAGGCAGCATTTTGGGTTCGGGGACCAATGGAGATATAGTACATACAAAAAATTGTGGACGTAGGTTCGACCGAAAGGCAATGATGCATGGGCCCTGCATTTTGATATACCGGGGCCGCATGAAATTTGCTACTCTACCTGTAGTAGTAAGGTACACATGCATTGAATGCATGAGATTTCAAAACCAAATTATGAATAAATACACAGTATAGCATGTAAAGCTTTGAGTCGTATATGCATGATGTAGATGTTCGTTTATTTCTTATAGTTCATCTCATTCAAAATAAATTAGTTTTATAAAAATGTTAAGATTCATGGAGTTGTGCATTGTAAAGCATAAAGTAAAAAACAAATAATGGAAATTCATTTAGAAAAAAAATCAATTATGATACAGAAGATTCTAGAACAAAGGAGAAGTGCTTCTGTTTTGAGGTTTGTGCATTATGCTTAAGTTCAACCATGGAGTCTTCTAAATTGTACATGTGGCAGATCTGGTGGAATGTTGATCATATCCAACGGCTAGTAGTGCTCGGATTTGCCATCTTTGCACTATTGGATTAGCTTGATCCAGTGACCATCTTTCAAGTTATTCGCACACTATATAGTTCTTGTGCCGTAGTTGCATGTCTTGGAAAAAAGCTACTAGTGGGTTGTACTAGCTATTTAGGAATAGAAGATGTATACATGCATGTTGTAGGGAAAGAGATGACATGGAGTATCTCAGTTCCTATGAGTAGGGTTTTGGAAAAGAGATGTCATTTGGTTGACATCATAGGAACTTTTCTATTGAATCCAGAGATGACATGTATCTCAATTCCTATGATGAGGGATTATAAAATAGATGTAATTTGGTTCATATCATAGGAACTTTTCTATTGAATATACGCTAATGTTTATTTTCCTTTGAAATTATGGGAGTATAGGAATCCATTCGTATGAACCAAGTGGCTCTAAATCTATCGAAATGATATCATGTTTATTTCCTTTGAAATGTGGAGTATATGAATCTATTCCTATGAACCATTTGACTCTAAAGGAAAAAATCCTATAAAAATCATATCATATAGAGTTCCTATGATATCCGTCAACACCAAAGGATGTTTGAAATTGCTGCAGGTGATACGATAGTCTTTCTTTGTAGACTCCTCCCCCATCTTTATAGTTACCTCTCGAAGATGAATGAAATGATATATACAGGGTATTCTACATGTGCAATTTGGTACACGAAAACTCGGTAAAAGTTTGCGAGGTTCGAATTTTCAATAAATCTATATGCACTGCATTTTGGAACGGAGGGAGCATATGGCAGTTGCTTACACTCATGTGAAAGATTTGTGTGTAGGAGGAGTGGCTGTTCTGTTAAATGACATGGCAAAACTGACACTGTCGGATGCTGATCTAACGGTTCTTACGGCATTCATCAGGAAAAGGCTTGTGGCGAATGTTTGTCGGATAATGATTTACGGACACATGCATTGCATTGATATGTGCCCCCCTCTCTCACGCACACGCACCCTCCCGAGTCCTCTCGCACCCAAAATCTATCTGTAGGTAGACGTCACACACATATGTGCTCTTCACACCCTACCCTCAGAACTTCTAAAAAACAAAAGACGTCGCGCACATTTTATTTTAGCTCACACGTCACACACTTATACTATTACTCTTCTGGCGAACGTTCTTTGGGCATAGTATATTGTACTCTCATGAAGAGAAGCGGTGCATGCACGAACTAGTTCTCCCACACCCACTCGCGGGTACACGTAGGAGCGCATTTTTTTGAAGCTGGTAAAAGAAAATCATTCCACTATATATATAAGCAGGAGCCTTAGCGCTTGCTTTACTCGGGTTCCTCTCGTTCACTCTCTCATGCTCTCCAGATCTAAGCAAGACATACGTGGCCACACTTTCTCTCAGCTCATGGCTGGTCACAAATCCGGCCGGGCAACCTCAACCGGGGTAGGGGTGTAGGTGCATCGTTCATGCTGTCGTCAACGGCGAGGGATGAGACCAACGGCTGCTCGCGTGCCCCATCGGCGGCCGTGCCGTTCTCTCCGAGAGAGCGCCGACTCTGGAGGGCCTCCGACCCCTTCTTCCTCCCTGCGGTATTGTGGCGATGATGCGGCCTCCCGACGCCGTCTTTGCCACATGGCGACGACCCTGAGGTATATGTTTCTTCGAAACCTGCCTTGCTCTACTGCCCCAGCTCCCACGTGGCTTCGTGTGGATCTTTTTCTACTTCCGTCCGCTGTTCCAAAGCCACCTAGACTTCTACTAATATTAGAGGTAAAGCTAGTTCATATAGTCGACTCTAAGAGTTGGTTCAAACAGGGAAGAAACTGGGAAAGTTGTAGTATGAATCTAGGACTTGGTTCTAAGAGGAAACGGGGGAAAGTAGTCGATAGTGGCTACCCAACCGGTCCCTTGGCTGAAAAGACGAAGAAAGCATGGTGGATGGCGAAGGGTGGGCGGAAGTGGACCTATCTCTTGGTTGAAAAAGGAAAGAAAGTGCCGGGTGTTGGGGACAACACAAATGAGAATGAGCAGGTCTAGATTTCCTGTGCTCACATAGGAAAATGTCGCCGAGGAGATAAAAAATGGGACAAATGCAGACATGCTGCCTGAGTGTTTTCCGCTCTCGGCAACCACATCTGCCTCACCACTTTATGCATCTGTTGTCCCTACACCCATATCGCTACCGTTAATGTAAAATCACATGAAGCATTAACCAATGCCACCTAATGTCACTATAAGGAATGGTCTAGTGCCGTAGGTAAATTGAAGCAATGCCACCACCATTTTATGAAGTGCTTCTGTCTTGCTTTATTTCCCATGAATTGTGTTTTTGCAGTTATACTTAAATATCACACCGCTAACATTGCTTCATCCCAGTGGAACTGAACAAATTTGATTGCACATTTACTAATGCTATTGTTCTCCATGTTAATCTAGTGGCAGTGTTGATGTGATGTGATGCTACTTACTTAAGAAAACTTTCATACTGTCAACCTAGTGCCAATTATAACACAATAGATGATGTTGTTAATCATACGCCATTGCAAATATCTGTCACTGTTTAAATAACCATATTTCGTATTTGCGTAAACAGGGGTGTCTGTCTCCATATCGTTTCGTGATGTCTGTCTCCATATCGTTTCTATCCGTGCAATCAAAAGCACACACCTCAGTTTTAGTAGAACTGCGCAAAATGAGATGGATATCCCTTGTTGTTGTCCTCTAACCACCCGTCTTCCATGTATTCCTACATTGGTAGTTGCTAGGTAGAATGACCAACGCAATATAAAAGAAGTTGATTCGTACGTTTTACTTCCTGATTGCAGTGTAGGGACGAGCGAAAACAACTACATCCTAGTCTGGAATGCACTTTCTACCAGTTCATCCATGGACCGAGGACCAGCTGGCACGACTGCACGGCTGTTTTTTGGGAAGGTGCGCAGACAAGAGGCATTGTGGTCTGCTTATTTCTGCAAATAGCGGTGCTTAAATTTAGTGGAATGCACAAGAATTTCAGCTGGTCAGTACACTACATGGTTCAGTTCAGCATTCCAGCTGAGAACACAATTATAATTGGTTATTCTGGAATGAGAGAACCTAACCCTGGATGGTGGCAACAAGAAAAAACCAGAGTGAACTCCAAGAAATTTAAGCCTGCTAGGAGGCCCTTTGCTCAGAGAAAACTTGCTTGTTTTTTTCCTGATTTGTAAACCTTCTCACAACTTTGTCTTGTGCTGTGAACTAGTATATGTTTGTTATGTTCTATGAATCATTGAGATGTATAAAATTGCTTAACTTATGATTTTCCAAGTTTTTTATGAAGCTGAGTTTAATGTGAGTTTTCCACATGAATGCTAGACTAGCGTGTGAATGTTTGGAATTTACATTGTGGCCTCAGTTAACTGCATGAACCACTGTAAAAAGATACATGGTTGCTTATATGTCAGACAACAGATTGTTGATTGTCAGCTGGTCGATATCCTAATGTTGAAGCAAGCTGAGCCAATGTGTCATGTTTTGCAGAACTGCTTACAAGTGGGGTAGCACCAACAGTGTTTACAAGTACTTATGTATATGCCGGCGCACAGTTCTCAAACAAGTACTCTATTTCATCAAAACACACACTACACGTATGATAAAACTAGTGAGGACGCATCTGTTTCGGAAACAATTACGATGATTCACAGGCACACAAAAGTAGCAGCAGTTCTCATAGACGGATTCAAACAGAGTACTAGCCCCAGAGGGCTCGATAACATGCAAGGTTCGGATAATTAGACAGAATCCAAACTACTATTAAGCACTAGCTGGGGCAAGTATTTCATGCCTCGATCTAATTTGGGCTGGACAGAAGACGGACATTGCCATGAACATCATCGAGGACGTCCGGCAGCGGCTCAATCCTGTGAACCTTCATGAAGACAACCTTGTGGCCTTGCCACTCATAAACTTGTTTGTGGAGGCATGCCACGTCATCTTCCTGTGTAAGCTTGACAAGAACAGTATGTCTCACAAACAAAGGAGTAGCTTTGAACTTCTTGTGCTTCAGTACACCCTCGACAACACACCTGACAACAGTGAGGCTGAAATACAACTCTTCATTAGTATAAGCGCAAATGGCTTTCAGGATCCAACAGCCTAAAAACTCTGTTTTCCCAGTGCGTATATTCAGGTCATCCGGCTCATAGCGAGTGACATGTACAACCACACAATCCTTGTCTGCATCAGGGCTCTAATTGAAACAGAATCAAATCCTGAATTACTTTCTAGTATAAGAAACACAAGTTATTTAAACCACTATGTATAGCATGGCGTCGAAGCTAATAATTTTTTGCATTATTCATCACCACATACTTAGATGAAAAACCACAATCGAGATCGGCAAAGAAGAAAATCACCTTGGGCAGCTCAGAGGGGGGGGGACACATCCTCGAAGGGGGAAACTGCTCCTGCAGTGCCACGGTGTGACAGCCTGATTTTTGCCCTCTTTTAATTGCCTGATTTCTCCCTCTTTTAATTGCCTGAGTTTTATTTGGATTTAATTTGAACCTTGGGATTTTTGAATCTTTTCATATGGACTTAAACACTTGGGTACCCTTGGCTTTCACCCAAGTGCCTCATATCCATCTCAGATCATATTTTCCCTCTGGTTCACTCTAAAATAAGTATTGGAATATTTTTCTTTATTGAAAAATATTCATTTTTCCCTCCAAACCCCTAGTTAAGCCCATTGTGCTCCAAAGCAACCACAATTTTTCTTGCCCACAAAAAATCAGAGGAAATTCACAAATATTCTTTGGACCCTAGCGCACCTTCCTGAGCAAAAATATTGCACCACTTTTTGGAATATTTTTGCTACATAAATTCTTTTCTATTCTGGACAGAAATGGTAGTTTCTATAGCAACTACCATTTTACTTGCCCCATTGCTTCTAAAACTCCTTGTGCATCTTTACCTTAGTAACTTAGGACTAGCCTCCAAAGCACAGCCTCCAACTCCTAGCCAATTTACCTCAGTAAACTCTCAAAGTTTCTGTCCAGAAACTTACCAACCGTGTGAATTTCTTTCCACTGCGTCTGGAGCCAAACTAAACCTGAGTAACACTAACATGCCATACATGATATTTGGCACCAAGTCGCCCAGTAGGCAGAGTTCACGCGGTGACCACGCATGTGCACCATGCCAGGCTGCTTGCCGGCGCGCTCTGGATGCCGCTGAGCGCTCTGTTTCGCGCGTGCTCGCTTCCACACTTGCCGGAGCTTGCCAAACCGCGCCACCATCTTCGTCTCGACTTCTATAGCACCCCCCGACACTCGCCAACGCCGGAGCTCGCTGCAGCGAGCACAGGCGTGGTCCGGCCAAGGCAACAGTGCGGTGCGCACTGTGCTCGTCACCATTCTAGCGACCATGTCCTCGTCTTCGTCCATCCACAGCTCCCGCGTGAACCCCATCGCCTTCTCCCCTTCTCACTAACGCCATTCGTCGCCGGGCGCAGCGTCCAGGTGTCGCCGGTGGAGCCCCGATCCCCCCTCCCGGCTCGCCTATATATAGGACCCCTCCTAGTCTTCCCAAGCATCCCGATCCACTCCAACACAAACCACAACTGCGTAGAAACTCGTGGCCTGGCCGGGCAGGCCACAGGCCGCCATCCCCGAGCTTGAGCTCGCTGGCGATCCCCTCAGGTCGTCGCGGTAGCTCCAGCCCCTCTCAGGCCAGGGCAACTCTTCCAGAGCCTCTGCCACTCTCTGGTGGTGTTGTTCCACCTAGTTGGGGCTTCTGGAGTCGCCGTTGCTCGCTGTCTTCCTCAACTCCGGCGACCACCCCGTTCTGCCTCCGCCTGCGAGGCCATTTATGACGCTGTCCGACCACCTCTAGCTACGCTACGGGTACGGGCAGGTGTGCCTCGACCTCCTCTGTTGATCTATCCCTCCCATCTCGACCTCCTCCTCTATATGACTACAATGAACCCTATTATCACAAACTGTTACACTTTGTATGATTACCATGAGAGGCAACTTTTGTTAGTTGGTTGTAATGGATTGGAATGTGATATATGCTACCTTTGTGTGGGAACTAAATATGCTACGACTAATGCTACCAAGGCTTTAACTATATATCATCTGTTACCTTGGCTTTGGATTAATGGAGTTTTATTGCAATCTCCATCTGAAATGTACTCTTGTATAAGCTCTATTCTATATGGGGTTCAAAAAAGACTCAAGTATTGGGGTAAACACCAGGGGATGGACCTTGGGGTTTAAAGACATATATATTTTGTTCACAATGAATAACAACAGAACCTGGAATATACTCAACTGGAATGTCAGAGGTATTAATTCTTCAAATAAATGGCTGGCTATTAGACAAAAAGTGGAAGAAAGTGCTGCTAGAATTGTATGTTTACAGGAAACCGAAAGAGAGATTTAATAAATTTGAATACTTACCTTCCATTGGAGCATCTGGTGGCATCCTCACTGCTTGGAATGGAGCTTTATTCTCTGGAGAGTTGATGTTTCAGAACAAATATTCACTTTCTATTCAGTTCACTTGCAACACTTCACACAGATCTTGGATTCTCACAAATATCTATGGTCCTTGCAATCATCAATACAAGATATAGTTCATTGAGTGGTTTGGCAATATTGAGATGCCTAGTGATGTGGACTGGATTGTCATGGGGGACTTTAATTTCATTAGAAAACCTGAAGACAGAAATAAACATGGGGGTGATGTCAATGAAATGCTCATGTTTAATGAAGCTATTAGTGAACTTGGCCTGATTGAGTTACCTTTAAAGGGAAGACAATTTAGTTGGAGTAACATGGAGGACAGCTCCCCCCCCCTTGAGAAGCTAGATTGGTTTTTCACATCTGCTGCTTGGATGACCAGCTACCCAGACTCCACTGCTCTTCTAATGGCCAAACCTATTTCTGATCACCTTCCTTGCATGATCAAAATTGGCACAAATATTCCAAAGTCAAAAGTGTCTAGGTTTGAAATTTATTTGTTAAATCATAGTTCCTTCAAGCAAGTGGTTCAGGTTGCATGGCACATCCCAGTAGGACACACTAACTGTGCAAAGATGATAAATGCAAAGTTCAAAAATACAAGAAGAGCACTCAAGATATGGGCAAAAGGCATATCCTGCAATAAGAAACAGATTGCAGAGCTAAATGATATTATCTTCTTTTGGGACATAATTGAGGAATACATGGATCTTTCAGTGTTTGAAACAAACTACAGAAACATGCTAATGGAATTTCTATTAACTGTGCTAAAAAATCAGAAGATATATTGGAAGCAAAGGGGAAAAATTAAAGGTGTAAAGTTTGGAGATGAAAACACAAAATTCTTTCATACAAAGGCCTCTATTAACCACAGACATAACCAAATTGCCATGTTGGTAAACAAAGATCAGGTTGAGATCATTGATCATGAAGGAAAGACAACAATTATATGGGAGGCATTTAAATCCAGACGAGGACAGTCCGATGGCCATTCTATGCATTTTGACCTAGCTGATTTGTATGAAAACACAGTGGATCCACACATTTTCATTGATTTGGAAAAGCCTTTTACCCAGGATGAAATTGATGAGGTGGTTAAGAACCTGCCAGCAGATAAATCACTTGGCCCAGATGGTTTTAATAATGAATTTCTCAAAAAGTGCTGGGATATAATCAAAGCTGATGTCAATGAACTTATTAAAGAATTTCATGCAGGGACAGTAAACCTTGAGAGTATCAACTCTTCCTTCATTACCCTAATCCCTAAAAAAGAAGTGCCTCTATCTCCAAATGAGTTTAGACCAATTTCTCAACTTAATGGAGTTCTGAAGATCATTACAAAACTTCTGGTTAATAGATTGCAAAGTGTTATCCTACAACTGGTGCATATCAATCAATATGGTTTCCTTAAAGATAGGGTGATCCAGGATTGCCTAGGATGGGCCTATGAATATATTCACCAATGTCATAAATCAAGGGAGGAAATCTTAGTTATCAAGCTAGACTTTGAAAAAGATTTTGATACCATAGAGCATGAAGCAATCTTTGACATTTTTAAAGCTAAAGGCTTTGGAGACAAATGGATTTCCTGTATGAAAGCTCTTTTCTCAACTGCATCATCCTCTGTTCTGCTAAATGGAGTACCTGGGAAATAAATTTAGATCAAAAGAGGAGTGAGACAGGGGGACCCATACTCTCCTTTAATATTTGTACTAGCTGCAGATATGTTGCAGTCCATTCTCAACAAAGCAATGAGGTTAAATCTATTATCTGCCCCACTTCAAGTCAACTCTTGCCCTCAGTTCCCAATAGTACAATATGCACATGACACACTTGTGATCATGCAAGCAGACACTAGGCAGCTATTCTGTCTGAAGGCCTTAGTCAACACTTTTGCTTCTACAACGGGGCTTAAAGTAAATTATGGAAAGTCATTCCTGGTTCATTTGAACATTGTTGAGGAGAGAATTGAACTATTCACAAACACACTACAATGTACCAGAGGGGAATTCCCTTTCACTTATCTTGGACTGACATTGGGTATATACAAACCAACTGTGGAACAATGTTTACCTCTTGTTAACAGGATTGCTAAGAGACTAGCAGGGCTTTCTATTTTCATGACCCAAGCAGGCAAATTGCTCCTTGTCAAGTCAGTGCTCACATCTTTGTCAGTATTCTTCATGAGTTGCCTGGACATCCCAATAACTATAAAGAAAAAGATAAGTAAATATCTGAGACACAGCCTTTGGAGAGGCCCTGACATGGAGGATAGAAGACCTACACTAGTAGCTTGGCACACTGTGTGCAGGCCAAAAGAACAGGGATGGCGAGGTGTACTAGATATTTACACACACAATAAAACACTGCTAATAAAGAACTTGCATAAATTTTTCAACAGGCATTACATACCATGGGTCCATCTGATATGGGAAACTTACTACATTGATGGTAAAGTACCACGAAAAACCATGGTAGGATCTTTTTGGTGGAAATCAAATCTAGCTCTCATTCAACAATACAAAGCTCTTGCCAGATGTAATGTGGGAGATGGAGTCAGTGTATTTCTTTGGGATGATCTATGGCATCAGGAGGTCCTCAAACATAAGTTCCACCACCTATACTCTTTTGTAAAGAACTCACAGTTAAACTTACAACAAGTGTTGCCGACACAATACCTTCAAGGTCTCTTCTATCTCCCACTAACAACAGAGGCATATGAGGAATTTCTACAAATGGAAGACATTTGCATCTCTAGGAGACAATCTGAATTCATAGACTGTTTGGACACATGGAGCTACATTTGGGGAAATGGAATTTACTCATCCATAAAAGCATATAAAGTTTTTGTTGGGCACAAACAGACCCCTCCTCACTTCAACTGGATTTCGCAAAGTTCATGTCAACCAAAGCACAAGGTATTCTTTTGGCAATTGCTGCATGATAGAGTTAACACAAGGAATCTTTTTAGAAGAAAAAACTTTGTTCTAGAAGCATACAACTGTGAAGTTAGTGGATGTCTACAAGAATAAACTTTACATCATTTATTCTGGGGATGTCCCTTTGTACAACAATGTTGGGACTTTATTTGCCCAACAAGAACACCAAACTTGTCAGTGTTGGAAGCATTTCAAGACCTCAAGGACAAGATAAACTACCCCTTCTACATGGAGATCACCATCCTTGGAGCATGGGCCATCTGGATTACTAGAAACAATAAAGTTTTTGAACACATTGCACCTTCTTTCCAAGGATGGAAGTTCATCTTCCTAGAAGAACTAAAGCTCCTAAGGTTCAGAATGAAGAAAAAACATGAGAGACAACTTTCTGTTTGGCTTGAGGCCCTTTTGTAATTTATCTTTTTTCCAGTAGCTTAGTTTTTTCTTTCAGTACTCTCTCTTTGGAGGTTTACCTCAAGCCTCTATGACATTTCGTTCCCTTATTTATAAAAATTGCAGTGGGGTTTTACCCTACTGTTTATATTCAAAAAAAGGAGCTCGTGTCGCCGGCGTGCACTCCGGCGAGGCCACGACCGCCCCTGTTCTTCTCCCTCTCTCCCCCTCACCTGACTAGTGGGGCCCGCTAGTCAGCCTCTCTGTACTTGCGAGAAGCGGTACGAGTGGTGGCGCCCTGGGACTTTACACCTTCGACGTCACCCCCTTCCAGTCTGTTTATTTAAATGCCAAATTTAAATTTATTCCAAAACACTTCAAACTGCAATAACTTTTTAACCATAAGTCCAAATAAATTGATTCTTTTTGCATTGTGTTCTTTGTAAAGAAATCTTGTACACACCAAAAATGAGACTTTTTGGTGTTGTGTACATTTTCTCGTAAATTTTTTAATGGTTCTTGATATTTTCTTTTTGTACTTTTAAATATTTTCAGATGGTGAAGCTTGTCTTGAGGATCACGAGGAGGCTTGTGAACCCCATTTCCACTAAGGCAAGCCACATCAACATTTTCATGGTGCCATTTCAATATTTGTGATTTTCCAACTTGAATAATGATTTAACCCATGTAGATGAATTAATTTTTGTTAATTACATTCTATTGTTTGCTGTATTTAGTTGTTATATTTAGTTTACAGAAAGTTGGAAGTTGATTTAAGTTGTTAAGATAGCTAGAAGAAAGTTTTGGTCAAGGAGAACTAATATGGGTATAAATATAAATAGTTATATGAAGTTATTTTTCTTGCATAAGAACTATGGTAAAATTTTGTTGCTGTTGTTTTTGTTGCTGTTGTTTTTGTTGTTTTTGTTTTTGTTGTTGTTGTTGTTGTTGTTGTTGTTGTTGTTGTTGTTGTTGTTGGCGGTGTTGTCGTTGTTGCTGCTGTTGTTGCTGCTGTTATTGCAGTTGTTGTTGTTGTTGTTGTTGGTGGTGGTGGTGTTGTTGTTGTTGTTGTTGTTGTTGTTGTTGTTGTTGTTGTTGTTGTTGTTGTTGTTGTTGTTGTTGTTGTTGTTGTTGTTGTTGTTGTTGTTGTTGTTGTTGTTGTTGTTGTTGTTGTTGTTGTTGTTGTTGTTGTTGTTGTTGTTGTTGTTGTTGTTGTTGTTGTTGTTGTTGTTGTTGTTGTTGTTGTTGTTGTTGTTGTTGTTG
>LR738710.1:320610485-320621387 GCA_902687465.1 Secale cereale
TGCTGTTGTTGTTGCTGCTGTTGTTGTTGCTGTTGTTGTTGCTGCTGTTGTAGTTGCTGTTGTTGTTGTTGTTGTTGTTGTTGTTGTTGTTGTTGTTGTTGTTGTTGTTGTTGTTGTTGTGTAGCGACCAGACCTCAAACAGTCTGATCTCCATGCATCAGTGTCATCCCTGGATCAGTAATGCTGACACGCATGGTACTCGAAGGATTTATAACAGAGTAGCAATCACAAACTTATTACATCGATAGTTCAACGATGAATTTATTACACAAATCATGGCTAAAGGCCATCTAATATGATAACAGCGGAAGGCTTGGAAGATAAGTGAGTCCATCAACTCCAGCGGCATCACTGAGTATAGAACCGCGACCTAAAATGGCATCTTACTCGTCGTCTGAAATGTCTGCAACATGAAACGTTGCAGCCCGAAAAACGGGTCAGCACATGGAATATGCTGGCAAGGTAACACAAGAGATGCAATGAAAGTAAAGCTATACTATATGCAATATGGCTGGTGGAAAGCTCTATGGTTAAGTTTTTGCGTAAAGCTAATTTTTCCCTACTTCAAAGGAATGAATTTTAATTTAACTATCATGGTAGTTGAAACATCGTTGAGAAGATAGACATCCTCTCAACCCCAATTAAAATAATCATTAAACCCAACAAAATTAAATTAGATTAACATGTTGAGGTGCACATGATAATCCAAGTACCAGATACTCAAGATGTCCATAACCGGGGACACGGCTAATCATGATCAGTTTGTACACTCTGCAGTGGTTTGTGCATTTTCCCCACAAGACTCGATCGCCTCTGTTTGGTTTCTCGCACTGCATGGTGTTTGAGAAACGGATGACCGAGACATAGACTTTCAGAAGCGCGAGCACCTTACGATCGGGCGGACCGTACCAACCTACATCCCCTACATCTGCTAGTCCACCACTGTAAGAGTTCGCACAACTTACTCATACTATGCTAGAGCCCATAATAGCATTGTGGTTGCACACGGAAGTTTCTAGTATGAATAATCTCATGATCCCTTTGTGCCTGTGTGGCGGTCCAAAAGAAAAACAGGCAATCCTGGAATACCCAGGTGCCTCAATCCACCCAGATGTGTATTAAAGTTGCCACCTTAAGTTGAACCATTAATTAAACAATCTCACATCTGTCATGGATTTCACTCACCCAATCCACGTCTACGAGCATAGCATGTCCTATCAGCAAACGTAGAAGTAACTCCCAGGGGTTTGAATGTAATGCAGGTAATAGGTACTACCTCAATCTACTTCCCAATCCCACAAGTTAATTGATCCTACTCATGCAATGTGTGAGGGGTTTGACTAATGCAATGAAAACTGGAAAGCATGATCAAAGTGTTACTTGCCTTGCTGATGATCCGCAAAACCTAGAGACTCAAAGTAGCAAGCGGCGCACTCCGAGTACTCTATCGCAATTAAACAAACAAGCATACAATAAGTACTTAACTAATGCACGGGTAAAACTCAAATAAGAGATCTAACCAGAAAGTTCAACTTAAGAACTCCGGTTTGCAAAAAGAATCAAGTCGAAAGAAGCAACGAAACTCAAACTGCAAAAGAAACGAGCTCCGAATTACTAGTTGGCCTAAAGTCAAATTTTACAGTAGCCAAAACTTTGTTCAAGTTGATCTAACATAAAGAGGGCTTCGAGACGAAGATCTGGGATTTTGAATCACCTAATTCTGACTCTCGAGCGAAAAGATAAACGAAAAACAAGATCAGGGCAGAAATCTCGATCGGAAAAATCACGGTTAAATACCCCGAAAAAGAAAAGCGACGAACAGGCTAACGAACGAACGTTCGATGTCTGCGGTTAACTAACGAAAACCGTTCGTTAAAACGAACGTACGGACGAACGTCCGCTGTTTAACTAAACCGTCGAAAAACCGATCTAAACCGAAAAAAAAACAGATCTAGGGTTTTTTTTAAAAAAAAACCGATCTGATCTTTTCTTAAAAAAAATATAAACTACCGTGGCGTCTACCTCAACTCCGGCGGGGCGGCGGCTCCGGCGAGGTTGGCGGCGGGGCGGCGGGGCGGCGGCGTCCGGCGGCGGGGCGCGGCGGCGGCGGCGTCCGGGGGCGGGGGTGGAGGCGGCGGCGGCGGGGCGCGGCTGTGGCGGCGGCGGGGCGCGGCTAGGGTTAGGGTTGGCGCAAGGGCGGGCTGTGCGACTTGGGCCGGCCTGGGCGCTATATAAAGCCCAGAGTCCCGGTCCGGTACGAGACTAGGTCGGTTCCCGTTTTTTTTTTTAAATAGAGTCCTGGCGCGGTAAAACTAACGAAAGAAATATCAAACGGATTCCAAAATTCCCGAAATAAATTTTCACCGTCCTCTAATAATATTTAGGACAAAGTGAACATTTTTCCCGGACCTAAATGCAATTTTGAAAAATGCATATTTTTCCTATGCAAATAAATCCGAAAATAAATCCAGAAAAATTCCAAAAGTGATTTTAATATTTTTCCTCCAGTATTTCTGTTATTTTGGAGAAATCATATTATCTCCGCTCATTTATTTTATTTAGAAATATTTTTAGGAGAGAAAAATAATTAGAATCACACTGTCCTCGTACCGGTATTCGAGCGAACTCAAATACGAAAACGGTAAAATCCCCAACTCTCTTCGTTGGTCATTGAGTTGCTTGGAATTTCGAGGAACTCCACGAAAAAAATGCAAAAATATGCAAATGCAATATGATCTATGTATAACATTCCAAATTGAAAATTTGGGATGTTACAAACCTACCCCCCTTAGAATGAATCTCGCCCTTGAGATTCGGCTGGGCTAGAGAACAGGTGTGGGTGGTCCTTGCGTAGATCATCTTCTCGCTCCCAGGTGGCTTATTCCTCGGTGTGGTGACTCCACTGAACTTTGCAAAATTTGATAACATTGTTGCGAGTAACTCTACTCAAAAATTCGAGAATCTTAACGGGCTTCTCCTCGTAGGTCAGGTCACTGTCCAACTGAATTGCTTTCAGGGGTACCGTGTCTCTAAGCGGTATATCGGCCATCTCCGTGTGACACTTCTTCAGTTGCGAAACATGAAACACGTCGTGCACTCCTGACAATCCTTCGGGCAATTCCAACTTATAGGCAACCTCTCCCATGCGTTCCAAAACACGGTAAGGTCCCACAAATCTCGGGGCTAACTTCCCTTTAACACCGAAATGTTTAACTCCTCGCAGAGGCGATACCCTCAAGTACGCTCTGTCTCCGATCTCATAAGCTATCTCCTTGCGCTTCGAGTCGGCGTAACTCTTCTGCCTGGACTGAGCCACCTTCAGTCTATCTCGGATCAACTTCACCTTCTCCTGAGACTCTTTGATTAAGTCTGGTCCAAACAGCTGTCGGTCTCCAACTTCGTCCCATGACAACGTTGTTCGGCATCTCCTTCCATACAACGCCTCAAACGGTGCCATCTTCAAACTGGCCTGGTAACTATTGTTGTATGAGAACTCCGCGTAGGGCAAGTTGTCATCCCAACTAGATCCATAATCTAATGCACAGGCTCTCAACATTTCTTCCAGAATCTGATTGACTCTCTCCGTTTGTCCATCTGTCTGCGGATGAAACGCTGTGCTAAACTCTAGCCTGGTACCCAAAGTTTCATGTAACTGATTCCAGAACTTCGAGGTAAACTGAGTTCCTCTATCAGATACAATACTCCTCGGAACTCCATGCAAACATACAATTCTGGTCATGTATATCTTTGCCAACTTCGCACTGGTATATGTGGTTTTCACAGGAATAAAGTGGGCTACCTTCGTCAATCGGTCTACTACTACCCAGATTGAGTCATACCCTGCTTTGGTCCTGGGCAATCCGGTGATAAAATCCATACCAAGCTTCTCCCACTTCCATTCGGGAATTGGCATAGGTTGTAGCAATCCTGCTGGCTTCTGATGTTCTGCCTTTACCCTTTGACACACATCACAAACTGCTACATACTCCGCAATATCCTTCTTCATACCGGTCCACCAGAAAGTATCCTTCAAATCCAAATACATCTTAGTATTTCATGGGTGAATCGAGTATGGTGAATCATGGGCCTCCTGTAAAATCAACTTCCTAATCTCCGGGTCATTGGGCACATAGATTCGATCCTCAAACAATAAGGTGTCATGCTCTTCCTCACGAAAACCTTTAGCTTTTCCTTCGCTCATCCTCTCCTTTATATCGACAATCTCCTTGTCAGCTTTCTGAGCTTCTCTGATTTTATCCATCAAGGTAGACTGGATTTCTAGTGTTGCTACATAACCTCTCGGAACTATCTCCAAACGTAGTTCTCGTAGGTCCTCGCCTAACTCCTTTGGAAACTCCTCCATCATTAGGGTATTGACATGGCTCTTACGGCTTAGTGCATCAGCTACTACGTTAGCCTTCCCGGGATGATAATGGAATCTCATGTCATAATCCTTAATGAGTTCCAGCCATCTCCTTTGCCTAAGATTCAGCTCCTTCTGAGTGAATATATACTTCAGACTCTTGTGATCCGTATATACTTCACAATGGTTTCCTATGAGAAAATGTCTCCACGTCTTCAATGCATGCACTACGGCTGCTAACTCCAAATCGTGGGTGGCATAGTTCATCTCATGAGGTTTTAGTTGTCGTGAAGCATATGAAACAACTCTTCGTTCCTGCATAAGAACTGCTCCAAGTCCTCGACGTGAAGCGTCGCAGTACACCTCATAATCCTTATGTTGATCTGGCAGAATCAACACAGGGGATGATACCAATCTTTTCTTCAACTCCTGGAAACTAGCCTCACATTCTTCGGTCCAACTGAACTTGATTTCCTTCTTCAACAACTCCGTCATTGGCTTGGCAATCTTCGAGAAATTCTCGATAAATCTCCGATAGTATCCTGCGAGTCCAAGAAAACTCTGGATCTTTCCAACGATCGTCGGTGCTTCCCAATTGGTCACAGTCTCCACCTTGGCGGGATCTACTGCTATTCCTTCTCCGGATATAACATGTCCAAGGAATCCGACTTCCTTCAACCAAAACTCACATTTTCTAAACTTGGCATACAACTGGTGCTCTCTGAGCTTCTCCAATACCAAACGCAAATGCTCTTCATGCTCCTCTTCATCCTTCGAGAAGATCAAAATATCATCTATGAACACTACGACGAACTTATCCAAATACTCCATTAACACTTTGTTCATCAGGTTCATAAAGTAGGCCGGTGCGTTTGTCAGACCAAACGACATAACGGTATACTCATACAACCCATACCTAGTGGTAAAGGCCGTCTTAGGGATATCTTGCTCTCGAATCTCCAATTGATGGTACCCTGATCGCAGATCGATCTTAGAAAAGACCTTAGCTCCTTGCAATCTATCGAACAGATCGTTGATCATTCGCAGTGGGTACTTATTTTTGATCGTTAATTCATTCAATCCATGATAGTCAACAACCATTCTTAACGATCCATCCTTCTTCTCTACTAGAAGTCCTGGCGAACCCCAAGGCGAAGAAATCGGGCGTATGAATCCTTTATCCAGTAACTCCTTAATCTGCTTCTTAATTTACTCCAAATCCTTTGCGGGCATCCTATATGGTCTCTTAGAAATTGGTCTAGTGCCTGGCAAAAGTTCAATCAAAAACTCTATGTCTCTATCTGGTGGCATGCCAGGTAACTCTTCTGGAAACACATTCGGATACTCCTTCACTACTGGCACTTCCTCCTGTACCACTCCTGACAGGGAATTTAATCTACTCCTCTTTGACTCATGTCGGGATACATACTTGATCCTTCTTCCTTCCGGCGTAGTAAGCAAAATGGTCTTACTAGCACATTCAATATTCCCTTCATACTTAGATAACCAATCCATTCCTAATATCACATCCAGTCCTTGAGATTCCAATACTATTAGGTCCGAAGGGAAAATGTAATTACCAATCCTTAAGGGAAACTGATCACACCATGACTTGGCCATATACTCTGCTCCTGGTGAGGTTATTAACATGGGCGATCTAAGGGCTTGGGTCGGCAGTTTATACTTATCCACGAATCCCCTTGAAATGTATGAATGCGATGCGCCAGTATCGAAAAGAACGAGTGCGGTAAAGGTCTTAACTAAGAACTTACTACTTCTTCCACAGTCAAGGTTCACTTGGCCTTTGTTGAACGGGTTGGGCTTCTTCCCGGCGCTTCCATTGCCGTTCCCATTCTTAACTTCTGGGCATTCATTAGCATAATGTCCAGTCTTCCCGCACTTGTAACAAGTGACATGGCTAAAATCCCTCTTGGTTGGTGTGGACGGTGCAGGGTGGTTCTGGTTTCCATTGGCTCCATTCCCATTCCCATTACCATTGCCATTCTTGGTGCCATTGTGGTTGTGCGAGCTACTTCCTCCATGGGTGTGCTGAAACTGTCCTACTGCTTTAGGGGTAAAGCGAGGCTTCTGTTGAGCTCCAGAATTATACTTTCCTTGCCCATACTTCCTCTTGCGACTCTCAATCTGTTGATGTTTCCTTTCAATCATCAGGGCTCGGTCAACCAACTCCTGATAGTTATTGAAAGTTGCCACCATCAACTGTACACTCATATCATCATTCAGCCCTTCTATAAATCTCTCCTGCTTCTTGGCATCTGTTGCCACATCATCTGGGGCATAACGAGATAGGGTACTAAACTCATCCACGTACCGAGCCACGGTACGGTTTCCTTGGCGCAAGTTGCGAAACTCCTGCTTCTTCATACTCATGGCTCCAGTCGAGACATGGGCGGTTCGAAAAGCTTGTTGAAACTGATCCCAAGTGACATTGGCTACGGGGTAAGTGGCTGTGTAATTCTCCCACCATGCTGCTGCTGGTCCAGACAACTAGTGTGCGGCAAATTGCACCTTCTCAGCTTCCGAGCAATTGGCGGTGGTCAAATCCCTTCCAATCTTGCGTAGCCAGTCATCAGCCACAATTGGTTCGATGCTGCTAGCAAACACGGGTGGTTGCAACCTTAAGAAACGTGTCAGGTTGTCCACAGGTGGTGGTGGTGGAGGGTTGTTGTTGTTGTTCTGGTTGTTCTGGGTGTTCTGGACAAGAAGTTGCATCAGGGTGTTCTGCTGCTGGATCAACTGGGTGAGCTCAGGGGGAAACTCGAATTCGCGTCTTGGAGGCATCTGATGGGTGTAGAGGGAAGAGATTAGAATAGAAAAGAGGTCTAAGGGAAAATCACTACCCATATGCACATGAGACAAACACACAATCATATCACACCAATCAATTTCAACCAATGTCTTACTAATCTAACAATCGTTACAAAAGTGCTCTAAATCTAATACTTGGTGGTAAACTACTAGTTATAGGGTGGTCATCTATTAATATTGGTCGGCAGAGGATTCCATAATATCTGCCCCAGCTTCATCTTCATAGTCTTCATCCTTGCTATCCTCAGCTTCCGAATCAGTATCATCTATGATGATATAATCCTCTGGCGGAATCTCCTTGGGTTCTTCTTCCTCGTCTTCTTCTCCCATGAGTATCCCTAACTTCCGGGTCAAATCATCATTCTTCTCCACAAGTATCTTCATCTCCTCCTCATATCCGTCGCGTGTAGACTTGAGTTCTTCTTCTAGCTCCAAATTCCTATTTAGGGCCTTCTTCAAATCTATCATCCCAGCACACATCTGGTGCTCCTGGCGACGAATGTGGTGGTTCAACTCCTGGATGAATGCTGCTATGGATATACCCTTCTTGGTGCTGATCAAATCCCAATTCTCATCTGGGCGTCCACAAATCTGATAGATGGTGTCCTTTAGCTCCTGCTTGTAGACTTCTCCAATCCTTCCCATAGCAATGTGGGCTGCCATACTCCTTCCTAGGATCCATGTAGGTGCATTAAAGGAAAATGCTATGAGTGAGGTGACGGGTGCATACGTCCTTCCTGGAACTTGGGCTTGAATCAACCAACGCTCCTCCTCAGGTAGAGTGGCATTGTAGGTTCTAGTGAAACTTGGTAATCCAATGTGTAGATATCTGGTGACTTCCTTCAGGTGTCGTCCAGTCAGCGTGTCCTATAGTCAGCGTGTGCTCTGATACCATCTTCGTAGCGACCAGACCTCAAACAGTCTGATCTCCATGCATCAGTGTCATCCCTAGATCAGTAATGCTGACACGCATGGTACTCGAAGGATTTATAACAGAGTAGCAATCACACACTTATTACATTGATAGTTCAACGATGAATTTATTACACAAATCATGGCTGAAGGCCATCTAATACGATAACAGCGGAAGGCTTGGAAGATAAGTGAGTCCATCAACTCCAGCGGCATCACTGATTATAGAACCACGACCTAAAAGGGCATCTTACTCGTCGTCTGAAATGTCTGCAACATGAAACGTTGCAGCCCGAAAAACGGGTCAGCACATGGAATATGCTGGCAAGGTAACACAAGAGATGCAATGAAAGTAAAGCTATACTATATGCAATATGGCTGGTGGAAAGCTCTATGGTTAAGTTTTTGCGTAAAGCCAATTTTTCCCTACTTGAAAGGAATGTATTTTAATTTAACTATCATGGTAGTTGAAACATTGTTGAGAAGATAGACATCCTCTCAACTCCAATTAAAATAATCATTAAACCCAACAAAATTAAATTAGAGTAACATGTTGAGATGCACATCATAATCCAAGTATCAGATACTCAAGATGTCCATAACCGGGGACACGGCTAATCATGATCAGTTTGTACACTCTGCAGAGGTTTGTGCACTTTCCCCACAAGACTCAATCGCCTCCGTTTGGTTTCTCGCATTGCATGGTGTTTGAGAAACGGATGACCGAGACATAGTCTTTCAGAAGCGCTAGCACCTTACGATCGGGCGGACCGTACCAACCTACATCCCCTACATCTGCTAGTCCACCACTGTAAGAGTTCGCACAACTTACTCATACTATGCTAGAGCCCATAATAGCATTGTGGTTGCACACGGAAGTTTCTAGTATGAATAATCTCATGATCCCTTTGTGCCTGTGTGGCGGTCCAAAAGAAAAACAGGCAATCCTGGAATACCCAGGTGCCTCAATCCACCCAGATGTGTATTAAAGTTGCCACCTTAAGTTGAACCATTAATTAAACAATCTCACATCTGTCATGGATTTCACTCACCCAATCCACGTCTACGAGCATAGCATGTCCTATCAGCAAACGTAGAAGTAACTCCCAGGGGTTTGAATGTAATGCAGGTAATAGGTACTACCTCAATCTACTTCCCAAGCCCACAAGTTAATTGATCCTACTCATGCAATGTGTGAGGGGTTTGACTAATGCAATGAAAACTGGGTAATTGGAAAGCATGATCAAAGTGTTACTTGCCTTGCTGATGATCCGCAAAACCTAGAGACTCAAAGTAGCAAGCGGCGCACTCTAGGTACTCTATCGCAATCAAACAAACAAGCATACAATAAGTACTTAACTAATGCACGGGTAAAACTCAAATAAGAGATCTAACCAGAAAGTTCAACTTAAGAACTCCGGTTTGCAAAAAGAATCAACTCGAAAGAAGCAACGAAACTCAAACTGCAAAAGAAACGAGCTCCGAATTACTAGTTGGCCTAAAGTCAAATTTTACAGTAGCCAAAACTTTGTTCAAGTTGATCTAACATAAAGAGGGCTTCGAGACGAAGATCTAGGATTTTGAATCACCTGATTCCAACTCTCGAGCGAAAAGATAAACAAAAAACAAGATCAGGGCAGAAATCGCGATCGGAATAATCACGGTTAAATACCCCGAAAAAGAAAAACGACGAACATGCTAACGAACGAACGTTCGATGTTTGTGGTTAACTAACGAAAACCGTTTGTTAAAACGAACGTACGGACGAACGTCCGCTGTTTAACTAAACCGTCGAAAAACCGATCTAAACCGAAAAAAAACAGATCTAGGGTTTTTTTAAAAAAACCGATCCGACCTTTTCTAAAAAAATATATATAAACTACCGCGGCGTCTACCTCAACTCCGGCGGGGCGGCGGCTCCGGCGAGGTTGGCGGCGGGGCGGCGGCGTCCGGCGACGGGGCGCGGCGGCGGCGGCGGCGGCGGCGGGGCGCGGCTAGGGTTAGGGTTGGCACGGGGGCGAGCTGTGCGACTTGGGCCGGCCTGGGCACTATATAAAGCTCGGAGTCCCGGTCCGGTACGAGACTAGGCCGGTTCTCGTTTTTTTTAAATAGAGTCCTGGCGCGGTAAAACTAACGAAAGAAATATCAAACGGACTCCAAAATTCCCGAAATAAATTTTTAACATCCTCTAATAATATTTAGGACAAAGTGAACATTTTTCCCGGACCTAAATGCAATTTTGAAAAACGCGTATTTTTCCTATGCAAATAAATCCGAAAATAAATCCAGAAAAATTCCAAAAGTGATTTTAATATTTTTCCTCCAATATTTCTGTTATTTTGGAGAAGTCATATTATCTCCGCTCATTTATTTTATTTAGAAATATTTTTACGAGAGAAAAATAATTAGAATCACACTGTCCTCGTACCGGTATTCGAGCGAACTCAAATACGAAAACGGTAAAATCCCCAACTCTCTCCGTAGGTCCTTGAGTTGCTGAGAATTTCGAGGAACTCCACGAAAAAAATGCAAAAATATGCAAATGCAATATGATCTATGTATAACATTCCAAATTGAAAATTTGGGATGTTACATGTTATTGTTGCTGTTGTTGTTGCTGTTGCTGCTGTTGCTGTTGCTGTTGCTGTTGCTGCTGTTGCTGTTGCTGTTGCTGTTGCTGTTGCTGTTGTTGTTGCTGTTGCTGTTACTGTTTTTGTTGCTGCAGTTGTTGTTGTTGTTGTTGTTGTTGTTGTTATTGTTGTTGTTGTTGCTGTTGTTGTTGCTGTTGTTGCTGCTGT
>LR738710.1:320621487-320632111 GCA_902687465.1 Secale cereale
CTGTTGCTGCTGTTGCTGTTGCTGTTGCTGTTACTGTCGTTGTTGTTGTTGTTGTTGTTGTTGTTGTTGTTGTTGTTGTTGTTGTTGTTGTTGTTGTTGTGTAACATCTCAATTTTCCTAATTTGGATGTTAATAGCTCATTCACTTGCATATCATATTTTTATTGCATTATATGTCTTTCTGCAATATTCTTTTCATTATGCAACTAAAGGTAATTTAATTGGAGTGGAGACAACATGACTTCTCCCCTGTTTTTAAAAATGTTCATAATGTCCAGAATAATGTTTCCAGTTGATTTGATATGTTCTGGTAATTTTTACAATCTTGAAAATATTTTATTTGTGATTTTATTTGCTGTTTGAGTGACCAAATGCATCAAAATCATTTTTACAAAATTGCATTAGTGTTGGAACTAGTGTTCCAGTAGTTTATAGCTATAGAGCCATTTTTACTGTGTGCTTAAGTATTTTTATTTAGAATTTATATAGTCTAGTTTATTTTAATTATTTCTATTTCTGCTGCTAGTTTTAAAAAAAAACAAAAAACAAAAAGAGGCCAGCCAGCCAGCCAGCCGCAGCCAGCCAGCCAGCCAGCCACAGCTGCGGCCCACCAAGGCGCCGTCCTCCGCGGCCCACCCCACGTCGCTCGCTCGCGAGGCGGTACGCCAGCGACCGCACCACCCGACCCGCACCTCACCCGACCCACCTCCCTCTCTCACCGACAGGTGGACCCCTCCCCTGTTCTTCTTCCTTCCCCGAACCGGACTGGACACCGCCGCACGCCCAGCCGCGGCCGAGCCCGAGTCGAGCTCGCGTCCCTGGCCTACCCCAGCGCCACCCGACGCGCCAGGCGCAAGAAAAGGCCCAGGGAAACCCTACCGCAGCCTCCCCTTCGAGTTTCCTTCTTCGCACGCGCCGCACCAGCGATTTGGATCTCACCCAGAGCTTCGTCGTCCGCCGCCGTTCACCGGTCGTTTTCGCCGCTGTTAGCAACCGTCAGCCGCGCCGCTCCCTTCTCCTGGAACCTCCTCTCTTATGTGCAGATTTTTGACATCGTTGGGTGACCAGGAGGCCACCGGAGGATCGCCACCGCCGACATCCGCCGCTGCCGCAGTTCACCTCGTCGCCGCCGCCGCTACAGGACCCCCCGCCGCCGTCCGACACCACCACAGCATCCGCAACGCACCGCCGCATCCGCCCGTACCCTCAAAGTCGCCGGAGCCCTGCCGGAGACGCGCCGCCGTCGACGCCCGAGCCGCCGTCGACGCCCGAGCCGCCGCCGCCGCCGTTTGTCGCGTGGTGAGAAAAAAAAAGAAAAAGAAAAAGAAAACCTGGGCCAACCACGAACTGCCACTTGGCAAGTCGCTACAGGGCATCAACAGGAGTTCTGCACAGTGCAGGCGTTTTCTGTTGTTTTTCTTTTTGTCTTTTTCAGTTTTTCCTCTAATCTTCAAATTGCTGTAGTTTTTATTCTGTAACTCCAAATTAGGTGATTCTTTTTCCTATGCACTCACAAAAATCACCTCTTCATCACAGTACCAAGTTTGCACATGTTTGCACAATTCAAATTTGAATTCGTTTGAATTTGAATTAAAACTTCCGGAGGCCATATCTTTTAAACCGTTTATCGGAATCCAGCGATTCTTTTTGCATTGTGACCGTAGTGCAATATAGATGATCTGTACATGTTGTTTGCTGCTATTTTTGAGTTTTAAAATGATTTTATTGCTGTTTGCTTTATTTTGGTTTCTTTGGAGTTTCGGTGATTGATTTGTTATATTGTGTGAAACGTGTAGATTGTCCGGAGTGCGACGCGAGCTTTTGTCAGGAGTGTGACCTTTTGAACCAGAACCAAGGCAAGTTACATGTTGATCATCCTTTACCTATTGTTTTCCTATGCATTGTAGGTTATGCCACACTATAAACTTATGCATTATAGGATTGTTATATTTTGAGCTATATTGTTGAACTATCTCCCGTCTTTTGCAAATCGTGTTAGGTATAGTTTTGCTATACTGGTAGACGGGGTTGGTTCCTGTATACATTGAGCTTATGTGAGGATTATTAATATTTAACAAACTGAGTAGTAATTCAGGACTTAACTCACCTCTGGGCGGAAGTGGTATTGATGGGTGGTCTTAAAAACATCATGGTTTCTACCCTCTGAATGTAAGTGGATGGCCGCCCAGGCTCAAAAAGATCAGACAGACTTAATGACTAGTAGCTTCCATGCGCGACCACTAGCTATATGGGCTCTGGCTTAGTTGAGTAGGTTGTGGGATCCTCGCCCAGGTATGCTAGCAGATGTAGATATGGATAGGTGTACCGGCTGCCGGGGGTGGAGGTGACTACTTCTGAAAGGCTTCGTCTCAATCTTCGGGTTGAGTCTAGTGGTTAAAGTGTGCAAAACTCTGTAGAGTAATAAAACTAATCATGATTAGCCGTGCCCTCGGTTATGGGTAATTTTGAGCGACTGTGCCATTACAGTTGTTGGATGATCTTGACAGATGTGACACTTGATAATATTTGTGGGCAACTTAATAAATGGGTAGGTTGGAGTTGATTTTGCCAACTCAACCTTGTGCATTTAATTGTAGTATTAAAAGAACTAAATGAAAAATTGACTATTAGGTAGTTATGAGGACAAAATCAGCTTTCTGCAAAATAAACCCCCAAGCCTTCCTTTGTTGTTCTATGCATATACATGTAGGTCTGCTTTATTACTTCTCCTGTGTAACTTGCCAATACATTCAATGTATTGACCTATACGGCTGCAACGTCTCATGTTGCAGGATTTTCAGACGAGGAGTAAGGTACCGTTAGGGTCGCGAGTCTGCACTCAGCATCGCCAGTTGGGCTATGATGGGACTCATCGTTATTTTCTGCTACTTTCCGCTGTGTGATTGAATAATAGCTAGCCATGAGCTATGCAGATTGTTTTATTTTATATACTCTGTATCATACGTTGTAATAAATGATGCACTTGTATTCTGGTATTCATCTATACTGTGTGTGCTAGCGAGTTGGATCCAGGGACTAGCACGGTAAGCACAGAGACTCAAATCCTTCGAGGTATGGTCGTTACATATGGTATCAGAGCAGTGTGTTGACTGTAGGACGTGACCCTAGAAAATGGATTAGAGAAGCCATAGGAGTGAAAATTATTCTATAAACTAGTTATACTTCTTACTGTTTATTAGTTCATGCCCTCAAGTATCTTGAACAGTTAAGTAGGAACTAGTGCTGAGACCACCATATATGCTTGTTTTATTTTGCAACGTTATCGTGTTAGCGTATCCTATTATGTCCACTTTCGTGGTATGAAGATACTAGATTGTTTTCTTGATTGCTAGCTTGCTTGTTAAACTTTATCTCGTCAAAATTATTTGACTATATATGCATATATATATACTACTATATTATTGTGATTGTTTGTTTGTTTGTTTGTTTGTGTTATTCGTTGTTGTGTTTTATTGCCTTGATCATATATGCATATGGGTAGAATATATTTATATCTATAGCTTTGGCCCTATTATATCTATAACTCTTCTATGCTTGCCCACCAGATGCCGCCGAGGCGTGAGAATAGGCGCAATGCTGCAGGAGGAGAGAACAATGGCAATGACATACCGCCATACATGCAGCAGTTGCTTCAGGGGCAGACACAGTTGATCTAGTTGCTTGTGCAGAACCAGAACAACCAGAACAACAACAATAACAACCCGCCACCCGTGGATATGCTTACCAGGTTCCTGAGGTTGAATCCTCAGAGGTTCTCCAGTTCCCCTGAACCTATTGTGGCTGATGATTGGCTCCGTGGAGTCAATAAGAACCTGGAGACTGTTGGATGCACAGACGCAGAGAGGGTGAGGTTTGCCGCACATTTGTTGGAGGGTCCTGCCACAGCTTGGTGGGACAACTACTTGGTCTCTTATCCCATTGCTGGTATCACTTGGACTCAGTTTCAGACTGCTTTTCGTGCTGCACATGTGTCTGCTGGTGCTATGAGTTTGAAAAAGAAGGAGTTTCGCAGTTTGCGTCAGGGAGGACGCACAGTTAATGCGTATGTGGATGAATTTAATAATCTTGCACGCTATGCTCCTAATGATGTTAACACTGATGCAGCTAGGCAGGAGAAATTCTTGGAGGGCCTAAATGATGAGTTGAGCCTTCAGTTGACAGTGGCCACTTTTGATAATTGTCAGCAGCTGATTGATAAGGCTATTATGCTAGAGGGGAAGCATCAGGCCATAGAGAATCGCAAGAGGAAGTACAACAACAATAACAGGTATAATTCAGGACCACAACAGAAGCCACGCACTTCATATCAGGGTAATGGAGGTAATGGGCATCATCATCATCATGGAGGTAATGGACATAATCATCATGGGGGGAATGGCCACAACCATAATGGCCACCATAATCACAATGGGCACAAGAGTAACAATGGCAATGTCACAGGTAATGGTAATGGTAATGGTAATGGAGGGAGTAATAACCAGAACCACCAGAGTGTGCCTGTGCAGAGGGACATTAGCCAGGTTCAGTGCTATAAGTGTAGACAGATGGGCCACTACTCCAATGCTTGCCCAGAGAGCAAGAACGGTAATGGAAATTCTGGAGTCAGCAAGCCAAACCCCTTCCAAAAGGGTCATGTTAACCATGTTAATGTGGAGGAGGTTTATGATGAACCTGATGCCGTGATTGGTAAGTTCTTGATTAATTCGGGTACCTGCACTTGTTCTTTTTGATTCTGGTGCATCGCATTCATTCATCTCACGGGTATTTGTGGATAAACATAAGTTGCCTACCGCAGCACTTAAGACACCTATTCTAGTAAGTTCTCCGGGGGCTGAGATGGCAGCAAGTTTGGGATGTTTTCAGATGCCTTTGTCCATTGGGAAGCATGTTTTTCCCACAGATTTGGTTATATTGAAGTCACAGGGTATTGATGTTATTTTGGGTATGGACTGGTTGACTAAATACAAAGGTCTTATTGATTGTGCCAGTCGATCTATTACTCTCAGTGCACCAGGAGGTAAGAGGATCAGATATGTATGTAAGTATAAGCACAATCAGGTGCAAGTGAACTCTCTTAAGGGGGGTAGTCTGGAAGATGTGCCAGTTGTGAGGGACTACCCAGATGTGTTTCCAGAGGAGTTACCAGGTATGCCGCCAGACAGAGATATTGAGTTTCTTATTGATTTAATACCAGGCACCGGACCTATTGCAAAGAGACCGTATAGAATGCCTCCTCACGAGTTGGAGGAATTGAAGAAGCAGATAAGGGAATTGCAGGAACAAGGATTTATTCGCCCAAGTTCATCACCTTGGGGAGCTCCAGTTTTGTTTGTGGAGAAGAAAGATGGTACCTTGAGAATGTGTGTTTATTATCGTTCTCTGAATGAGGTAACCATTAAGAATAAATACCCCTTGCCTATGATAAATGATTTGTTTGACCAGTTGGAGGGAGCTACTGTGTTTTCTAAGATTGATCTTCGTTCTGGTTATCATCAATTAAAGATCCGTGAGCAAGATATTCCAAAGACTACTTTTACTACGAGGTATGGGTTGTATGAATATACTGTTATGTCATTTGGATTGACTAACGCTCCTGCATACTTCATGAATATGATGAACAAGGTGTTTATGGAGTACTTGGATAAATTTGTGGTTGTTTTCATTGATGGTATATTGGTGTTCTCCAAGAATAAGCAAGAGCATGAGGTACATCTGCGGTTGGTGATGGAGAAGCTGAGGGAACATCAGTTGTATGCCAAGTTCAGCAAATGTGAATTTTGGCTGGATGAGGTAGCATTCCTTGGACATGTTGTGTCAGGTAATGGAGTTGCAGTTGATCCATCTAAGGTTGCTGCAGTTACAGAGTGGGAGGCACCCACAACAGTTGGGGAGATTCGCAGCTTTTTGGGCCTTGCAGGTTATTACAGGAGGTTTATTGAGAACTTTTCTAAAATTGCAAAGCCTATGACTGAATTGTTGAAGAAGGAGAAGAAGTTTGCTTGGACTGATGAATGTGAAGCCAGCTTTCAGGAATTGAAGCAGCGTTTGGTTACAGCACCAGTCTTGATTCTACCTGATATACATAAGGACTTCCAGGTATATTGTGATGCTTCTCGTCAGGGACTTGGGAGTGTTCTGATGCAGGAAGGTAAAGTTGTTTCATATGCTTCACGTCAGCTTAGGAATCATGAGCATAATTACCCTACACATGATTTGGAGTTAGCCTCAGTTGTGCATGCATTGAAAACTTCGAGGCAGTATCTTATTGGTAATCATTGTGATATATTTACTGATCATAAGAGCTTGAAGTATATTTTTACTCAGAAAGATTTGAACCTCAGGCAGAGGAGATGGTTGGAGCTTATTAAGGATTATGATTTGAATGTGCAGTATCATCCTGGTAAGGCTAATGTTGTTGCTGATGCATTGAGTCGTAGGAGCCATGTTAATGCAGTTGATATTAATGATATGCCACAAGAGTTATGTGATCAGTTCAGGGATCTCAGGTTGGAGATGGTTCCTAAGGGATATTTGGCAACACTTGAGGTAAAGCCTACTTTGCTTGACAGGATCAGGGAAGCTCAAAAGGATGATAAAGAGATTGCTGCAATAAAGGAGAATATGACTAAAGGTAAGGCAGAAGGTTTCCATGAGGATGAACATGGGACCATATGGTTTGAGAAGCGTGTTTGTGTACCGCAAGATGCAGACATCAGGAAATTGATTCTTCAGGAGGCACATGATTCACCTTATTCTATTCACCCACGTAATACTAAGATGTATTTGTACTTGAGGGAAAGATTTTGGTGGCCTAGCCTGAAGAGGGAGATTGCTGGATATATTGCTACATGTGATGTGTGCCAGAGAGTTAAAGCAGAACATTAGAGGCCAGCAGGTTTGTTACAGCCATTGCCTATACCTGAGTGGAAATGGGATGAGATTGGTATGGACTTCATTACAGGTTTACCCAGGACTCGGTCAGGTTATGATTCCATTTGGGTAATTGTTGATCGTTTGACTAAGGTTGCTCACTTCATTCCGGTAAAGACTACTTATACCAGTGCTCAGCTAGCTAAAGTTTATATGTCTAAAATTGTTTGTCTGCATGGAGTTCCAAGGAAGGTAGTGTCTGATAGAGGTACTCAGTTCACATCTAAATTTTGGCGTCAGTTGCATGAATCCTTGGGCACCAGGCTGGAGTTCAGTACAGCTTTCCATCCACAGACTGATGGGCAGACAAAGAGGGTAAATCAGATTTGGAGGATATTTTGAGAGCTTGTGTTTTGGACTATGGGTCCAGTTGGGATTATAATTTACCTTATGCAGAGTTCTCATATAATAACAGTTATCAAGCTAGTCTGAAGATGGCACCGTTTGAGGTATTGTATGGCAGGAAGTGCAGGACACCGTTGATGTGGGATGAGGTTGGAGAGCGACAGTTCTTTGGACCAGACTTGATCAGAGATGCTGAGGAGAAGGTCAAGCTGATTCATGATAGGTTGAAGATAGCACAATCCAGACAGAAGAGTTATGCAGATGCAAAGCGCAAAGAGGTGACATATGAGGTAGGAGATCGTGCATATCTTCGAGTTTCACCACTTCGTGGAATTAAGAGGTTTGGCATTAAGGGTAAGTTAGCACCACGTGTCGTGGGGCCTTACAGGATCTTGGAGCATAGAGGAGAGGTAGCTTATCAGCTGGAGTTGCCAGAATCTTTGTCTGGAGTTCATAATGTATTTCATGTATATCAGTTGAAGAAGTGTCACGCAGAGATGATGGATGTTCCATTGAGGGACACAGTGCCACTTGATGCAATTCAGTTGGAGAGTGTTTTGGCATATGAGGAGAAACCTGTTAAGATTCTGGAGACAGCAGAGAGAGTTACTCGCACCAAGACAATTAAGTTATGCAAAGTTCAGTGGGATCATCATACTGAGGAAGAGGCTACCTGGGAACGAGAGGAAGATCTCACGCAGGAGCACCCACACCTATTTCCTAGCCAGCCCGAATCTCGAGGGCGAGATTCATCTTAAGGGGGGTAGGTTTGTAACATCCCAATTTTCCTAATTTGGATGTTAATAGCTCATTCACTTGCATATCATATTTTTATTGCATTATATGTCTTTCTGCAATATTCTTTTCATTATGCAACTGAAGGCAATTTAATTGGAGTGGAGATAACATGACTTCTCCCCTGTTTTTAAAAATGTTCATAATGTCCAGAATAATGTTTCCAGTTGATTTGATATGTTCTGGTAATTTTTACAATCTTGAAAATATTTTATTTGTGATTTTATTTGCTGTTTGAGTGACCAAATGCATCAAAATCATTTTTACAAAATTGCATTAGTGTTGGAACTAGTGTTCCAGTAGTTTATAGCTATAGAGCTATTTTTACTGTGTGCTTAAGTATTTTTATTTAGAATTTATATAGTCTAGTTTATTTTAATTATTTCTGTTTCTGCTGCTAGTTTTAAAAAAAAACAAAAAAAAAACAAAAAGAGGCCAGCCAGCCAGCCACAGCTGCGGCCCACCAAGGCGCCGTCGTCCGCGGCCCACCCCACGCCGCTCGCTCGCGAAGCGGTACGCCAGCGACCGCACCACCCGACCCGCACCTAACCCGACCCACCTCCCTCTCTCACCGACAGGTGGAACCCTCCCCTGTTCTTCTTCCTTCCCCGAACCGGACTGGACACCGCCGCACGCCCAGCCGCGGCCGAGCCCGAGTCGAGCTCGCGTCCCTGGCCTACCCCAGCGCCACCCGACGCGCCAGGCGCAAGAAAAGGCCCAGGGAAACACTACCGCAGCCTCCCCTTCGAGTTTCCTTCTTCGCACGCGCCGAACCAGCGATTTGGATCTCGCCCAGAGCTCCGCCGTCCGCCGCCGTTCACCGGTCATTTTCGCCGCTGTAAGCAACCGTCAGCCGCGCCGCTCCCTTCTCCTGGAACCTCCTCTCTTATGCGCAGATTTTTGACATCGTTGGGTGACCAGGAGGCCACCGGAGGATCGCCACCACCGACATCCGCCGCCGCCGCAGTTCACCTCGTCGCCGCCGCCGCTACAGGACCCCCCGCAGCCGTCCGACACCACCACAGCATCCGCAACGCACCGCCGCATCCGCCCATACCCTCAAAGTCGCTGGAGCCCTGCCGGAGACGCGCCGCCGTCGACGCCCGAGCCGCCGCCGCCGCCGTTTGTCGCGTGGTGAGAAAAAAAAGAAAAAGAAAAAGAAAACCTGGGCCAACCACGAACTGCCACTTGGCAAGTCGCTACAGGGCATCAACAGGAGTTCTGCACAGTGCAGGCGTTTTCTGTTGTTTTTCTTTTTGTCTTTTTCAGTTTTTCCTCTAATCTTCAAATTGCTGTAGTTTTTATTCTGTAACTCCAAATTAGGTGATTCTTTTTCCTATGCACTCACAAAAATCACCTCTTCATCACAGTACCAAGTTTGCACATGTTTGCACAATTCAAATTTGAATTCGTTTGAATTTGAATTAAAACTTCCGGAGGCCATATCTTTTAAACCGTTTATCGGAATCCAGCGATTCTTTTTGCATTGTGACCATAGTGCAATATAGATGATCTGTACATGTTGTTTGCTGCTGTTTTTGAGTTTTAAAATGATTTTATTGCTGTTTGCTTTATTTTGGTTTCTTTGGAGTTTCGGTGATTGATTTGTTATATTGTGTGAAACATGTAGATTGTCCGGAGTGCGACGCGAGCTTTTGTCAGGAGTGTGACCTTTTGAACCGGAACCAAGGCAAGTTACATGTTGATCATCCTTTACCTCTTGTTTTCCTATGCATTGTAGGTTATGCCACACTATAAACTTATGCATTATAGGATTGTTATATTTTGAGCTATATTGTTGAACTATCTCCCGTCTTTTGCAAATCGTGTTAGGTATAGTTTTGCTATGCTAGTAGACGGGGTTGGTTCCTGTATACATTGAGCTTATGTGAGGATTATTAATATTTAACAAACTGAGTAGTAATTCAGGACTTAACTCACCTCTGGGCGGAAGTGGTATTGATGGGTGGTCTTAAGAACATCATGGTTTCTACCCTCTGAATGTAAGTGGATGGCCGCCCAGGCTCAAAAAGATCAGACAGACTTAATGACTAGTAGCTTCCATGCGCGACCACTAGCTATATGGGCTCTGGCTTAGTTGAGTAGGTTATGGGATCCTCGCCCAGGTATGCTAGCAGATGTAGATATGGATAGGTGTACCGGCTGCCGGGGGTGGAGGTGACTACTTCTGAAAGGCTTCGTCTCAATCTTCGGGTTGAGTCTAGTGGGTAAAGTGTTGCTGTTGCTGTTGATGTTGCTGTTGCTGTTACTGTCGTTGTTGCTGTTGCTGTTACTGTTGTTGTTTCTGTTGTTGTTGTTGTTGTTGTTGTTGTTGTTGTTGTTGTTGTTGTTGTTGTTGTTGTTGTTGTTGTTGTTGTTGTTGTTGTTGTTGTTGTTGTTGTTGTTGTTGTTGTTGTTGTTGTTGTTGTTGTTGTTGTTGTTGTTGTTGTTGTTGTTGTTGTTGTTGTTGTTGTTGTTGTTGTTGTTGTTGTTGTTGTTGTTGTTGTTGTTGTTGTTGTTGTTGTTGTTGTTGT
>LR738710.1:320635655-320662634 GCA_902687465.1 Secale cereale
TCGTCGTCGTCGTCGTCGTTGTTGTTGTTATTGTTGTTGTTGTTGTTGCTGTTGTTGCTGTTGTTGCTGTTGTTCTAGTTGGTTTTGTTGTTGTTGTTGTTTGTTCTTGTTGTTGTTGTTGTTGTTGTTGTTGTTGTTGTTGTTGTTGTTATTGTGTGACGCCCGAAGACCGACGTCCCAGAAGATTCCAGATGTTCCGGGTTCTTCCGTGTGTTTCATTTGTGCTTGTGTTATTTATTTTGCTTTACATCTTGTCATCATGCCATCATGACCTTAATTTTGCATCTCACTTAAATAAATTATGTGAACCTTCGGTCCATTTAAATCGAGGGAAGGATGACTTCTCTTTATAACATATCCTTCTAATAAATATTGAGCTATATAAATATTCCATTCCTTGGAATCACTTATAACACAGTTGCACCGTTCTTTAATTTCTTTTGTCCAACTCAACTTCTTTTCTTCCTTTTAAACCTTTTAGTAAAATTGGATCGCAATTTTACTTTCTCCATAAATGTTCGAAATTTGTCCATAAATCACAACTAGTGTGTAGGGTCACCTTCTTTAATTTCAACTCTTTTGGAGTTCTTTTGAATGGGTTTAAAAATTCAAACATGTCGAGTTATTTTCAACATGTTTGGATTTTACTTCCTCTAGAAACCTCAGGCCATTTTGTTAAAATTCCTCATATTTTATGAGTCTAAGAAGATTGGCCTCCTGCCAAAAATTCTGTTCCTAACCCTTTTTTCTCTCTCTCTCTTTCTTCCTTGTTTTTTTTCTGTATTTGAAAAATTAGCTGCCAAGCCGGCCCAGGCCACAACGGCCTCTTGGGCCTGAAGAACCAGGCCGGCCCATCCTTTCCCCAACCCTAAGCCCAACCTCACCCCTCGCTCCTCCCTCTCCCTCAGCCGCCGCACTCCAGCGCCGCTCGACCCGCACCTCTCCTTTCCTCTCGATCTCCCTCTCCCTCGTCCCCATCTCTCTCCCTCGCGCCCCTCACCTCCCTCAGCCGCGCCACCACCTCCCTGCATCCCTGCGCGACTTGCTCCGCTCCCTCTCCCTCGTTCCCTCGAGCTCCCGCAACCCTCGTCGCCCGCCGAGCCCCGTAGCGCCCGCGGTCGGGGGCCTTGTTCCTCCGGCCTCCTCCGCGCCTCGCGCCGGCCACCAACGCCACCAAGGCCGCCAGCGACGGCCAGCCTCAGCCTCGACGCGCCCCGGTCGCCCTCCTCCTGAATCGCAAAGTCCGGCAACAGCTCCTCCGCTCTGTTGCCATTTGCGCTCGCTGCTGCGACCCGACGTCGCGGTCGATCGCCAGAGCGTCCCTGCCGCCTCCCGTGTCTCCTCGTCAGCGCCCAGGCCCCGCCGAGCTCGCTCCTGCTCCTGCTGGCCAACCCTACCCCAAGTTACTGCCGCGGCCGCCGCGTCCCAGCTCCTCCCCTACTTCTTCGGCTTCGTCCTAGGCCGGACTGCAGCACGTCCACCGTCGTCTAGAGCTGTCTGCGGGGGATCCATTTGGTGCTTCATAGAGATGTCGCCAAGTTCCTCTACGCACAGTTTCACCAAGTACCATGACGTAGGTGTCCCTCCAAGTTTGATGTTGGAACATGTATGCAAAGTACCACTACCGTCGCAAGAACCGAGACCGGCAAGTGCGAAGACCCTCAAGTACCTCTACGAAACATGAACGACTACCGTCGCCGAAGACCCGTGTAATGCAAGCGTCAAGTTCGACTACCGTCGCCGTGTACCACTACTTCCTTTTGGCAACATGAACGACAACTTCGACAACGACCGCCTCGAGAACGTCTACTTCCACTACTTCCACTACGTCCCTCGACGACTCGAACCGCTTCGAGAACGAACGCTTCGAAGGTATAACCCCGAGACGATGACCCGTGGATGAATGCATGTGTTGTATGAGATGTTTCCCTTGTGTGCACCGTGCCCGTTTCGTCCTTTTGTCATGCTCCTCGGTTGCCTCGTCGCCAACCCGTGGGAACCGGGCAACCGGGATCACCCCACCTTTCATCTTGTTCCGCTCGCTCGCGCCACCTTTTCTTTTGCTCCGGTCTCTCAACGAGTTACCGGAACCGAGATGTTGCCGTTGCATCATTTTCGGATCGTTGCCGTGGCACCCTTTCCTTCCACCACGGTGACAAATACTCCTTTCATCTTCATGTCAACTTTTAATAAAAATTGCATAAACTTGATCATGTCTTCCGCATCAAGTTAACAACATTAATAGGTGTGAATTGTTGTTTGCTTAAAATTGCTAAACATGCATATGGGGATTTTCCGGAATTGTTGTTGTTATTTCCGGCCTCGTTTAAAATGCCTAAATAGTGTAGTTTTATTATGCTTCCTACCTTGCCATGTTTTGCATATTGTCATGTTGCTTGTGTTATTTTTTCTGTGCTTCCTACCTTGCCATGTATTGCTTCGTGTATAGAGTTGTCATGCATCATATCTTGCCATGTATTGCATCATATAGGCTTGTGTTGTTTTGCTGTGCTTCCTACCTTGCCATGTTATGCTTCCTGTGTAGACTTGTGGTGCATCCTACATAGAACTGTCATGCATCATACTTGGATGTGCATCGTATGCCATGTTTATGCTTGTGTGTTTACCGTGTTGCTTGTTTCTTTCCGGTTTGCTTCCCTCGTTAGCTTCAGGTTCGTTCCGGAGTTGTGAGGTTCTGTTCGACTACTTCGTGGGCTTGTTCTTCTCCCTCGTGGAATCCTAGGCAAGCTGACCATACCCTTGGATACCTTTACTACCATTGCCATGCTTAGTTGTCTCGATGCTATCGTTACATGTCGCGCTACCCATTTTTTTATGTCAGCTTCTCCTTGTTGCCATGAAACCTCTAACCTTTGACACCTTCCTAGCAAAACCATTGTTTGGCTATATTACCCGCTTGCTCAGCCCCTCTTATAGCGTTGTTAGTTGCAGGTGAAGATGAAGATCGTTCCAGGTGGGAACTTGTTGTTGGAATATCACAATATCTATTATTATTATTATTAACACACCTATATACTGGGCATGGGTGGAAGGCTTGGCCTTTTGCTCGGTGTTTTGTTCCACTCATGCCACCTTAGGCGCCGATAAACCGGCATTATGTTCCTTGATTTTGCGTTCCTTACACGACGGGTATATGGGGACCCCTTGACACTTCAACTTTGAATAAAACTCCTCCAGCAAGGCCCAACTTTGGTTTTAATTTGCTCATAATAACAACTTAATTAATTATTTAATTTGCATAAGGGGGACGCTCCTTGGAGATTCTTTTCTACATAGCAGGGGGGGCCAGTGCTGATGGTGTTGGTCCCAAATAGAGTCGTTTGCGGCGCCCCCCCTTGGAAACTTGGGGTTTGGCTGCTGTACACTGTGCTCATCCGGTCGTGGCCTGAGACGAGATACGCGCGGCTACTATCAGGGTGTCGGCACGCCGGGAGGTCTTGCTGGACTTGTTTTACCATTGTCGAAATGTCTTGTGCACCGGGATGCCGAGCCTGATCGGATTTCCCTAAGATAAGGGGTGATGATATTATATTTATCACTTCAGCTAATCGTGAGAGCTTGTGATGGGCTAGGTTGGGACACCCCTGCAGGGTTATGATCTTTCGAAAGCCGTGCCCGCGGTTATGTGGCAGATTGGAATTTGTTAATGTCCGGTTGTAGAAAACTTGACAGATGATCCGAAGTAAAACACACAGCTGTGTGAGTAACCGTGACTGTCTCTTTTCACGTTGAGAAGAGAACACGGTGGGGTTACGTTTGACTCGTAGGTAGTTCAGGATCTTTAGCGATCACTACTAGTTGCGACCGTTTGCGTAGATGCTCATCTTATTCTTGTACTCGTAAGCTAGCCACCATATTATGCTTAGCCGCTGCTGCAACCTCACCACTTTACCTCTTCCTACCCATAAAGCTTTGCTAGTCTTGATACCCATGGTTATGGGATTGCTGAGTCCTCGTGGCTCACAGTTACTACAACACCAGATGCAGGTTCAGCCGAGGTTGATGCAGGAGCTGGTTCAAGTACTTCACTGGGAGCTCGATGAAGAGAGTGGCCGTATGCTTGTGACGTTTTCGACGATCAGTAGTGGTTTCTACTAGGGGCGATTCGGACCTGTGGCTTTATGTTTTTGGTATCTTTCTTTTGGATCTTTGCCCGTAGTCGGGTTGTGATGTTTTGGATGATGATTTGCTTATGTAATGTATTGTGTGATGTGGCGAGTGTAAGCCAACTATTCTTTTGCAATTTTATCCTTATTTTTACATGAGTTGTGCAAAGATACCAAACTTGAGATCATTCCAGAATGGGCTTATACCTTTAAGTCGTGCCTCGACACGCAGGAGGTATAGTCCCATCCTGGGCATTACAAGTTGGTATCAGAGCCTTCTCCGACCTAGAAGCCCCCACAGATTGATCGAATCGTTGACGGTTGAGTCTAGGCACACACTTGAAAATGTTTTGAGTCCTATATATATATCGGAGATTAGGATTTCTTTTGCTCTTCATCCCTATTCACTCTGGTGAGGACTCCTGACGATTACTTTTATCTCTTCTACTCTCAAAATTTCACCAATTTTTTTTAGGATCACGCAAGTATTGTTTGGATTGTTCCGATGTCTTTGTGACGAGAACATTGTTCTCGATGCCTCCTATCATTAGGGGTTGTGGTAGTGTCCTGGGGAGTTGAGCTCCGAGGTGTTGTCGTCACAAATATATCGCATCAGTTCTAGAATACTTAAGACGGCCGACATCGAAAACTCTCCTATGCGGTTAGTGGCAAGATAACCCCGACATCACCCAGTACTGGGGAGGTAGTTCGGGAGTATTGCCATAGCTTGTATAGTAGATGCGTTTCGAAGGTCCGAGGTAAATGGTGTCCGGAAATAACTGGTTATGTGTTGAAGGATGGATACAGCTGGATGTAGGATTAGAGTTGAGTGCGCGGTGCTTCCCTGTATCCCCAACACCTGATTGCATAACTGGAAATTTTCGGAAATTAATAGGTGGGTTCATCGGCTCCCGGCGGCGAGGGGTGGTGAGGGCCGCGGGTCGGTGGAGCCATGGCTCTTGATGGCGCGGCGGCGGGGATCTAGGAGGACGGTGGGGCGCGGCCGGCGACCGGGCGGCGGCGGCGGAAGGTCGGGCAGCGGCGGTGCCGAGCCGGAGGCGGGGACGAAGGCGCGGGGGCGTGGGAGGCTGGCGGCGGGGCGATGCGGGAGTCGGCCGGGCCGGCGGGCTGTCTTCGGGCCCCGCGGGCTCGCGCGGTGGGAGCGGAAGCACTGTGCGGCGGCGGTGGAAGCACTGTGCGGCGACGGTGGAAGCACTAGGGTTTTGGACGCAAAAATAGAGGGGGTGGACGTTTATATAGGCACAAGGAGCTAGGAGAGTCCAAATGAGGAGCGGTTTTCGGCCACGCGATCACAATTGAACGGCCGAGATGATGGGAAGGGTTTGAGCTGGGTTTTTGGGCTGTTGGAGGGGGGTTCTTGGGCCTCAAAGAGGAGGTACTTTTAGCCCACGAGGATACCCGTTGGAGTACCAAACGAACTCCAAACGCGACAAAACTTGACAGGCGGGTTACGCGTATCAAAAAAACATCGCACGACAAGTCTCACGCCATTCCGAAAACGTTACACGGCCAAACACGAAAGGAGGACTCGGGGATGCCACGGGCACGTGTGAGAGCGTCGGAACTCGAAACGGACAACGGGAGGAAACGAGTGAGACCGGATGCAAAAGACAACACAAATGCAATGCAATGCACATGACAACATGACATGGATGAAAGCACACACGCACACGACAAAACGACGAAAACCCAAAAATACAAAGAACCCGGAATGGAACTGATGAAGCCAAAGTTTATATATTGCCATATAGGGAAAGTGTTACATCCGGGGCATTACAGAGCGAGACGAGCGCGCCTTCTTATAGCGAGCGTCGGCCGTGGCGGCGAGCCAAAACAAGCGCGCGAACCTTTCCCGCGTGCTGGCGCGCCAAAACTAGCGCGCGCTAGGCCGATTTCCCCCGCGCGCGAACCTTTCCCGCGTGCGGGAGCGCGCGCGGTCAGGAAATGTGTTGGCCCGTTGGAGTTGTTCTTAGGTCTAAGTCTGCTTACTCGGACTTGAATACACCTGGACGGTGCCTGATCAACTTGTCCCATGATGTCTACTCTAGATTATCTATAGGGTCTCATCTAACGCCATTACAGACCACAGTTGTCTACACACGCAGCCAACCGTACGCGCACTAAACGACTAGCACTCCTGTCCAGCTGTATGCTGGGTGAAAGTGCAACTATCCCTGAGTGGTTTTGGTAATTCCTACAACATATAGCTCATTGAACTAATGCTCTTTCAAGATGATCATTTCAGAATGTTCAGTGATAGGCATGGCAAGGACTAGGAATGTGGACCCCTCGAAATGCTAAGGACACATATTGGCTCAATCTCAAGACTCTACATTTTCATTTTAGTGATTCAAGATCACATTGAGTCCATAGGAAAAGCCAATACTATGAAAAGGGTATGATGTGTTGCTTAATGGCTTACTTGCTCAAAATGCTTAGTGATATACCCCAAAAGCCCTCAACCACTTTCTCACATCCACATATGTCCCAAACAAAAAGTCAAACTCGGCGCCACCGATTCGATATATCTGGCGCCACCGAGTTCATTTTACATAGCCATTGCCAGAAACCCTAATTAGTTCGGTCTCACCGACAGGGATCTCAGTCTCATCGAGATGGGATTGCAAACTCTCTGTTTCCATTCATAACATTTCGGTCTCACCAAAATGAGCAATCGGTCCTACCGAGTTCGTAATGCAAACTCTATGTTTCCCTTTCGTAAGATTTCGTCCTCACCGAAATGAGCGAATCGGTCCCACCGAGTTTGCCTTACCAACTATCTGATTGCCTATTACAGAAATCGGTCTCACCGAGTTGATGTGATCGGTCTCACCGAGATTACCTGATGACCTAACTCTAATGAAATTGGTCCCACTTAGTTCATCATATCATTCCCACCGAAAAGCCTAATGTTCACATTTTGAACTGAATCGGTCCAATCGAGTTTCATGATTCGGTCTCACGGAGTTTGGTGATTTGTGTGTCATGGTTAGATTTTGTGTGGAGGCTATATATATCCCTCCACCCACTCTTCATTCATGGAGAGAGCCATCAGAACAAGCCTACACTTCCATTACACAGTTTCTGAGAGAGAACCACCTCCTCATGTGTTGAGACCAAGATATTCCAATCCTATCATGTGAATCTTGATCTCTAGCCTTCCCCAAGTTGCTTTCCACTCAAATCATCTTTCCACCAAATCCAAATCCGTGAGAGAGAGAGTTGAGTGTTGGGGAGACTATCATTTGAAGAACAAGAGCAAGCAGTTTATCGTCAACACACCATCTATTACCTTTTGGAGAGTGGTGTCTCCTAGATTGGTTAGGTGTCACTTGGGAGCCTCCGACAAGCTTGTGGAGTTGAACCAAGGAGTTTGTAAGGGCAGGAGATCGCCTACTTTGTGAAGATCTACCCTAGTGAGGCAAGTCCCTTGTGGGCGATGGCCATGATGGGATAGACAAGGTTGCTTCTTCGTGGACCCTTCGTGGGTGGAGCCCTCTGTGGACTCGCGCAGCCGTTACCCTTCGTGGGTTGAAGTCTCCATCAACGTGGATGTACGATAGCACCACCTATCGGAACCACGCCAAAAAAATCCGTGTCTACACTTGCGTTTGCACTCTCCAAAATCCTCCCTTTACCTTCATATGCAATGATTTACATTCCGATGCAATACTCTTAGAATTGCATGTGTAGGTTGATTGCTTGACTTGTGATAAATTGCTAAAAAACTATCAAAACATATAATTGGGAAAAGGTTAAGATTTTATTTGGTCAAGTAGTCTAATCGCCCCCCTCTAGGCATACTTTCAATCCTACAAGTGATATCAGAGCTTTGGTCTCCATTTGCCTTAATTTCCATAGCTTTGGTGATCATAGCCTTGGTTTCACAACCTAGTAGAGTATGGGGTCTAGCAAGGGAAGTTACCACCGTAGAGGTCCTTACTTTGATGGTACTAATCTTTCTAGTTGGAAGCATAAGATGAGAATGCATATTCTTGGACATAACCCCGCCGTTTGGGCAATTGTGTGTATTGGTTTGCAAGGTGAATTCTTCGATGGGAAGGAACCAAACCATGAAGCCTCCGCTGAAGAATTGAAGATGTTGCAATACAATGCTCAAGCTTGTGATATCCTCTTCAATGAATTGTGCCCCGAAGAATTCAACAAAATCAATCTTCTTGACAATGTAAAGGAAATTTGGGATACTTTTCTTGATATGCACGAAGGTACCGACTCCGTCAAGGAATCCAAGTTATATGTGCTTCAAAGTCGACTTGACAAGTTCAAGATGAAGGATAGTGAAAGTGTCGCTGAAATGTACTCTATGCTCGCTCTCATCACAAATGAGATTGCCGGCTTAGGAAGTGAAGAGATGACCGAAAGATTCATCATCAAGAAGATTCTAAGAGTCTTGGATGGAAAATATGACACTATGTGCACATTGATCCAAATGATGCCAAATTACAAAGATCTCAAGCCAACGGAAGTCATCGGAAGAATTGTTGCTCATGAGATGTCACTCAAGGATAAAGAAGAGCTTCACAACAAGTCTAGTGGTGCCTACAAAGCCTCATGTGATGCTCCTACATCATCAAGTGAGAAACAAGTCTTCAATGAAGAATTGAGCTTAATGGTGAAGAACTTCAACAAGTTCTACAAGAATAGAAGCAATGAAAGAAGTTCCAAGTCAAGGTCCTACAATGACAAAAGATCTTCTAGTTGTGCTCGAAATTGCTATAATTGTGGGAGACCTGGACACTACTCAAATGAGTGTACAGCTCCACACAAGAGAAGAGACGACTCACCGAAAAGGAGGAGTAGAAGAGAGTATTCACCACCAATAGAGAGGAGGAGTAGAGATGATCGTTATGAACGAAGACCCTCTCGGAGAAGCAAAGATTTATAAAGGAAGGACAAATCATTAAGGAGCTATACAAGACGAAGACATCAAGCTCATGTTGGTGAATGGGTATCCGGTTCCGACTGCGATGACCACTCCGAAAGAAGCTACTACTCTGACTCTGAAGATACTCAAGATGAAGGTGTTGTTGGAATTGCTTTTGTGTCATCCAACTCCTATGACATATTTGACTCACGAAATGAAGGAATTGGAAGATGCTTCATGGCTAAAGGTTCTAAGGTACCACACCCCGAGTATCTTTATTTTAATAGTGATGAAGATGACTTGATAGGAGATGATGATTTACTTGTTGGTAGCAATAGTGATGAAACCTATGATGAAAATTATGATGAATTTGCTATTAATCATGCTAATCAAGATAAAACGAATGACAATTATAAGTAGAAGATTGAGCGTCTAACTAAAGAATTAAACACTCTTAAGTTAGCTCATGAAACTACCTTAGAGGATCATCGAGAACTTTTGAGGACCCATGAGAAGCTGGGCTTTGAAAATCTCAATCTAGAGCAAGAGCATGAGTTCTTAAAAGCAATAAATGATGATCTTCGTAAGAAAAGTTCTTCTTACATTGCCAAGCATTTACTCTTGTCTACTTACATGCCACAAGTAAAATCTAGCAATAAGAACAAGAAAGATTCTTCCTCTAGTAGTAATAATAATCATGATAAAACAAATGTTGTTGCTTCTAGTAGTTCTCTTGATTACACTAATGATTATCTTAGCCAAGTGACACTTGAGCAAGAAAATATCCTATTGAAGAGAATTATAGAGAAAGGCGTTTATAAGAGCCTTGCCGAAAGTAAGCAATTTGAGGAAATTGTACGCACGCAAGGAAGGCACCGGAAGAATCAAGGTGTTGGTTTTGAATGAAACTTCAATGCAAATGGAGTTGTGTGGGAAGAAGATCAATACCCCAAGACGAAGTTTGTTCCTCAACAAGAGAATTATGATCCTACTTCTTTCAAGGCAATACAAGCTCAAGATGATCTTCCACCACAATACCACAAGCTAAAAGGCAAGGACAAGCTTCAAGAAGAGATTAATGCATTTGAAGAAGCTCCTAAGGCCTTGGTCAAGTGGGTTCCCAAGACTACATCAAGCTCTACTTCAGCAAGTACGACTACAACTCCAAGGATTCCCATCAACTTGATGTGGATCCTGAAGAAGAAGAAGAACTAGAGAGTTCTTGAGGGTGACTCTGCTAACATACTTCACTCTTATTCATATTGGCGAGGACAAGTGCAACAACTTCCACATCTTGCACTAGTTCAAGGAGTCACAAACCCTCTTGTTGGTAAGACAAGGGACAAGGTAACATAATACTTTCATGGACATCATCTTGTGTGCAATTCACCCTATGTCCATGGATATCTTTGTTTGTTCCTTGTGGGACTAACCCGTGTAGGAATTGAAAGTGCAACTCACTCCAATGGATTTCTCCAAATGATCTACATCAACATTGAGTATCCACATCTTCAACATCTACATGAAGTCATCATCGACAAAACCCAAGGTTAGTTCATCCCTCTTAGGGGGATATCACATCTAGGGGGAGCTTTACTCTAAGACTTGAACTAAATTAAGTCTAATGGTGTGAATACAACAATGCTTTATGTTAAAGTGGTAACCCCACTTGTGCTTAAACGATGAGTATGACCTATGATCAAATGTTCTCACTTGACTCCTAAGTCATTATACTCATATATAGATGACCTAGTCATTGCCAATTGCTTGATAGATGCTAGAGTGTTTGTGCATGCTTTGCCACATATTTCATTTGCCATTTTATTGTGTGAGCATGTTGGTTGCATATTTTTCTAATTCGAGGACATCCATTTGTTGCTTTGATTTTTTGGCTCTTTTTCTTTTGCCAAATGGATGGAAAAGAATGCCTAAGTACCTCCTCTAGCTATCTATGCTTTTCTCATCTCAAACTCTATTCACGCTACGTCACAAAGTTTGATCAAGTCATATTAGAAACACTCTGTGTGAGGAGCACTCGGAGTCCCCGATTCGTCATAGACTTAAACTTCCAAAATCTCTCTGTGCATTTCGGTCTGACTGATTCATCCACTTCAGTCACACTGAGTTCACTGAGTTGATCTAGGTTTTCAATCTCGATGCAACCGATTAGAACAATTCAGTCTCACCGAGTTGCAGTAACTGCCAGCAGTTTTGTATCACGGTGCCACCGACTTGTTCCACTCGGTCACATCGACAGGTCTGGTTATATATACCCACGGGTCGAAACTTGGAAATTTTTCCAAAATCTTTCGTCCACGCCGAACCAGACCTGCCGTCTCGGGTCTCGAGATCGTATTCTCGCCGCCAGCAACCTTCCACCGCTGGTCTCATTACCGTCAATGGATTTCAACCCCGCTGTTGCCGCCGTAGCGAGCTCACCGCCAAGTTACGATATGAGGTCAACATTTGTGCAATCTTTACATCCGGTTCTTCACACAAAGTCAATGCCTTTATTCTTGCCACGTATGAGATCATCCTATCCAACAAATACTCCGTTTGGATTAGTTTTGATTCAAAGTTTTAGGGTAGGTTTCCGCCGAACTCATATCGGACCGACCGAGTTGAAGAAATCGGTCTCACTGATATGGCTTAGGCCATTGCACATGTAAGGTTCGGTCGAACCGAAACTTGCAAATCGGTGTGACCGAGTTCAACTCTTAGTGAAACCCTAGCAATCTCGGAGCCACCAAACTATGTCTCGGTCTGACTGATTTCACTAGTTTAGACTCCAAAGTTGTTTCGGTGTCATCGAGTTTAACAAATCGGTAGCTGCGAAATGCTTTCTGTAGAAACCCAAAACTAAGATTTTGACTCATTTGTATTACAAAAACCCTGCACTTTGTCATGCTCATCAACTTTATCTCATCATCTATTCACAGGGTCAGCTTTCAGTGTCATCCATGTCTGATCAAAGTGAAAGCCAGAACAGGTCAGAGGAGCAAGCACAGTTGAGTGAGGGCTCTAGTCCCTCACAGATCAGCTACTATGAGAGTAGCACGAGCACTTCAAGTAACTTCCAAAGGCTGCTACCAAGACAAGGATGAAGAAAACTTCTGATAGTGAAGATGAGGATTTTGTGGCTGATGAGGCCACTTCAAACAAGAAAGTGACTAAGAAGGAGTATGGGACAATTGCTTCAACAAAGCCTGGACTGAACAAGAAGGGCCCTGCCAAAAGAGCTCCAATGTCAAAGGCCAGAGCATCAACTCAAGAAACAATGGTGTTTACTCTTGAAACCAGAGATGATGAGCCAGCAGGAACAAAGAAGTGAGCTAGAAAGACCACAGCCAGAGTGATTGGCAAGCCATCTATGAGAGATGATGATGATGAAGACGGAGAATAAGAAGAAGAGGATGTTGCACCAGCACCTAAATCTTAGAAGCTGATGGGGGATGCCATTAAGTCAGGGGCTGCTCCTTCAAAGCCCAAGACTGCCCCAAAGCTGCTGCTCAAGCCACCAAGTCTGCACCCAAGAGAAGCACAAGGAACATTGCAGCTGTAGAAAAGAACAAGGCCCCAGTGCCTGATATAGATGAAGAAGAAGATGATGAAGTCCAACTGCTTAGGAAACTCAAGCCCAAGAATACAGATTATAATAATAATCATCCACTAGCAGAAGACATGAAAGTCAGGAAGGATGCAGGTCTCGGACTTTGGAGACAAAGTGACCCATATGTTGTGAGGAGAAGGAATGTTGTGGATTACAGGTTCCACACCAAAGAACAGCAGGATTTTGATGAAACAATTCTGCTTGACAAGAAGCCCATAGTGTGTGATATGAAGTGGGTGGATTGGAAATTCATTGATGAGAATAAAGATCATTTTTCAGGTGTGCATGAAAGTTTCAAATCATGTGGTGTTGACAAGTTTGTGGGAGAAAAGTTGACAAAATGGAATGATGAACTCATCATGCAATTCTACTCCACAACTCATTTTTATCCAGAAGGTAGAATTGTGTGGATCTCTGAAGGTACAAGGTACCTGTCAAATGTTGATGAGTGGTCCAAGTTGATAAAAGCCCCTGAAGAGCATGAGGATGAGTTGAATGTCTATGCCAAGAAGAAGAAAGACCACAACTCTATGGCCAACATGTACAAAGAGATCCCAGACAAAGCCTTGGATACACACAAGCTTGGATCTGTGCATTACTTGTTGTCATGATTAGCTACTATCAACACTATAGTGAGGCATACATTATTGCCCAAATCTGGAGATGACAAGATGATCAGAGGCCATTCAATCAACTTGCTGCAGATATTTGATGTGCCTCAGAAATTGAAGGTGATGAGTTTGATTGTTGAGACAATCAACAGGACAGTTGTAGATCAAAAGAGATCATGTGGGTATGCTCCACACATCCAGATGCTCATCAACTCCAAGATGGGCACAAGCACATACTTATTGGACAAATAAAATCTTCCCTTGTTGCCTGAATTGGAAGATAACACAGTTGTGATGAATGAATATGATCCCACATATGTGCAATCACAAGAAAAGAGAGAGAAGGCAAAGGTAGAAAAAGTTGCAAAGATGCCAAGTGTTGAGGAGGCATCTCAAGTGTTCTTAAAGTCAAAACAAGATCAAATGGCATATCTGATTCAAGCAACTTTGAGGATTGAGAAGGGCATGGCCACCCTGACTCATCAGGAAAGCTTGGAGAGGATCATTGAAACAAAGTTCTTTGATCTTGATCTAAAAGTAACTGAGATATAAACTTCAGTTGAGGAGCTCTAGGAGGAAGCAGAGGAGAGGAAAGGACAGGCTACCACATATGCTTTTCAGAGAGTGCCTAGAGGTCAGAGATCTGCTGCAGTGCCCATGCGTGACACTAGAGCTACTACATAAGCACCAGTAGCTATAGCTTCAGTGCCAACTCCAGTTGCCACTCCACCAGCTCCAACAACATCTACAAATGCCTTCGTCCTTAGAGCCATCTTAACACCACCTCCCGAAGATCAAGCCTAGAGAGACACAGAGCACTATGCATTTTCAAGCTTTTTGGTAACTTGTTGCCACAGGGGGAGAAAGTGTGTAGATCATAGGCTTCGAGAGAGAGACCTTCACTTCTTTTTGCTTTCTTTGATTTTTTTTCCTTGCTACTTCGTTCGATTGTTGGGTGCTACAATTTACTCTATGGTTATGTGTGTGAGATACTTGTATGATCATGTGTTTGATCATATCATACCTTAATGCTTTCTTATATGATGCTATTATCTATCTCTCATATATGAACATTCACTTTGCTTGGTGATGAGTGCATATTTTACTTTCTATCATTTTGAGCGCTCGACCAAGATGTATGTGACATGGAAGAGTAACCAATGATCCTAATCGATTGTGCATTTGCATTCAATAGCAAATTTTAAATAATGCACAAATATAGGGGGAGCTCTTGCTGACCACATACTTCTCAAAGCGACAATGTATTTCAATCTTATTATCATTTGTCGAAGCTTTGATCTATATGTTGTCATCAATTACCAAAAAGGGGGAGATTGAAAGTGCAACTATCCCTGGGTGGTTTTGGTAATTCCTACAACATATAGCTCATTGAATTAATGCTCTTTCAAGATGATCATTTCAGAAAGTTCAGTGGTTGGCAAGGCTTGGACTAGGAATGTGGACCCCTCAAAATGCTAAGGACACATATTGGCTCAAGCTCAATACTCTAAATTTTCATTTTAGTGATCCAAGATCACATTGAGTCCATAGGAAAATCCAATACCATTAAAAGGGGATGAGGTGTTGCTTAATGGCTTACTTGCTCAAAATGCTTACTGATATGCTCCAAAAGCCCTCAACCACTTTCTCACATCCACGTATGTCCCAAAACAAAAGTCAAACTCGACCCCACCGATTTGATATATCTGGCGCCACCGAGTTCATTCGACATAGACATTGCCACAAACCCTAATCAGTTCGGTCTCACCGATAGGGATCTCGGTATCACCGAGATGGGATTGCAAACTCTCCGTTTCCCTTCGTAACGTGTCGGTCTCACCGAAATGAGTGATCGGTCCCACCGAGTTCACAATGCAAACTCTCTCTTTCCCTTTAGTAACATTTCAGTCTCTCCGAAATGAGCGAATCGGTCCCATCGAGTTTGCCTGACCAACTCTCTGTTTGCATATTACAGAAGTCGATCTCACCGAGTTGATGTGATCGGTCTCAATGAGATCATGTTATGCCCTAACCCTAATTAAATCGGTCCCACCGAGTTGATCCTATCGGTCCCACCGAAAAGCCTAACGTTCACATTTTGAACTGAATCGGTCCTACTGAGTTTCATGATTTGGTCCCACCGAGTTTGGGGATTTGTGTGTAATGGTTAGATTTTGTGTGGAGGATATATATACCCCTCCACCCACTCTTCATTCGTGGAGAGAGCCATCAAAACATGCCTACATTTCCATTACTCATTTTCTGTGAGAGAACCACCTACTCATGTGTTGAGACCAAGATATTCCAATCCTATCATATGAATCTTGATCTCTAGCCTTCCCCAAGTTGCTTTCCACTCAAATCATCTTTCCACCAAATCCAAATCTGTGTGAGAGAGTTGAGTGTTGGTGAGACTATCATTTGAAGCACAAGAGCAAGGATTTCATCATCAACACACCATATATTACCTTTTGGAGAGTGGTGTCTCCTAGATTGGTTAGGTGTCACTTGGGAGCCTCCGACAAGATTGTGGTGTTGAACCAAGGAGTTTGTAAGGACAAGGAGATCGCCTACTTCGTGAAGATCTACCCTAGTGAGGCAAGTCCTTCGTGGGCAATGGGCATGGTGGGATAGACAAGGTTGCTTCTTTGTGGACCCTTCGCGGGTGGAGACCTCCGTGAACTCGTGCATCTGTTACCCTTCATGGGTTGAAGTCTCCAACAACGTGGATGTACGATAGCACCACCTATCGGAACCACGCCAAAAACATATGTGTCTACACTTGCGTTTGCGCTCTCAAAACTCCTCCCTTTACCTTCATATGCAATGATTTACATTCCGCTGCTATACTCTTAGAATTGTATGTGTAGGTTGATTGCTTGACTTGTGATAAATTGCTAAAAATTGTCAAAACATAAAATTGGGAAAAGTTTAAGCTCTTATTTGGTTTTCCTACACTGGGTCTCATGGGGATCAAGCTGCTAACCAAAGTTTGCGAGTTCGCTCGCACGGCCTGGTAAATTAAGCAGGGCCATGGCCTACACACACCTCCTCACTTTTGTTTCTTGTGATTCTCGGGGTTGTTGTTGCCGCTGAGATGCAACGACTCTCACATGCGGCGGGCCTGTGGTGCTCCGCCGAGCTCTTTGCCATCCGCGTTGTTTTCTGTTTGACCTTTGCTAGAGCAAGACAACCAGTTTGGTCGGCCCATCAGCCAGATGCTTGCCAAAATACGCAAAGCTGGCCAGGCGGAGGTCTATAGCAGGTCGCATTGATGGGTGCCATTTCGCATCACCACCCTCCACTCTGATACGTCCATTTTGCATCATGTTTTCAAACTATTACTTATAGTGCTTTAATCAATATAACACTTTTTGGAGCAATGCTAATGCCTTTTCTCTCTTAATATGCAAGATTTACATGAAGAGGGAGATTGCCGGCAGCTGGAATTCTAGACTTGAAAAACTATGTTAGAGATATCTATTCTACACATCTCCCAATGAGTTGGAATTTTACAGATATTTATTTTGGAGTACATAAAAAATATTGGTTGAAAAAAGTACCAGAGGGGGCCACCCAGGTGCCCACACCAAGGCGTGCTCACCCTAGGGCGCGCCCTGGTGGCTTGTGAGGCCCCTGGCCATCCTTCGATGCTCATCTTATGGTATATAAGCCCATTTTCCCTAGAAAAAAATAAGGATAGGACTTTCAGGATGAAGCACCGCCGTCTCAAGGAAGAACCTGGGCAGGAGCACTTTTTCTCTCTAGCGGAGCGATTCCACCGAGGATACTTCCCTCCAGGAGGGGGAAATCGAAGCCATCATCATCACTAGCAACCCTCTGATCATGAGAGGACCAATCTTCATGAACATCTTAACAAGCACCATCTCATTTGAAACCCTAGTTCATCTCTTGTATTCAATCTTTGTATCAAAACCTCAGATTTGTACCCGTGGGTTGCTAGTAGGGTTGATTACATCTTGTAGTTGATGCTAGTTGGCTTATTTGGTGGAAGATTATATTGTGAGATCCATCATGCCATTCAATCCCTCTGATCTTGGAGATGAAGATGATTTGTGAGTAGTTACTTTTGTTCTGGAGGACAAGGGATAAGTCTTGTCATAAATAGTCATGTGAATTGGTATTCGTTTGATATTTTGATGATATATATGTTGTTGATTCACTTAGTGGTGTCATGTGAACGTCGACTACATGACACTTCACCATCTTTGGGAATGCATCATTGAGTAGTTATTAGATGATGGGTTGCTAGAGTGACATAAGCTTAAACACTAGTTTATGCGCTATTCCATAAGGGGCTGATTTGGATCCATAAGTTTCATGCTAGGTTAGATTTATCTTAATTCTTGTTTTGTATTTGCAGATGCTTTTGAGAGGGGGCAATCATAAGTGGGTGGCTTGTTCAAGTAAGAACAACAGCCAAGCACCAGTCCACCCACATATCCAATAATCAAAGTAATAGATGCGAATGAAACAACCATGATGAAAGTGACAATGTGAAATTCCCGTGTGTCGTCAAGAACGCTTTACTTATCATAAGAGTTTCTTTTGGCCTATCCTTTGCTATAAAAAGTATTAGGCTATCTTGCTGCACATTTTTTACCACTACTACTTATTGCTTGTTACAAATGACCTTACTATCAAACTATCTGTTACTTATAATTTCAGTGCTTGCAGACAATACCTTGCTGAAAACCTCTTGTCATTTCGTTCTTCTCCTCGTTGTGTTTGACAGTTTTAGTTATCGAAAGGACTACGATTGATCCGCTGTACTTTTTGGTCATCAAGGCCCTTTTCTGGCGCCATTGCCGAGGAGTGAAGCACCTTTGGTAAATCGAATTTTGTAAGGAAATAAAAATATTGTGCGCTGAAATTTACTATTAATTGTTACTATGAGAGCAATCCTTTGAGATTTTTTTTCTGGGTATCTTCACCTCGACCGGAAGCACAAAGAGTTGCTCCTCAACCTACTACCCCTACTGAAAATATTGATTATGAGATTCCTTCGGGTATGATAGAGAAACTACAAGCAATCATTTGAGGGTTTTTTTCTGGGTATCTTCACCTCAACCGGAAGCACAAAGAGTTGCTCCTCAACCTACTACACCTATTGAAAATATTTACTACGAGATTCCTTCGGGTATGATAGAGAAACTGCTAGCTAATACTTATGCAGAAGATGGAACATTGCATCCTGACATGCACCTAATCCATGTGGATGAAGTTTGTCAATATATATATAGGACTAATTTTCAGTACTCCTGGGAGTATGTACTCCCATTGTCAATATACCTCTTGTACGCATGGATCATACCCCTCTATTATTCTCAATATACTCCATTAAATATCCTTAGATATCCCAATACGAGTTTGGTTGAAAAAAATATCATTTGTGACGTACTTTTTGTAATATACCTTTTTCATGTACGAACAAATCAATATATACATAAACCTTCAAAAATATGTAGACTCACATGACTTTTTTCATGAAACTCATTTTGGGGTATCTAGTAATTATTAATAAAGTATATTAAAAATTAATAATGAGGTATGAAAGATTCATCTATGTGGTATATGAGGAGCAGGAGTACGTACTCCCAGGAGTACACAACCATTTTCCTATATATATATATATATATATATATATATATATATATATATATATATATATAGGAAAATGGTTGTGTACTCTTGGGAGTACGTACTCCCGCTCATCATATACCATATAGATGAATCTTTTATACCTCTATATTATTTTTAATATACTTCATTAGTAATTATTAGATACCCCAAAATGATTTTCATGAAAAAAAATCATGCGAGTCTACATATTTTAAATGTTTACGTATATACTGATGTGTTTGTACGTGAAAAAGTATATTACAAAAAGTACGTCGCAGATTATATTTTTTCAACAAAACTCGTATTACGGTATCTTGGAATATTTAATAAAGTATATTAAGAATGATAAAGAGGTATAATTAGTGCGTATATGAGGTATATTGAGAATGGGAGTACATACTCCCAGGAGTACAAAAGAGGAGTCCTATATATATATATATATATATATATATATATATATATATATATATATGGGCTCATGAAGGAGAAAGCATCATTGAAGCTCGGGGTAGGCTCAAGTACACGATGTACACATGCCCCAATCATGAGCTCCCAAGAAAAATTATTTTGGTAAATTTTTATGCTTGGTTTTCTCATGATGATCAAAATATCCTCAATTCTTCTTCGACTGGCTCCTTTATGAATAAAACTATTGAATTCATATGCGATCTTCTGTAATGGATTAAATGAAACTTTGAAGATTGGGAACTCAACAAAGGTAATGAGTTAGGTATAATACTCGAGTTCGATTTTGTTAAATCTTTTATGGATACTGATGTTGTTCATAAGTTTAGCATTAAATATGGGCTTGACTCTGAGATAGTAGCCTCTTTCTTTGAATCATTTGCTACTCATGTTGATATCCCTAAGGAAAAGTGGTTTAAATATCATCCTCATGTTAAAAAAAGATTGAGGAGACCGCTAAAGTTAAACATGATACTATCATTTACAATGTTGATCCTGCTGTGCCTACTGCTTATAGTAGCCTCTCAAATATGGTTAATAAAAGTATTAGATCACCTAGACCCTATGAAAAAATTAAAACTGAATCGAATGATGCTATGGTTAAAGATCTCTTGGTTGATAATATAGATGGGCATGCTATTTATTTCTGTGGTCAATCTACTAGAATTGCTAAATCCAATAATAAAGATAAGAATAAACCTATTGTTAGAATGCATGTTGTCTCCGTTAAGATAGGAGATCATTGTTATCATGGCCTATGTGATTTGGGTTCTAGCGTGAGTGTCATTATACCTTATATCAAGAAATTATGAATGATATTGCACCTATTTAAATAGAAGACATTGATGTTACTATTAAACTTGCGAATAGAGACACCATTACGCCGCTTGGGATTGTTAGAGATGTGGAAGTCTTGTGCGAAAAAATAAAATATCCTACTGATTTTCTAGTTCTTGGTTCTGCATAAGATGTTTTTTGTTCCATTATTTTTGGTAGATCTTTCTTGAACATTGTTAATGTTAAGATCGGTGGCGCTAAAGAAACTGTCAGCATTAAATTTGGTGATATACCTCATAAGTTTAATTTCTCCAAGTTTCATAGACAACCTCATGATAAAGAATTGCATAGTAAAGACGAAATTATTAGTCTTGCTTCTATTACCACCTACTGATCCATTTGAACAATATTTGCTATACCATGAAAATGATATGCACATGAATGAAAGAAATGAAATAGATAAGATTTTCTTTGATCAACCACCTATCCTGAAACACAATTTTCCTATTGAAATGCTTGGAGGTCCTGCTCCACCTAAAGGTGATCGTTTGTTTGAATTAAAACAATTGCCTGATACATTGAAATATGCTTATCTTGATGGAAAAAAGATATATCTCGTTATTATTAGTGCTAACCTTTCACAGCATGAATAAAAGAGACTATTAAAAACTCTGAGAAAGCACCGTGCTGCCATTGGATATACTCTTGATGATCTTAAGGGCATTAGTCCCACTCTATGTCAGCACAAAATTAACATGGAGCCTGATGCTATACCAATTTTTGATCACCAATGGTTGTTAAATCCTAAGATGAACAGTGGTTTATCACATAGCTGATAGTATATGGGTAAGTCTTATTCATTGTGTTCCTAAGAAGGGAGGTATTACCGTGGTTCCTAAGGTTAAAAATGAGCTTATCCCACAATGAATTTTAACAGTTATAGGATGGTAATTGATTTTAGAAAATTAAACAAAGCCACTAGAAAAGATCATTACCCTTGTCTTTTATAGATCAAATGTTAGAAATATTATCGAAGCACACACACTTTTGTTTCCTTTATGGATACTTTGGCTTTTCTCAAATATCTGTGTCACTGAAGATCAATAGAAAACCACTTTTACTTGCCCTTTGGAACGTATGCTCATAGACTTATACCTTTCAGTTTATGCAATGCACTTGCTACCTTTCAAAGATCTATGGCTGCTATATTCTCAAAATTTTGAGAAAAGATTATTGAGGTCTTCATGTATGATTCCTCTGTTTATGGGACTTCCTTTAATGATTGCTTAAGCAACCTTGATCGAGTTTTGCAGAGATGTGAAGAAAGTAATCTTGTCTTGAATTGGGAGAAGTGCCACTTTATGGTGAATGATGGTATTGTCTTGGGACTTAAAATCTCCAAATGTGGTATTGAAGTAGAGAAAGCTAAAATTGATGCAATTGAGAAAATGCCATGTCCTAAAGATATTAAAGGTATAAGAAGTTTCCTTGGTCATGTTGGTTTCTATAGTAGGTTCATCAAAGAATTCTCTAAAATTTCTAGGCCTCTTACTAATCTCTTGCAAAAAGATGTTCCATTGATTTTTGATGATGATTGTGTAGAAGCCTTTGAAACACTTAAAATGCAAGCGCGGTCCCAATTATTTCCTAAAATTGTCGATTGGGTCCCAATTCTTTCAAAATGCACATCTAGGTCCTTATTCTTTCTAAGTTGTTCATCTGTGGTCCTATTTTTGTTTGACCATCGCGGAGCAGCTCATGTGGCGCTTTGACCGCCGCCATGTCGACTCCCGGGCCTAGGAGGGATAACGACCGGTCATGCATTTTTGCAAAAGAACCCCCCAATCCAATTTTTTTCCAACCGCAGTCCTTTCCTCATCTCCACTTCTCTCTGGCGACACAGAGGCGATCAACGACAGTGGTGTTGGTCCGACAAGAAGAGCCGGCAATCGCAGACATTTGCATGGTGGCGGCGCCGCTAGGATGGCGCCCGTGCTGCGGCGACCCGGAGATCCTCCTCCGCAATATGGTCAGCACCGTGCCCGTTACCCTAACCCTCGATCATATTTTTTACGAATTCTGATTTAGCTCGAATCGATGGTAGTATTTGACTGAATCCCTCAATATCTAGCACCACAAGAGGAGGTTTTTACCATAGAAATCAACAATGATGGATTTTTTTGGAATTTGGCCAGTCGAAGACGTATGTCGATGGGAAAGTTCTCTGTTCGATGGTTGCGAACTAGATACATGGTATCCTCAATGGCTCAATGATTTTATGCATCAACTAGGATATAGCGACCAATCTAAGCATGTTAGTTACTGGTTACTGTCTGGAAAGAATTTAGGTGACGGACTGTGGATTGTAGAATTTGACACTCACACTTTGCACATGACAGCAGTTTGTCCAAAATTTCAGTACTTTCATTTGTTTGTTGATCACAAAGACATGACCTTTGACAATGTAATTGATGATATTCGTGTTACTGGTACACCTGAGCTGCGTCTTGTACCAAGCCCTAAATCTCCCGGGTTTAGCAATGGAATAAGGTGAAGTCCCAGGTTTAAGGTGAAAGCTCGGAAAGGCAGATTGAATCAGTGTAAAGACTAAATCAATGTGATGCAGGCAACAACAATGAAGGGAGTAGTAGTGTTCCACCAGTGGGACAAAATGTTGGACATGAGCTTAGAAGAAGCAGGAGGAAACTTGTGGTAGAAGAAGAAATCGCCAATGAAAATGACAGTGACAGTGAATGGAATTCATACAGGGTTGACTCTCACAATGAAGTAGGAAAAGATGATGATGATCTATATGAAGAATGGGTTGATGAAAAAATTGAGAAGAAAAGGAAGAAATCTGAATGGAAGCAGAATAGTGATTATGATACAGATGAATTGCAGTAGTCGCTTGGATGACCTTCTTCCGCGGCGCTTCACGATAGAATGAGTCGCTTGGACAACCTTCTTCCGGGGCGCTTCACGTCAGAAGAGCCAGGGACGGCGGACAAGGCGGCGACAGTGATGATGGCAGAGATGGAGAGGTGAGAGAGAGCAATAGACCTAGGGACTGGGAATGAAAAAACAGAAGCTCCAGGGACTGAATTGCAAAAACGACCAACTGCCAGCGTGCTGGAAATCTCTTGCCTGGGCCCGGGTATCGACGTGGCGGCGGTCAAAGCGCGGTCAGACGAAAATAGGACCTCAGGTGAACAACTTAAAAAGAATTAGGACCCAGATATGCACTTTAAAAGAATTAGGACCCAATCGACACTTTGAGAAAAGAATTAGGACCGCACTTGCATTTTACTCCATATCAAATTATCAAAGTAACGAACGTGAATCAAAAAGCATGATGAAAGTTACTATGTGAAATTCCCGCGTGTCCTCAAGAATGCTTTACTTATAATAAGAGTTTGTTCCGCCCTGTCCTTTTCTACAAAAAGGATAGGGCTAGCTTGCTGCACATTTCTTATTGTTACTAATTATTGCTTGTTACAAATTATCTTGCTATCAAACTATCTGTTACCTATAGTTTCAGTGCTTGCAGAAAATACCTTGCTGAAAACCTCTTGTCATTTCTTTTTGCTCCTTGTTGGGTTCAACACTCTTACTTATCATAAGGACTACAATTTTTTACTATGAACAGTAGGGTAAAACCCCACTACAATTTTCATTCAAATTAAACAAAGTACCAAGGTACAAAGAATTAAACTAAGCTAAGTTAACAAAGAAAAACTAAAGAGAAAGAAAAAACAAAACAAAAAATACAACCAAGGGGCTTGAGGTGAGCCCCTAAGAAGAGATGCTAAGACTAAAGAAAATGAGAAAAAAGGAAGAAACTTCAAGAGGACAACACAGTGCTCAACCAGGTATTGAATGCATCTTCATATTTCTTCTTGATCCTGTGTGAGAGCAGTTCCATTTATGCAAAATATATGTGTTTCGAGCCTTGAAAGGAGGGTTGTATGTTCTCAAAAATCTTGTTGTTTCTTTTAATCCAGATGGCCCATGATCCCAGGAGGATAATTTCCATGAAAAAAGGAACCCTTAATTTATCCCTTAAATCTTGGAAAGCCTCAAGAACAGACAAGTTTTGAGATCTTTGTGGATATATGAAATCCCTGCATCTCATGGAAAATTGGCAACCCCAAAATAGATGATGTAAGGTTTCTTCTTGCGGACAGTTCAAAACTGCATAGTTGTACTCCTCCAGAATGAATGTTTTTCTTCTCAGCAGGTTTCTTGCATTCAGCCTGTCATGTAAGAGCATCCAGAAGAACATTTTGTTCTTAGGTTGACATGAAGATTTCCAAATCCATGCAAAATGAGGTGGAACTTGTTTGACACCTATGAGCACATTATACGCTTTTGAAGAGGAGAAGACACTGTTTCCCCAAATATAACTCCAAGTATGAGTCATGTCTTGATATTATGATTGCCTTAAAGCATGACATTTGTACTCTAACTGAAGAAATTGTTGATGTGCTTGAATGGAAAGGGGCAAATGAAAGAGATCTTCAAGATATTATGTGTTCACAACTTGCTGCACTATCATTGAGGTGTTTTGCACAAATGAGAATAAGTGTGGATATTCCTGCTGTAAAATCGCATTACTCCACAAGTCAGTCCAGAACAGGGCACTTCTTCCATCCCCTAAAGTTACATCTGGCTATAGCTTTGTATTGATCATTTAATTGAAGAATAGATTTCCACCAGAATGACCCTACCAATTCCTCTACTGTAAGTTTATTGTCCTGGTAGTATGACTCCCAAATGAGGTTAACCCATGGTATATCATGCCTATTGTAGAATTTATGGAGGTTTTTCATTAATAAAGCTTTATTTTGGGTAGAGATGTCCATAACTCCAAGTCCTCCCTGAATCGTTGGCCTACAAACTGTAGTCCAAGCAACAGAAGTTGGTCTGTGATCTTCCATGTCAGAACCTATCCAAAGACACTGTCTCAAGTATTTGATCACTTGGTGCTTGATAGTCACTAGAACATCCAGACAAGCCATAAAAATATTGGTAGGGATGCCAGAACTAATTTCACCAGTAGTAATCTTCCAGCACTTGTCATAAATATGGCCAAACTAGCAAGCCTTTTTGCTACTCTCTAGACCATTGTAAAACATTGCTCCACACTGGGCTTATTCAAACCTAAAGGAAGCCCCAGATATGTGAATGGAAATTCTCCTCTTTGGCAGTTTAGAGTGTTAGTGAATATCTCCACCCTTTCCTCATGTATGTTAATAGGTACCATTATAGATTTCTGATAATTGACCTTTAGCCCTGTGGCACTTGCAAAGGTGTTTAGAAGAGCTTTAAGACGGAAAAGTTCTTTGGCATCTGCTTTCATAATTAACAGTGTATCATCTGCATACTGGACTATTGGAAATCATGGCATGAGTTTATTTGAAGAGGGGCAGTGATAAGTCCTAGATCTCTTGCTCTGTTTAGGATGGACTAAAGTAAGTTAGCAGCTAGTACAAATAGAAGTGGAGAAAGAGGGTCTCCCTTCTTGACTCCCCTTTTGTAGTAAAATATCTTGCCTGATACTCCATTTAACAGCACAACAGAAGAAGCAGAGTTGAACAGAATTCAAATCCAAGAGATCCATCTTTCACCAAAACATTTTGCTCTCAAAATGTCAATTATTGCTTGATGCTCACTAGTGTCAAATGCATTTTCAAAATCTAATTTTAATACCAATAGCTCCTTCCTTGATTTTTAGCATTGGTGAAATATTCATAAGACCACCCTAAGCAATCTTGAATGACCCTGTCTTTTAAAAATCGATTATGGTTAATGTGAATCAGTTGCAGGATTACTTTTTGCAGCCTATTTGCCAACAACTTAGTAATAAGCTTGATAACACCATTTAGCAGAGATATAGGTCTAAAAAAGGACTACGATTGATCCCCTATACTTGTGCGTCATCACACTCCTTGAGTGATCACCCTTATCGCCGCCGCCACCAAAGGTCAAAGGGGAAGGAGAAGGGAAGGCGGAAGGGCACACCTCTTCTTCCCATCCAACCTGCTACTAACCTCTGTCCTTGCCTGTTGCCATCATGCCAGTATACCTGTCATGACCCGGATTTCGTAAAATCCAGGTCTCCGTGCTTACTATTCTATCCTGATCAATTGTAAATACAGCAGGGTTTTATGCCAAAACTACGGATATCAAATTCTCCTCAGGGACTAGGAAAATCAACGGCTATGCTCGGCTAAATCTAGGTAACACAATTCAAGTGATGATTGCAGGGAAATAAACCTAAACTATCATATTTCGGAAAATCATCGACAAAGAAGATGCAAAAAAGCATAGGAATATTAAGATTTTCTTCACTTTCTTTTTGGTATTTTCCTACTACTTCAGAAACTAAAATGCTAACACAAAGGGAAACAGCAGGACATGATCACATATAGCTTTTGAAGTGACAAGATTATAGGACAGAAGATGGATGTTTCATATAACCAGTATATATTAAGATGACTTCAGACACTAGAAAATTAACACAAAAGGGAAACAACACATGAAAGATTCTATAGGAAACAAGATTATATGATAGGGACAGAAATATATCACAACACAAACATATATATTTCCACATGACCATCGTTGACACAGAGACCGGAAATTAAATGTTCATACATGATACATCTCACTTCTACAGAGAGTAACATCAACACATAACTCACAAGAAGTAATCTGAAGTTTTACAAACCAGTAACTAACGAACAGGGCACAAATATTGCACTAGTACAAAAATATAGTTAATCAAGTCTCAACACTCACAGTTCACAAATGACACACACACACACACACACCACGCAC